>CM046338.1:9902403-11102403 GCA_025403435.1 Artocarpus heterophyllus | reverse complement strand
GGCAAGAAGTCTAGTTTAAAGCATTTGCATGTTTGGGGATGTCAAGTTGAGGCAAGGCCCTATAGGCCTAATGAAAAGAAACTAGACTCAAGGACGGTAAGTTGTCATTTTATTAGATACTCTAAAAGATCTAGGGGTACAAGTTTTATGAGCCCATACTAAGTCAATTTTTGAGACCAGAAATGCCCAGTTTTTTGAGGATGTCGAGTTTGGGGAGGGAGATAAGGTTAGGGACTTTGTTTTTGAAGAGGAATATGTTGTTATTCCCACAGTTGTTATTGACATTGATCAAGCTCTTATTCCTGACATTGTTCAAGAAGCAGACCCAAATCAAGACAATGTTGGAAAACCTTCCATTTTAGAAATTGTTCCAAAAGAACAAAGTCTACCACCTCAATAGCCTATGCCATTAAGGAAATCCACTAGAAAAGGGAGAAGTGTGGTGCCAGATGATTACATTGTATTTCTCTAAGAACATGAGTTTGACATTAGTGCGGTGGAAGATGATCCAATCAATTTCCGTCAAGCCATGGAAAGTTTCAAATCTTAAGAGTAAATTGATGCTATGAATGCGGAGATAAAGTCTATGAAGGACAGTGATGTTTGGGATCTTGTCCTATTGCCTAAAGGGCCAAAACCCATTGATTACAAATGGATATTTAAAACCAAAAGGGTTTTGAAAGGTGAAGTGGAGAGGTACGAGGCTCGTCTTATCACGAAAGGCTTTACACAGAAAGATGGCATTGATTATAAAGAGATTTCTCTTCGGTTTCTTCAAAAAACTCTTTCAGAACTATAATGGCATTGGTGGCGCATTTTGATCTTGAGCTTTATCATTTGGATGTTAAGACTGTATTTCTCAATGGCGACATTAATGAAACAATTTATATGATACAACCTGAAAACTTTGTATTAGGAGATGCAAAGAAGATGATTTACAAATTGAAGAAATCTATTACAAATTTCATTAGGTTGTAATCTTGTTTCGTTTTGAGATAAATATGGTCGATGATTGTATATATCACAAGTTCAATAGAAGTAAGTATATTTTCCTAGTTTTATATATAAGTATATTTTCCTAGTTTTATATATTGATGATATTTTGCTTGCCAGCAATGATATAGGCTTATTGTATAAAACTAAGAGATTTCTATCAAAGAAATTTGAAAAGAAGTGTAACACCTGAGCATTTGAGTATATTAAAAATGCAATAAGTTAATAATTATGTTAAGACAAAAATATAGTTTAAGGAGAAAAGTACTGTATAATAATACAAAAAATTATACAGTATTAGAATAACGTAGTGTAAGGAAGCACACTGATAAAGTTATGTAGTATAAAAATTACACTATAAAAGTAACATAGTGTAGGAATTGAACTGTTTAAGGTCATTCAGTATAAAAATTAGACTATTTAAGTTAAAGCAGTATAGGAATAATACTGTTTGGAGAATATGGATAAATAAAAAATATTATAACAGTATAGAAAATATACCGATCGTATAAAAAATACTATTAGTATAAATTTAAATCGTACAAAATTAGATAATATTGAAATTTTATTATGTGATGAATGTGGATAAGTATTGGAGGTTATGGGACCTCATGAACTGTATGGAAAAGAACACCGATAGTATAAGAAAAATATAGTCAGGATAAACTTGGACTGCGTAAAAAGTTTGGTGGATACTTAATGAATTTTGATTGGGCCACCACACCATGAAATGTGGACCAATCACATTTGGCCACCCAAAGTAACCTAATTCATTACCAAGCGACTCATCAGCTTTTTATTTAAAAAAAAAAGAAAAGAAAAAGAAAAAAAAGTTGAATTAGCTCATTATTTAAGAGACCAAATAATGGTCTCCACGGTGGGGAAAAAAAAAGGAAGCATGAAAAGGAAAGGAAAGAAGGAAAGAAAGAAAGGAAAAGAAAGAAAGAAAGAAAGGAAGAAAGGAAGAAAGAAAGGAAGAAAAAAAAAGTCTCCATTTCTTCCTCCCAAAAACCACCACCCCAAAGTAATTCTTCTCAAAAATTTTGATGATTTCCAAGCCTCCAAATCAAGCTTAAGACAAACCCTAATGTTTTAGTGTAAAGTTTTGCAACTTTGGAGGTAAGATTTCAAACTTTTTCTGAGGGTTTTAATGATTTTTTTTTAAAGTTGATGGATAGGTTTTAATAGGGTTTTGTCATGGTTTATGACAAGGGAATCTAAGCAAGTTTAATTGCACAAGTGGAGGATCAAAAAGATTGACAAAGTTTAGGACACAGAGGCCGACTAATGGAAGGAAAATGAATGAGACAGGAATGGAATAGAGAACGTTAGAGCTAAGTCCAAGTAAGTTCAAACTTCACTTACACCATGAAGTAAATGATTTTTAAATATTTGTGTATACGTTTATAAATGAGTTTGCAATTATTATGCAAGTTTCTTTTAAAGTATGTTTGCATTTATTATGCAAAAAGTTTTAAAGATTCAAAGTAAGATTTGCAATGAATTTGTAATTGTTATATTTAACGTCTATTTGCATCTTGATATGCATAATGTTTTTAAAAGTTCAAGTTATGAGTTTGAATGTATTTGAAGTATGGTTACATGTGAAATGCACAATGTTTAAAAGAGTACAAGTTATGATTTGCAAAATGTGTTTGCGTTATATGTTGCATTGTTTATGCAATAAGTTGTATTTATTATGCAATAAGTTTCAGAATACAAGTTATAATTTGCAAAATGTGTTTGCGTTTTATGTTGCATTTGTTATGCAATAAGTTGCATTTGTTATGCAATAGGTTTTACAGTACAAGCTATGATTTGTAAGTGTGTTTACATATGACGTGATTGCATTTGATATGCTCACTAAAGTTAATAAAAAGGTAACATAAAGATTAAAAAAAAAGTATCGTACCAGCCTCTTTGTTGTGAGGTAATAAAAGTAAAGTTAAAGTTTGACTCCTAGATATGAGGTATATGACCTCGATGTTTGATGGTCTCAAGTCTCCGCAAGGGAAGCATCATGTTATACTTTATGATCTTATGATTAATGATGTTGATACGAACACTAAAGGTTACAAGATAAGGAAAGTTAAGGAACAAAGATAAAAAGTTTAAGTAAAAAAAGAATATTTATAAAACGCTCATAATTGAATGATCATAATTGAGCATAAACGGAGTTAGGCATTCTCACTTTGCTTGAATTTCTTTTTATGAAATATTTATATGTTAGGTTATGTTATGAAAGACATTTTGAGAAATGTTTTACGTATAATATTTATGAAAAATATTTTCATGTTTTCAAGAAAAGGTTTATAAAGGACGCTTTAAGAAAAACGTTCAAGAAATGTTTTACAAAAAACATTTATGCAAAATGTTTCAAAAATGTTTTATGAAAAACGTTTTTATAGAAATGTTTATGAAAAACGTTTACGAAAAGCGTTTAAAGAAAAAAAAATTTATGAGAAATGTTTTTAAAGCATGTAGAAAAATTATTTGTGAGATTTCATTTGAACTTACTGAGCAAAAGCTCATTAAAAGTTTCTTCATATTGTAGGTAGTTTTATGGGCGACCAATAGGAACCGTCAGGAGAGCTGGGTGCTGCGGAGTGTAGATGCGAAGATTTGGATATGGATACCACCATAATAAGTTTACGCTATACAAAGAAAATATTTTCCCACTATTTCATACACTGTTTTCAAAGTTTCAAAAAAGTCAAAGTATTAAGAAATATTTTAAAAGCTTTAAGATTCAGTTTACGAACTGTTTTGTATAATTATAAAGTGAAGTTTTAAGCGATGTTTTAGTAAATGTTTCTTATTAAGTTTTAAGAAACGATTTGAAATGATTTTAAAGTCAAATGTTGAGCAAGGTCTCAACTTGAATAGCGATAATAGTCGCAACAGTTTTTAAGTACGTTTGTTTTAAAAAAATATTCAGTATTTTCTTACTAAGTAAGTAAGATTATTGTTTAAGTAATGATGTTTTAAGAAAGTCAAGTGACTACCCGAAAAGGCGGGTTGTCACATGAAGGATCTTGGTGACGCATCTTTTATGTTAAGTATATAGATTCATCGAGATCACTCTCAAGGTATTATTAGATTATCACAAAAGGGCTATATTAAAAGGTTCTCAAGAGATATGGTATACAAGATTGCAAACCAGGTGATACCCTTGTGGCTAAGGGAGACAAGTTTAGTCTCAATCAATGCCCTAAGAATAATTTTGAGATTCAAGAAATGTAGAAGATTCCTCATGCATCAGCTGTAGGGAGTCTGATGTATGTTCAGGTTTATACGTGTCCTGATATTGCGTATGTTACAGGGATGTTGGACAAATACTTAAGCAATATTGGAAAGGATCATTGGTTAGCAGCCAAACGAGTCTTGAGGTATTTACAGAGAACAAAGGACTACATGCTCACATATTACAGGTTGAAACAGCTTGAAATCATTAGGTATACTAACTTTGATCATGTTGGATGCCAAGATTGTATGAAATCTACGTTGGGCTATGTTTATCTTTAAGTTGGAGGTGTTGTTTCTCGAAAGAGTGCTAAACAGCCTCTTATAGCATCTTCTACCATGGCGGTAGAATTCATAGCGTGTTATGAGGCATCCAATCATGAAATATGGCTGCAAAATTTTGTCATGAGGCTACGCATAGTGGACAGTATTCAAAGAACACTCAAGTTATTTTGTGACAATAAGTCAGCAGTTTCATATTCTAACAACAACGGGAGCTCAACGAAGTCAAACCATATAGACATTAAGTTCCTGGTTGTAAAAGAAAGAGTTTAGAGTGGACAGTTGCCTATAGAGCATATTGGTACAAACACCATGATTGCGGATTCACTTTCTAAGGGAATGCCACCCAAAATGTTTCATTAGCACACTGCTTGTATGAGTGTCATGTCTTATGAGGATATTTAGTTTTAGTGGTAGTTTGTAATTTTAGATGCTTTTCTAATATAGGCATTTTTAGTTATTTCAGTTTATGAATATTTTGAAGTTATTTTCTACAGAAATAAATTTTTCGGTTTATTGACACTCTGATTTTAGTATGGTTTGATCTCACTAAGGTTTTAAGGTGGACCAGTTAAAAATAGGCATGTTATGATCACATTGCATAAAATTACCATGCTACATATCCATGCTTAATCTTTAACATTAGTCGTATTGATATATGTGACTATTGATGGGTCTAGTTACGATATATCTAATAAAGGTCGTTTTGGTCCTATATTGATATAGTTAATGGATGAGATGGTTGAGATGCATAAGTTTTTGATAGCAAAATTCATGTGCTCATAAGATATAACTTACATTTATAAAGTTTCATATATAGCCTAAGTGAGAGATTGTTGGAATAAATCCAATATATATGGGCTAATATATTACATAAATGTATATCAAAGGCTATCATATAATGTTAGCCCAATTAAAGTGATCAATTTGGGTTTTGGGTTTTTAATGTATTATTAAGTGTGGGCCTCCTATGTATAGAGACCAAAATATAATTACTGATTTTATGACGGGCTAAATTAGTAATAAAGGATAGCTATTAGGGTTAGCAATTAAATAAAAGGGTTGTGGTTGCCAAATTAGTATGTATGTTATTTTTTTTATCACCCATTTATAGAGAGATTACAAGGCATTCTTTGAAGGAGGACTTACGTACCAGACTTGGGAGATCTTTAACTTACAGACTCAGGAATTACATCACAATCTATAGATTTAGATTAGCTTCCGCATCTCATTAATTCTCTCGGTGATTTTACATGAATAATTCTGATTAATAATGGTTTATATCACAATATTTTGTTCTAATAACATTATCTAAAAATATAGGTATGGGAGCCTTCATGTAGAGAATTGTGACCGAAATTCGATCATCCTGGTTGATTAGGCGCTTCGTGATTTGAACTGTTGAGACCACGTGGCCGATGGTCAGAGAGGGAATAAACACCAACTCAGACTGTTCATTTTCGAGCTTTCATTGAAGGTGTTTTCTTCTTTCCTATCTTTGAGCTTGTAGGCTTGATGTTCTTGAACTTACACAGGTAGAGCTTATTAAGAGAAGGAAACCTGACAGGAGAAAAAAAAATAAAAATTAAGCAATTAACCATCAAGTCAATGCGTGAATTTCGAGTGATTACTAAATATTATCATAATTGGGATTTGAAGAATAATAAATAATTGAAGTAGTACGCATTGTGATTGCAAATTGTTTTCATAATCTCTAGTTGAAGAAAAAGAAATAATTAAGACAGACAGACGCATGAACTATGCATATATATCTTTTTAAATGCTGCCCAGAATTATCAATAACCAGATTTGGGAAGAAAGAGAGAATTAAACAATAACCAAGATAATCCCATTAGTTATTTGTACGTTTGTGTATGATGGCAACTATTATTATTATTATTATTATTATTAAATTTGGTGGACACATGATCCTGTCCTAGTATGAGCAAGTCATGAAAAAATATTTGCTTCACATCACGGATAATATAAAAAATAGTTTACTCCGTTCCCTTAAATATTTGAAGAAATTAAAAAATAATAACAAAAACTACAACCCCCCATGTTGCAAGCACCATTTATTCACTCCATTCCCTTGAATATTTAAAGAAATTAAAAAAAAAAGCAAATTAATTCAAAACCATTAAACCAATATGTTAACTTTCTAGCGAGCTTAATAGTTTAATACGTACTTGAAAGTTGAGATTTTGGCTGTCGGAAAAACATTTTGTTTCGCTTGACCAAACAATGCTCTATTTCACCAACTAAACTTTGTTAGAGTGAAGTCTTAACGCCTGATAGATGAACACCTTAAAAAAAAGAAGCAAAAAAATCCACTAAACATGGAGGGAGACGTCATTTTTATGGTATTGTTACTAGTCTCAAAGTCTTTAATGGAATATTGGTCTGATAGCTATGGATCAGATCATGAATTTCTTTATGCTTTTGAGCTGTATGCAGTATAAGTTGCTTGCTTGAGATTAATTTTAGGAACCTTTTCCTGTAAAGAATAAACCCACTCAAACTTTGCGATAATTTTCAAGTCTTTTTTTTATAACCTCTGTATTGTGACGTTTAAATTGCATAAGACGTGCTTTTTAGTCCAATTACATTCTTAAAAGACTATTTGAAATGACGGTGAGAATCGTTGGTTATAACTATTTTTCTTGTAACATATACATAAGAGTTTTACAATATTTATAACTGAGTTTGTGGTAAAAATAGTTGCCAAACAACCAATATCTCGCATCTCTTTTATTCAGAGATTTAGGGGGTATTTGGCAGTGGTGGGAACCACTCAGTTCCCACTACAATCTCAGTTATAAACAGTGTAAAGCTCTCACATGGTATAGTAACAATAAAAAAATATGCTACAATATAAAACTCTCACATGCTACAATAAAAATGATTCCCACCACCTTTTCAAACACTCTGTTAGACCTTCAATAATGGACTGCACGTGAAAGCCAACAAAAAAAAAAAAATGATCCATCCCCGCCTAATTTCTAGGGATTGTCTTCTTGTGTAGTGGTTATGTCCCCACCAAGTTATTTGGGAATCAGGCTTCCAATATGTGATGAGCCTTTTTTTTTTTTTTTTTCTTATTTTACTCACAGGGGAGAGCATCTCTCACGTGATAGGAAGATAAGTTTTATTCTCAGGTTGAAAAATCAGTCACATTTTTAAAGATTTTCTCTCTTTTTAAGTTTTCCTTTTATTATTTGTCTTATGACAGCTTGATTGAAACTTTTTTTTTTTTTTTTTTTTATACTCTGCTTGGCCTCTCTCTTCTTTATTCTCAAAAAAATCAAACAAAAAAGAAAAAAAAAAATCCCACATTCATTTTCAGGCAATACTTTTCATCTACCAACTGCCGTTCTTTTAAAACTCATTGAGAAGTGCATTACCTGCTCAATACTAATTAATGTTACAGATTTTACTCTATTATTTACATAAATGTTGTCTTTATTTATGCCCTTACTGAATTGATAGTCCAGCTCCGTACAGCCGATGATAATTTTGTTACTTACAAATGATAGATGAAGGAACCGGAAAACAAATGCTCACACAGCACATCCATAACGAACGCAAATTTTTTCGTTTCTGAGAGTAGCTGACTGCAGGTTACATTTAAAAAAAATGAACAAATAGCTTATTCGCATCGCTCTAAAAGAAAAAAGATCAAAAAAAGTTAGGAAATTTTAAGTTTCAGATTAGGTTGTGGGCAACATATTAAATATAACAATTATATTATGACTGTTTAATTATAATGAACTATTTTAAGTGATATATTTATGAAAAGCCCACAGGCTACTAACTAGGTATGAGTTTAATGAGTAAATATCTAATAATGACCGAACTAGGTTTCTTGAAATTCTAGTGAAAAAGTATACAAAGGCATCATAGGTTTTGTTCCTTAAGACATCAAATTATTCTATAGCTTTCTCCTCTCCCATCAAGAAGAAAAAGAACCTATTGAAAAACTAAGATGATTTGATGAGGAAGATAACAATACGTTCATCTGTCATCACATTAATTCCACATAAGAGTTGATAATTGCTTCCATAAATACATGTATTTATTTTTTTAAAGTTTTTTGATAATCTAATATAATATGAACATAGGACTATGATATTGTCATTTTAGGATTCTACAGAATTAAGAGTGTTTAGATTAAAGAGTTCACAAAAAATCTTGATCAATAGTAGTGAGAACTAGGCTACCAGTTGCTCCCTATGACATCCTTGATTAGTTGTCCAAGACAAATTATTTTGTTTTGACAAATTATTTTTTGTTGTGTCGCTTCTGCTTATTTATTTCCTATTTTGTTCTAATATATATTTTGTTTTGACGGGAATTCTAAAAATATTAATACGTGGATTAGTGGGAAAACAAAAAAGAATTTAACTAATAACCCCGAAATTATAAACATGTGTATGATGTTAAATATCATCATAATCAGGATAGGTGATCTCTAATTTGGTTGAGATATAGTCATGTCCAAGTATGAACAGATGGAAGCCGTGGGGGTATATTCTCCCAATAGTATGTACAAGGATTACAATAATAAATCAGTCATTTGAATTCAACAATAAAATTAAATATTAAGCAATTAAATGAGGTGTATAAATTGAATTGAAGGGACAATAACACAAAAATAGTCTAACAGATCTAGACTCTATATATTAGTTATTTAGTTTATTTGTTGTTGTTTATAAAGTTTTTTTTTTTTTTTTTTACATTTTTTTTGAAAATAACATTTGCATTAATTTTTTTCCAATGAAATAACTAAGATACGAACTTTAGGCGGAGTGTTTAGAATATTGTATCTAAGGTAATTAATGTAAACTATATTAGGAGAGATAAAGATAATCAAACAAAAAATTAATATTAAAGAACGCCCCAAATGTCTAGTATTTTTAAGAATCGAAAACATGTGGTGGTAGTGTACACACGATGTAATGAATAATTTCACATCTTGTAATTATTTCATGCATCGATCATGAAAACGAGGCCTTATTTAAGGACCGACAATGGCCTTTTTTTTTGGAAAAAGATCGACACTAATAGTTACAGAAATATAGCTCACACCATTACTGCTAGAAATGACGACAAACTCATTAATTGCGACAAGAGAGAGTCGCAAGTAGACAACTAATTGCTTCCTTTGATGTCCTTGATCAGCTGTGTGACTGCATTGAAGGAAGACCCTCCTTTGGCCACAGCTTTTCTAGCCATCTCACTCATCTCTTTCACCCTCTTCCTTATCTCACCACCACCATCCATAAGGCGTCTAACCGCCGCCTCAATCTCCTCCGGTGTCACATCGTCTTCGCCTTCCCTGTAATCCACTCTCACCTCCACTGCTAACCCGAATTCCCTCACCATCCTCAGCGCATTCAGTTGCTGCTCCGCATAAATAGGCCAAGTCGCAACCGGCACGCCATGCCACAAGCTCTCCATTATGGAGTTCCACCCGCAATGGGTCACGAATCCTCCAGTCGCCCTGTGGGCTAGGACCTCCACTTGCGGTGCCCACTCGCATACTATCCCTCTCCCTTTAGTCCGCTCCAAGAATCCCTCGGGCGTCGTTATCTGATCAGGGGCAAGTTTCCCGTGCCGTAATGATCTTACGCACCACAAGAATCTGTAGCCGCTGCGTTCGATCCCTAGCGCGATCTTTTCCACTTGTGAAGCATCAAAGAAGCGTGCAACGCTTCCGAAACAGAGGAGCAAAACGGAGGAATCAGGCTGCTCGTCAAGCCACTTCATGATCTTCTCCTGTTGAGCTTGATCCATGGTGGGATGAGGTTGGCTCTTGAGATCAATCACAGGTCCAACCAAATAGATTGGAGGTGTTTGGCCGTCGCTTCTCAACTCGCCAACCACATTATGAGGCTCCAATTCCGCGAAAGAAGTTGTTAAAATCCCCTTGGTCTTTCTAAACCGCTGAGCAAATTTAAGGAAGGCGGCATAACCATATTTGTTGAGCACAGGAGAAGGCAACACTCTTGCAGGAACTGGACTAGCCCATCCCGGTAATTCCATGTCCGGCTCCGATAAGCTAAACTCACGACCGATTCGGTCATGTCGAATAGGGAGGTGGAGCATGAAAGACAAAAATCCCGGGTTGGTAGTGAAGAGCATGTAGGATGGGAGACCGAGTTCCTCGGCCACATCCAGCAGTGGCATACAGAAGATATCAAGAACCACACCGGAAACTCGAGTCGAGGGCGAGTTAGAACGGGACGATAAAACATCGGTGAGAGTGTTTCTGATATGAGGAATGTAGCTTTCTATGGAGAGGCAGATGTAGTTTTCGGCGGACTCCAAGAAGAGCTCGTGAGGAAGTGGGTCCACCAACTGAGGGAGGTTTATCAGTTTGATAGCTTGTTGAGAGCCCACGAGAGAGTTGATGTACGCATCGTCAAAGGAAGTGAAGGAAAACTTCATGATGAGCATTGTGACCGAGATTTCATCGTCTTGATCGACTATGCGCTTCGCTACTTCAATGGTTGTGGCAACATGGCCACCGATAGGGGATGGAATGAACACCAATTCTGTCATCTTCATTTTTTTGTTGAATACAACACTTGAGAATAGGATGATAACTTCTATTATTTATTTATATTGTTATTACACCAAGAACCACTTGATATAACAATTATCAACTTGCCTTTTCTTCAATTTAAAAATATAAAAACAATTACTTTATAGACTAGCTCTCGGCATATAAAGAGAAGAGTTAAAAAAAAAAAAAAAAAAAAAAAAACCTAGAACATTCCAAGGAGCACTTAATGCCTCACACACTCCTTATTTCTTCACTCTTCTTTTTGTTTGCTTTTGCCGTGCTTCTCGTGTGGCATTAGAACTCATGACGTGTTCAAATCTATGGCCACATTATTCAACCTAACTTCCTACCTAATAAGTTGTTGTTGTCATTATTATTATTATATACAAGCCATTTGAGAAATGAGTACGAGCATTGCTAGAAGATATTAGTAGTGTTAAGTATCATCCATTAATAAAAGGTAAGTGTCATAATATGTGACCCACAATTAGGGCCTATTTTTTTTTATTAATGGTGCTTAGCATTGATGGTACACCTAAACATTTTTGAATGAGTATAGATCTGTTGTCCTCTCTTTGTTGTTTTCCTTAATCAAATATTGGCATCTTATTAAAATTGTACATATTAGCTGGTCTTGATAGAGTTAAGGATGGAGGCAAACGAATAATAATAATAAAAAAAATTCAATAAGCTCCCAATTTTTAGCTATCAGGATCATCGTTCATTAATTATTTGCTATACTATCTTTTCATTTTTTTTCTTTTTTTATTTCTTCTCAATTCTTAAGAGTTTGTTTGGAAAACACATTAGAAATAATAAGTTTCAATTGCTACGATATAAAATTATTATATGCTACCGTGTAAAGCTTTCACATGCAACAGTGTTTAAGTTCTAACTTCAAGTTCTAACGTGTTTCTAAATATGAAAAAAAGTTCTTCACTTAAAATAAAAAATGAAAAGAAAAGGAAAATGAAAAAAATGAAAAGATACGAAAGGAAAATAAAATGACATTAAATTGAGATTACCTTTCACCCAACCATAACCCTTAAAGGAAGTAACGAGGTTTTTTTTGTCTTTTTGTATATCTAATTAGTGCACTTAATTTTATTTTATTATTTTTTAAGGAAAAGTTATCAAACGCAAACTAGGAGACAAACAAAAAACAAAAGAAAATAGAAGACACAGGCTAAGAAAATATAGAAGGAAAAAAAAGATGTCAAACATCAAGAATTGTTTATGGTCCAACGTTTACAGACAACGACAACTTTGTAATTAAATTTCAATGGCACATCAGAAAATCATTTTATCGCATGCGTGTTAAACTTATTAGTTTTAATCATTCTAAGTGAAAAAAAAAAAGGACTAATCCAGTGGAAGGGTGTAACGCCCCTATATGGGGGTTAACAGTTTTTAATGAGATAAAATAAAAATAAATAATAAAAGTAAAACCTTAAAGATTAAAATTTGCCCGGGACTTAAATGAAAACTCTCAACTCAAAAATAAAAATATAAACGACAAATAAACCACAGTTTTAATGTAGCACCTTAAATTTAATAATATAAACTGTTGTCATCATCATTTTAACCCTCAACACATTATAATACAGTCACAGAAAGTAACAATTGATGCTTACATTATCATGAAGAACATTCTTACAATTGAGCAGTCCCAATGTAATATAGTTACATCGCTTCCTCAACTATATTTCTCGTAGCCACCTCACACTTAGTGAGTCCTGAAAAGATATAAACATAAGGGAATGAGCAACACTATGCTCAGTAGAGAAAGCCATTACTCACCTTTAGGTTTTTATCATTACCACATTAAAATCTGCATGGTTAGTAAGTTACATCACATTCCAGATTATGAGGTTTATTATGATCACATCTTATGGATACCGTAGTTAATCATTACCAAGTGTCATAATTACACATTTATACAAATATTACCAATCATCATTGTTCATAGGTATCCATGTTAAATTGAGTATCACTCAACTCATCGAAACCCAAGTGGGCGCACTTGATCACCCTATAAACATTCCAAGGGTGTTCCGGTGAGGGGACATCAAGCCCCGAGTCCTCACCAAATCGATTCCTGTACAGTGTGTTCTGGGACTTTCAACCCAAGGAAGCGTCATCGCCTTCCCCCTATTTGACCTTTTAGGGTATTCATGCCCAAGGACGTAACCGTCGCCCTCTTCATGTCTCACAATTTCTCTATATTGAATCATTATCAATAGAGTTAGTTTTCCTAACCATGCTTCTCAATTTATAACATGTGTCAATTCATTATGTTCCTCGCCGTACAATACAAGACGAGTCCATGTCATAGTTTCATATGTGATACACATATAATATCAGTTCAACATAGATATATATATATTGCGGCAAAACAATCAATTTTAATTCTATAAAAACCTCACAAAAGATGAGTAATAGAATCCCTACCTTTTAAGCTTATCAACAGTCTCTTAATCCTGGAATCAATTAACGTTAGCTCCATACTCCCTTGCTCCTAAGGCGTGCATAAGGACAATTAAAACTAAAGCACAACATACAACTACATTCATAAAATTTATTTTAATTTAATCTTAGAATTTCAAGAAATAACCACTGCCCATAGAGGTATTATAAAGTTTAACAATATAAATTTTCTGTCTAGGGCATATACACTTAGACTTCATACATATGCTCCAAAATAGCAACAAACATATACTTAGGTTTAAGAACGCAAATTTGAATAATCCTTTAGTATAAAAGAAAATTTATAAATGAAAGACTAAATTTGTTCATAAGATTCTAACCTCGGATTATGGTTAGTTGGAAGCTTGAAATGGCTTCAAAACAGGTTCCTTTACTTCGGTATGACTGAAATTCTTGCTCAAATGGAGGTGATGGTGGCTGATTTTTATGGCTGCCTTGAAGAAGTTCTCTAAGTATTTTGCTTCAGCAAAGAAATGAGAAGAAGAGTGTGGGAACCGTGGAAGAGAAAGGAAGAAAAGATGAAGTCTTTGAAGAGAAGTGATAGAAACAATTATAGAGGAGACATGTTGAAGCATGTCACGGAGGAAATAAAGAAAATGAGGGTCAAGAGTAGTTGGAAAAGATATCCTTATGTCTCATCTAAAGACTTTAACACACATAATGCCAATATGACATTTTTGAGATTTATTAGAAGTTCTAAGGCTTTTTAGTAATCATACTAAATAAATATAGGAGAATTTTAGAAAATTTAAAAATAGATAAAAATAAATATTATAAAATAAATTTAAATGAAGCAATTTTTTTTTATACATTAAAAATTAATTTAATTACCTCAATACCCGTTAGAAGAATAACGGGTGTCGCAGCTCTACCCCCCTTAAAGAAATTTCGTCCTCGAAATTTCAATTCTAGTAATACTAGTAAAAATTATGATTCCACTATGATTCCAATTCTGAGTCTAAACCGTTAATGTTGTTTGTCCTCCAAATTTAAGTTATCGTATTTCCACTTATTTACTTGCATAATAAATCTTACTCCTAAATCCCTCAATAAGAGTATTTCTGACAAGTTTCAACTTATAACACCGTATAATAGTCTAAGAATCTGATCAGGCATACATATTGACCATATCATGATTCCAGTCCTTCATTGTCCATGGACTGTGATTTACAATCACATTTAAGGAGATTGCCAGAGAAATTTTATATACTTCATCTTTAGGTTCCTTGTGACACCCGTTATTCTTCTAACGGGTATTGAGGTAATTAAATTAATTTTTAATGTATAAAAAAAAATTGCTTCATTTAAATTTATTTTATAATATTTATTTTTATCTATTTTTAAATTTTCTAAAATTCTCCTATATTTATTTAGTATGATTACTAAAAAGCCTTAGAACTTCTAATAAATCTCAAAAATGTCATATTGGCATTATGTGTGTTAAAGTCTTTAGATGAGACATAAGGATATCTTTTCCAACTACTCTTGACCCTCATTTTCTTTATTTCCTCCGTGACATGCTTCAACATGTCTCCTCTATAATTGTTTCTATCACTTCTTTTCAAAGACTTCATCTTTTCTTCCTTTTTCTTCCACGGTTCCCACACTCTTCTTCTCATTTCTTTGCTGAAGCAAAATACTTAGAGAACTTCTTCAAGGCAGCCATAAAAATCAGCCACCATCACCTCCATTTGAGCAAGAATTTCAGTCATACCGAAGTAAAGGAACCTGTTTTGAAGCCATTTCAAGCTTCCAACTAACCATAATCCGAGGTTAGAATCTTATGAACAAATTTAGTCTTTCATTTATAAATTTTCTTTTATACTAAAGGATTATTCAAATTTGCGTTCTTAAACCTAAGTATATGTTTGTTGCTATTTTGGAGCATATGTATGAAGTCTAAGTGTATATGCCCTAGACAGAAAATTTATATTGTTAAACTTTATAATACCTCTATGGGCAGTGGTTATTTCTTGAAATTCTAAGATTAAATTAAAATAAATTTTATGAATGTAGTTGTATGTTGTGCTTTAGTTTTAATTGTCCTTATGCACGCCTTAGGAGCAAGGGAGTATGGAGCTAACGTTAATTGATTCCAGGATTAAGAGACTGTTGATAAGCTTAAAAGGTAGGGATTCTATTACTCATCTTTTGTGAGGTTTTTATAGAATTAAAATTGATTGTTTTGCCGCAATATATATATATCTATGTTGAACTGATATTATATGTGTATCACATATGAAACTATGACATGGACTCGTCTTGTATTGTACGGCGAGGAACATAATGAATTGACACATGTTATAAATTGAGAAGCATGGTTAGGAAAATTAACTCTATTAATAATGATTTAATATAGAGAAATTGTGAGACATGAAAAGGGCGATGGTTACGTCCTTGGGCATGAATACCCTAAAAGGTAAAGTAGGGGGAAGGCGATGACGCTTCCTTGGGTTGAAAGTCCCAGAACACACTGTACAGGAATCGATTTGGTGAGGACTCGGGGCTTGATGTCCCCTCACCGGAACACCCTTGGAATGTTTATAGGGTGATCAAGTGCGCCCATTTGGGTTTCGATGAGTTGAATGATACTCAATTTAACATGGATACCTAGGAACAATGATGATTGGTAATATTTGTATAAATGTGTAATTATGACACTTGGTAACGATTAACTACGGTATCCATAAGATGTGATCATAATAAACCTCATAATCTGGAATATGATGTAACTTACTAACCATGCAGATTTTAATGTGGTAATGATAAAGGTGAGTAATGGTTTTCTCTACTGAGCATAGTGTTGCTCATACCCTTATGTTTATATCTTTTCAGGACTCACTAAGTGAGGTGGTTACGAGAAATATAGTTGAGGAAGTGATGTAGCTATATTACATTGGGACTGCTTCAATTGTTGAGAATGTTCTTCATGATAATGTAAGCATCAATTGTTACTTTCTGTGACTGTATTATAATGTGTTGAGGGTTAAAATGATGATGACAACAGTTTATATTATTAAATTTAAGGTGCTACATTAAAACTGTGGTTTATTTATCGTTTATATTTTTATTTTTGAGTTGAGAGTTTTCATTTAAGTCCCGGGTAAATTTTATTTTTAAGGTTTTACTTTTATTATTTATTTTTATTTTATCTCATTAAAAACTGTTAACCCCCACATAGGGGCGTTACAGAATTTTTGGTATCAGAGCCTAGGTTCGGTTAACCTAGGGAGTGTAGCACCACTTTAAAAAATATATTTTTGAGATGGTTTTGAAGCTGAATTTTCAGTGTCATCATCAAAATGAACCTTCACATTGATTTATACAGTTTAGAAGGATGTAACATGGAAAGGCCATAGAATGAAAATATTAATAGTTATATGAGTACAATAATTATATAGAAGGAAAGTATTAATAGTTATGAGGGAATGATAATTATATGGAATGAGTTTATAAGTAGAATGCTTATGAGAGATTCGTATAATATTTGGATCTATAAGCATATCTAATTCGTATAAACGATAAGAAATTCGTATAGATACGAGGATTTAAGAGCCTTTTGTCTCGTGAAAAACAATAAGAAATATAAGGCTTGATTTATTGATTTTAAAGTTTGACATAGATATGCCAATTTTTTTTTCGTAATTGATTCAAACCTAAGTAATGATTATGTGTGGATTCGATGGAGCACATAAGTGTCAATAACTTTTCTTGAAAGTTCTATTTATTCGAGGAATATGATATAAGTTGGGAATCATGGTATTGAATCTTGAGAGAGATAAATGTTAGACTTTTGGTCTGTTGAGACTGTGTAAAGTCTAGAATGCATGAATCTCAAAATTGGAATATTTCGTTACGTACATTGTATTTAAGTGTATCAGTGAATCTTTTGGTTACCTAAGGTTTTGTTATATGAGGAAATTATATATTGTATGAGTAGAATTGTGGGGATTGTAGATGTTCTTAAGTAGTAACATCAAGTGTCTTTGTTCATTGATATGGTCTATGTTGAAAGACGTAAATCGTATTGATTTCAAGGTTAGTCGCATTCTAAACCCTTGGTAGTAATGATGATGAATCCATTGATAGATGTTAAGTATTATGAATAACATATGGGTGTATGCATTGTTCAATAAGGTTTTGATTAAAACAAAATTATTTGAGTTGCTGGATCATTCAGGAAGATCCTTGTTGTCGTTAAATTAGATTTGTTGTTCATACTTAACTTATCTATAGTGGACTTTAAATTGTGTTTAAGATTTATACAAATTGATTTTCAATTTTATGTTTGTTATTTAACTCGTTCTAAATGTGTTAAGGCCCGAAACAACCTGACCATTTTCAACTTAGAACATTTGGGCCTAGTTCAAATCTTAAATCAGTTTGATTCACACTGTCTCTCCCACGTGGTCTCTATACGTGTCATATACAGTGGTTTAATTATTGTTTACATATACGTTTACTGTGCGTAAGACCTTATTTCTCCGAGTTCACTTTTTCTCTCTTAATTTGTTATTTTTTCTCTAAATCACAAATCCTCTTCTTTTTCATTAAAAATTCTTCTTTTCCTCTAAAAGAAGAAGGAATTCTAGGATTCTGCAATTTACTATCTTAATTTTTCCTTTCTATTTACTCTTCTTTCATCTCATCATGGACCCAAAGTACCAACACCTGAGAAAGTATTTCCCATCACTCTCCCAAAAGATTCTCAGAAAGAAATATAAGGCTAGAATTACTCGGTTGTGGATTCTTATGCGTTTTGGTATCCCTTGTGATGTGAGAATGTTGATAGAGGGGAAAATCCGTCCGAGTGACTTTAGTCAAGATGTCGGTTTACCAGGAACAGGTACCAGTCGTAGTACAATGAAAAGAAGAGCTCGTGCCATCGTGGTCACTTGTAACAAATGTGGAAGACAAAATTGTAACGGTAAATGTACTTCACCTGGTTATATGTCTACGAATAGAGAGGATAAAATAAGGTTTTGTAGGGATGGACTTTCAAAGGAGAACTTGGATAGCATCCATCCTCCTCTCTACGGTCACCCTAGTGGATATGTTCAAGGAGCTATTTTTAAACTCTGGCCTAAATTTTATACAGAAAGACAACGCCTCAGGAATATGGTATTTCTAGATCCTGTTTGCCAAGCCATAAGAAAACTGGATGGGGAATAAGTCATCGCTCTATAAAGGTTATTTAGTCTTTACTTATTTGAAGCAGTTTTAGCTGATGTTCAACAGTTTGTGTTTTGCTTTTACTCAGAATATTTGCTTTTATGTTTGAAATAATTGTGATTATTAGATTGATACAGTAAATGTTAATATCTTATTTAATTTATGATTTTCTTAAATATATATATAATAAAATATATTATCTTATCAGACACGTTACATACGGTACAGTAATATGTTTGAATTTTGAAAAGCTTATCCAGATATTTCAAGATTTGTGTCTCAAATTTCAAAAGTTCTACAATATTTGTCGTTTATATTAAATTTCTAGACTTGGTGTATATTTGTCAAAAAGTCTACAGTTGTGTCATGAGGGTCTTCTGTCGAATTGTTCTCAATTGTCAAAAGTTATACAATTAGAGTCTAATCTTTTTCAAAAAGTGAATCAAATTTTCTGTAAACTATCAATCACCTTATCTTACTTTCTTATCCGCACAAGATTTTGTTTAAATCTTTGGATTACCTTTTCATTACCTACTCGTCTATCTCTTTAGCCCTTTTTGTATATTTCTCATCTTTAAAATCTCATGTAGAACCCGAAGTCTAAGTGGAGCAGACATTAAGCAACCACTTCTATAAACCAAATATGTCTACCTCCCAGTCCACGAAGAAAATAAAGAATGTCTGTGTCTTTTGTGGTTCCAGCCTTGGAAAAGATAAAGCTTATTTAGAAGCTGCAAATCACTTAGGGCAAGTCCTAGCACGCAAAAAGATTAACATAATCTATGGGGGTGGTAGTATAAAAATGATGGTAAATATGGCACTAGCAGCTAGGTCTAGCGACGCTACTGATGTAAGAATTTGGCCTCATATTCCAGTTGAAGGAAACCTTTGTAAGGAAGCCATAGGTAAGGGAGAAGGAGTCAGGAGTATCCCTAAAAATTTTAAAGACATAATCTATAATTCCGATGCTTTTATAGCATTACCTGGTGGTCTAGGTACTCTTGAGGAAATATTTATAGTTGCTTGTGGGCAATTGTTGGGCTTTTATTCCAAACCTTTGGGACTGCTGAATGTAAATGGTTTTTATGACGGTCTTTTGAAATTTCTAGATTACGCTGTGGAAGAAAACATCACTACAGAATCGGAGAGACAAATCTTTGTTACTGCTTCAACAGCTGAGGAATTGATAGATAAAATGCAAATCATACATCCAGAATCCGACACTGCAACATCCAAGCTTGAATGGGAAAGGGAAAGCCGGGAGCGGCCAATTGATTTGAATCTCCATCTGTAATCTTTTTGTTTTATCTTTGGCATGTAGGCATGTGTGTCCGTATTTCGTGTGTTACGAATAACCGTTTGTCCTGTATTCTGTGTTTCTTGTGGTACGTTGTTGTTCAATCTTTTAGATTCATTGAGCCTAATGCCGGGATGGCTGGATACGGAGTACTTGATGCTCTCGAAACGCATCCTTCTTAAGGTCCGATCTTTTGTTTATCGATGTTTTTGTATCCTCTAAGCATGCATGATATGGATAGCTGGTATACGGAGTGCCTTGTACTCTCGAAACGTATCCGTATTATGTTTGTAATGTGTAATATTCTGTTAATATTATGTGGAAGTACCAGAGTCAGTTATGGGGATATTCCATATGAAATATGAGTATATTATTTGGGTTGAATGTTTGTGTCATGAGGATAGCTGTTTAATGAAAAATATGTCGGGTTTGTCTGCAACTCTGAGATTCCGTTTAATATCTCTATGAATAAGTTTAATGTATGGTTTTGAATATAAGTGTTTGTGATATATGTTTTATGATTATGTTTTAGTTTATTAGTTGAGGTATGAAATCAAATATATTTGACTTTTCCTTACTCAAAAAGGAAAAGGAACCTAAAGATGAAGTATATAAAATTTCTCTGGCAATCTCCTTAAATGTGATTGTAAATCACGGTCCATGGACAATGAAGGACCGGAATCATGATATGGTCAATATGTATGCCTGATCAGATTCTTAGACTATTATACGGTGTTATAAGTTGAAACTTGTCAGAAATACTCTTATTGAGGGATTTAGGAGTAAGATTTATTATGCAAGTAAATAAGTGGAAATACGATAACTTAAATTTGGAGGACAAACAACATTAACGGTTTAGACTCGGAATTGGAATCATAATGGAATTAAAATTTTTACTAGTATTGTTAGAATTGAAATTTCGAGGACGAAATTTCTTTAAGGGGGGTAGAGCTGTGACACCCGTTATTCTCCTAACGGGTATTGAGGTAATTAAATTAATTTTTAATGTATAAAAAAAAATTGCTTCATTTAAATTTATTTTATAATATTTATTTTTATCTATTTTTAAGTTTTCTAAAATTCTCCTATATTTATTTAGTATGATTACTAAAAAGCCTTAGAACTTCTAATAAATCTCAAAAATGTCATATTGGCATTATGTGTGTTAAAGTCTTTAGATGAGACATAAGGATATCTTTTCCAACTACTCTTGACCCTCATTTTCTTTATTTCCTCCGTGACATGCTTCAACATGTCTCCTCTATAATTGTTTCTATCACTTCTTTTCAAAGACTTCATCTTTTCTTCCTTTTTCTTCCACGGTTCCCACACTCTTCTTCTCATTTCTTTGCTGAAGCAAAATACTTAGAGAACTTCTTCAAGGCAGCCATAAAAATCAGCCACCATCACCTCCATTTGAGCAAGAATTTCAGTCATACCGAAGTAAAGGAACCTGTTTTGAAGCCATTTCAAGCTTCCAACTAACCATAATCCGAGGTTAGAATCTTATGAACAAATTTAGTCTTTCATTTATAAATTTTCTTTTATACTAAAGGATTATTCAAATTTGCGTTCTTAAACCTAAGTATATGTTTGTTGCTATTTTGGAGCATATGTATGAAGTCTAAGTGTATATGCCCTAGACAGAAAATTTATATTGTTAAACTTTATAATACCTCTATGGGCAGTGGTTATTTCTTGAAATTCTAAGATTAAATTAAAATAAATTTTATGAATGTAGTTGTATGTTGTGCTTTAGTTTTAATTGTCCTTATGCACGCCTTAGGATCAAGGGAGTATGGAGCTAACGTTAATTGATTCCAGGATTAAGAGACTGTTGATAAGCTTAAAAGGTAGGGATTCTATTACTCATCTTTTGTGAGGTTTTTATAGAATTAAAATTGATTGTTTTGCCGCAATATATATATATCTATGTTGAACTGATATTATATGTGTATCACATATGAAACTATGACATGGACTCGTCTTGTATTGTACGGCGAGGAACATAATGAATTGACACATGTTATAAATTGAGAAGCATGGTTAGGAAAATTAACTCTATTAATAATGATTTAATATAGAGAAATTGTGAGACATGAAAAGGGCGACGGTTACGTCCTTGGGCATGAATACCCTAAAAGGTAAAGTAGGGGGAAGGCGATGACGCTTCCTTGGGTTGAAAGTCCCAGAACACACTGTACAGGAATCGATTTGGTGAGGACTCGGGGCTTGATGTCCCCTCACCGGAACACCCTTGGAATGTTTATAGGGTGATCAAGTGCGCCCATTTGGGTTTCGATGAGTTGAATGATACTCAATTTAACATGGATACCTAGGAACAATGATGATTGGTAATATTTGTATAAATGTGTAATTATGACACTTGGTAACGATTAACTACGGTATCCATAAGATGTGATCATAATAAACCTCATAATCTGGAATATGATGTAACTTACTAACCATGCAGATTTTAATGTGGTAATGATAAAGGTGAGTAATGGCTTTCTCTACTGAGCATAGTGTTGCTCATACCCTTATGTTTATATCTTTTCAGGACTCACTAAGTGAGGTGGTTACGAGAAATATAGTTGAGGAAGTGATGTAGCTATATTACATTGGGACTGCTTCAATTGTTGAGAATGTTCTTCATGATAATGTAAGCATCAATTGTTACTTTCTGTGACTGTATTATAATGTGTTGAGGGTTAAAATGATGATGACAACAGTTTATATTATTAAATTTAAGGTGCTACATTAAAACTGTGGTTTATTTGTCGTTTATATTTTTATTTTTGAGTTGAGAGTTTTCATTTAAGTCCCGGGCAAATTTTAATCTTTAAGGTTTTACTTTTATTATAGATTTTTATTTTATTTCATTAAAAACTGTTAACCCCCATATAGGGGCGTTACATTCCTTTTCCTTTTTGAGTAAGGAAAAGTCAAATATATTTGATTTCATACCTCAACTAATAAACTAAAACATAATCATAAAACATATATCACAAACACTTTTATTCAAAACTATACATTAAACTTATTCATAGAGATATTAAACGGAATCTCTGGTTGCAAACATACCCGACATATTTTTCATTAAACAGCTATCCTCATGACACAAACATTCAACCCAAATAATATACTCATATTTCATATGGAATATCCCCATAACTGACTCTGGTACTTCCACATAATATTAACAGAATATTACACATTACAAACATGATACGGATACGTTTCGAGAGTACAAGGCACTCCGTATACCAGCTATCCATATCATGCATGCTTAGAGGATACAAAAACATCGATAAACAAAAGATCGGACCTTAAGAAGGATGCGTTTCGAGAGCATCAAGTACTCCGTATCCAGCCATCCCGGCATTAGGCTCAATGAATCTAAAAGATTGATCAACGACGTACCACAAGAAACACAGAATACAAGGTAAACGGTTATTCGTAACACACGAAATACGGACACACATGCCTACATGCCAAAGATAAAACAAAAAGATTACAGATGGAGATTCAAATCAATTGGCCGCTCCCGGCTTTCCCTTTCCCATTCAAGCTTGGATGTTGCAGTGTCGGATTCTGGATGTATGATTTGCATTTTATCTATCAATTCCTCAGCTGTTGAAGCAGTGACAAAGATTTGTCTCTCCGATTCTGTAGTGATGTTTTCTTCCACAGCGTAATCTAGAAATTTCAAAAGACCGTCATAAAAACCCTTTACGTTCAGCAGTCCCAAAGGTTTGGAATAAAAGCCCAACAATTGCCCACAAGCAACTATAAATATTTCCTCAAGAGTACCTAGACCACCAGGTAATGCTATAAAAGCATCAGAATTATAGATTATGTCTTTAAAATTTTTAGGGATACTCCTGACTCCTTCTCCCTTACCTATGGCTTCCTTACAAAGGTTTCCTTCAACTGAAATATGAGGCCAAATTCTTACATCAGTAGCGTCGCTAGACCTAGCTGCTAGTGCCATATTTACCATCATTTTTATACTACCACCCCCATAGATTATGTTAATCTTCTTGTGTGCTAGGACTTGCCCTAAGTGATTTGCAGCTTCAAATAAGCTTTATCTTTTTCAAGGCTGGAACCACAAAAGACACAGACATTCTTTATTTTCTTCGTGGACTGGGAGGTAGACATATTTGGTTTATAGAAGTGGTTGCTTAATGTCTGCTCCACTTAGACTTCGGGTTCTACATGAGATTTTAAAGATGAGAAATATACAAAAAGGGCTAAAGAGATAGACGAGTAGGTAATGAAAAGGTAATCCAAAGATTTAAACAAAATCTTGTGCGGATAAGAAAGTAAGATAAGGTGATTGATAGTTTACAGAAAATCTGATTCACTTTTTGAAAAAGATTAGACTCTAATTGTATAACTTTTGACAATTGAGAACAATTTGACAGAAGACCCTCATGACACAACTGTAGACTTTTTGACAAATATACACCAAGTCTAGAAATTTAATATAAACGACAAATACTGTAGAACTTTTGAAATTTGAGACACAATCTTGAAATATCTGGATAAGCTTTTCAAAATTCAAACATATTACTGTACCGTATGTGACGTGTCTGATAAGATAATATATTTTATTATATATATATTTAAGAAAATCATAAATTAAATAAGATATTAACACTTACTGTATCAATCTAATAATCACAATTATTTCAAACACAAAAGCAAATATTCTGAGTAAAAGAAAAACACAAACTGTTGAACATCAGCTAAAACTGCTTCAAATAAGTAAAGACTAAATAACCTTTATAGAGCGATGACTTATTCCCCATCCAGTTTTCTTATGGCTTGGCAAACAGGATCTAGAAATACCATATTCCTGAGGCGTTGTCTTTCTGTATAAAATTTAGGCCAGAGTTTAAAAATAGCTCCTTGAACATATCCACTAGGGTGACCGTGGAGAGGAGGATGGATGCTATCCAAGTTCTCCTTTGAAAGTCCATCCCTACAAAACCTTATTTTATCCTCTCTATTCGTAGACATATAACTAGGTGAAGTACATTTACCGTTACAATTTTGTCTTCCACATTTGTTACAAGCGACCACGATGGCACGGGCTCTTCTTTTCATTGCACTTCGACTGGTACCTGTTCCTGGTAAACCGACATCTTGACTAAAGTCACTCGGACGGATTTTCCCCTCTATTAACATTCTCACATCACAAGGGATACCAAAACGCATAAGAATCCACAACCGAGTAATTCTAGCCTTGTATTTCTTTCTGAGAATCTTTTGGGAGAGTGATGGGAAATACTTTCTCAGGTGTTGGTACTTTGGGTCCATGATGAGATGAAAGAAGAGTAAATAGAAAGGAAAAATTAAGATAGTAAATTGCAGAATCCTAGAATTCCTTCTTCTTTTAGAGGAAAAGAAGAATTTTTAATGAAAAAGAAGAGGATTTACGATTTAGAGAGAAAATAACAAATTAAGAGAGAAAAAGTGAACTCGGAGAAATAAGCTCCTATGCACAGTAAACGTATATGTAAACAATGATTAAACCACTGTATATGACACGTATAGAGACCACGTGGGAGAGACAGTGTGAATCAAACTGATTTAAGATTTGAACTAGGCCCAAATGTTCTTAGTTGAAAATGGTCAGGTTGTTTCGGGCCTTAACACATTTGGAACGAGTTAAATAACAAACATAAAATTGAAAACCAATTTGTATAAATCTTAAACCCAATTCAAAGTCCACTATAGATAAAGTTAACTATAAACAACAAATCTAATTTAACGACAACAAGGATCTTCTTGAATGATCCAGCAACTCAAATAATTTTGTTTTAATCAAAACCTTATTGAACAATGCATACACCCATATGTTATTCATAATACTTAACATCTATCAATGGATTCATCATCATTGCTACCAAGGGTTTAGAATGCGACTAACCTTGAAATCAATACGATTTACGTCTTCCAACGTAGACCATATCAATGAACAAAGACACTTGATGTTACTACTTAAGAACATCTACAATCCCCACAATTCTACTTATACAATATCGAATTTCCTCATATAACAAAATCTTAGGTAACCAAAAGATTCACTGATACACTTAAATACAATGTACGTAACGAAATATTCCAATTTTGAGATTCATGCATTCTAGACTTTACACAGTCTCAACAGACCAAAAGTCTAACATTTATCTCTCTCAAGATTCAATACCATGATTCCCAACTTATATCACATTCCTCAAATAAATAGAACTTTCAAGAAAAGTTATTGACACTTATGTGCTCCATCGAATCCACACATAATCATTACTTAGGTTTGAATCAATTACGAAAAATTTGGCATATCTATGTCAAACTTTAAAATCAATAAATCAAGCCTTATATTTCTTATTGTTTTTCACGAGACAAAAGGCTCTTAAATCCTCGTATCTATATGAATTTCTCATCGTTTATACGAATTAAATATGCTTATAGATCCAAATATTATACGAATCTCTCATAAGCATTCTACTTATAAACTCATTTCATATAATTATCATTCCCTTATAACTATTAATACTTTCCTTCTATATAATTATTGTACTCATATAACTATTAATATTTTCATTCTATGGCCTTTCCATGTTACATCCTTCTAGACTGTATAAATCAATGTGAAGGTTCATTTTGATGATGACAATGAAAATTCAGCTTCAAAACCATCTCAAAAATATATTTTTTTAAAGTGGTGCTACACTCCCTAGGTTAACCGAACCTAGGCTCTGATACCAAAAATTCTGTAACGCCCCTATATGGGGGTTAACAGTTTTTAATGAGATAAAATAAAAATAAATAATAAAAGTAAAACCTTAAAGATTAAAATTTGCCCGGGACTTAAATGAAAACTCTCAACTCAAAAATAAAAATATAAACGACAAATAAACCACAGTTTTAATGTAGCACCTTAAATTTAATAATATAAACTGTTGTCATCATCATTTTAACCCTCAACACATTATAATACAGTCACAGAAAGTAACAATTGATGCTTACATTATCATGAAGAACATTCTTTACAATTGAGCAGTCCCAATGTAATATAGTTACATCGCTTCCTCAACTATATTTCTCGTAGCCACCTCACACTTAGTGAGTCCTGAAAAGATATAAACATAAGGGAATGAGCAACACTATGCTCAGTAGAGAAAGCCATTACTCACCTTTAGGTTTTTATCATTACCACATTAAAATCTGCATGGTTAGTAAGTTACATCACATTCCAGATTATGAGGTTTATTATGATCACATCTTATGGATACCGTAGTTAATCATTACCAAGTGTCATAATTACACATTTATACAAATATTACCAATCATCATTGTTCATAGGTATCCATGTTAAATTGAGTATCACTCAACTCATCGAAACCCAAGTGGGCGCACTTGATCACCCTATAAACATTCCAAGGGTGTTCCGGTGAGGGGACATCAAGCCCCGAGTCCTCACCAAATCGATTCATGTACAGTGTGTTCTGGGACTTTCAACCCAAGGAAGCGTCATCGCCTTCCCCCTATTTGACCTTTTAGGGTATTCATGCCCAAGGACGTAACCGTCGCCCTCTTCATGTCTCACAATTTCTCTATATTGAATCATTATCAATAGAGTTAGTTTTCCTAACCATGCTTCTCAATTTATAACATGTGTCAATTCATTATGTTCCTCGCCGTACAATACAAGACGAGTCCATGTCATAGTTTCATATGTGATAATCATATAATATCAGTTCAACATAGATATATATATATTGCGGCAAAACAATCAATTTTTAATTCTATAAAAACCTCACAAAAGATGAGTAATAGAATCCCTACCTTTTAAGCTTATCAACAGTCTCTTAATCCTGGAATCAATTAACGTTAGCTCCATACTCCCTTGATCCTAAGGCGTGCATAAGGACAATTAAAACTAAAGCACAACATACAACTACATTCATAAAATTTATTTTAATTTAATCTTAGAATTTCAAGAAATAACCACTGCCCATAGAGGTATTATAAAGTTTAACAATATAAATTTTCTGTCTAGGGCATATACACTTAGACTTCATACATATGCTCCAAAATAGCAACAAACATATACTTAGGTTTAAGAACGCAAATTTGAATAATCCTTTAGTATAAAAGAAAATTTATAAATGAAAGACTAAATTTGTTCATAAGATTCTAACCTCGGATTATGGTTAGTTGGAAGCTTGAAATGGCTTCAAAACAGGTTCCTTTACTTCGGTATGACTGAAATTCTTGCTCAAATGGAGGTGATGGTGGCTGATTTTTATGGCTGCCTTGAAGAAGTTCTCTAAGTATTTTGCTTCAGCAAAGAAATGAGAAGAAGAGTGTGGGAACCGTGGAAGAGAAAGGAAGAAAAGATGAAGTCTTTGAAGAGAAGTGATAGAAACAATTATAGAGGAGACATGTTGAAGCATGTCACGGAGGAAATAAAGAAAATGAGGGTCAAGAGTAGTTGGAAAAGATATCCTTATGTCTCATCTAAAGACTTTAACACACATAATGCCAATATGACATTTTTGAGATTTATTAGAAGTTCTAAGGCTTTTTAGTAATCATACTAAATAAATATAGGAGAATTTTAGAAAATTTAAAAATAGATAAAAATAAATATTATAAAATAAATTTAAATGAAGCAATTTTTTTTTTATACATTAAAAATTAATTTAATTACCTCAATACCCGTTAGAAGAATAACGGGTGTCACAAAGGGCATAATGTTTGGTAAGTGGTTAAAATTGTTGGTTAGAATTGTTTTTATTGTAACATATGAGAGCTTTACACTTTAATAATTTTTTATTGTTATTGTAGCATGTAAAAACCTTACACTATTTATAACTAAAAAAGTAGTTTAGACCATTTTTACTAACCATCTTTGCAGTGGACATAAAAAGGAGACCGAAGATCTAAGTCCCTTTAAAGATGGTCTCTTCTTTCAATCTTTGCACTTTTAGTCTTCAGTGATCTTGAAGTTGGACAAAGAGAGTATTCTTTCTTCTTCTTTTTTTTTTTTTAAAAAAAGATAATAAGAAGAAGGAACTTAGGCGGAATTGGAGAAAAAGGTGATAAATGAATTAAGTTTTCGTATTGTCAAATTAAAAAGGCAATGAATGACCACGAAATGCTTATATCATTTTCACGAGAAATTATTTAATACGACGGATGCATCTGTCATTTTTTTTTTATACAATAACCCAGTGGCAAAAATCTAAATGATTTGTCTATATTAGCCTTAAGCAATGTTTCTCTTTTTTAATTTTGTTTACAGAACTTATTTGGTCAAAAATCACTGTAAATAATATATCAAACTTTTTTGGAACAGTTAATTAATGTTGAGTAATATGATTTGCAAGTTTGAAAAATATTTTGTATACTTAAATTAATTAAGAAATATTATAAGATGCAACCTTTACAAAATTGTTATACACAAGCTAACAGTGATGGTAACCAAAATGAATTGTTGATCAGCAACGAAATGGTGGTCAACAAAGGTCATTTGTCATTTCAACACAAGTTTTGGGCACTGAAGGTTTTTTCCCCCTTTTTGTTTCCTTTTAAAAGCAGCGTTTGGATAAGTTTATATATATATATATACGTGTGTGTGTGTTTCTTGAAATGATTAGCTTTAATAATTGAAGGAGGAAAAAATGAAACTCTGTCCCCCAATAGATTTGTAGAGGACAGAAAAAAGAAGACAGAAGATCTAATTAAATCTTCAGGGGTTTCTTTTTCATTCTTTATCTTGAAGTTAAACAAGGAGGGTTGATTTTATATATTATTTTTTCTTTAAAGTGAAAAGAAAAAGAAGAAAGTTTGGTAGAAGTGGAAAGAAAAAAGGTAATGAATGAGTTTGATTTTCATATTATTAGATTAAAAAGGCAACGAATGACAACGAATGAGATGAATATATAATTTTCATGACAAATTATTTAATATGTAAGTGTATCACGTTATTTTGTTTAAGTGATAACTCATCTAATAAAGATTTAACATTTAAATGATTTGTCTGAATTAGCTTTATGCAACTATGTTTTTAAAAATAGTATATCTAATTTTTTTAGAACAATTAATTAATTTTGAATAATATAATTTATAAGTTTTAAAAAATATTTTATATTACCTAAATTAATTGAAAAATGGTATAAGATATGACCTTTCTTTCTTGAATTGTTAACAGTAATAGAAACGGAAATAAAAGTCAACAAAAGTTCAGTTTTCATTTCAACAAAAGAATTAGATATTGAAGGGTTTTTATCCCCTTTTTGTTTCTTGTTAAAAGCAACCTTTTGATTAGTTTAATACTAGCAAAAAATCCACGCGTTACAGCAAAAAATACTGTTATATTATACCAAAAAAAATAGAAATCATTGCAATATAAAATTAATTTATTTATACATATATAAAGGAGGGAATAAATAGAGAATAGAAAAAGGCAAAATAAACCAAAGGTAGGAAGAGCCAAACATATCTTCTGAAAATTACAAAAGTAATAAACGAGCTGGAGACAACAACAGAAGTGGGAAAAACTAATAAAAAACTGATACATAATATTACAATATAATACTTTATAAAAATTATAATTTTCAACTATATAAAATAGTATTAAGTTTTACAAAGGGAAAAATCGAAGGAAGAAAAAAAAAAAAAAAAAAAACTAAAGACTAGAAAAAAAGTGAGAATAAGAAAAATAAAACATGAAAACAATAATACTTTTATATAAGAGTTGCAAAGAGAGGCCAAACAACAAAAAAAAGCAAGAGAAGACGAAGCTAGAAGCATAGAAGGCTGGGTTTTATTTTTTTTGGCATGAAATGACAGGACCTAGAATGAAGAAGACGGAAAGAAAGAATTAAGCAAGAGTAGAGACGTAATATCACATAGCAAGTGCGGAGAAGATAAAAAAGCCACCGTCAAGAAGAAAAATAAAAAGAGACAAACAAGGGCAAAACAGATAAAACACACCAGAAGGCTGAACAGAATAAATGCTGTACAATGTTTCTTGTGGCTAATTAACAAGTGTTTTTGCAAAGACAGAAAATCAATAGCAATCACAAAAAACATATACAATGTTATAAGAAACGATATTTGTCACATACATTAAACATGTTCATAAGAGAAAATAAATGAATGGAGTAAAATATGAATTTTTCCAAAAGCTAGCAAGTAAATGGTTTAGAACTTTCTTTTAAATAAACCAAAGAACGAAAACAGAGAAAAAGCAGAATGAAAAATAAATTAGTATCATAAAATGTTAAAAAAGATTGTGCACAAATGAACTCTGAATTGAGGAATAAGAAGGGACAATAGAAAAGGACAAAATAAGTCAAAAACAGAAAGAGCCACGAACACAAAAATGTGTTTTGGATTTTTTTTGTATACAAAAATAATCAATAAGCACGTAAAAAAGTTTATTTCTTAAGATTAAAATCATTTGTGTTGCATTTTTATTTGTTATTAGAACCCTTAATTACAGCATTTTAGAGTATTTGGAATGGTGATGGGAACCGGTTATTAGAACTGCTTTTAATGTAGTATGTGAGAGCTTTACATTGTAATAATTTTTTTTATTATTACTGTAACATATAAAAGTTTTACTCTATTTATAACTAAATTTATGGTGAAAACCACGACAAACAGCCGGTTTAATTCAATCAAAGTTACATTTTAACTCCTTATAGTTAAAATTTTTTCTTGTGCATATGTCGATGGGTCTGTCAAACCGCTGCACTCAACTTGATGTCCAATCGCACGTTCACACCTGTCTAAAAACTTACCACCTCAGTAGACACATGGGTGCTGGTTCACAAAGTGTACCGGATTGGAGAACTTGCCCACATATTAGTGGCACCAAACCCTATATTATGTATGTTTTTCCTTCTCTGATTTGGTGGGCAAGCAATGGGCATGCTTTTTTATTTCTGTGAGTGGGCAAGCAATGGGAGTGCTTTTTTATTTCTGTTAGGCACCAAATCCTAAAGTATGTATGTTTTTCCTTCTCTAATTTGGTGGGCACGCAAAGGGCATGCTTTTTATTTCTGAAATGCTAACAGAAGGGCCATGGCTGGGGACTCCCCCCTAAAATATGTACAGCAAAGAGCAAATCAAAGGCAGGTGTTTCTGGTGTCCACACTAATAAAATCCATTCCATTTCCTTACATTTACACAATAGATCACTTATGTCACAAAAAGAAAACAAACAAACAAACAAACAAAATAAAACGATTTCCAGCAGCCTGAGAAAAAATTATTGATCATTTCTAGCAACCTAATACATACTCAAAACATGGGATTCGCTCAAGTTGTGCTAGTAAGAGGTTTGGTTGCATTTGAAGGCCGCAAATCCTCCGTTCTTTAGCCAAGCCTCGTATAAGTGAGGTTTCAATGATCTCCCATAGTTAATCTAAGCATCACCTTGGATTTATTTCATTGCTGCAGAGTTTCCATTTAGCATATCGCCCGACATTCTAGTAGTTTTTGCCCTTGGGTTTTAGAGTGTTCTTAGTCTCCTCGTATTTTGTTTCATCTTCCGTTTTATTTCATTTTATCTTTCTGTACATTATACTTTTAATGCAACATTTTTTTACTAAAAAAAAAAGCAGAAGAAACAATCACATGCTTTTTTTTTCTTTCATCTTCTGCAGGCACTGATTATTTCAAGGGTCATACCGAGTTCACCCTACCAAATACAGAAATCATTGTCCATCAAAACTAATTCAATGATTTGAGTAACTATCAAACAGAAACTGATCAGAGTCCATATGAAAATGGAAAAGGATATTAGTTTAATCTTTAAAAAAAATGGGGTGGGGCTTATTGGGGCATTTATCACACTACGCCATGCCTGCAATCATGGAGATAGTTTATCTTTAGTTATCAAAAAAAAGATGAACAAATTCATATACTGCAGTCATTAAGAGAAGCAAACTAGACACTAGTTGCATCCTAGGATGTCGTTTAAAAATTTTCCAACCGCAGTGAACGAAGATCCACCTTCAGCAACAGCTTTCCTGGCCATCTCACTCATCTTTTTCACTTTCTTCCTCAGCTCACCATCACCTTCCATAAGACGTGTAACTGCTGTTTCAATCTCATACGCCATCACAAGATCTTCACCATTCCTTGAATCCAATCTCAACTCCACTGCTAAACCAAATTCCCTTACCATTCGAAATGCATTCATCTGTTGCTCTGCATAAACAGGCCAAGTTGCAATTGGCACTCCATACCATAAGCTCTCCAATAAGGAGTTCCACCCGCAATGCGAAACAAATCCTCCGATTGCGCTGTGAGCCAGGACCTCCACCTGTGGCGCCCACCCATTACATATCATCCCTCTCACTCCAATCCTTCCCAAGAATCCTTCAGGCAAGATCCCCTCTAGACTTTTTGGTTGTGGCACTCGTACAGACCACAAGAATCTATGCCCACTGAGTTCAAGCCCTGATGCTATCTCTCTCAATTGGGATTCTCCAAAACCTCCCATGCTTCCAAAGCACAGAAACACCACTGAGGAAGGAGGCTGCCCATCAAGCCATTTTATGATTTTGTCTCGCTGAACTTGATCCAAGCTGGGGTGAGCCTGACCCTTGAGGTCAAGCACTGGTCCAACCATGTAGATTGGAGGTGTTTGCCCATCCGTCAATGACTTCACAGCGTGAGACTCCAATTCTGCAAATGAATTTACTATGAATCCCTTTGTCTCTCTGAACCTCTCTGCAAGTTTAAAATAGGCAGTATAACCCCCATCCTTGTTGAACACAGGCGAAGGCAAAACATTTACCGGAACTGGATTCACAAAGCCTGGTAATATCGTATTAGGATCTGAGTCTTTGAACTCCGAGCTGATCTGCTCATGGCGAGTTGGAATGTAGAGCATGAGACCCAGAAATCCTAGGTTAGAAGTCATAAACATATAAGAAGGGAGACCGAGTTCATTGGCCACATCCATCATCGGCATGCAGAAGAAATCAAGAACCAAACCAACAACTTGGATTGAGTCTAAGTTAGAGCGAGATAATACAGTGTTTGTAAGCACATTTCTGACATGAGGAATGAGACTCTCTATGTAAACATAGATGTAATATTCGATTGATTTCAGTAGTTCTGGAAGAGGCCGGTCTACCTGAGGGAGGTCAATGAGGGTGACTCTAGATTGTGAGCCCACAAGAGACTTGGTGTATGCATCGGCATAAGGGGCAGCGGGTAACTTCATGCAGAGAACTGTGACTGAGAGTTGATCATTGCGGTCGATCAGGCGCTTAGCAAATTCAATGGACGAGACCAGGTGGCCGATTCCAGGCGATGGGATGAAGACCAACTCTGACCTTTTCATTTCTTCTTCTAGATAGATGTTGTTCCTTCCTGCAGTTCTAACGGTGATGGATTTTTTACCACTTTTTATTCTCCTGCACAGAGACGTTCTAGATGGCGAATGGAACATGAAAAGTGAACAAGGGAGAGAAAATTTTAAAAATAAAAAATATTTTTAGATAGCGAATAAAATATAAAAAGTGAAAACAATAGTTTAGTGATAGCCACGAAATGCATATTATAATTTTTATATGTCACCTAATCAGTAGCCCAATGGCAGTTATTCCTTTATCTTTCTGTTCGCTTCTGTTGTGTCCCCACATCTTGAGGCACTCGCTGCCACGTTGTTTCTGCGAGGCTTAAGATCAAAGTCTTGATAGCAACACTTCAACATATCAATAAAACTCTTTGCCCATCCTTGATACTTTATCGAAGAAATTGGTGAAATTGAAAGAAAAACAACCCAAAAGATTCCATTCCTTGCAAAATAAATAAATGACCAAGCAAATCTCGTTTCCAATGTTATTAGAAAAATGCTGAACCTTACCAGCAACCAAGTGAGGATTACTATTAACATAAAAAATACAGTCAGGACTTGCCCACTTGTGCTAGCCTGAAAGTGAAAGGTTAGGTCGAATGTACAGACTTGAATAAAATTTGAACTTCCAATGTTCTCCCAAGCACTAAGCAGCTTAGCCTTTTTCTTTACTTGGTGCAGATATGGCTATAATTTCAAGCATCCACCTAACCTAAAGGAAAATAAGACAGGAAAGTAGAAACACCTTGCTTTCAAATCAAACAAAAACTGTTAAAAGTTCACAACGGGATACCCTTTTTTTCAGTCTCAAGTCCGAGAAAGTTTGTCTGGTTCTAGAATCAATCAACCTCAGGAATACATTTACACAAATATTCAGACTCATGCTACTATGATTACAAAAATCGCTAATTTTACAAGTAAAAGAAGCTTGAAAGCAGAAGATACGATTTGCAGAGCAAAATCCGATCACAAAATTGCTCGTAAAATTTCTGCTACTTCAATTGCATAAAATTTGCACAAAACAGTTCAAAAGAAGTTACAGCGATTTAATACAGAAAATTGGCAAGGATAATAATCAGTCCCCTCCCAATACTTAACCTATTTTTTATTTATGGAAGAATCTTTAACCATACCACGCAATTACCTCAAAATTCACCAAAAAAAAAAAAAAAAACCCCTAACGTCCGATCGGGAACAATCAATCAGCGGCGAACGTAATTGTAATCGACGACCTCGGAATCGGCGAGAGCGAGGGAGTTCTGGACGATCGATCGCCCGATGGAGTTGATCCAGTCCTCCTTCTCCTTCTCGGTGTCGGCGACGAAGTACATGGCTTCTTGGGAGGCGCAGGAGAGCTCGAACGCGCAGGGCTTGTGGACGACATCCTCGGCGCCCTTCACGGTCTGGCAGGTCTCCATGTTGATGACGCCGCGAGGAGTGGAGGCGCGTGTGACGTTCGAGTCCTTGAACCAGAGTAGCTTCCCTTGTTTCAGGACGAACCAGCGGCGGCGCCAGGCCTTGATGTATTCGCCTTGCTTGGTCAGCCACCCGTCCCGATCCGGGTCCGACCAAAACTCGACGCCACTGTAGTCACTGGGGCTAGGGTCTTGGCCCGTCACCGCTCTCCATATTCCCTCCATAGCCGCAGAAAGACAGAGCTCTGGTCAGCTGACGAAAGGAGGTTTGATGCAGGAGATGGCACAAGACTAGTAAACGTCGTCGTTTGCCGTCGTTTTTCTTTCTTACATTCTTACCTTAAGTTGCGAAAACGTGTTTTTATTTTTTTTCCCCTTTTTATCCTTACTATCTCGAGTTAGGTGCCCTTTATTGCTTTGTTTTCTAACATTCAACTCTAACAAATTACTCATTAAATTTATAGAATTCTGTAATTTGTGCCCCTAAACCTGAAAATTGATCATCGATTTCTAAAACTTCACATTGATATCACGTCCCAAACACATAATAACCTAGAGATGCAACAATAGACAGGGTTTATAGGCCTACCTAAGTCCATTCTGATACATGGATAGGCCACGCCAACACGGCCTATAAATATTGGTAGGCTAGGCAAACATATATCTGCCTATAGGTTGGCCCGACAAGGCCTATTATTTTGCTTGGCCAAGCTAGCACATCTAGGCCCATAATAGGTCGGCCAATGCTAATCCATGTAAGGCTTATATAGGCCTACAATAGGCCAACCCACTGAAGGCCTATTATGACCTAGTTATATATATATATATATATATATATATATATATATATATATATTTTCATGTTCATTCATGAGTGAACATGATTGAATATGATCTTTTTTACTATAAAGTCTCATATCACATCATGACAAGTTTTTTTTTTTTTTTTTGCTTATAGGCATGCTTTGCTTCTTAAGAAGCAAAGCTTAGACAATGATTCACACATCACATCACAAGAGGCTAGCAAGCTTTTTTTTTTTTGCTTGTAGGCATGCTTTGCTTCTTAGAAAAGCAAAGCTTAGACAAGGCCTCACACATCACATCATAAGAGGCCTAGCAAGTTTTTTTTCTTTTCTTTTTTTTTTCTTTTTTTATTTTTATTTTTTTGCTTGTAGTTATGCTTTGCTTTTGAGAAGGAAAGTTGACACTCAGATACTGAGTCTTTAGGTCATGTATAATCACATCAAAATACTGTATATTTATTATATTATTTAATACATATATGAATTAAATATTATTTAATATATATACATGCTATATTCACCCGTGAATGAACATGGCATTACTAACACAAAGATTCAGAAGGAAGGCCGGCACTATGCAAAGCTGAGACTTTAAGTCTTTAGCGAATTATCTAATCAAATAACATTTGAAAGAATAAATTAAAAAATATTTTAAAAAATAAAAAATAAACTTTTTTACCTATAAATAAACGTAGAAACTTCACAAAGATACTCATTTAACAAACTTCTCAAATCTTACATATTGTCTACTTTTTTTAGTTTACTTACATTCTTTAGAAAGAAAAAAAAAACTTAAAAGTATAATTTATTTCATTTGTTGTTCATTAATTTTGGATTGTTATCAGTTAATTTAATTATGTAATTTATTTAATTTTTATTAATAATGTTACATTAATTTATTGTTATTTTTTATTGAAGCAATGACATCATCATATGAAAAGAGAACCAACGTTTTGAATTTGGTGATCAATGAAGAAGAACAATTTGATGATCCACTTGAAGAAATTGGAGCTGACTCATTATCTTAATTTGGTGGCTCCTCCAAAATGACTCGTAAAGGCAAAAGGAAAGTGCAACAAACTTCACCAGTTTGGAGTTATTTTGATCTAATAACGTGTACAAATGAGAATGGTGTAATAGAATAACGTGCAATTTGTAAAGTGTGCAAACAAGACTACAGAGGTAAATCATCTTCTAGTACTGGTCACTTAGATAGGCATTGCAAAAAGTATGAAGTGAAGCATAGTGTAGGTGTTTTTGATTATCGTCAGCAAACACTTCAATTTAGCTTTAATAGTAGTGTTACCAATTGGTCATATAACAACAAAGAGCTAGAGAATGGTATGTTAAATATTTGACTAGTGCTCAAAAACCAATTAGTCTTGCTAATGATCTACAATATAAGCATGTTTCAAGAACTATCATAAGAGCTGACACCATGAAAGTTTTTCATTTAATGAGGGAAAAGTTAGTAACTGAATTTAGTTCATTCACTGCACTGTGACATGCACATCTGATTTGTAAGAAGGTCATACGAAAACTAGTTATATTTGTATAACTGTACATTATGTGGACAAAAATTGATCTTTTCAGAAAAGGTTGATTGCTTTTTGACCAATGCCTTATCCATACGATGCCAAGGCCATTCACAATGTTATCATGAAAGTTTTTGATTTTTATGCCATTAAAGAAAAGGTTTTGAGCATCACATTTGATAATACATCTACTAATGCTGCTGCTATTAACCTTTTCAAGACAATTTTGATAATAAATTTTACGACATTACTACAACCTTCGATTTACATAGAGATTTTGACATGTTTAGGGAATATGTTGAGTTCATGTAACAAAAATTCAAAAAATATTAGGAGCATGTTTCACCTCTATATTGCATAGCCATTGTTTTGGATCCAATAGTTAAATTAGCTAGTGTTGAATATTTGCTTAAGAGTACAAGGGAAAAACTGAGAGTGTATTTTGACATCATAACCATTCAAAATGTGCAAACAAAAGTTAACAATACATTTACCACATATAATGAAAAATATAGAGGTGGCTAAACTATATCTCCTACACTTTTAGAGACTACTACATCTTTACCACATGGTTCTTCATGGGAAAGTATGATTAATTACACTAGATTTAGTTTCGGTGCATCATCCATATCTTTAGCACGGAGTGAATTGAAAAACTATCTAGAAACAAATTTTGCGGCATTTATTTTCAGTGAGCAAGGTGGTGGTCATGATTTCAATAAGTTTGATCTTTTGTTATTTTGGAGATCATAGTCAAGAACTTTTCCTGTACTTTCTAGAATGGCTCGTGATATAGTAATCATATTAGTGTCCACAGCTGCAAGTGAACAAGTATTTAGTTATAGTGGTAGATTACTTGATGAACAACGTGCGCATATGAGTGACGATATTCTAGAGGCAGTAATGTGCATCAAAAATTGGGAGGATGCTTGCAGAAGACGCCAACAAGTTTAGAAGGATTGGGTTGATGACTTTGAAAATTTGGACATTTTTGACACTTCCATTAGGAGTAATACGTGTAATTATGAATGATATTTATTTTTTTATGTTTTTATGTTTTTCTATTTTCTTAGTAATTTTGTAAACATCTTATGTATAATTATCTTAATTGTATTTTTTTTTCCTTACTAAGGTTTTGTCCCACTGGGTTTTCCTTAGAAAAGTTTTTAATGAGACAATTGTAAATAAAATATCCCTTTTCATATTTTCATTGGCTATTCAAACTTTTATATTTGTTCACTTGTTTAAAAATTCAAAAATAAAAAATAGAAATAATAAAAATTAAAAATTGCATGCTTAGATGGGCTAGCCCACCTAAACCCATGATAGGCCAAGATGGGCTACCCATCCTCACTTATAGATGGGCTCAAATAGGCTAGTCCATTAAAGGCTTATGGTACAGCCCTGCCTAGCCCACGTAAAATTGGCCTTTGGTGTGGGCTGGGCTGAAGTAATTCTTATATGGGTTGGCTCGACTTAACCCACAAAATTCGTGGTCTAGTCCGGCCTAAGCCCAAAGCCCTCATAGGCTTAAGGAGACCAAGGGTGGGTTAGGCCAACCTGTTCTTGCATCTCTATAATAACCGAATTTTTCACAAAAATAGTAACATTAAATGTTAAATATCTCTTCATTATTGTTAAAAACCATTAAAACTAGGAGAACATTTTCACTTAGTTTGGAAAGTAAGTTAGAACTTAAAACATTGTAACATGTGAGAGCTTTACACTGTAGCAAACTATTATAGCATATGAGAGCTTTATACTGCAACAAGATGAAACTTAAAGTTCCAACTTATTTATCGAATAAAGCCTTTGATTTTCATGTAATTATTTTTGTTAAAAAATCTAGTTACTATGTGTTTGGACGTGATTATCTCTGAGAAATTTCAAAAGTCATTTGTCATTTTTAGCGACCGAATTAGTCAAAAATCAAAAGTTTAGAATTCAATGAAATATTTGTTAAAATTAAAAGTTTAGAGACGAAAATGATGAAATGCACATCACTGTGGGACTAATAGGGCTAATAACATTTTTTTTCCTTATTTAAGGGCTAATATCGCTTTTATTGTTGAAAACATTGGGGGATTAGCCGCTTAGCTTGTACATTCACTTCAAAACTAGAGGTGATATTTAGCCGGGCCTGAGATCTGTATGTTTGGTGAGTAAATTAGGTAGTATACTACTTTGACAATTATATGTTACGTCACACTTTTAAAAGTTGTCTGTATTTATACCACACTATCATTCATATTATATTTTAAATTACACCACAAATGAATATGTAGCATTTATAAAACATAAATTTTAAAAAATAGTATTTGTGAAAATTTTTCTACCACTTTTTTACCACCATTATTGTGTTTTACTACTTTTTTCTTTTCGTTTAATTCATACTATTTCTCCCAGTGAAGAAGACCAAAATACTCTTAGATGATACATATTTGCCTAATCCTAACTTAAAACTTAGGATCAATTTTTGTCTTTTTATTTTTTGAAAGTAGTATGTTTTAAACTTTTCTCAAAGAAGTGATGGAATTCAAAAACAATACCGTATAAGTGTTATTTATAAAATTGACTTATCTTTGACCTAAACACTGGCCCAGGCTAGGTCTAGTTCTTTGACTTGAATCTTTTATTTGAGCTAGCCTCACCAATCCCTCGAAACTTTTTATTTTTATTTTTCAAGTATTCCTACAAAAAAAGGGGGGCTGGCTTAACCCTAGGTGCATTGAGCTTATAGGTGGGGCCAAACCTACCATTGCTATCTTTGGGCAAGCTTGCATTCTCCTTTTGGCCCCCATGGGCCAGTTTAGATCGTTAAAATTGATACCACTATTTAAAACACAAAAAGGAAATGAGAAAAAAAAAAAACCTAAAAAGACTAGTATGTGAAATAAGTGGCAATAAAAATGAGAAACTACCTATAATAATTAATGCAACTTTTCTTTAATTATTATTGTTGGGTTGCTAAGATGACCCATGTTGGTCTTTGGGTCCAGAAAGGCCTTCCAAGATGGTGATAAGTACTCAATTTTATTAGAATCCATAGGATTTCAAATACACATAAGAGATATGCTTAATAAAAATATTATCAAAGTGATCAAGTAAATTAAATAGGTGATTATCTTGTATTTGAATTGAAATTATAACAAAAAGATCGAAATTTGACTGAGCTAGTAAACTATAAACAAGGGCTAGCTCTAGAGAGTAGCCTTACGTCCAATTCTTGACACAAACCATAGCGTTACTTGTAAACAACATTCTCATAGTAAAATACCCCATCCTTGAGAAAACCCTAGTAGACGTAGTGTTCAATTTAGGTGAACTACTATAAAAATTCTTATGTGCTTTTATTATTTTCGTTGTTGTTATTTAATTCCCTTCGTGAGAGATTAACTCAGTGAAGAATTTAGAGAGAAATTTGTTAGATAAATTTTGTCTGTCAACAATTATTATTTTGCTTCAAAGAGGAATTACTAATAATTCATCGATGTTGAATAAAGCAAAGAGAGAATTATTTATGTATAAATTGTCAACTTGTTTAGGTGAAAAATGCATTAATCGAACATATCCATTAAAAAGTTTTTTCATCAATTGAGCAAGTCCGTGGTAAGGTATCCTTTCTTTAAACAAAAGAAAAAGAAGAAGCAGAAGAAGAAGAGAAGAAGAAGAAAGGTGGGCCTTGGTAAGGTTCCAATAGTCAAGTTTCATCTTTTTATCAATCGAACTGACCTTTGAACGGTTAGTACAAACTGTAGAAAAATAAGGGAGTTTAGAAAAATCAGGAGTTTTCGTGATTTATGGGCTGATTAGTGCTAGGTTTTAAATAACACTCATATCCTAAAGTTTAGGGATTCAATTCCCTATTTGTTCCTATTTGTTAGGATTTGTTTCCTCCCTTTTAGGGATGATATCATATATATATTGGCTGGTACAACCTTGTACAAATTAATTAATTCAGAATAATACTAATTATGTTCTTTTCAACATGGTACTAGAGCTGCATGGTTTAGGGTTTTTGGAAATTTGATTTTTTGGCCTTCATTGCCAGCCTTTCGTTTTTTCTTTTCTTTGGTACACAGTTTCCTCTCTTTAGGTTTAGGCCTTAATTGCCATTACAACCTTTTTCTTTTTTGGCCCTCATTGCCATTTTTTCAACATGACGAAGACAATTATCTCTACGCCTAGCACTCCTCGTGAAACCCTAGATCAGCCCATCGAAGATGATAGCAAACCACGGAACACCAGCGAACTCCAGCACATCCAAGCTGCATATCGTCTTAATGGCAAAAACTATTTAAAGTGGTCTCAATTGGTTCGGACATTTTTGAAGGGCAAGGGAAAATTGGGACACTTGTTGGGCACTGGATCGAAAGAGGGAGAGGCTGGTTTCGAAAGCTAGGATGAGGAGGATTCCATGATCATGTCATGGTTATGGAGTTCTATGACCCCGGAGATCATTGATACCTGCATGTTTCTTCCTACTGCAAAGGCAATTTGGGATGCCTTAAATCAAGCCTATTCCAAGGTCCATGATGCAGCGCTGATTTATGAAATCAAGACCAAGACAACAACTGCAAAATAGGGAACTAAAACAGTGACAGAGTATGCTAACTTTCTATAGAACCAGTGGCAAGAATTGGATTATTATCAGACAATTAATCTGAAGTGTAGTGAGTGTGCTGTTGCTATAAAGAATTTTATTGAACGAGATCGAGTGTACGATTTTTTGGCTGGCTTAAATCTTGAATTCAATCACATACGTATTCAGATTTTGGGCAAACCTAAGGTTCCATCTCTTAATGAGATAGTGTCCTTGGTCCGGGCTGAGGAAAGTCGCAGAGGAATTATGATAGAACCCCAACCAGCTGATAGTTTAACCCTTCTCAGCACTAAAACCCGAAACTTCACTCTGGATAGACCACCGGCTACTGAAAACAGTAAGTCAGAGCCATCAACGGGAGTAAATCGAGATGAACTTTGGTGCACTTTTTGTAAAAAGCCAAGGCACACTAAAGATCATTGCTGAAAATTGCATGGGAAGCCTTCCACAACCAACCGTGAGTGGGGAACTAAGGGAGGACAGCAGAAGCAAGCTCAAGGATAGGCTCGTATGACTTCTCAAGATCAGAAACATAATCTTGGAGGACTCAACACTAAAGAAATTGAAAAATTGAGGAGCTTATTGGGGTCTCTCGAAAAGCCCCCTTCAACCAAGAGTCATTGTTCCTTAGCACTCTTAGGTGAGTCTCGAACCTCTCTTGGATTACATGTTTCTAATAAAGTGTTTGGGAATTCTTGGATTCTTGACTCCGGTGCCACAGACCATATGACACATACTTCAAACCAATTTAGAACCTATACACCATGTCCAAGCAATAGAAAAATAACAGTTGCTGATGGTGCAACAACCACAGTAGTAGGAATAGGAGATGTTCAAGTTACCCCTAGTATGGTTCTTGAAGATGTCCTTCATGCCCCTCAATTATCTACTAATCTTGTGTCCATTCAAAAACTTACACGGGACTTACTTTGTCATGTTATATTTTATCCATGTTATTGTGAATTTCAGGACAAGGGTTCGAGGAGGAGGATTGGACTTGCTAAAGAATATAACGAACTCTATTACTTGAATACATCCAATCAACCGAAAGTGATCAAGTCAAATTTATCCACCTCATTTTTATCTTCGTCCAATAAAGATGTCATTTGGTTACATCATTTGCGTCTTGGTCATCCTTCTTTTTCAGCATTAAAAATAATGTTTCCTTCATTGTTTAACGGATTAGATGTTCAAACTTTTCATTGTGATGTTTGTGAATATGCAAAGCACACCCGTGTAACTTTCCCTATTAGCAATAAAAGGTGTTCTTCTCCTTTCCTTTTAATTCATAGTGACTTATGGGGGCCTTCAGCTATTCCAAACATTTAGGGATCAAGATGGTTTGTGACCTTTATTAACGATTGTACTAGGGTCTCTTGGATTTTCTTACTCAAAAATAAGTCTGATGTAAGTCACATCTTTCCTAATTTTCACAAAATGGTTCAAAATCAATTTAGTACAAACATAAAGAAATTTCGATCTAATAATGCTCGAGACTATTTCAATCAAGCCCTGTCTCCTTATTTTCAAAAAGAAGGCATTATACATGAATCATCCTACATCAACACTCAACAACAAAACAGAGTAGTCGAACAAAAAAATCGCCACCTTCTGGACACTACTCGAGCTCTCTTGTTCCAACATAATGTACCAAAACAATATTGGGGGGAAGCAGTTCTTACATCAGCTTATACCATAAATAGACTTCCTTCTCGAGTCTTAGATTCAAAGAGTCCAATGGAAATCCTTTCCCAATCTTACTCCTCGGGTATTTGGGTGTACTTCCTTCGTCCATATTCATAACAATAACCAGGGGAAATTGGATCCTAGAGCCATCAAGTGTGTATTTATAGGATACTCAGCCACTCAAAAGGGGTACAAGTGTTACCATCCTCCCTCTAAGAAACTATATGTCTCTGCTGATGTCACTTTTGTAGAGGGGAAACCATACTTCACCACACCTTATCTTCAGGGGGAGATATCAACAATGGAAGATAAGGATTCCTTACTGTTAGGTTTACCGTCTCTTGAAACATCCACCATGCCACACCTCTATCCTGCATCAGCTAATTCTCCCGAGTCATTGAACTCCAAAAAATCTGAAACACCTGAGTCACCCACTCCATCTGAACATCCTGGTTCATCCGAGTCACAACAAGGGAACAATAAGATTTTTTATCATTTTCGGTTTGACCAAGTGTATGCAAGGAAGAGGGATCCAACTCCAGTGCTAAGGCAAGTTCAATCCACCAATCTGACTCCTGGAAATGAGGTAGTAATTTCTGAACCTAACTCACCTCTTACATCTGAAACGAGCCCCTCTCCACTAACGATGACCTACCCATAGCAGTGAGAAAAGGAACCCGAGAGTGTACCAAGCGACCACTATATCCCTTATCTCACTTTGTATCCTTTCAAAAATTCTCACCAAACCATAAGAGCTTCCTTTCAACACTAAGCAAAATCCCTATTCCCAACACTTTATCTGAGGCATTATCTAAGGAGGAATGGAGGAGTGCTATGATCGCAGAGATGGATGCACTGGAAAAAATTGAAACTTGGGAGTTGGTTGACTTGCTAAACGGAAAAAGGGCAGTATGATGTAAGTGGGTGTTTGCCTTGAAGTTTAAGGCAGATGGGTTATTAGAGCGCTACAAAGCAAGACTTGTTACCAAGGGCTATACTCATACGTACGGGGTAGATTATCAGGAGACCTTTGCACCTGTAGCAAAAATGAACAATGTGAGAATTTTACTAGTCACTAGCTGCTAATTTTAATTGGGAGTTGCAGCAATATGATGTGAAGAATGCATTTCTTCATGGGGAACTAGAAGAAGAAATTTATATGAGTATCCTACCAGGGTTTAGTGGAGCAGATAAACACAAGGTTTGCCGTTTAAAAAAAGCTTTGTATGGCTTAAAACAATCTCCATGTGCTTGGTTTGGAAGATTCACCAAAGTAATGTTGGCAATTGGTTACAAGCAAAGACAAGGAGATCACACACTCTTCATTAAACATTCGGCCTCAAGGGGAGTCACAGCCTTAATAGTCTATGTTGATGATATAATTATGACTGAAAATGATGAGAAAGAAAAGCAAGTATTGAAGCAGTACCTGATCAAGGAGTTCGAGATAAAAGATTTAGGAAGATTGAAGTATTTCTTAAGGATTGAAGTAGCTTACTCCAAACAAGGAATCTTCATCTCTCAGCAGAAGTACATCATTAATCTCCTTAAAGAAACTAGCATGTCGGCAAGCAAACCCGTTGCAACCCTAATCGAGCAGAATCACAGGCTTGGAGAAGCATCAGGAGATAAAGAGGTGGATAGAGAGATGTACCAATGACTTGTTGGGAAACTCATTTACCTTGCACACACACGACCAGACATAGCTTACTCAGTGTCGTCAGTCAGTTCATGCATAATCCTAAGGAAACTCATCTACATGTAGTGTACAGGATACTGCATTACTTAAAATCCCATGTTGAAAAGGAATAATGTTCAAAAGGAACTCTGAAATCATTCTTGAAGCCTACACAGATGCAGACTATGTAAGATCTCTCGTGGACCGAAGATCAACCTTAGGGTATTGTACATTCCTCGGAGGAAACCTAATATCATGGCGGAGCAAGAAACAGAATGTGGTGGCTCGGTCAAGCGCATAAGCAGAATTTAGAGCAATGACACAAGGAGTATGTGAGTTGTTGTGGGTGAAAATCATTTTAGAAGATCTGAAGATCAAATGGAGTAGACCCATGAGACTTTACTGCGATAACAAATCAACCATTAGCATTGCACTTAATCCAATGCAACATGACCGGACAAAACATATCGAGATAGACAGACATTTCATCAAAGAAAAGTTGAAGAGTGGTTTAATTTGCACTCCATATGTTCCCATAAGGGGCCAGTTAGCAGATATTCTCACAAAGGGACTTAACAGCAATATGTTCCAAGAAATCATTGGCAAGCTGGGAATGAAAGATGCATATTCACCAGCTTGAGGGGGAGTGTAGAAAAATCAAGGAGTTTAGAAAAATCAAGAGTTTCCGTGATTTATGGGCTAATTAGTGCTAGGTTGTAGATAACATTCATATCCTAAAGTTTAGGGATTCAATTCCCTGTTTGTTCCTATTCGTTAGGATTTGTTTCCGCCCTTTTAGGGATGATATCGTGTATATATTGGCTGGTACAGCCTTGTACAAATTAATTAATTCAGAACAATACTAATTATGTTCTTTTCAACACAAACGCAAAGGTGAGATGTTGTAGACCCATTGCGTCAAGTGTTTCATTCATATCTTAGTGGGGAAAAAGTATTTCATTTAGCAGTTTATAGTCTGAGATGTTTTATCTGTCAAACTTTTTCTAGGGAAATCTGTGAGACTTCTAATATCTTGTAGTTGAAGAGCATAATCTTAGGCTGCAGGGAGTTGGTGTTTCAGCTTTTTTGCGATTTGGGCTACATATTTGCCCTGGTGAAAAGCCTGTTCAAGTTTGAGCTCAGTAGGTTGACGAGATCCGTCCGCGGCATATGTCCCAGCACCATAAGGAGAGCCACCCTTCACCTCCTTCATCTCAAACATGCCACTTCCAAAGGTGTATCCAGGAGGGACAAATATCATACCATGATGCGCCAACTGTGTCACGGCTGTTAATCTGCCAACAATCATCTAGAAGAATCAAGTTCAACACACACATCGTTGAATTATTATTTCGGAGAAAGACATTGTGCACGTGGAAGTGGATATCTTAGGTGATATATACGAAGTATTTTTTCCCAATCTTTGGCTGTTAACATCAGTTGACATTCTCAGCAAGGAAGCTAAGTGCAAGAAAGGCACATGGGGTCAAAGAAATAAAAAAAATTTGAGGCATATGACAATTGTTGAAACTTTGATTTACTAGAAATCCATCTATGATTGAAATTTAAAGCAATAAGGTCTGTATGCGTATTAACTATAATGGCAAAAGAAAGGGTTTACAGGGAAGGGGCAACTCACGCAGTAAGCTCCTGGCCTCCCCCATGAAATCCAGTACTCCAGAATATTCCAGCAGGTTTGCCAGCAAGTGCTTGTGTTCCCCATAGTTCATGAGTGGCATCAAAGAAGGCCTTGCTTTGAGCCGCATCACACCAAAACGAGAAGGAAACCCAAACAAAAAACCGTCAGCCTCCGGAAGTTGTTCTGGCCTGATCTCTGGCACATCCGTTGGCTTGGGAGGGGCCTTCATCTTTTGCAGTATCACATCAGAAAGTGTTTCAGGTACCTGCTCTATTCTAAGCAAGTCAAACAAAGTTCAATCCCAGATATCAAAGGCACATTCTTTATGAGCATCCTACGTTGCTTATAGCGTTCATATTATCAACAAGAATACCTGCCAAAGTGTTGCTTCAACGCCTTGAACTTCATTGGCTCCTCGTTGAATTTCCCGTGCCATAGTCTCTACATGTCCATACAAGGAGTAGTACCTGGAAAACAGAATATGACATCTAAACCTTAGGGACTGAGAGTGCACAAATGGTAAAACAAGTAGGGGGAAAAAGTGATTCTATTAGCTTTAGATAATGTGTTGCTATGCAAAAAAACAAAACTTCAGATGATGCATTTACATATGGTGATGTTTGTATGTGCTAAGACGAGCGCATAAGAGGGAGAAGGCAGGGCAGAAGAAAACAAGAAATTCTTACACAATGAAGATCTTTGTGGTAGACATAGCTGTAGTCTATGGTGGGAGATTGCTCCTAATTTTCCACTATTTTAAAACGTTGTATACCAAGACAAGTCACCTGAATAATTGGTTATCACTTGTGAGAAAAAGGATCCAAGAAACGTAAAAAATGAGAATAGCCATACGTGCAGCTCAAGAATTAAGAATAATATCAATCTCTGTTTATACAAACAACCAGACGCTAATAAACACTCAAACTCATAACCAAAACTCCAAAGATTAAGGGCCTCAATCACAACCTAAAGCTCCAAATTAAAAAGAGAAGGATCTCATTTACTTATGTAGGGTGTTTGAAAAGAGCGGTTATAACCATGATTGTGGTTCAAAGCACTGCAGCACGTGAGAGTTTTATATTGTAGCAACTTTTTATATTTTACTATAACATGCGAGAGCTTTAAACTATTTAGTAACCACAACCATGGTTTTAACCGAGATTGCGAAACAGACTTAAGGACCAAAGCCTAATTCAAGAATGCCCTTTAGCTTTGACATAATGATCAGTAGACGCAGGAAACATTGCAAATGCTCTCAGAGAACGATTAGAACCGCTACGGTCTTCATCATTTCATGAGGTTATGTGCATTCCCAAAAAATCAAAATCAGCTAACGAAGTTAAAAGCCCACGTATCTTCAACAATTTTGATGGCAGCTCAGGTGGGGTATATCAGTAGTAAAAATTTGGATTGGTTTTCAATCAGGAATCATCTAAATGTCAATCTACTTTCACAACTGGGAACCAACTAGCAACATAGTACAACTAAAACTTCAATTCAACACAAGATTAACTGCAAGATCTCACAATCAATCCACTTTGGGGTTTGTGTTATGGAAAAAGAATGCTAAAATGAATACAACAGCATCAAAACACGTTGGATACTTGGATTGCCCCTAATAGCTTTTCTTCTTAGCTCTCTTCACCGTATAAGAGTGAGAAAAATATTAAGAAGTGGTCCGAAGAGGTGGAAAAATGATGCCTTTTTAAATACAGGAAAAATTGCACAAGAAATTCCTTAAAAAATTAGAACTTTCTGCACAATCCCATAAAACGATGAAATGAAAATCAAAACATCATAACTCAAAACAAATTTGCCTTGGCTTATTGAAATTACCAACCAAAAACTAGCAAATTTGTAGCGACGAGTAGAAGAAATTATACAAATAATCGAAGAGCAAAAGAACGAATTCAATTTAGGTTGTGTTCACTTAAAATAAAAAAGGGGTTTTGTAAAGACGTACGTTTAAGAGCCACATATATCAAACAACAGGCATCATCCTTTTGAGGTGCAGTCAAGTCAACAATTTCAGACTTGGAAGCGAAATGGGGAGCGTGGCCTTTGGATACCAGCGAAAGACGGTAGCTATGGAAATTGCTGGGACCCAAAAGACGACATCTTGGTGGGACCGAGATCAACAATAACGCTGACGTGTTGCTTGATGATTACACGTGTCAACATCTATCCGTTTACAATTTCCCAACGGTTATGATTTGTAAATTGTTTGATATCGGTTTTAACTAATTTTTTAATTTAAAATAATGTAAAATTTTCATATACTATAATAAAAGTAAAAAAATTATTATAATATAAAATTTTTATATGCTACGATATTTATAGTTCTAATCATCATATCAATCACTTTATTATTAAGAAAAAGCATTATTATCAATTTTTCTTTTTAATCATAAAGTTATTTTTACTTTCTTTTACTATTATTATTCATCACTTTGGAATTTGCAAAAAAAAAAAACTAAAACTGGCATTTATGCTTTCAACTGCTATTTGTTTTGCAAATATCATTACTTTAATTTATTATATTGAACTTTCACATGTACCAACTCAATTATTTTTAATATGGTATTTTTAATCGTTATTTTCTTGTAATAACTGCATATTATTTTCTTAAATTCTGTTAATTATTTTTTCACAAACAAAATATACCTTATTTATCTCCATGCACCTGTATTTTCTCTCATACACATATATTTTATCAAAACACATGTTTAGATTGAAATGTGAATTTTGATCCATGTGATTTTTTTTTGTTTTAGTTTTAAATTTTTGTTTCAAATGAACCTTATTAAATTTTTCCTATAATCTACTTTTAATAAAGTTTATAGGTAATTTTAGATCTTCGTGTTCAAAAAAAAGATAAAAAATGCACATGCAGGGAGCGTTCTACCAAATAGCCTCAAACTGATACTTTTTTGTTTTGAAACTTACAAAAAAATACCTTATATTTTTGAAAATGTTATTTTGATATCTAAGAACATTTTCTTGGATGTAAAACTCTCATTTCTCCCTTTGTTATTTCTATTTAATTTAATTTGCTTCATTCTTTTAGAAAAATGAAAATCCCATAAACAGTTTTTAAGGTTTATCCATAGTCTTAATTTAATTCTTAAATTTAAAAGTGTCACTTTAATCATTAATCTAATACTTTGCTGCGGTTTTGGCTCACAAGTTTATGTAGGGCTCATAATACAAAAATTGTTGGAATGTTAGAGTTTATAAAATTATTGTTGCACATTCCAGGTATACTTAAATAACTGAGATTAAAAAGGTTATTTTTGTCGTCTTAAATCAAAAGTTAACAAAGTTAAGTCTATGGAGTGTAAGTGTAGTTAGTTTTTGTTATGGTGTGTTTTTTGTTATTTTAATAAAATGCAAAGGATATCAACGTAATTAACTTTTCTGTCAACTTCTAAAACTTACTTTTTATAAATATCACACTTGTTTAAGCATGACACAACTTAAACTTATAATATAAATGATAGTGTGATATTAGCTCCTTTAAATGTAACAAAATATTTTTAAAGTGTGGCATAAGGTACATGTAACTTTCTCCTATCGAAACTTCAACATATAAATGTAGTGAGTGTTGTTTCTTCTTCTTCCTTTTTTCCATCGTCTCATGGTTTGACATTTTCCCCGATTCACAATTGACCAAACTGCAAAGCATAGTTTTGTTCAATTTAATATTAAAGTTAAAACTTAACGACTAATTCGAAACTTTCATGCCCCTATTAAAGGACTAAAGAGGAATGATCCTAAAACTAATTAGGCAATGGTGGAGATTAAATGGTAGACTTGAAACACATAGTATTATGCTTGGACAATCACATGCCTTCTGTGCGCTTGCTAAGATTTTGACTCTACCAAATGCTACATTATAGAGCATTTTCCTATTCTAGTTACTTCCTTTTTTCCCCTTTTCTGGTAGAACTAGAATCCTATTCTAATTAACATGTACAATATTCTATAGGACAATTAAAATAGCTTCGTTTGACAACCTATTTCCAACTCACAGTTGGTATTGTGTGCTTTGGGACTGTGTATAGTGTAATTAACATATACAATATCCTATTCTACTTATAGTTCTAATTACATTCCCAAATGTTATAAATATTTAGTAGTTTTTGATTTTCCCTAAAATATGATCACTCTTTTATTTTTTCAAGCTTGAAGCTAGTGTGATGGATCTAGTTGGTTTTATTTTAATTATGCTAATCTCTAGTTTAGTAATCTTACGACTTTTCACAAAATATCATGAGCTTATTTTAAAGATATTTTGTTCATGCTCCTAGGACCATTCACCATATCTTAATATTTTTTCCTCGCCTCTAATAGGAGGAAAAGAGGAGCTAAGAAAGGAGGAGGAATGTCAACGTGTTTTGGTGCCGTTATGTGTCTCCACTATTTTAGCATCTTCCTTCCATGGGGAAAATCACAAGCCCTAAGTGGATTGACTGTGAGATCTTACAATTAATCTCATGTGCAAATTGAAGTTTAGACTTTAGGTCATCCTAATTTGTTGGAAGGTTTTTAATTGTGAAAGTAGATTGACATATCTATGATAGATGTTTCCAGCTACCCATGAAACCATACCTTCAAGATGTTGAGTAATTGATCGATTAATTTACCTCTTCTATTGATAAGTCAAAAGATACAATTTTTTAATGTTATTCCAAAAATTATTAGTAGAATAAATTTTTTGAGTACTCCTATTTAATCCATAAGGTTAAAACTCCGCCAATCAAAAAGCAGTGGGATCCAGTGTCCCACTACTTTTCACTTTTTTATGAATAGCATTGTTTCACTATTTTGTGAGTAGCAAAATTTTAACCCCATAAATATGAAAAGAATCTTACTACTTATGAGTAGCGGTGTTTTAACTCATGAGGATGAAAAGAATCTTTAAAAATTTTCTCAAACGAAAGTACAAGAAAATTATTATTTTATCGCGGTGTAGTTTGATATATTAAGGCTATATTTGTTTCGTGCATTTCTTGAACTCAATAGACTTAAATTTAGATTCAAGTATTAAGAATCCTTTAGATACGCGTTTGTTTCTCCCAAAATCTAAATTATTTGAGTGTCAAGAATTCAAGTTTTCATAATTCTCATCATCCTTTAAACTTTTGATACTTGGATATATTTGCTACAATAAAAACTAAAATTCTCTCTCCTATATTGGAAGAAAAAAATCATAACTTTTTCATTTGATATCCAATTGAGATGATTCTTTTTTCATTGTGTTCCTAACGAAGAAAGTAATAAATCAAGATCTATATTGCATATTTTTTAAGATAATTAACATTAAGATTTTATTAAATTTATTAATAAATCAAAAACTATCTTCACTACCTCTCTAAACACAAATTTTAATTTTATTCCATACTCAGATTAAAACTTAAATGCACATCCAAACATCAATTCGAATAACAATTCAAATCACTAACTCAAATTCTAATTCAAATCACACTAACTCGAATTAAATCACTAATTCGAATTCATTTACCAAAAGAACTATATGCACGTGCTTTTATTATGTGGCCATCGATTACTATGATTTAAGGACAAAATCATTTCATTTTTAAGGAAAAATCCAGCGTCACAATATTATCAAAATAAAGTGCCAATTTTAATCTAAACTATATCCTTTAATTATATAAATATATATTATTTCCATACGTAGACTTCATATAATTGAAGGATGAAGTGCCAATACAAATTCTTATAATGTTTGCTCTATATATAATTTATGTGCAATAAAAATTATTAATATAAACGCACAAAAATTTTTATTACAAATTCTCTTGTTACATTAAAGTTTTAGGGCACCAAAAAAAAAAAAAAATATATATATATATATATAAAGTTTATTAACACCAATAACAGTTAATTTTGAGGGTCTCTTACTTTGTTCCATTAATTTTAAAAGTCACTGTTATTCTTTTGAATTTTTAAAACTTCTTATTTTGCATCCTGAACTTTAAAAATCACATTTTTACCCCTTGAACTTTCAAAGCTTCTCACTTTGTCTTATAAACTTCCGATTTTCCATTCAAAAATGAGGAGTTATTGTTGAATAATAGACAGAATTATAGGTAAAATCTTATTTTTTGCCCTTACAGTTGAACCATATACGAATCACGTGGGTTTGATTCTATTTATTTGAATGAAAAATTGAAAGTTTAAAGGGCAAAGTGAGGAGCTTTAAAAATTCAAATGGTAAAATATTGATTTTCAAAATTTAAGAAGCAAAATAGGTAAGACCTTAAAATTTAAGGCAATTGGTGTTAACAACCTAAAAAAACACAAACATTATATATATATATATATATATATATATATATATATATGTAAATGTATGTATGTATAACTCTTACCATTTTTTGGCAATATTATTCTATCTCGGGTCCAAGGATAGTAGGAAGTGGACTAAAGGAGGCAACTGGAACACAAACAATCGGATTAAGTCTTGGAGTTGAAAGTCCTGGCCCTTCTTGCATATCTAGAATAAAGCCATGGCCTTCTTTCTTATCGCCTAGGGAGTCAACCACCTTCAAATCAAAACATTGGATTATGGCAGCTACTGCTATCGGTAACATTTGTAGTACTAAGTTATAGCCAGGGCACATCCTCCTTCCAGACCCAAAGGGTAAAACTTCATAGTGCTGTCCCCTCACATCTACCGTCTTTGATCCTTCTCCGTTGACATGTAAGAACCGCTCGGGCCGAAACTCCAGTGGGCTATGCCAATATTGTGGATTTCTTGAAATGGCCCAGTTGTTGACGAACAAAATGGTGTCTTTTGGAATCATGTACTTCCCCACTTTGCAATCTTCTACGCATTTCCTTGTGATCACAGGTGAGACTGGGTGTAGTCGAAGTGTTTCTCTTATAATGGCTTGAATGTATGGAAGATTTGGGCCATCTGATTCGTTGACTAACCGAGTTTTTCCGACGACCCGGTTGATCTCCTCACGTGCTTTCTTGAGTACCATTGGATTGTTGATGAGCTCCGATAGCATCCATTCAATTGCAGCTGCTGTACTATCTGTACCAGCTGTGAATAAGTCCTACCAAGACATTAATTCAGGATAAATTGTCAATCTGCAGTCTAATTCATATTCTTTAGATTAAGAAAATTCCAATTGGTGTTTAATCTGTAGTTCCCTAATCGAATCTAATATGATAAGTTGGATTAGATTGGACAAATTAAACACCCTAAGTTTTTTCATTAGCCATGAAAAAAATGATGTCATTAATTTTTTTACTTCAAATTTGCTACTATATTTCAAATATGTTTTTTAAAGAATATATTTGATAACAAAAAATATCAAAAGGGTTCGAGGGTCTCAATGGGCCAGTTTAATAGTCTTTAATTTGTATCAAGCAAGGCACAAGCACACTAAAGGGTTCCACATGAAGTATGCATAAGCTTAACATTATGGGCATCTCTAGTATGATATTAAATTGACATGACATTAGAGTTGAAACTAAAAAAAACTATTCATTATAGTGTCATTTTAAATGTTAAATTTATTAATGTTAAACTTAGAACAAATTTACTACTAAATTTAACATCTAGTAAATTTGACATTTGATTTCTATTGATTAATAGAATTGATTTGTTTTTGTTTTAAAAATTACAATATTCTCATTTTTTACTCATTTTAATATTAAATGTTTACATTTATTAGTTTCAAAGTTTAACAATTATGACATAAAATAAATATAACATTTCAAATATGATTATGTTTTATTAGAGCATAAAATAAAATAACAGAACAAATATCTTATTTTTACGCATGACAAATATAATATTAATATTATTATTTGTATGGCAGACAGTCTTATCAATTGAATTATGAGTTGAAGAACTTACTATAATTAAGCCTTTGACGTTAAGTCTAGTGAATTGCACGTTCTCGTCGTTCTGAGCATCCAAATGATCAAGCAAAATGTCCAGAAAATCTCTGTTCTTGACTTCCTCCTCGTCCTCCTCCTTGCGCCTTCTCCTCAACTCTTCGCGTTCTCTAAGAACCCTCTCGATCAACGTATCAAACCTCCTGAAAATCTCCTCGACCCGATTCCTTAATCGCTTCCCGTGAAAATCCAACTTCTTCAGAATCCAAAAAAAGTCGGACAAGTTCAACTCTCCGAAGATCTTGGTCACGTCTCTCGCCACCGTCCTCGCCTCCTCCAACACGCTACGGTCGATGCCGGAAGTCGCACCTGTGCTGCCACACACCATCTGGAAGATCATGGCGTACGTCATCTTCGGCAACTCTGCCGAGATATTGACGGCTTCACGGCGCTCGGACTTGTCGGCGAGGACTCGCATGAAGCGGTGGAGCTCGCGGGTGCGGAGTGAGATGAGGCTGTTGACGGGGCGGTTGCCGAGGAGCTCGTTCATGGTGAGTTTGCGGATGAACTTCCAGTAGGCATCGTGGGGGGCGAAGGCCATGGAGGAAGCGTAGGTGAGGCGGTTTATGGCGGCGGAGTCGATGCGGGAGGAGAAGGAGAGCTCGTGGGTCTTGAGGAACTCCCTGGCGAGTTCAGGAGAGGAGGCCACGACGCAATTGACGGAGCCGAGGCGGAGGGAGAACAAGGGGCCCATGCGGCGAGAGAGGTCTGCGAAGGAGCGGTGGAGGAGAGGGCTGAGGAGGTGGAAGTGCCCGATGATCGGAATGCCGATCGGGCACGGGGGAAGACGGCCACGACGATTGAAGATCGGAATTAGGACCACAAGGGCCGAGAGAAGCAAGAGAAGTACCGGTGGGAGCTCAACTAGTTCCGCCATATTGGCTTTGGTTATTATTATTATTTTTTAAAGAAACAGTACAAAAAATATATTGGCTTTGTTATCTAATAGAAACAAGCTATAAATGGTAAGTTAATATGGGAAGGTCTAATATGTTCTCGTGTTCTTGTTGGCTCTTCACATTTATAAAGTAGAGGGACGTGAGGTTAGGTAATTTACATGGTCATAATGGTTCCTGGCCACAGAGGACGTGGCACTTGCATATCTGCACAGTTGGATTATGGGGCCCACTATTCAAGTTGGTCAGCCAGGAAAGAAAATAAAGATTAAATTTCTTGTCTAACCCTTCAAGGCCCACTCAACGGTAGACATTCTTTACAACTCTTTACATGACCCAACCTTTTCTTTCTCTCCTTCCTTCTTCCACCATCCTTCGTCCATTTCATCCTCCGCACTTGAAGGTATAAATATGGATGAAAATATTAGTGTAGTTGGAAACATCCATATTTTAATTTTACAAAAATGTTTAAAACATTATCAATATTGTAGAAAATTTCAACAAAAAATGGAATCTATATTAAATACAACTCTAATTCTTTTAGGATACAATAAATATTAAAAACTATATAAATATACATTATTTACATAAAAACTTCATACATATTATATTTGTTAATACCAAAAGAAAGATATGTTAAACTCAAATATGGTTGGTATTTCATATTGATTTAAACAAAACAATATTGATGCCATAACAAGTTATTTGAATTGTGGTGAACATAGTTTATAAACATGTCGTATTTCCATAAATAAAAAACTGTGGATTCTCTCAATTATTTGCCTAAGATAACGGTGTTATGCTCAAATGAGGATAATTAAAAATTCTATAACCCTCAAAGAGTATAAAATATTAATAAATTATAAAAAAAACCATTAAAATTTAGAGTTTCCGATATAACTGAAATTTCTTTAAAATTTTGCACAATGTATGCTACAGACTTTCCAATGTCGATATTTATATTGATCTTTTTCTAATATTTTATCGAAACCAATATTACAATAAAAAAATATTTTGGTACCTCAAAAATACAAAAAGTTTCATCAAAATTTCTAATATTTTTGTCATTGGTATAAAACAAACTCATAAGGTAGGAAACAATTGAAAAAAAAAAAACTGATGTTTGTTAAAAGAATAAACAAAAGAGTTTAGGCTTTTATAGATTTAAAATAACTATTGAATATTTCTTTTCTTTTCTTAAATAGATTCGTTTTTTCATTTCTCTATTTCATATCTAATAAATCGAAAAAGACGTAGAAAGAATAAATTCGTATAATAAAATTAGTGTGAAATTTGAGAGGGCAATGGGGATCAAAGTTGTTTATGGTATTGGTGGAAATGTTAGCATTCCCCTCCCCGCCCTGCCTCTTGCCTCATAATATAAATGCACCTTTATTTTTTAAAAAAGAATTATATATAATTATTTACACCATTTAAGTGAGAGAATAAAAAGTCTGAAATTATATGTTCACTATTTTAGAACAATCCCAATGAGTTAATGCTTAGTAACTTGTTTAATCTAATATAAGCATAACCTATAAATACAACTTCAAGCCCTTGCGCTCTCACTCTTCCTCTGGTTTTGGATTTTCTTTTAAGACTGGTTTGTTTTTCATGAAATATTAATGCTAATTGCTATGTTATGGAATTTTGTATTTGATTTGATGGGAGTGAGTTACTTTGAGTGATTTCTTTTAAGTAACAAGGATTGAAAAATCAACATTTTCATTGATATTTTCACTGATATTTTCGTATTTTTGAAGTACCTATATAGAAACAAGGGTGTCATATTAATTTTTGTAGAATATCTATAAATATTTATAGAAATTTCTTTAAATATCGATATTTTGACGAAAATATTAATTTCTATAAAAATTATAGTGTAAAATGTCAAAATATCTTGAAATTTTACAGAAAATTTCCCTAGAATATTGGCAAAAAAGAACAAAATTTATGTAACTTTTTAAATTACTTTAAAAGATAAAATTCAACTTAATTTTATTCACTTTTTTAATATAGTCTTCACAAATTTACTTTTTAATACTCTAAATTCAACTTTTAATTTATTCCATGCACTGACACGTGATTTAAAATATCAACTCTAATCTTAGAATCACTAGCAATTACAACAGGAGTAATCGTTGTAGTGAACATGGTAGATATGAGATCTTCAATTATGCACCTCTATAGCTTTCAGATGAAATTTAGAGCTCGCGTAACTTGGGTTTTCATGAGTTGCTATACATGGAGAAGTAGTAGGGCATAGATCAAGAGACATATGCATGGCATGTTCAGAATTACATAAGAAAATATTCAAACTCTATGTCTTAGTATGAATACTGTTTGAACCAATAAGGTATTTCAAATACCTTTGAAAATCCTAGAAGCTCTTTTTGGTGTTGATATTATCTTATATTATATGAAAATATAGAAATAAAGTACTTGTATTAGTTGATTTTTAACTAATTTACTCAATTTAGGATCGTATACTTATCATTTATCATATTATGATCATTTTTTATCATTCATATTCATCACATACTTAGTAATTTGGTTGAAAAGTTCATCGAAACTTTGTATTATTAACAATTTCATATTTTTTTATAGTAGCATTTAAAAATAAAAGTGGTTTAAGATAATTTTCCATATTTTATTATAATTTCTACTGATATCAATATTTTCATAAAATTTAAGTGTCAATATTTTCATCAATATCAATATTTTCGTCTTTGCACGTAAATGAGTATGGTGTATGAAAAGTCTACTCGATAAGAATTCCTTGATATCCTAACCCCGCTTCAAAGTATAGGTGGCAAAAGTGAAGGCTGGGGTAGGGATTGGAGAAGTATACCCATCTTCGTTCTATACTCATCCTTAAGGATAGTTTTTGTTTCAGCTTTTAATAGACCCCACAAGCTGCAAAAAAATTACAGAAAAATATTTATGATGTTTAGGAAAAGAGTTGAAATTATGTGATTGGAAACATCTACTGTAGTGTTGGTTTTCTAAATTGATTTTAGATAAAAATAAGTGTAAAAGTGTTAAAGGTGCAAAACATATATAACTAAAATTTTCAGAAAACTTTTGTAGAAACATGCTATAGGTTCTATTAATTTAACGCTTAATAAATATATGTACAATATTCCTACCTAGTTGAAGTGTTGGGGGCTCGTTCTTTTTTATGAAACCGCCATCTTTTTAGTCTAGTCTTCGACACCAAATGGATATACGTGTGAGTGTAGAATGAAATTAGGGCTTTTAAAGATTAGTCACTCACTTTTATCTCTCACTAATCTCAATGTGTGAGCAAAATGGGACTGGGAATGAAAGAATACTTCTTTTATTTCTTTCTCTTTACATGCCTACTTCTAGACTCTTTAGTAGAATTTTTGTAGTTTAATCTTAATTGTTCATAGAAGAGGCCTTTATCTACAGAGAATGAGAGGCTTGATTAATTCTTAAAGCTTCCTTTTTTTCAATTTTAAAATCACACATTTAATTAAAATAAAAAGATAAGTTTCTCATTCCCATTAGTGTGATAGGGGCCATACACAGATCCCTTATCTATGTGTAACGCCAACTTATAGACAAGAGATAGAAAAAAAATTGCTTGTTACCCACTCTAATTTATTTCCAAGATTAAATTTTCAATTTTGAATTAAATCACATTTAAATTAAAAAGTTCTAAATACAGAAATTTAGTGAACAAGCTTTAGACTACATGTGGTTTTTTTCCCCTGTGCCTTTATGTGCCACACACTGTAGGTGGGACTCGTTATGTGTCTTTCAAAATTAATTATTATTTATTTATTATAAAATAATCTTATTATCTAATAATTATAAATGAATTTATAATTAATTTATTTTGAGTGATATTTAATTTAAAATTTCATAATTCAAAATTAATTAATTAAAGCAATAATTCTACTTGTTCAAATAGTATTCACAACAACGGTGGGGGAATTAATGCACCTATATTTCTAAGCTTCAATAAAACCAACATATTAACTCCTCAACGTTTTTTTATAGCTTCAATCTTTAACACTTTCTAAAATTTCTTGAAGATAATCGTGTCTCAATCGCATAATAATATTTATAAAATTAGTTACATTGAAAGCAATATATTCTAGTTTTCAAGGATTTTTAACAAGATTGAAAAAAGTATTTTTCATTTAATGTTACTAATCCCATAAAAATTTATGACTATGATGAATCCTTCGTTGATTTTAGACTCAACAAATCAAAACAACAAGAAAAACAAAAATTTAGTTAGAAATTTGCCAAAACGACAAAACCTCAGAAACTAACGTGACATAATGCACATAATTTATTGATTAACAGTACAACCCTATTACAAAATGTGAGTTAATTTCAAAAATGATCCTTGATATTATTGTCAATTTCACTTTAGTACTTAAGTTTTAAAAATTCTCAAATTTTTGCTTCAATCTATCGCTTTATAATAGTTTAGTAATTTTCATTAGTTGGGTAATAAAAATAGAAAATTTGAACAATACTCAATTAGCAGATAGTTTTTTATATAGTATTGTGCCAGAATCGTGTGCATCTTTGATGTTCTATTAATAAAAGACTATTTTTGTCAGTAGTATCTACATATTTTATCATTTTTTACAAAAAAAAAAGTATTCCAAAAAAATACATAGAGAATGAAATTGTAAATTAAAAAGTAACACATTTGTAAGAAGTTATTTTAATTTGAAAGAGTTTATTTTAATATGGTAAAATAACATAACAATAAAGAAGCAAAAGAAAAAAAATAGTTAAAAAGTAAAAAAAAAGAAAAAGGAAAAGGATGTATAATTTTTTTGAAAGGATAAGGATTTTTTTTGGAGGGTATAGAGTGAAAAGTAAAAAAAATTTGAAAAGGAAAAAAAAAAGAAGAAGCAACCTTGGAAACGAAAAAATAGTAATAAAAAATAGAATGAATCGGGTGAAAAAAGAGATACATTTCAAGAAGAAAAAGTAAGAGAATTTTCAAAAATACAATCTCTTAAGATTTAATTTTTTTATAAATATCATACAAGTTTATTTATGGTATAACTTAATATGTATTACAAATGATAATATGGCATAACTTTTTTTAAATATGGCATGAATAAACACAACTTTTAAAAGTATGACATAATAGATAATTTTCTCAACAGAGTATTGTAGTGGGTTAATTAGAAAAGCACAACAACATTTTTGTAATAGTGGGAAGTGAGAGAAAAAAAGTATTTCAAAGAAACATATAAAAAATGAAATTGCAAAATAACAGTAATACATTTGGAAGTTGTTTTAATATGAAAGAATTTATTTTGATATAGTAAAATACTAGAACAATGAAGAAGCAAGAGAAAAAGTACTTTTAGAAAGGAAAAAAAAGAAGATGTATAAGTTTTATTTTAAAAGGATAAGTTTTTTTTTTTTGAGGGTGTAGAGTAGGACCAATAATATAGGTTGTGACATGATGACACGATACAAACCTGACACCTTTTTTTGCCGTTTAGTGTTGGCAAATTTTACCACTGGTTATTTTAGTGTCGACCCGAAACTAAACCGTAAAAAAAGAAGTCGTATTTGGACCAACTCATTTGACACTAAAATGATTCGTTATTAACCCGTGTTTAATTAATTAATTTTTTAAAAAAATTTACCTGTTATTAGTATTATATAAGATATAATATAAGACCTTAAAAGATCAATAGAAATATAAACAAAGTTACATATTGATGTCAGTAAGTTCATATACGCACAAGATGGAAACAAGTTTCAATAGAAATCTAAACAAAGTCATATATTTGAATGCAGGTTATAGGTGGATTGCAGGTCACAATTGGTTTATGGGTCACGAGTTATTGTTTTTTGACATTGGGCATAAGGAATGGGTTTGCACGGGTGTGTTCATGTCAACTCGTATTAAAACGGATCATGTTAAGGTTGAGAATTCTCAACCTATTCGTGTCACTGGTCGAGTTAGTGTTGACTTAATTTTTATAAAAATTGACCTTAATCCGACAATAACCTGACCTGTCGGCCCGATTTGTCATCCCTTATTATGTAGAGTAAAAAAAAAAGTTGAAAAAGAAAAAAAAATAAAGTTGAAAAGGCAAAAAAGAAATTAAAGCAACGTTGAAAAGGAAAAAAAAAAAAAGCAGGTACGAATCACATGGGACTAATTGTTCTACTTTTTTTTTTTTAGTGTCGGATGGCACTTTTATATTTTGTAAGATTATGATGAGTTTGACTACATAATTAATATAATACACGTTATAAAAGAGAAACCTAATTTTAAAAAGCTAACATAGTTAAGTTGTCTAAATATTTAATTTGTGTATTGGGTTTGTTGAATAATTTTTGTCGATGATGATTAGAAAGTCCAGTAAACAAAATGCTCTTAAAGCATAAAACTGTGCCACGTTTGATGATATGGGCAGGGAACTAATCCTCCTTAAACTAGGTGGGGCTCTTGGAAAAGGATTAGGGAACATTTTAATCAAATTTTATACCCAATTAGGACTAATTTGCGTTCTTAACACACATGTAAGGACTTAAGTGCGTTGATCCTAAAAGTCTTAATACGTTTTTTTTTTTACATATTAAGACTAATTGAAAACTAGTTCAGAAGTATTAGTGGCGATTAGATGGTAGACGGTGTTGTGCTCTGTCAGTTGGTCAATAAATATCTGTTTTATTCAGTCCACCTGCCACCAAGCTGACTTTTTTTCTTTTTCTTTTTTTTTTTTCCTTTTAAATTCATTTCCTTATTCAAATTATTTGCACGAGAATTAATTTATTGGTAAATCTTCAATTGTGTGATCTTTATTAAATCCTGATAGTTTTACATACATGTCTTTCTAAAGATCTTAATTATGAAATTTTAAAAACATGTGCATGTGCACGGTAGAAACTAGAAAGCTTCTTATAATAATAATTCAGTAATCTTCGATTTATTAAATTCAGTAATCTTTGATTTTCTACATGTTTATGTAGAAGTGTCAAAAGAGTTGTGTCGCTATGATGGAGGGTTGTGCCTGGGCCGTATTTGAGGAGAAAACCTCAGGCCCAACTCTTAACGGGCCGTATCAAATCTCAATCCTACAAGGCTAGCCTTATAATTTTTAATTTTTTAATTTTTTTTGTTTATTTTTAAAATAATTTTTAATAGAAAATTGAAGTATAAAATCATGAGACTATTGAACGTAAAGAGATATTTTTAAATATTATATAAAGTATTGAAGAATATAAATTCTTTTTTTTTTTCAAATGTGTGATTTAAACAAGTTTATATTTAAATTTGTGATATGTTTTATGGACGTGATAAATATAGTTGGATATCAAAAATCACATAAATAACTGTCTAGTTTAGTGGTTAATAGACTCTTATTTTTTCTAGAGGTTTGAGGTTAAAACCTTAATGTGCTCAAAATATCGATTTTTTCTTAAACATTTAAAATGCCAAGCTTGAAAAATCTTTGGTGTGCCTGGGTTGGGTTGGGCCTGTGCGTGCCTGGGCCAATCCAAGCCCTTTGCATGCCGAAGCCGTGCTGGCCCTATGGTCCTAGGGGTGAGGCCTAGCCCTGACTCATTAGAGATGCCGCATCAGCCTAGCCTGCTACAGTGTAAGACTAGACTAGGCCGTGCCTTATATTATTTACAGGCGGGGTCTAGCTGTCTCAATTTATTTGACGCCTCTATGTTTATGATTTATCTTCTTTGTTTTTTTTGTAAATTTTTTTTGCTCGAAAAAGAGGATGGATCTAGAAGAGAAGAAAATTTTCTTAAAGTTAATCTTTAGTTTAGAAAAGTCGTTTGTTTCTTTCGTTCACGTGCAGGGCTTTTGTCCCTTTGTGCTGGGTTATTTAAGTCGTCACTTTGAAATTTGGAGTTTGGACGATGGTCCCTTAAAAAAAATAAAAATAAAAATAAAACAGTTGCCCTTTGTGTTAGCCTTTAGGCTTTTGCCGTTAAACCTCTTAAAAACTGTTTATTTTCAAAGAAAAAATTCCTTGGTAAACATTTAAGAAATACATTTGATCTAATTCGAGCACTGGTATTTAACCTGACGGGACTATTCCGTCACTCGTATTTGTAGAGCCCACCCAAATGTGAGAGACAGAATAGGAGTCATGTTGGGTTTAAAATAATTTTTCATTCAATTTCAGGTTTTTTTTTTTTCGAGAGCATGAGTAAATAAATGACGAAATCTGTGACGGAACTACATATTGTTCAGTAGAACATGTGTCCTTACTCAATTTTTGAAGTTTTAATTTTTTTTACTTAAAATTTTTTAAAAATTTTAATTATACTGTTGTTTTACAATATAAATTAAAAATTTTAATTATACTGTTGTTTTACAATAAAAATTATATTATTGTGCTCTCATTTAATAACCAAAATATATAACTATAACTACGTCTATTAGTTCTTTTTACCATAATGCCCCCACTGACTAAAAAGTTTGGCTCCACCCCTGGACGAAATGTCTAAGCATTTAGTCTTCGTGAGAGGTTCCTGCATTCTTTTGTCTTTGCTCATCAGTGACAAATGGGTAGAAACTATTATTGTGTTAGTGTTGAATAATTTTGGATTGCTACGTTTTGTAATGAGTAACGTTTAAAAGTATGCTGGTATTGATGACACCAACATTGACCTAAGATTCAAAGAGAGAAGATTCAAATTCAGAAATGGAACCTTAATATAAAATTACTATAAGATAAAGACTCAAAGATAAGAAAGGATATTTACTTTTGGAGATTGTGGTAATTTCACAATTCGCTGCATGACTATGTAAGCAAGTGGTTGTTGGAGAAGTACTCGAAGATGAGAAACGACATATTAACTTTAGAGATTATAGAAACTTTATGCATAAATGCATGAGTATGTAAGCGTGCTTGTTCTTCAAGTTTCCAGATGTAGAGTGAAGTTACAAATCCTAGAAAAAGGTACGTTTCTTTATTTTATTTCTATATTAGTGGGGGGCAAATTTTAGTTGTAATGAAATACGTTTATGGTTAAATTTATAAACGTTAAAAGTATAAGAAAAATATGGAAACTTTTGGACTAATCTAAGATTTTTTTTTTTTTTTAGTTTACCTAAGAACAAAGGGTACGGATTATACAACTCAATTTGAATCTAACGGACGATGTAGCGAAAAATTTCTTTTTGTATATGAATCTGTTGGTATGCTTTCTTTTGGAGCCTGCCTGTAGTAACAAATTTTACCAACTATATATTTTGTTTTCATAAAGTCGATTTTGAGAATTAACCTTATACTATTTTGAAACTATTTAATAATGATATGAAATATAAGGTTGACCAAGTCTCTCGAAGAGCCCTTCATTATGTCTAAACCTTTTTTTTTTTTTTTTTCCGTTTAGCTATTAAAATTTTTTCTGTTGGAGTTTTGCTACAGGTTTGAAAAAAGCTTTTATCAAGTTCACAGGTGATCGTATCAAGTCCGGGAATAATCGGATATCATTAAGGTTCGTAAGTTTATCGTTATATTTTTTTTTCAATTTCTTTATTCAAAGTTCGCAAATACTTAATAATTTTATATACGGCATCAGTATCGATCGGAAATTCTTCCCTTGCAGCGCCATAAAAGAATCCCTTGTGAAAATAGTCTTGAAGCCATATAACAGTAGCACTTCCCCTTAATCCGCGCTTTCCTAGTATAGTTAGCATTTCCCAATCGTTCCAGCGCCTAAACAAGTTAAACACCGGTGATAATTCGTGTCAACGGGTCAGGTTTACATCGGATTGAGCCCTCATTTAAAGAGCAAGCACACCAAACTAGACACGACCGGTGACCTACCAGATCAAAAAATGTCCAACACAAACTATTTTATTAATAGGTTGACACAACGCAACCCGTGCAACTTTTCTCTATAAAATTTGGACATTGTATAGTAAAGTCCTTTGGCATAAATAAATAGAACAAAACACAATCTTTAATTTTCAAGGGCATAAACTAAATGATAATCCACTCAAAGAAACAAAAACAAAATTACAAAAAAATGGAAGATGCTGAAACGGACACCGGAGAGGACGCCGAAGGGAACGCCAGAAAAGAGTAAGATAGAATATTTTAGCCTTTAGGTTTAATTAAATATTCATGTTGGGCTGCAAGTACTTTTGGGAATAAAAGCTTGGGTTGGGTCTTTTCTTTTGAGCTTATGTTGGGCTGCAAGTGCTTTTGTTGAATAAAAGCCTGGGTTGGGTCTTTTCTTTTGAGCTTTGACTGAAAGCAATGAAAAATATAAACAATCTGATTTAGAATAAGCATGTCGATCGGGTTGCAACCAGATCGACGGGTTGGACTAGTACATGACCTGAAATTTTTCTTTTGTAAAATGGGTTCGGGCCAATCCCAACCCGCAACTGTTTTTTACCCAACCTAACCTGTGCTTTTTCATGTCAAGTTCGTATTATAGTGTCATATCATGACCCAAATTACTAGCTCAAAAATTAAACAACGACCCAAATTGCTAAACCAAAAATTAAACAATTATATCTTCAACAATTTTGTAAGAGCACACCTCCAAACTTGAGGTCCGAAACAGTTTTATGTTAGACCAAAACGTTTCTATTATTATGAAAACCCTCAATAACCACCGAAAGGGCTTTGTTTTACCCTGTCATTTTGACCAGATATTTTAAAAACATGCACCAACAGCAGAGATATTCTATCCTAGAAAAAAATCATATCATCTCTTTAAAAAAAGTGTTCTTATTTTAGAAAGATTTTCAATTTATTTTCTTTTTCTTCGAGGAAGAGGCTATGAAGGCCAGTTGTCTAGCGTTTGATTTTTGCAAAAAGGTCCCAACATACATTTGTATTTATTCACAATTGATTATGAGATATAAAAAATACCATATTAGTATTGTATATAATTTTAAATGAGATTTCTGAGGATATTTATTTTAAGTAATCTTGGTATTCAATGGACTCAAATTTAGATTCAAGTATCAAGAATCCTTTAGATGTGTATTTGTTTCCCCCATAATCTGAATCCTTTGAGTATCAAAAATCTAAGTTTTCAGAATTCTGCTTTCCCGTAAACTTTTAATACTCGGATATCTCTGCTACATTAAAAACTTAAATTCTCTATTCTATATTTGAAGAAAAAAATTATAACTTCTTAATTTGATATCCAATTAAGATGATTCTTTTTTCATTATGTTCCTAGTGAAGAGAGGAATAAATTAAAATCCATATTGCATATTTTTAGGATCATTAAATTAAGATTTTATTAGATTTGTCAATAAATCAAAAACTATTTTCCTACCTCTTCAAACACAAATTTTAATTTTATTCCATACTCAGATTAAAGCTTAAATGCACATCCAAACGTCAATTCGGATAACAATTCAAATTACTAACTTAAATCCTAATTCAAAGCATACTAACTCAAATCAAATTACTAATTCGAATCCATTTACCAAACACCCCGCATTATTAGTAGGGTTTTAATATTTGTATCGATGACCATCTGTTTCACACACTTTTCATTTGCTTTGATGTCCTATAATTTTGAACAAATCTACCAAAAATAATGCACTACTAATATGATTCCTTAACATAAAAAATAATAATAATTTTGAATGGTCATACTTTATAATTCGTTGTGATTGATGATTGACCTTAAGGGTATTCAGAAAATTCACCAAACTGCTCAAAATGTCCAATCCAAAACAAATTGAACCAAAGCATTTTTTTTATGTTTTTATTGGATTCCACAAACCATCCAAATAACTTACTTAAACCGCCCAACCAAGCCGCTTGTCAAACTACCATATATGTAATTTTTATTTTTAAACTATTGTTTTTACATAGTATAATTTTCAACTTTTTTATATAGGTTATCTTTCATTGGTTTTTAAAGAGGTTTTACATTGTATAAGTTGAACCTTTTCGCACTCTATAATTACACATGTAAGAGGTTTATCAACTTAATTGGAAAGCTTTAATCCAAGTTTAAAAATAATTGTGTTGTTTTATGTTATATATTTATAATATTGACTTTTTAGTTCGGTTATTGGTTTATGTTATTAATTAGTTGTATTCTTTTTTTTTACTTTTTAGTTTGGTTATTGATAAACTTTAATTCGTATTATTTGACTTGTGAACTTTTGAACATTTTATAATTTTTGTTAAATAGTGAAAAAAAATTTAATCTTAAACTTAAACTGCCAAAAATTAAATCACCCAAACTGCTTATAAGTTATTTAGTTTGATTTAGTTTTTATAAAAAAAAAAATCAAACCATTCAAAAATAAAATTTACTTTTTCTTTGATCGATGGTTTCAACATAAAAATCACCCAAACTGCTTGCTAACACTCAGCATATGCACACAGTATCTTATTTATACACAAAAGTCTTAATGTGCAAAGCAGTATGCTGCTAACACCTGGCATTTCACTGCTTTATTGTCTTTTGTCCTTCTCTTTCTTTGTTTTTTTAACTTTTTTTCTTCTTGTGTTTTTGTCATCTTTTTTTTTTTATTTGCATCATTAGTTTATCATTTTTTGTGCTTCTTTTTCTATTTATGTGTTTTTAGTTGCTTTCCTCTAATATCTTATATATTTTTAAATTCACTACATTAAATTATATTTTCTTTTAATTTATCCTTATTGTTTATTCTTTTATACATCCTCTAAAATATCAATTTATCAAGTACGGTCTTCATTTGTCATCCTTAAATTATTATTTCAACTTTTATTGTTTCTGTCATTTTGATTCTCAAATATTTTCCTACTCATATATCTTTAAAAAATGTACACAAAAACACACACACACACGCAAATCATACGCCTAAAATTGAAGATGAGAATATTTAAATGGGTTAATATGAAATTACCACAAGAAGAAGCACTCAAGGATTATAAACACACAAGAAGCAAGTACACTAATAATAAAATGATCTGATTTGATTACCATCCAATAGGTAATGTGAGGGACAAACAAAGCCGACGGGGCCAGACGGGTGGCCGTGACATTAGAAGATGGGAATCTTTAATATATATCAACTTGCTTATTTCCTTGCTACACTATTCTTGGTTCTTTTTTTTTTTATGTATTACATTTCATTGCTTTTTAAAATATTTATCACAAATATATATATATATTTTCAAATATGTCTTTACTTAATATTTAATTGTTTACGCGGTGTCCGCTAAAGCATAATTTTCGTAAATGTATGACTCTAATAAATACTTTTCAAACTAATTTTCCCCATAAATATTTTTTTCTTAAATAAGTTAAAAGATTTTCTTTAAACCTTAGATTTATAGTATAAGTGTTTTGATCAAATCGTAATACTTCAACCTTTAGATGCTTTATACATATTTATATAGTTACTTGCTTGGTCTTTTTTGGTTTAGGAATCTTGTATATTTTAAATATACTTTTTGTCTCCAATTCCCTTCCAATATAATTTTTCAAATTTCTTCAATGTTTTATTTTGCTTCAAATTTACTCTTTAATATTGTTTCGATCAAAACACATATTTTGTTTTTCATAATAAGAATTTTTATTATTGTTTTCCACAAAATATTTCAACTTTTGGACTTTTATATATAGCCTTTATACTTCTATGCTATATAAAAAAAGTGGCAATCAAATTGTTTCTTTAATTTTACATCAAAAAGGTTAATCTTCTCATAATCATCAAAACGAGGCTGAATCGAAGAATATGCACATTTCACATAATCTCATAAAAAATTGTTATGATCAAAAAATATTATTATCTATTAATAAATTATTTTCTTCGTCACAAAATAAATAAATTACAACTCGTGAAGAAAAAAATTACCATGTAGCAGTGCCTCGCGCTAGTTGAGATAAGAAGATCCAAGGAAGTAAAGAGTATACTTAAATTTTGTTTTAGTAATCTTATTTAATCTTATAAGATTATAATCTTGTTACTAACAGAATGAGTCTTATTTTAAAAAACATATTAAATATTAAATTGAGATATAATTTTGTGGGCAGCGACTTTGTTGCACAGCAATGAACATGGGCTCACAAGACAGTACACTCGTGGAAAACTGAAATGATTGATTCATTATCAAAGCCTTTGTACTCGATAGATTCATTATCAAGTTTTTGTGGTGTTGTAATTAAATGGGCGGTACTGGACGGGATAATATGGTAATGATTCTCATGCTGTGGACCACGTGGTATTGCCGTGTTCTAGGATGAGAACATGGCATGAATACATTTTCGTGAAAAATGTCAACCGTGAAAAATAGTATAAAGATTTTAAAAAGAGCGAATATTCTCTTTAAAATTTAAAAATGTTTCTATGCGAGTTTTTGGGATATAAAAAAATTAATAAAAGAAAATATTAAATTAGAGAAAGAGAAATATGAAAGGGATCTTGCAGTGTGGCGTGTTAGAGTGATATTGCACCTATGAGTTTACCAACACTCATGCTTAGATCATGGTTATTTTCTCATCAAACCTCTCTGTTTGCAGTTTTGTCCTTGAAAACTATTGATTCTTCTAATCGATAATTCATTTATGAGATCCTATTAAAAATATGTTTGGGTTTATTTGATATAAGTTTATCAAGAGGTTGAGATCTCATTTGTCCAAGACACGGAAATCTTAATGTTCTTCTTTTACAGAGTGTGAATACATATATGTATGATGGATGTTTCTAGCTGTCCATGAAACCATATCTCTATGGTGTTGATTTGTTGATCATTAATTTAACCTCATCTATGACAATTCATAAGATACAATCCATGAATGCGAGTCCCTAAATCACTAATAAAGTTTTCTTAATAAATGGTGCAAAAAAATTAGTATTCTATTGCGGTTTAATTATATGTAAGTGCTTATATTATGTAGCCATCGATATATACAATGATTTAAGGATAAATCATTCCATGTAATGCTTACCAATAAAAAAAGAAAACCATAAATCATTCCATTCCTAAGGAAAATAAACAACACCATAGTATTGCCAAAATAAAGTGCCAAAGTGTGAACTTTAATTTAAAATGTATCCTTTAATATTATATATATATATATATATATATATATATATAATTTTCAAAATATTATCTTATTACATTTTTAAAGCCTTTAGAGCCTTTTTTTTAGTTAAAACAAACAAACAAACAAACAAAACAAAACAAGAACACTGATACATCTCTCAGTACTATTTGTTGTGTATACTTAGTAATACAATTCTACAACTCGGATTCAAGGATGGCAGTAAGTGGACTAAAGCGGGCAACTGGAACACAAACAATCGGGTTAAGTCTTGGAGTTGAAAGCCCTGGCCCTTCTTGCGTATCTAGAACAAAGTCATGGCCTTGTTTTTTATCGCCGACTGAATCAACCACCTTCAAATCAAAACACTGGATTATGGCAGACACTACCATAGGTAACATTTGTAGTGCTAAGTTATAGCCAGGGCACATCCTCCTCCCAGACCCAAATGGCAAAACTTCATAGTGCTGTCCCCTTACATCTATGGTTTTTGATCCTTCTCCGTCGACTTGCAAGAACCGCTCCGGCCGAAACTCCAGTGGGCTTTCCCAATATTTTGGATCTCTTGAAATCGCCCAGTTGTTGACGAACAAAATGCAGTCTTTTGGAATCACGTACTTCCCCACGACGCAGTCATTTATGCATTTTCTTGTGATCACAGGTGAGACTGGGTGTAGTCGAAGTGTTTCTCTTATAATGGCTTGAATGTATGGAAGATTTGGGCCGTCCGATTCATTGGCCAACCGAGTTTTTCCGACGACGCGGTCGATCTCCTCACGTGCTTTCTCGAGAACCGCTGGATTGTTGATGAGCTCCGATAGCATCCATTCGGTTGCAGCTGCTGTTGTATCTGTAGCGGCTGTGAATAAGTCCTGGAAAGAACAAGGGAAACATTCTTATTAAGATCTCTAATCAACTTGACCAAATAAAGTGAACGTTGGAGAAAAATGGTTTTGTTAGGATTCGTTTGGTGTGATCTCAACTTAGACTTAAAAAAGATCTCCTGTAGCTTTTGTTTCACTTTTTATAACCCAATATTTTGAATGCAAATTCTCCTCAATTCTCAACAATAATGACTAGTGAACACCTCATTGTTTATCGTAGATTCGGCAAACGTCCCTAATTTTTTCTTAGTGATGAAGAAAAATTAATAACATTATTACTTTAAATTATTATTTTACTTGAAAAATATTTTAAAAAATAATTTTTTTAGAACAAAAAAAGATCTGAAAGGTTTTTGAGCACAATAGAAGCACAAGCATGAATTGTGCTTGAGGCCTATAGTCCAAGTCTCGGGCTAGTTCGAGCATGCCTGAAATTTGAGCGTTCTAGGCAGACGACGTGAAGCATGCATAAGCCTAACCGGTTATGACTGACACGACACTTACCAAAATCAATCCCTTAACGTTAAGTCTAGTGAATTGAACGTTCTCGTCGTTTTGAGCATCCAAATGATCAAGCAAAATGTCCAGAAAATTATCTCTGTTCTTGACTCCCTCCTTCTCCTCCTCCTCCTTTTGCTTTCTCCTCAGTTCTTCCCGTTCTGTAAGAACCTTCTCGATCAACGTATCAAACCTCCTGAAAATCTCCTCAACCCGCTTTCTTAGTTGCTCCCCTTGAAAATCCAACTTCTTCAGAATCCAAACAAAGTCGGCCAAGTTGAACTCGCCGAAGATCCTGGTCACGTCTCTCACCACCGTCCTGGCTTCCTCCAACAGGCTACGGTCGATGCCGGAAGTCCCGCACACCATCTGGAAGATCACGGCGTACGTCATCTTCGGCAGCTCTGCCGAGATATTGACGGCTTCGCGTTTCGCGGACTTGTCTGCGAGGAGTCTCATGAAGCGGCGGAGCTCGCGGGTACGGAGCTGGGAAAGGCTGTAGACGGGGCGGTTGCCGAGGAGCTCGTTCATGGTGAGTTTGCGGATGAACTTCCAGTACGAGTCGTGGGGGGCGAAGGCCATAGAGGAGGCGTAGGTGAGGCGGTTTATGGCGGTGGTGTCGATGCGGGAGGAGAAGGAGAGCTCGTGTGTCTTGAGGAGCTCCCTGGCGAGATCCGGCGAGGAGGCCACGACGCAAGTGACGGAGCCGAGGCGGAGGGAGAACAAGGGGCCCATGCGGCGAGAGAGGTCAGCGAAGGAGCGGTGGAGGAGGGGGCTGAGGAGGTGGAAGTGCCCGATGATCGGAATAGCGATCGGGCTGGGGGGGAGGTGGCCACGGCGGTTGAAGATCGAAATCAGGACCACGAGGGCCGAGACAAGCAAGAGAAGTGCTGGTAGGAGGTCAACTAGTTCTACCATATTGGCTTTGTTTATTTTCTTAACCCCAAAAACAAATAATATATTGGCTTTGTTATGTAGTAAATAAAGGCTATAGATGGTGAGCCAATATTTGAAGGCCTAAGAGGTATGCCAATGCTTTCCATATTTATAAGTAAAATGCACTTCAGTTGATAAGGACCGCGCGTAATTTACGAAGGAAAATTTGGAGGCATTATTGCAGTAAATATTTGTATAAGATTATTAACATTTGACTCGTTCAACAAAAGGCAATATTTTATGAAGAGAGTCTTTGATAAACGACGCCCGCCCAATCTGCCAAATGATAGCGAAATTTACTAGTATAGGTGGTGCACGTGCATGTATTAGGAAAACGTACCGGCAACGGTGGTTGTTGAATCCTCATTTTTATATATATTGCGTGAATAATTTCAACCCTAACATTATAACAAAAAAAATCTTTTTATAAAATTACATTATTTCTGAAGATCGTGCTTTTTTATTTGAATTATGAACGTTAAAATTATTAACTTTTTTCATGTCAATATTACTATTTTTTTTCATACACTTGGGATATGATTTTATAACTTTTCTTATGCATAGTGGACTCATTATTAATTGAGTTACAGACACATCACACCCACTTAAGCCTAAGACTTTTTTTCCTGCTGACAATATGATTTATCATATCATTGAAATTCATTTTTTTCCCCTTTCATTTACGCCCTTTCTTTTTTGGTTTTTTTTTTTTTTTAATGAATTTGCTATCGTTCAATAAAAGAAAATTGTTATTTTTTGCGGGGTACGTTTCGGCCTTGAGGAGCTCCACGGAGGCACCCATGGGGGCGCAAGAATATCATTTTTTTCCCTATCAAGAGTGACAAATAAGCGTGAAAAGTTATTGTCGACAATTTTATTTAATTTTTTTTTTCGGTTATGACCTTTTCTTAGTTTCTACTCACACAATCTTCAATTTGGGAGCTCTGAGCTCCCGATGTGTCTCAAAACACAATAGTTGGGCCCTCTCTTGGTGGATCCCAACCTACAACGTCCTAAAATTAATTTAATATTATTATAATATAAAATAATAAATTAGTATGTTATAATTAATGTTTCAACATTAATTTGATTATTTAGTTAGATTTTGAATTTTAGGTTGTTTTGTTAATTTAATAAAATCAAATGACTTCTTATTGTTTTAGAATGATGTTTTGAGCGTTAAAACGCAACAATTTATAAAATGTTAAAAATATTTCGTTTTACAAAACCGTAGGTGGCATTTGGTTTTCACACAATAAAACCGCCCACCGTTTCTCTCTATTTATTCTCTCTTCTCTCCCTCTCTCTTCACTCTCAACTCTCACACACTCTCTCCTCTTCTCTCCCGTGTAATCTCTCTCTCATTCTCTCTCGGTTTCTCTCTTTCTCATTCAAATTTCTTCAAGATTTTGAAGCCAAATTTGGGTCTAAGCTTCGGGTTAGCGAGTAGGGAGCTCAGAAATGAGATTTGGCAACCGAGAACGCGGATTGAAGCTTCGATTCGAGGTTAGTTTTGAAATTTCTAAACTTTTTTCAAAATTTTCAATTTTGTGCATTTTTGAAATCTAGGTTTGTTTGAGCTTAGAAAACCTTTGATTTGAGTTAAATGAACTTATAACAACTAGAATCTAAGCTTGGATTGAAGAAAAACGGATTGGATCCAAGATTTTTCATTTTTCCTCATTTTTTCCCATTTTTGGATTTTTGAGATTTTTGTGTTTGAATCTTGTTTAAATGAGTTCAAAAGTGTTCTAGTATGTTTTTTTATCATCTATGATTGTTTTCCATGCCTGAGATTTGAGAAAAACATGTTAAATCAAGATTTGGATTTTGGAGGATCGAAAATCCGTGGCTGGAATTTCTGGGTTTTTTCAGTTCGGCAGGCCAAACCTAGGAATGTCCGGCCGACCGGACCTGGTTTTCGGCAGGCCGAACTGCACAGTTCAGCTGGCCAAAGCAAGGAGTCCGGCAGGCTGGCCGGGCATGGGAAATTTTATGATTTTTCACCCGTTTTCACTGTTTTGAACCCCAATTTAAATTCCAACCTTATAGAATGATTTTAAAGATACAAATGGCACACTAGGACATCATGAAATGGTTTAGTAACATAGAATGTCTCGAACTAGATATTGATCGACTTAGTGTGTATCTAGGATCGTTCGTGGTTCCGCAGAGCTAACGTATAGCGGACCGGGATTACGGTGTGGGGCATCGACATAAGTATCAAGGTAGGACTTCTACCCTTCATTTGGTAACCCAGTTTCAAAATGATTTGGCTTTGAAAAGGGTTTCTATAAAAAAATATTTTCAACGATTGATTGAAAATGAAATTTATTGGTTTTGTTTTGGTAAACCGTGAACTGAAATGAACTTCATAATGAATGTAAATGACAACATCGGTAAATGGGTTATGAATGATGATGATAATAAACACAAAGGCATGATGCCATATCAGAGATCGGGTCGTGTAGCGATCGACCTTAGGGGCAGGTCCCGAAACCCAACTGGGCCACTACGGTGGTGATATCCTTATGGTTTGCCTAGGAAAAAGAAAATGATGATGTTTCTGGTTGACCTAATAAACTGTTTTGGGTAGAACGGTTTTATTTAAATTTATTTATTTATTCAATGTTTCTTTTAGGTAATTCCTTGAATAATGAGATTTTTCTTTAAATTAAATGATTTATTAAAATATAGTTCTACTGAGCCTTTTGCTCACATTTTCCTGGTTTTTCTTAAATTCCGCCCCCCCCCCTCTAGGTGGATTCCCATTTAGGTTCAGAGAGGATTCAACGGATAGGACTTAGGAGCAGTAGAAGGATTAGTATATCATTTGTATTATTTAATTAAGGCATGTAATGTTTTCAACTTTCTTTGTGCTTGGACTGTAGTTGTATTATTATATTGTCAGTACCATGTGTGTGCACAAGTTGTAGGTCAGTGGGACCCATACTCGCTACGTTTATTATTTATTTTTCATGCAATGGTTTTCTTGAAACTTTCACATTTTATTATTTAATTTAACCCCTAAAATTCTTTATTTTAATTAAATTCTCTCTTAATTAATCTAAATAATCTGCCACGTCACTTTCCGTACTCCAGGGTGTGACACAACCAGAGATGTCAAACGTGTAAACCTGTTTAAATTGGGTCTAAATGTGTTTTATGTCATGTCTAAACTGGTTTCTTTATTGAGATATTGTACAAAATAACACATTTTTCAATCATAATATAAGTAAATGGCACACCTTTAAAAGTATTAGAGTATCTAGCATTTTTGTAATTTTATGTCTTTTTAAATACTAAAATTTTTAATTTTACCCCCATCTTCTTTGTCACTTCCAAAAAAACCCTAAATCCACTTTCTCTCTTATCCACTTTTTCTATCTAGCCCCGGTAGCAACTCTGGTGACGCTGATGTCGTCGCAAGACTCTAGCCAATGCTTCCCTCTATGATGGCACCTCCCTCCACAACTTTAGCGCTTCCCTTCACGAGACTTCACATGATACGATGACCTCGTGCAACTCCGACGATTACTCTCTGCGTAACGCTGGCAACGAATCTTCTCCTTCTGTGACTCTAGGGCTTGCTTCCTCTAACAACTAGGACTGCTCCAGACGACGTCCATTGTTCCCCAGTAACTGCGGCTTCGTGATTTCTCGATGACTGATGCTAGCAATCTCTTAGCTTCACAATTGTGCTTGGTGGCTTGCAATCTCGATGGTTTGTGACAAGGTTGGGCAGCAACAGGTGCTCCGTTGGTGTTGCTCTTGGTGGAGGCGAGGTTGGGTGACGACGAGAGTACTTTGGGACAAAGGAGCTGTTGGGAAAGAGAGAGAAAGAGGGATGGGGTGGCTAGGTTTTTGAAATTAAGTATTTTAATCGTTATGTCAACTAACTAGTACAAATCTAAAATTAAATGGGCTATTACCTATTAAAACTTTTTAGTCTATTTATCTTTATTCTTAGTTAATGATGGTCTAATTCACGCCTTCTTCCCTATTTATTTATCATGTCATGTTGGGCCGTGCTATTTTTTTTTTTAATTTATGGTATCAAGCACAGTCCACTACCTATTTATATTTGTGTCGTGCCCTTAACATACCCATGCTTTAATCATACCCAATAGCTACATTATAGGTAAACAAGAAACATAAGTATTAGGCGCAATTAATATTTTAACATAAAATTTAGTAAAATTCAAATGTGATACAATCTTGTTTAGAGAAAAATAGTATATTATAATTTACGTAAATAGCTCGGTTAGTCCCCAACCTTATTAAAAAGATGCAATTTGGTCCTTACTCTTTTTTTTTTTAATTTAACTAAGTTTAACTGTTTAAAAAAGGTGCAATTTTGGTCTTTAGCTGTTAAATTTAGCCGTTTCAAAAGTTGAATATCATTTTTAATTAAAATTACTAAATTACATTTTAAATAATTTATACGTTAAAAAATTAAGTGTAGATCACAACCATTCATTTAAAAACACCAAATCATAACCATTAGTTTGATTTTTACCTTAAAAAAGTTCAAAATCAGCCAAAAAAAAAAGAACAAAAGAACCCAAAAAAATTAAAAATCAGCAAAAACAAAAGAAAAAACACAAAAAAAAATCCAAAACCTTGCAAGCCCACCCCTGCCCACTGCCCCCCCATGCTGGTGACCCCTCTTTTGTGCCTAATCTCATTGTAGCCCCTCCCTATCGACCCTACCTTAGTCGCACCTAACCCCTTCGCAAACCCTACCTCCAGACCAACCCTATCGCACCCAACCCTATCGCGACCTACCCCTATCGCACCCAACATCTGTCACACCAAACCCTATCGCGACCTACTGTGAAACTTATGGATTTATTTGAAAAGGGATTCAAAATTTTGGGCCAATTTGAAATTTTTAATAACTTAAGGATAAAATAATTTATTTTTACAAAATCCTTTTTAATTCAAAAAAAAGAAGAAAAAAGAAAAAAATATGATCATAAAATTAGATATCCCCATGTTTTTCCCCCCACCCCACCCTACTTCTTTTTATTTTCCTTTTTCTTTTTCTTCTTTCTTTTCTTTCTTTCTTTTTCCTTTTTCTTCCCTTGCATGCCTAAAACAACACCGCTCTTGCCATTCCCCATCCATCCACTTCCGGCTGTCGTCGTAGAGCATGCACTAGCCAAAAATGTTCACTGCCACCCAAAGTCTTAGCCGTCGGACCGCTGCCCTGCCACTCCCACTGATTGCTCGAAAAAGAGCCGAATTCACCTCGCCTCCTTGGCTTTTGGCACCAGATTTCAGTGTTGTTTGGCCTCGTTTCTTTAGCCTATTGTCACCATCAGCATTTCTCTCATCGAGAAGAACAAAGCCTATCCCTTTTCCACCCCAATCATTGTCAAAATATTCAGACCACATGTCGCCTCCTTCACCAATTTGCTTCGTTTTCTAGTGAACCAAGCCCCGTTTTGGAAAACTAACTTTCGAACGGAGATCCGCGCATCAAGAAGCTTTATTTTGATACCAATCTTTGCCACCGCCTCGCTGGTCAACGGTGACCCCGATCACCAAATCAAGAAAGATGACCCTCTGGCCTATTTTCGACATTCCGGATGCATTCTGGTGTTAGATTTTGCGAGATAGAATTCTAAAGGCAAAGTTGGCGATTTAAAGTTTCAACAGGACGACTGCGTTTCGGATCGTTTTGTCACCAAACTTCATCAGCCAAGTCGGTAAGGACTCTATTATTCATTTCTTGTAATATTTTATTTACTTAGTCAATAAAAATTTGGAATTTAAAACTAAATTATTTAGATTTCAATATATTGTTATTGTTGTTGTTGTTGTTGTTGTTGTTGCTACTTGTTTGGTTGTCGTCGTAATTGTTTTTATGATTATTGATGTGTTGTTGTTGTTGTTGTTACTATCATCATCGTCATCATCATTATCATCATCATCATTGTTGTTGTTGTTGTTGTTGTTGTTACTATTAACTAAAACTTGTTATTGAATTGATTTTACGTACACTTTGATCTCAAGATTAGTTTTTATATACATATTGGATGCCTGCATGTTTATTTTTGATTTGAGATTTGGGCCAATGATATGGCCTTGAAGATGGAATTTTTATGACGTGATTGATGTGGATGGAATGGTGAATGATATTGGGTGAATTCTAGTTATGTAATATAATATAATTGCTTTGGGTGGCGTGTCTTGAAGTTATGGCACTCCACAATGTAATTGTAGATCGTTTTCTTGCAGGTATAAAATTTTGGTTTTAACAAAAATAAGCTATTATGCTACTGGAATTTTGTCAAAACTGATAACGAGGCTAGAATGATTTAGAATGGGTTTTTTAGTAGTCAGATGGGTTATAACTAGATCCTATAAAGGTTGAGACCTTACGCCGTACCATCAGACAATTTTAAGGCCATCCATCGTGAATCTCAAAGTTATCTCACGGGGTGCTCATATCGTGAATCTCAAAGTTATATCCCACTAGGTGCTCATATGTTGGGCACAATAGACATGCACAACTTGATACCATCGATTCTGTATGGCCTAACTCATGGTGTACTCCTTCTAGGTACAACGGACATAGAGTGCTCATTTGGAGCATGATGAAACTTATTATAATCTTTCTTTCTTTCCTTTCCTTCACTAACAAGCCGAAAAGTGTGTGAAGAATTTGAGTGACAAATTCCATATTTTAGAATTATTAATTTGCTTGATAAAGTGAGAAATCGGTAAATTTTTGTACTGTTATGAAAAAATTGTTTATTAACTATATAAAAATCTTATGTAATAATAGTAAAAAAAAAAAAAACTAAGAGATGTATAATGGATTTCCTGTTGGGCATTGTGTGCTTACTCCCCCTATTTTCGCCTTTTAGGTTAGTCGGTTGATACTCGGTGTCATGAATTGTCGTCGATTCTTCTCGCTATCCCATTGGTACTATTTTCTAAAAATTTTTATTGGTGCATGGATGATACATTGAATTAAACACTCCTAGTAGATGATAAATTATTTATAAACTATGTTTATTGGTTATTTGAATTTATTTTTATTTATTTTTAACATAGCTTGTGCAGTTGTATTTCCACTTATTTTATAACATTCAACAAAATTTTGTATATTTTCATTTTAAATTCTCTATTTCTATTTTATTTCGTTTATTTAGCATTAAAGACTCCTAAAGTATATTGAATTATTTTTATGAATTTATGGGCCCCACCTTAGTTTTTAGGTTTTTTTGACTTTCTAAATCTTTAAAAATAATTCTTCCAAATAAGTCACTACCCCTAGTTTTGGGTCGTGACACCTACCCCCTTATAACCTAGCCTTCGTCAATCACTTCCTCCCTGTCGTGCCCATATCAAGATCACGAGAAAGAGAGAAAGTGAATGAGTGATAGAACTGCAATGGCTTTGCAATGAAAAGGCTGTGATGGATCTAGGTTGGCGACAGACAGGGGATGCCGAAGGAGGAAGGGGATGCTGGAAGAGGATGGGAGTGGGGTTGGAGCAGAGATTGAGTAGAGATTTTTTTTGAGTAAAAAAATATCTAATTTCAATAATATATTTATTGTTTTCTATTTTCTATTTTTTATATTTTAATTTTAATTTCTTTAAAGCATATTAGGTATTTTACTAAAATATCATCACCAAAGTGGTCAAAACTTTTTAACCTTCAAACTAAACGGCTGAGAACCAAATTATACCTTTTTTGAATGGTTAAACCTAGTTAAATAAATAAATAAATAAAAGTTGGGGACCAAATTACATTTTTTAAAAATGTTGGGGATCAACTGAGCTATTTACCCTTATAATTTTTATAAAAAAAATTAGTAAAACTACATAATAAAAGAGCAAAATATGCCATGTCATTATCATACAGCTTATTGTACCTGTGTTGTGCCTTTAACATGCTTCATCCTTAAAAGTCACACTAAGCCCAACCCATTAAGTAAACATGGTAGGCTAAACCCGTTTAATAATCATGTCGAACCATATTGTGCTTATTTTTTAATGTGTCGTGCCCATACTAACCCACCAGGCCCTGCTTGTTTTAACATCTTTAATCCCAACCTCAGAATCCATTGTTGTTGTTGACCAACTTTTTACTTGTCTTATTTTATTTTTTGTCTATTTCATAGATTAAAAAAATAATAATAACGCTATGGCTCCAGTTTTGGGTGGCATCGAACGCAGATATTGTAACAAACACATAATATTAAGCATTGTAATTTGTTATGCTGTTAATTAATTATTAAAACTAAAACAATTGTAACGATTAAAGATTATCCATATAACTACACTATAAGAAAATACACACGTGTGGAACCGCAACCAGTCACATTCATAAACTACTAATTTGTTGGGTCATGCTCTTCTATCGCTTAGAGAAGTTACGGGCAAAATAATAATCATAATAATAATAATAATATTAATATTAATAAGAGACGTCGTTTAGGCAACCTTTGTTATATGAAGCAAGTAAACGTCGACTATGTCCCCATATAACTTTTTAGAAGTCAAGGCAAAAACGAGTTTACCCTTGAAAAACTTCATGTCTTCGTTGCCACGTTAATTGTCTATGTTTGAAAAAAATTATTTGATAAGAGTGTGAAAAGATACCACAAAAGTAAAGATATGGTTCCAAAACCACTAGATTTCATCAAGTCTTTTAAATTATCATATTTTTCTTAATTTTAAGATGATATAAACAAATTCAGAGCAGTGAGGCCGAAATGATTATGGAATTAATGTTGCTATTTAAGGTGTAGCGGGGTGAGGATGTTCGTTAACGGCTTATTGGAATTGTTTAAGTTTAAATATAAAGCGTTGAAATAACTCATAGACTCACATAGGAAAGTTTTAAAGGTTTATAGGACTTTACAAGACGTTACCGTTTTAAAAAGTTTGATGATTTATACATCTAAGTCTTACTTAAAGTTTGCATGCGCACAGCGTGACGTGGATAGTGAGACTATAGAGGCGCTTATTAAGCGCACTTGGCACTTGGGCACGTAGGCGCGGGTGAGTGACATGTGGCATCCTATAAAAAGTAATATTTTATTTTATTTTATTAAATTTAGATTTTATTTTTATTTTATTTTTGGATTTGATTAATTAATTTGAAATAATTCGAATTCATTCTCAAAGGTTATCACCTTTTCAGAAATAGTGTGAAATTTGAATTTTGACTTATCAAAAAGTTACAATCTTTCTGGATATGTGGCACTTATTTCCAAAATAGTGTAATCAAAGGTTGTCTTTTAATTGTAAACTAAAAAACATGATCAGAGATAAATTATTTTGTTTTTCACATTCTTTCTTTCTCTCAGAAAAAGTGTTCAGACATTCTTAATGTTTCTTCATCATTACTTAGTGCAGAAACACATTCATAGTCCTTGTTATATCTTGAATGTGAAGTGCAGAGTGATTTCTGTACATAATCTCAATCGAAGGAGGCAAATAACGCTCTAAGGAAAGCATATCTCATTACGTGTTTCATGTCTTCTACCAGATTTCCAAGAGGAACAGTTCTCTAGCACTGCTCTCAAGATCTTGTGCTTGAAAGTATAAGGCATCTAATGGTGTCAAAAGAGCTTCTTCTTTTTTTTTCATGAAGTTTCGTTAAATTCTCATTCTTTTTTAATATGATAATTGATAAGGGCTAATTTTCACCTTTTACACAGTTTTAAAGACCGAATTTTGAATTGATTCTAAAACTAAATAGGCTTATATCAACAAAGTTGAAAAGTAACTAGGCAATGGTGGGGATGAGATGGTAGACTTGGTGTTGTGCTTGGTCAGTTGGTCACTGGTAAATTGCCGTCACGTGCACCTACCACCACGCTGACCCTTTTGGTTTTAAGTACATAAGGAGGATTATCCTATATAAATTATTTGCATGAAATTTTGTCGCTAGAGTATAGAAAAACATTAATAAAAATAATGTTTTAAACCATTTAAATCTTTAGTTATTAATAATTCAATTTCATATAGTTTGCATGCTATACGTTTAATTATTTTTAAAATGGTAGATTATCTTCACTTTTTTTTTTAATTCTTCCGCTTTGCAATGTTATACCTTCCATGTGATAATTATGGGACTCAAATTTTGAGTAATCTTTGACATTCTTCACTGAGAGGATATACATATATATATATATATTGAGAACAGGAATTATATGCATTATTATTGTCTGGAAAATAATTCGGTTTATACTAATTTTAGTTTGGTCTATAGCCTTTGTTTCTTTTGTTTACGTATTGGGTTTATGTTTGACTGTGCTGGGTTGGTTGCCTTATCCCTTTCATTTGAAATATTTGTTCTTTCCTTTGTTTTTTTTTTCTTTGGTTTTCCCGTCAAACTTCAATTTAAGCTGGTATTCTTTCATTGGGTTAGCTTTCAGGCTTTAAGCCGTTCTTAATGAAAGTCATACCTATCAAAAATTAAAAATAATACTTCTAAAAAACTATGGACTCCTTATTGTTACCGCCGTTGAAAGAAAAAATATTGCTAATTTTTTTAAGTTATCCAAGCACTTAGTCTTTGCAAAAGATCCCGGCGTACTTTTTAAATTTGTTAACCATTAACGTTCAAGTATGCACTATTGACATATTACGTGTACACTTAACATTGAAGATGAGAAGATTTAATTTAGAATTTTGATATTGGAGGGCAATACACAAATAATCATAATCATAAGAAAAAAAAACACTCAAATAGTGTTTAGCACATTAGTTTGTATCAAAATTTTTAGTTCAAACATTGTAGTATATAAGAGCTTTACATTGGAGTTGTCTTTTAATTGACACTTTAATATATGAGAGCTTTACAGCTGTTTGGTTTGAACCAATATACAAAACACCATGTTAGTGACTAAAAAAGGAGTTAATCTCATAAATAGTCTATGAATTTTACTCTCAATCTTAATTTAGTCTCTGATTTTTTTAACGTATCAAACTTAATCTTTAATCTATTAATTTGTTTTAACTTTCGTCTTTTTCATTAGTTAGATGTAAAAAAAGATAAATTATGTAGGTTTACTAATATGAAATAGTATGCACGTAGTTCTAACATAAAAATGTAAAATAACACTCTGTTAACTGAAAATTATTCATATTTTAATTTGTTTTGTTTTTAACATTCAAAATATAACTAAAACTGAAACAAACTAAAAATGTAAGATTAAGTTTAGAACAACTTAAAAATCAGTGACTAAAATTTGGAATGGCCATAAAAGTCAGAGATTCAAAGTAGGTATCGTTCTTCATGTGCAAGATGGAGAGCTAAGTTGAAAATCTAGTTAGTCCAGAGCATGGGCCAGCAACCAACGTGAAACAAGTAGCAGCCAATAAGAAAAATACAACTCAATTGAATATAATAGGAAATGAATGAAAAATGCTTTTCATATAAAATCCATTAAAAATTTGCCTATATTGACTATCTTTTGAACAACTTTTTTTTTCACATTAACGAATTTGAGAATCTTTATAGTATAATTTGAAACCAACGAATTTGAGAATCCTAGTACAATTTGAAACTATTTAAAACGTGTGGTGTCTTTGGAATATACTTTGAAATTTTTAATTCTGAACAAGTCTAAAGCATGGCAAATTTTGTTGCCTAAAATAGCATTTAAATTCCTAAAAGCTTTTGTTGAATCATTGCTCTACTGGTTTTTAAAAGAATCTCTTGAAATCTGGCTTTTTTTGAATTCTTTACACAGGTCTGAAAAACCTTTTAAACGATTTGATATATTTTAGAGCATCAATTGTAAAAGCATAAATATATGAATAGGTTATTTTGGATGTAGAAATTATAATTTCACGCCCATATTTAATGACTGCTATATATTATTTCAAAGTATATATTCATGAGGAATTCCCTCCATTGGTTGATAATTTTTTTATGAAATAAAAAAAAAAAAAAGGAAGCCCCACAAATAAACAAGCCCCCTTTTGGATCGTAATCGGCCTAAACTTTTTCTTATTTTCGAATAAATGAAACAATATTCAAAACCATGGAAAATTTTTCTTCATCAACCAAAGTAAAAGTCGACGTTGTTGTCAAATAATTCTAAAGAGCACTTGTTGTTGATAAAGCACTAAAGCTTGAAAGTTGAAAAAAAAGGGTGCAAACTTTGGCAGTACATTGCATTTAAGAGCTAAGTCCTACGTTGTCAACTATAAGTTTTTGTTTTCTTGTGCATTGCATTTCCACGAATTTACGAATCATATCCAGTTGAGTTCTATGTATGCGGACGCATGACTGGAAAATGAAATGTCAGATGAGGATCCTTGTGAAAATTTCCTGGAAAATAAAAAATGTCAAATGAGGATCATTGTGAAATTTCCTGAAAGTAAAATGTCAAATGAGGATCATTGTGAAATTTTCATACCAAGGACGGGGTTCTAGTCAAACTTATGTTTGACTATAGTATTTAAAAAAAAAAAAATTTGGAAAAGGACTATTGTCGAGGGGTCTTTGTTATTGTTGTTGTTCTTATTATTTTTGCTAAAGGGACAACGTATCTTTATTATCGTTTCCTGGCTCACGAGACTAAAACTGACATCATTGTTATTGTTGTTGTTCTTATGTTTAGTACTATTTTGAGAATTTTTTGCAAAATATTTTTACACGTTTTTTGAGACAAAAATTTCAAAAACACCCTCGACATAATTTTTTTAAAAAAATTATTTTTCAAAACAAAATCATTTTTAATGGATCCATTGAGCTGTTGTAATTGAAGCTGGTTTTGTCAATTATTAATAACCATTTGGATAGCACGTACATATTCTGCTTGTTGAATTTTTTTGATTAAATTATCTTTATAAGTGCACAATGAATTATGGATCATTTTTATAATACCTTTCGATTTTTCAAAATTCTTCGGAACACCTAATCCAATCTACGGAAAACAAATTAAATTGTCTATTTTGTTCACTTCCGTCTATATCAGTAATAGATATACTGAAGTGGCATGCGACCAAAAGGCATTAAAAAATGCATCACGGACCACAATGAAAATCGGAGCAAATTTGTAAAATTAATCTTTAACATTTGAACTCTATTTTATTAAAAAAAGATATTAATATGATCATAGCATATTTCTTCATAATAAATAAAGCAATCAATTATAAAGTTTGATTACATTAAAATTAGCATGCTTCACATGAAAAAATAACATTGAAATCCGTTTTTAATTTGAGTCAAACTTTTGTCAAACTCTTTATGATAGAAAGTTAATTATTATCCCCTCAAAAAAAAGTTAATTATTATGAAAGTTAATCCCTAAATACCCATTTGAAAATACCTAATATTCAACAAAAGAATGCAATTCCTCACCAATCAATTTTTCAAGCACCCTAAATAAGTTTAAACAAGCAACGACGGAGAGAACTAAAACCTGGCCCTTCCCCTCTTAGCTTCATTTTTCCCTTTTTAGCCTATGGGTATAACATATATAACTGATTAGCCGTAGCCCCGTTAAACATTAAAAATTTAATCTTATACCCACAAAAAATTTTAAAAATACTCCTTTATAAAAAAAAAGGGTTAATAGATAATAAAATTTTAAAACCCATTGCATAAAAATAAGCCTTTTATAACTTAATGGCTGTTTGGCTGAGTGGTTCCCACCACAAACTCAATTATAAACAGTGTAAAACTCTCACATGCTACGGTAATAAAAAAAAAAAACTAAAGTGTAAAGCTCTCACATGCTACTGTAAAAGTGGTTCTAACCAACGATTCCCACCACCGTTCCAAACACCATTTTAATAAGAAGGGAACATAATGAAAAACAATATACCATATACTTTAACCCCTTCTCTTTTATTGTGAAGTTATTTTTTAACCCCTTCTCTTTTATTGTGAAGTTATTTTATACTATCATTGATTTACAACTATACAAGGATCGTATGATCATTTCAAAAAGATAAATACCAATTTATTTCTTTGGGCGGCATTTTTAAGTCTAAATGATTCATTCCCAGCTTATGACGAGGAAAAAGTGATATAATATTGCAAAAAATTTGCTATAAATCAAATTGAAGACTAATTGATAAACGATAATATTTTGTAGATACGGAGAAAGCCATCTTCAATAACCTTGATAATGAAGCTATTATAAAAAATTTTCAAGACATGAAAATCCATTATTGATAATTTGTAGTAAGTTAATAATTGTTTTTGATTAAATTTTTTATGTAATTGTAACATATGCTTCCTTGTAAAATTTTATGCCTTCGTCATTGTCACTGCATTGAAGATGTTTAGTCACTGACGACCCCAACCCAATCAGAGCAGCGTCCCACTCTGTAGTGAATTTATTATCATGAATAACTCTTATTTTCATCCCTAAAAAAAAAAAAATCACTCTTATTTTCATAAATACCTTTGGTGCTCCACCGACTGAGCAGTGCTGTCCCAACAGGCAAATGCCGCACCCAAAGAACCCCAGCTTGTCAAAAATCACTTTCTCAGTGACCTGAAGAACGAGATGAAATTAATTACCCACAAAAATGATCTGATTTTTAAGAGCCGTAAAAATAACTGCAAGCACAACATAGGGGAACTTCACAACCTCGGAGCAAATCTAGTTTGTGTGGTTTTTGTAAGCCACTTTAAGGTATCTTTCTATTGAACAACTGTCAAGTTAAGATCATGACCCAAGCGATATTGGTGTACGTGTGCATCACTCAAGGCATGCATTGTCACCGTAGAGAATGCCCACAATATCTGACATGTTCTCCGGGACCCAAAAAAAATTAATATGTAACGCCCAAAAATTCAATTAGGTATAATTAGTGTGTAAATGATGAATTAGTATGTCTTAATGTAATTTAAATTTAATTTAATTTTTTTGTAATATTTTATCTTATTTCACATTTGATCATTTATGTTTGTTATTTTGAATTTTTAAACAAAACAATTTGTCAAATATCGAATATGTTCTTTGTGAAAACCATATTCGAGACATGATTTTCACTATACAAAAACCACCCTCTCCCTCTCCTTTTCTTTCCTCACTCTCTCAGCTCACTCTCTCTCTCTTTCTCTCTTCCTGTTTCTCTCCTCTCTCTCTCTTATTTTCATTTCAAAAAATTGAGCTCAAGCCTTGAATTCCCTCAAGATTGGAAGCTCAAGAAGCAAGATTTGGTCTCCATAAACTCAATTTTAAAGCTCAAATTTGATGTTAGTTTACTTAGCTTTCGAAATTTCAAACTTTTTCCCAAACCCTTTGAATTTCTTTGTATGTTGAAACTTGAGTTTCTTGAGCTTAGGAAACCTTCAATCTAAGTTGGTAGAATCCAAACTCTCATAAATCTAAGCTTGATGTGACAAAATCAATCTAAATCTAGTTTTTCCTCTTTTTTCTTATTTTCGGAATAATTTGAAGATTTCAATGTAAAACTTGTTTAAAAGTGTTTAAATGTATTCCAAAGTGTTTTTCTATCATTTATGAACATCATACATGCTTTGGGACTTAAAAAACAGGTTTAAAATAAGGATTTGAATTTAGGGAGGCCGAGACTCAAAGTCTCAGATCCCCAGATTTTTACAGTTTGGCAGGTCGATCATAAGCATCGGCAAGTCGGACTCATAAGTTCGACATGCCGGATTCATACTGTCAGCAGGCCAAACCTGGGCCAATTCAGCAGGCCAGTTTCGTATGGCCTGCAGGCCAAACTGTACAGTTAGGCAGACCGGACAGGGATGTTCGGCAAGCCAATCAAACTTTCAAAAAATGGCTATTTTTCACCCGTTTTTGCTATTTAAAACATGTATAAAAATTTTGACTTGGCAATATGATTTTGTATCTATAAAAGGCATACTAAGACACCGTGAAACAACATAATAGCGTAGAATATTCTAACTTAGAAATTGATAAAACTTAATTACTTTTAAGGTTGATCGTGGTTCCATAGAGCTAGCGTATAGCAGATCGAGACTGCGGTGTTGAGTTACAGTGCAGAATATTGAGATAGGACTTTTACCTATTTCTTTGATAGCCATGATTTTAAAAAGGTTTTAGCGAAAGCATTTTCTTTCAAATGGTTTCAAGAAATGTGTAACACCCGTATTTTTAACGGGCATAATTTTGTAAAATTTAATGAATAAAATGTGACTATTTAAAATTACTAAGTTGTTTATGATCATTTAAAAAAAATACCATTTTAGTATTTTCTTACCAAGTCTTCCTAAGAAACATTCAAAACTTACCAACACTTACTTCTACCAATCTTGTCTCCCTAAATTATTGCTCAATTATATAGACTTCTTCTCATTTTGCTAAAGGTATCCGAAGGGGACATTGAATTATTTTCCGTCAATTCATAGAAGACATGGAGATATTTTCTCAACCACCTAATTAATTATTTCCTTATCTTCTTCTATAATTCACTCCAATTATCCCCTCAATTATGTTGGAATTATTTGCTAAAAGTCTTCATGGGAGACAAGATGATATTTTCCTTTAAGACTCTTTTGTTTCTTCTTACAACTTTTCCCCGTAAACATCCCATTCCTCTTAAGCATTTTGATATCTTTTTATTTAACTATCACCACCTTCTTCTCTAGTTCTCATTCTCTCCCTTCTCACTTCAAATTTCTAACTAAAGACATAGAGCACAAAGCTCTCTTTGTGGCCAAGACAATTATAATTCCCAACCATGATCGAGGCGGTTTTAAAGTTAATTCAAGCTTGATTGATAACCCAAACTTTGGTGCTTTTCAAAGAAGTTTTGAGGTAGGTTTTCTTTAATCTAAACTTAGTTTTTAGTATGCATTTTCTCCATGTTTAATGCATAAAAATACTTTAATGGCATTAGTAGACGGGTTTACACATAACTCACTTATGAATGTGATTATACGTTGTGCTTTAGTTTTAATTGTCCTTATGCATGCCTTAGGGTCAAGGATGTGTGGAGCTAACGTTAATTGATTCCAGGATTAAAAGATTGTTGATAAGCTTGAAAGGTAGGGATTCTATTACTCATTTTTGTGAGGTTTTTATAGAATTAAAATTGATTGTTTTGCCGCAATATATATATATCTATGTTGAACTGATATTATATGAGTATCACATATGAAACTATGACATGGACTCGTCTTGTATTGTACGGCGAGGAACATAATGAATTGACACATGTTATAAATTGAGAAGCATGGTTAGGAAAACTGACTCTATTAATAATGATTTAATATAGAGAAATGGTGAGACATGAAGAGGGCGGCGGTTACGTTCTTGGGCATGAATACCCAAAAAGGTAAAATAGGGGGAAGGTGATGACGCTTCCTTGGGTTGAAAGTCCCAGAACACACTGTACAGGAATTGATTTGGTGAGGACTCGGGGCTTGATGTCCCCTCACCAGAACACCCTTGGAATGTTTATAGGGTGATCAAGTGCGCCCATTTGGGTTTCGATGAGTTGAGTGATACTCAATTTAACATGGATACCTAGGACCAATGATGATTGGTAATATTTGTATAAATGTGTAATTATGACACTTGGTAATGATTAACTACGGTATCCATAAGATGTGATCATAATAAACCTCATAATCTGGAATATGATGTAACCTACTAACCATGCAGTTTTTAATGTGGTAATGGATAAACCATAAGGTGAGTCATGATTTCCCTACTGGGCATGTCGATGCTCATCCCTATCATATCTTCATATCTCAGGTGGAACTCAGTGCAACATATTTGAAGAGGAATAAGCGAAAACAATCCTGTTGTTTTCGTGTTAGAAGACCCTGTTTAATTACAACTTATCTACAACATGTAAGAGTTGTATTATTTTTTTTATGACTGTGTTAAGTTATTTGGGAATTGTACTATGGTGATGATGACTGTAATTATATATATTTGGTGCTACACTAAAAACTGTGGTTTGTATTTAAAACGTTTATTTTTATTTTTCTTGTTGTTTAAAGACCCATGGGCATTGTTTAATTGATTTAAATAATATAAAATTTAAAATTATTTTTATTTATTTAAAACTGTTAACCCCCACATAGAGGTGTTACAAAATGATTTTTTTATCAGCTATTTTATTAACTGTTGAATAACGAGATGATCATAATGAATGTAATTGAGAATACTTCGCAACATGGGATTTGAACAATGATAAATACACATAAGGGCATGACGCTATATTTAGAGATCAGGTCGTGTAAGAACAACCTACCTTGGAAGCAGGTCCCAAAACCCAACTAAGCCACTACGGTGGTGATATTATGACTTTGCAAAAGGACTAATTAAAAAGAACATTTCCATATGCATAGTGACTTTAAATGGTAAGAATGAATTTAATATGTTTTATTTATTTTTCCAATTTTTAATAAATTACATTCAAATATGAAAATTCATGTTTAAAATTAATGTTTTCTAAACCTAGTCTTACTGAGCTTTCCGCTCACATTTTTATTTGTTTTAAAACCTTTCCCTTAGGTGAATTGTAGCTTAGGATCGACTGAAAGGCAACAGGGCAAACATGTGAGTCGTAGGAATTTTGTTAGGTCATTTTTTTATCTAAATCAAAGCATGTATTATCTAAATTTTTATTTCTTGTTTGGACTGTGATTGTAATTTATTATTATCAATACTATGTATGTGCATTAATATAGGTCTGGTAGGGCCCGATTTATGTTTATCTGACCTTATTATCTTATTTTCATTTTATCTACGCCAGTTCAATGATATTTGCTTAAAAAAGTTTTAAACTATCACGTTTTTTTAAATAACTTAAAATATTTCATAAGTGATTCTAATTAAAAATTTGGCTTAATTAACTTAATTAATCCACCAAGTCAACTCCCGGATTTCAGGACGTTATATAACATGCAGAAGTCAATAGTAATTTTGACAGGGATCTTAGGCCAAAGTCATCATATGCTTATCAAGATAAAGCTTTACTTACTTTATATTGCATTAGATCAGATCAGCCACACACCAGCGGAAGGAGCCTAGAGAAAAGACACATGCTAGCTCCCTTCAACTCGATCAAATATTAAAATTAGTCAATGATCAAACGAAAATGATTATGGGTCTAAACGTCCTTTTTTTTGTCATGATCTTGAACGACATAAGTAGGTATTAATTTTGATGATTCCAGCACAAATACAAATTGAACAGGAAATATCTAGATTGTGAATAATGTCTTAGATCATCTTTAGTCAAATAAATAAGGCTGAAAAACCCTAGCAAATAAAAATTCCATTAAAAAATAAAGGTTTTTGGATTTTTTTAAGTAAAACCTTGAAGTAATACAGAAGGATATTAATTGATACAAGGCTGATGACTAATTAATTTCATAAATATTATAATAATTAATTGAGCTGATTTCTCAGAAATAGTCAAAGCAAGGGAATCAACAATTAAATTACAATTTGATTGGTCATATTGTCGTGAAATAGGTAACGTGTGGGACATACAAAAAGCATTGTTATAAGGCATCGGTGATGCTAAACACCATCTACTGACAAAAGGTGGATCTTATAGTATAAGACCCATAAATATAACCTAATTTTTATTAGTAATAATGTTTAACATCGATGGTACTCTTAAGCATTTTTTACAAACAAAACATAATACTTGTCGAACACGAATTTAATTTATTAAAAAGAAAGAAAGAAATTCAAACAAGCACTTAGACTTGACACGCATTGCTCCCAAGTGGGCAAAGGAAAAGAGGACATATAAGTCAAATTAGCGGGCAAAGGCATGCAATAGAGCACAAACAAGCTCATGACACCTAAGAGTCGTAATACCTGACCCTTCTTTCATACTGAGAATAGGGCCATCTCAACCCTTCCGAAAGCACCTTCAAATCAAAACACTGGATTATACATGCTATAACTATTTGCAACGCTTGTAGGGCTAAGTTCATTCTATGCGTTTAATTTTTTTTAAAATAGTAGGTTATCTTCACTTTTTTAAAAAGTACTTCTCCTTTGCAATATGATACAGCCCATGTGATAGTTATGGTGCTCAAATTTTGAGTAATCTTTGACATTCTTCACCGAGAGGATATGTCAATTTTCTTTTTCTTTTTTTTTTTCGCTTGAAAACAAAATGATGACTCTAGTTGGTTTTAGGATTATCTGAAAGATACATATACACACACACACACACACACATATATATATATATATATATATATATATATATATATATTGAGAACAGGATTCTTCTGTTTACATATTGGGTTTTTGTTTGACTGTGCTGGGTCGTTGCCTTGAAATATTTTGTTCTTTTCTTTGTTTTTTTTGTTTGTTTTTTTTGTTTTTGCCGTCAACCTTCAATTTAAGCTGGTATTCTTTCTTAGGTTAATAAAACAACTAGCTCAATTATATTTATTGAATTACAATGTGACTTCAGTGTGTAAAAATCTTATAAAGATCTGAAAATAATATCATTAAAATTATTACTATGTAATTATATAGTACAATATGTGATATCATTAAGATAATAACTGTATCATTGAAGACATGTTTAAGATATTTTAAATATTATGTTAAATTTTAATTTTATAACAATAATATAGTCATGTATTATAATTTTTTCTCCTTTCTTTGGGTTCACTTTCAGGATGTCATACCTATCAAAAATTAAAAATAATATTTCTAAAAAACTATGGACTCCTTATTGTTGAAGTCGTTGAAAGAAAAAGTATGGCTAATTTTTTCAAGTTCTCTAAGCACTTGGTCTTTGCAAAAGAACCCGGCGTACTTTTTATATTTGTTAACCATCAACGTTCAAGTATGCATTATTGACACTTTACGTGCACGCTTAACATTAAAGATGAGAAGATTTAATTTAGAAATTTGATATTGGAGGGCAATACACAAAATAAGCATAAGAAAAAAAAAAACACTTAAATAGTGTTTAACACATTAATTTGTACTAAAATTTTTAGTTCAAACATTGTAGTATATGAGAGCTTTACATTGTAGTTGTCTTTTACTTAACACTTTAGCATATGAGGGCTTTACACTGTTTGGTTTGAACCAATACACAAAACACCCTGTTAGTGACTAAAACAAAGAGTCAATCTCACAAATAGTCTATGAATTTTACCCTCAATATTACTTTAGTCTCTAATTTTTTGAACGTAGCAAACTTAAATCTTTGATCTATCGATTTGATTTAACTTTCGTCTTTTTTATTAGTTAGATTAAAAAATGATAAATTATGTAGGTTTATTAATAAGAAATCGTGCGCACATAATTCTGACATAAAAATGTAAAATAACACTTTGTTAACTGAAAATTATTCATATTCTAATTTGTTTTGTTTTTAACATTGAAAATATAACCAAGATTGAAACAAACTAAAAGATCTAAGATTAAGTTTGGAACAACTTAAAAATCAGTGACTAAAATTTGAAATGACCATAAAAGTCAGATACTAATTTCGCTTGCATAGTTGGTGTCGTTCTTCATGTTCCAAAATGGAGAGCTAAGTTGAAAATCCTAAAAAATCGAGGTTAGTGCCGAGCATGGGTAGTGTCAGTCAGCTAACAACCAACTTGAAACAAGTTGCAGCGAATAAGAAGAATACAACTCAATTGAATAAGAAAGTCAGTGGCTGAGTTTATCAAATTTTGATCCATAAACTTTAGATTTTTTTGCATACATAACATTCTTAGCATTAAAATAAATAAATAAATAAATAATCTCTTTCACTACGTTATCACTTTATCAACATCTTTACGTACTATCATCAAAACATTTTTGTGAATTTGTCCATGCTTATGGAGGAGAGCTAAGCCTTTTCCACTTTTGCCCTAGAAATTGGTGATAGACTAATGTCACCATTGGATTTCCATTTCCTAAGAGCTGTGAACCACACTTGAGAGGTTTGACCAACTTGTGAAATTTGATTTTCTATCCTCGTAAAATGCCCTTTTTGATTAAAATGATCTTTCATAAATATTAAAATTTTAAAATGCTAACTAATAAATAAAACTTATTTCTCTCATCATCTTCCTCTTATTTTAATTCAACATATATTCATAGTTTGCATCAAACATACTCAAACTTCATGTCTATTAGCATCCTAATATTCCCCATACCTAAGAGAAGGGATTGAACCTAATATTCCTCAATTCTTAGCTTTTCATCTCCAAACGGACTTTATCTTTTTTACATGTTCTAAATATATCACAGATTTTTATTCCTATTATAAAAATAATGGCAATTAATTATAAAAAAATTGTAAATTAAATTGATTATTTATAAGTCAATTTAAATCAAATTTTAAACTTTACACAAATTTATACTTTATGGTTATATTTTAAATTTTTTTTAATAAAAAGTTACTTTTGGGTCCATATTCAAAATGTGGATGCTTTTAAGCTTTCTTTAATCACAATATGGATTTGAAATTAATTTTCTTGTGACATTGAGCTGCCTTAGATTGACCGTGCAAAACAACTCCTTTAGTTTCGGTCCAATGATTTCATCGAACTTGCACTTACAGTCGACTCCATGAAAGTCACCATGAAGCTTCGCATGAGGATTGGTGAACAACGGTGTCGAAGGAATGACTCCGGCATCCAGTTGCGGCCGAGGTCTGGATTGGACGTCTCCTATCGCATAATCAACGAGTGCTCGGCTTGAATCTTCGTACCTCGCATGGCGTGTGAACCCATAGATCTCCAAATCTTTCAAATCGGGTACAAAATTCATCGACCACTCTGATTTTGGGGGAGCCTTTGATCTACCCAAAAGGCCTTCATGCTGCGATTATCGTCGCCAATACAGCAAGTAACTCAGCCAATTTCGACCATCACACCCATGTGAAGAATTCGTGGCACTGATACCACTTGTCATAGGAAGTCTCTAAGATAAGAGTTTTACCGGATTGGATGAAGGATTCAAAAACCCGCCTAAAAATAAGCCCACAAAGGTAACAAGAAAGAGAAAGCTCTCTGCAATTGTTATTCTGAGGTCAAAGTCTACCTCTACAAAACAGAGAGGTTATATATCCCTCTTACAGACCAAAACGACATCAATAGGAATAGGAAAGAGAGCTAAAACCACAACTGCAAAATAATAATAAACGACAGTAGCTTTAAACCAGAAACGACTTCAGCCTTAATTGCCATTCTCTAAGAAAAAGAGTTGGATTCCTGCATGGAACCACTGAGGAATACAAAAGGTCCGCAGGTTAATGGATCTTGTTTAAGATTGGTCAACAAATGAAGACTCGGCAAGATCAATTGCACGGGCTAGAGCAGCAGCTTTGTTCTCACATTCTCTCTGCTCGTCAGAGGGATCACTGTCGGCAACAATTCCAGCTCCAGCTTGAAGGTGGGCAACCCATTCTCGGCGCTTGCTCACATCCTTGTATGAAAACATGGTATCATAACGGGTGCTGGTTGGGAAAACAATGGTTCTCAGAGCAAGGGCAATGTCCATGTCTCCATTAAATGAAATGCCTCCAAACCCGCCACTGTAGGCACCACGTCTTGTCACCTCTAGCTCATCAATTAGCTCCATGGCTTTTACCTGCACCAATTAGCTCCACGGCTTTCAGCATAGCACACAGTTCACGGTAATAACATTAATGCCGAGTGTTTGCTCAAATGTTTCAAAACCTAATCTATTGAAACGTCTGGTGTTTTGCAGGCCATATTCTTATCTTTTATGACTAGAAGAAGAAGATTTCTCATAAACACCTTTGGTGCTCCACTGACTGTTCCAACAGGCAATGCCGCGCGCAAAACATCCCAGCTTGTTAATTCATCTAGTAACTCCCCAGTGACCTGCATAATGAGATGAAATAAACCACAAAAGCATCTGCTTGTTAAGAGTACAACGTAGAGCCATAAAAATAGCTACAAGCACATCATGATGAAGGGAACTTTAGCATCGAAGCAAATGCAGTGTAGCTTTTGTAAGCTAATTTTAGATATCCAAGCAACAATAACAAATGTTGACATCATTGTTTCTCGCAATTTTTGATGCAGATCATTAGAAGTAGGTGCTTACCGTTGAACTGATATGCATAACATGGGAATACCGCTCAATGTTCATGAGTTTTTCAACCTTCACGGAACCAGGTTTTGAGACCTACATAACAGCCTGGTGTGAGTAACATGATTCCAGCACAAACTACAAATTGAACAGGAAATATGCAGATTGTGAACAATTACTAACATAAAAATGAATTATAACAAAACAAAAAGAACACAGGAAAATTCCCTTGACTGTTGCATACATGTTATTCACGATCTAATGGGATGTCTGCATGAAAAATGCATGCACGTGGTACACAACCTTATTAACTTCTTGATTGAAGCTAGGATCTGCCAGCAAAAGCAAGATGCCAGAAGGTCGTACCTCATTGTGGGATCCAAGAAAGTGCCCAATACTTAGTATTACAGAACACCGTCACAAAATTTTCAACTCAAATGAATAAAATCAGCCCATTTGAAAGAAAATAATACAAAAGAGAAAAGAGTATGACCTTCCCAACATCATTCCTTCCCAGGTCTACCAGCATGATGTGCTCTGCGCATTGTTTTTCGTCATCTAAAAGTTGTTTTTCTAACATCAGGTCTTCTTTAGGTGTCTTGCCTCTTCTAATTGTCCCAGCAAGAGGCCGATTAATGATCTTTCCCTATTAGAAAAATAAATAATGCATGGCTGCATAAGAAAACAATACTATGCATATAAAAAAACCATAAAAAAAGCATAAGCATCTTGCAGAAAGGATGGTCAAAGAATAGTACATTATCTCATAATTGGAACTACCTTTTTCACCCGAGTGAGAATTTCAGGACTTGAAGCAACTAGAATACATCCTCTAGCCTGGTCGTGTGAAATATGTTTATTTATAAGGTCAGAGTTTCAGAACGAACTTTAAACCCACCAAGAAACTTATTTTTCAAGAAAGCAGCAAACCTGCAAATAACTCATATATGGACTTGGGTTGACAATCCTTAGTGCTCTATACACTTCGAACGGATCTGCAAATGTCCTTCTTTCAAAACGCTGACTTAACACAATCTGGAATATATCACCAGCCGAGATATGTTCTTTAGCTTTCAAAACAGCCACCTTGTATTCCTCACTAGTCATGCTTGAATTTTCCAATTTAGGACCAAAAAGATTGGTATGCAAATTAATTGAACCTGCAGGCAGCCTCGGGCTGAAATAGACAGTTCAAATTTATACGTCCTGAAGTAAAACTTAAGAAACAGTTTAATGAGAAGTATATAACACTACAAATCCTTACGATCTACGCTAGTTCTCAATACTCTCCAATCCACCCCACGCAAGTCACAACATAAAAGAAAGAGAAAGCGAAAGTAAAAAAATAAAAAAAAAAGTGCACTTACGTGACAACATCATGCACTCTGGATACTAATGCTTCCAAGCGGTTCATTCCATCATTAAAGGCCTCCTCAACAGAAGAATATCGATCTAATCGCACCCAGTGAATAACATATGCTTTCTAAGGAAAAAAAGAACATATAAGATAAATCATGCTCACAATTATCTCTTTTGATCTTCCCAATCATAAGATACAACTGAAAGCCAAGAAGCGTGGATTCTTTTAGTTCTCCTTCACAATAAATTATACAGCCAAACATTGAGAAAAATATTAAATGGAAAAAATTATTTAGTAAGAGCATGTAGAAGCTTTTATAAGGGCAATCATGTCCATATGGATTTGAATCTACATTTCTGTTTTATGTTTGCTAGAGTGAAGCGATGGTCGAGAGTGCAGTGAGAACTAGCATGAATTATCAACAACCAGGAAGGAACGAAGTTAACTTAGCTTCCATAAAACCTGCTCAGCACAAAATAGCAGCAAACATAAGAAGAAAGAGAAGCTCAAAAGGATAAATTTTGATACTATAACTACCTTCTCCACGTGATCAAAAACAATCACGTCATCATAAAGGCCCAGATGAACATCAGGAAGATTTCTGTCATCCCGCGGGGCAGAAGAAAATGGTAGTTTTTTCCTCTCCACATAACGCACAGTATCATATGAGAAGAAACCAACCCACCCACCTGATCAAGGAGTGTACCACCGAACATCAACTAGCCAGATGAAATCAAACAATAATTTAAAATACTAGTCTAACAATTAGACCTTCGTGAGAGTTACCAACATCAAATCGCATTCAACCTTAGATTTTCTATTACAGAGAATGGCTACATAATGGTAAAAACAAACAAAAAAAAATCACAGAAAACATGAGAAGCAAATCCTAGCTCATAAGAGCCCACCCTGTCATATGGAAACTATAAAAATAGAAAGCAAAAAGAAAAAACGTCATTAGCCTTAGAAATAAATTGACCACCCTTCTCTGATCTAACACCAGAAAAGCAGGTTTGTTCTGGCTAAAATACCAATTGTGTTTATTATCTGATATTCTTACCACAAAATGCTTCTGGAAGTTCATCCACAAGTTGGGGTGACCATTCCTCCATTAGTCTCCGAGGGATAGTCATTGGATCCTCCATAATCTCCTCTGTCCTACATCCTTCCTCGTGGTTGAGAATTGTAACCATTTTCTCTTTTGCAACTATTTCCATCGTTGGCTGAGCTCCAACCACGCTGTACCGCCCCTAAAAAAGATAAAAGCTTAGAACATTGGAGAACCAAAAATTAAAGAAAATATACACACACATATATGAAAAAGAATAAAGGATTTACAACACTGGAGGCCCGCAAACCCGGCTCAACAGCCTCGTACAGAAAGCTTGGAGCATCTCTATCATCCTCCTTAACCAGACATCGGTACGCAATTACCGGAGTTAAGTGATCCGAGAATATTGTTCGATACAGAGGAATTAAATTTCCCTTCTTTGAAGCTTCCACAAATCTTTCCGACTGACCGACTGGAGGAAATGAATCACGTCAATCAAAATCGACATTAAATCATTTCGGAAACAAAATAGAAAGAAAATTTGTCGATAAATATTGTTCGTTTCAGTGCATATTACATGTGATTCCTATCTCTGCAAATAAATCATGTAATCCGCCAGTGGCTCAGAAAATACTGATAAATGTTATATTTTTCTCAATTGGAGACGTTATATCAAAACTATCGTTCTCCAGATTAAGAACCAGAACACACATTATACTGAAAGAAGAAAATGATATAACGAACGATTCAAAAAAAATAATTTTCTGCTAGTTTCCTGACTTTTCTGGGCCACCAAACAGATGTTTGGTAGTTGGGCGTCATGCAAGGACATTTTCCCGCAAACCGAGTCAGAGAAATGCAAGGCAGATGGCTCCGACGACAAAGAATTTGACGATGTCAACGAAAAGGAAAAGGAAAAAGCAGTAAATTCACCTAATGAAGGCGATGATAGGGCAGAGCATCTGAATGTACGGGCACGCGAGCTCGGTTGTGTGACAACAATGGAACTGGAGACTCTGCCATTGAAGCTGACGGACACCATAGAAGGCAAACGAAGCGTCAAAGTGAGCTGAGAAGCTAGGGTTTCCATAGCCGAAACTGTATCACAAGCAGAAAAACCGAAAGATCAATTTAGATTATTTCGAATTTCGGAACCAGGCGGGAAAATATGATGAGGACTGTCCGATTAGTAAAAGGGGTTGTGGATTTGGGTACAACGGTTCAATCAGGCCTGGCCCAGTCTACAATGATTAGGCTCCAATCCAATGAAAGAGGGTAAAAGTTATACATTTGACTTTTTTTTAACATTAAATTATATAATCTGTTCATCTTTTAAGAAATAAATTACTATTCACGTTTATCATATAAATATTATTTATATATTTTTTTTTCTAAAATTTTATATATTTAGATCTCTATTATGAAGTATATAAATTTTTATAACAATTTTTTTTATTTTTTGAATAGTTAAATAAGGGAAAAAATATATACGTATATTTCTTATTTTAACATATTACATTATACATTATCATTATCACTTGAAATCTTAAAAAAATAAAATTAATGTCATTAAGTATCATTATTATTACGTATCATTAACTTAATGATATAACAATTATATAACCTATAAGATACATAACAAAGACTTAATAAATACTACATTAATTTAATTACATATCAAAAAAATATCATTCATTTGAAGTCTTAAGACATGAATGTCATTGCGTATCATTAACTTAATGATATATCAATTATATAACTAGTAAGACACATAAAAATACTTAATAATACTGTGTCATTAATTTAATTACAACACTCTAATTTTAATTTGTTAGTAAAACAATATCATTAATTTAATTACAACACCATAATTTTAATTTGTCGGTAAATCCAACTTTTCAATAAAAAAATTCCATCTTTTTAGGGAATTTTAAAATCATTATTTTAGATATCAATTTGAATTTAAGCAACAAATATCCTAATTCAGGGATTTTTTTAAATATAATAATATCATAATTCGTTTGAAATCTTAAATATGTATATTATAGTTATTCTAAAAAAATAAATTAAAACTAACAATATCGTTATTATAGTCATTAATGTCTTTATACATATGCATTGAGAAATATAAAAAAAATATTCATAAACTACAAACATATTTTAATTATACAAATAAAAAAGAGACACATGTCTCATTAACCCGTTTTTTTGGAGTGAATCAATATCTATTTTTCTTATACAAATATCACTTATATATTTCTTTTTAAAAATTATATATATTGGGAATCGTAAAATACCCCCTAAATAGGTATTATCATATATTTAGTTTTTGTAACAAATTTCTTTTTTTTTTCAAATAGTTAAATTGCTAAAGAAAAATATATACGTAATCCTTTATTTTTCTTATTACGTTAATGTGTTGTTTAACCATCCACTTTTTAAATTTTTAAATTTTAAAATTTTAAGTACTCTGTTTATATCATTAAAGGACTGCCATTAAGATGTAGAAACCTAATAAAAAAATTTCATTAATTTAATGAGATGAAATTACATTGATAAAACCATTAAAATACGTCAAAAAATGTCTTACAATGCAAGAAGCAAAAACTTAATAAAGAAATATCATTAATTTAATAAGATGTAATTACATTAATAAAACCATTAAAGTCGATAATTTCATTAAATTACAAAAAAATATAAAAGATGACATATCATTAATTTAATGATATTTTGGATATCAATTTGTCGGTAAAAAAGTTCCATCTTTTAGTTGAAAAACTTTTAAAATTGTGTTTTTGAATACCAATATAAATTTAAGAAACAAACACCCTAATTCTAGAGTTTTTTTATATAATGATATTATAATCTATTTGAAACCTTATTTGTGTATATTAACATTATTCTAAGAAAAATAAATTAATACTAACAATATTATTATTAAGGTCATTAACTTCTTTATACATACGCATTGGGACATATAAAGAATATTTATAAACTAGAGACATATTTTAACTCTATGAATAAAAAAAAGTGTCACATGTCTTATTAACCCATCAAAGAGGAGGAGAAATTTTGAGAAAGTTTGACCCCAGGTCACACCTCGTTACTCACAAAACTGTAGATCCCAGTCTAGTATGTAGTGTACTTTTTAAACTAGGCATACAGTTTTATTAGTAGCGGGATTATAATTTAATGAGGTTGAATAGGATTACTCATTTAAAAAGAGAAAAATCTCACATCCCAACTTAATGCCACAATAAAATTTCAATACATCGATACTGGAGTTTTGTAGAGTGTTTGGAAATTAACAAGTGTACATTTGGTAACGTAATAAAAATTAAAAATTAGAGCAAATTTATTATAATGCGTGAGAAGTTTATATCATAACCTATTTTTGTTTAAAAAATTGTGAGAAATTGATCTGTAGCTGAAAGTTTTAGCAGAAAAATAGCATGTTTTAAAAAATTAGAAGAAAATAGACCATTTGTTAGTTTAAAATTTATTGGTCCGTTTAGTTTAAGTATTTGAATAGAGTATTTGAATGAAGATTTAAATTTTTGTGAGAGAAAATACTGTAACAAAATGATTCTAACCGTGATTCAAGTATCGAAACAAACAGGTCCTATATTTTCCAGCATAACCCTAAAACACCGATTTTCTATTTCAAAAGAAAGTAGAACACCGATTTTCAGTCTAAAGAAAAAAAAAATCATAAAATTTTTAGTTTTCATCCTCTCTCTTTCTCCCTCTCTCTCTTCCTACTCTCTCTCTCTTTCATGTACGTCGAATGGAGAAGGCGCCGCTGGGTCCTCCACCTACAAAGCCCTCGTTGTCGGCGAAGTCGAGATTTCCGTCGGACCTCCTGTCGTTGTCGTACGCTGGGCTTGCAACTAATCCATGCCTCCGATATCGCAAAGTTGAGATCTCCGTTGGACCTCTGTCAGATCCTGTTACCTTATGGAGAACGGCGACCTTTGAATGGCAGAAATGGAGAACGATGACCTTTAAACAGCGACAATGGAGGAGCGACTTTCAAACATGGCGACCTTTGAGCAGTAGAAATGGAGGACGGCGACCAAGTTCTACGCTGGAGACTGGTCTAGAGGCTTCAAAGATGGCGGAATTGAAAGAAAGAGAATGCATCAGATCTGAGAGGGAAAAAAGAAAGAGAGAAGAGTGTTTCTGTAATTACATGTAGCCATAAATATTATTTTGCACTTAAATGGTCTATTTATTAATGGTTCTTAAATTTTGGCCTACAAATTTTTATTTCAATTTTATTTTGGCATAACCTTCTCATTGTCCCAAAATATACATCCACTGTTATAGCTGGTGGCCCAACAATTACGATTCCTCAATGGCAGATCATGCAACGTGTCCCAATTTGGCCCAAAATTGAGGGTCTGTTTGTTTCGTGGTTCGAATCATTTTGCTATAGTATTTTCTCTCACAAAAATTTAAATCTTCATTCAAATACTCTATTTAAATACCTGAACCAAACGGGCTCGCTATACTTAGGGGTGCATAAAAACCGCCCCGCAACCCCCGGCCGCCCGCGCCCGCGCTCGACCTGCCCGAAAAAAAGGAGTTTGCGGGTTCAACCCGCCCGCCTATATATGTTGGCGGGCGGGTACGGTTTTAAATTTTAGGGGGCGGGTTCAACTCGAACCCGCCCGCCTAATTCTTAAAAAAAAAAAATATATTAATCTAAACCTCTCTCACTCCTCACTCTTTAAAAAGAAAAAGAACACTTGACTTTGTTTATTATTTCATCTATAGTATCCTATTATTTTCGAACCCAATGAACAGGTTTTATGGAAGAACAAAAATTCTTGACTTTGTTTATCACTTCATCTGTAGTTGATGTTTCTTGTTGCAATGAATGATTATGTTTCTTAATTTTTTGTGAATATGGTCATTGTCTTTAGGCGTCAAACTTGGTTGTTGTTGGAAATGCTTCATACATTATCATCTTATATTTTCTACAATTTTTTTTTACTTTTTTTTAATAAAAAAGAGCTCAAAAAATTATATTATATATTAGTGTAGACTCTATCCGTCCAACCCGCCCACACCGCCAGCACCTGCCCGCCCTCAAACCGAAACCGCCCGCCATTCCACGGGCTGTTTGTGGGTTTGTTAATTGCCAACCCGTCATTTAAAAAAACCGACCCACACCTGCCCAAAAACCGTCAAACCGCCCGTTGTTCACCCCTAGTTATACCTAGTCTAAAATACTGCCACGTATGGGGAAAACTCCACTCGCGTGTACCGTTTTACATTCCTAAATTTTTTTGCTGCTTTATAATATTTGTAATCGTTGCCTAATACTTGGAAGGAAATTAAAAAATAAAACAAGAATAATGGATCAGTACAGGTCTTGTGGGCCAGGGGTAGGCCCAACCCAATCACATGTCAAACCTTGCTCCCCACTCTTCGGCAAATGCATGCAGCGCCTAATATAGTCGTACGACCATCGCACTTGTTTTTAGGGTTTTCCATTTCAGGCTAAACTAGAGAAATCCACCTTCAAACCCATTTCTCTCTCTTTCTCTCTCTCTTGTGCTGCCATGGCCATGAAACCCTCCCGCGCAGTGAAGAAAACTCAGTACGACGAGAAGCTCCGCCGCCTTCTGGGGGAGTTCTCGAAGATCCTGATCGTGGCCGCCGACAACGTGGGGTCGAAGCAGTTCCAGAGCATCCGCAAGGGTCTTCGCGGTGACTCCGTCGTCCTCATGGGCAAGAACACCATGATGAAGCGCTCTGTCAAGATTTACGCCGAAGAAACCGACAACAAGGCCGTACTAAATCTCCTTCCTCTTCTTGTGGTGTGGATCTAGCTATGTATAATCTATTTTCCTTTTTTCCTGATTTTTGGAATATGTTTGTGTGTCTTTGCCTCTTTCTTCTTTTGTTATAAAAAATTATTGGCGTTGGTGATGAGTAATAAGGACATGTTTGCTGGTAAGCTGATATGTTTGAGCCGATTGAGTATTTCGCATTTTTCTGATTACTTGTTCAGCAAGAAAACTGTGTTCTCTACAGTACTTGTATTTACCATTCAATTATCATTCCTTTTTTTTTGGGTTCTTCTTTTTTCTTTCTTTCTCTCTCTCTCTCTTTTCTGTGAACATCCCGTTTAGGTTTCTGAGGAACTGCGGTTATAAAAACACTTCTAGCAAATGGACCCTTTTTTATGTTTTCTTTGTTTTTTTTCTTGTTTGATGAAACAAACCGGGGAAATAGTATTTGCTTGTTTTGGATATATTGGACATTTACAGCATGATTAAGTTCGCATCTTTTTTTTTTTCTTTTGTCATTTCCCGAAGTTACCGATGAGAACAATAATGTTTTTTTAAAGGAACAATAATAAAATTTGGCACTTCATATAGCATTTTTTTTTTTTTTTTTTTTTTTTTGCATTTTGGAAAATTGTGACCCCCTTTTTCATCTAGGGCAATGTGGGACTGATTTTTACCAAGGGTGATCTGAAGGAAGTCAAGGAAGAAGTTGCCAAGTATAAGGTGCGTGTATTATGAGGATAATTAACTAGACTCATACTGTCATTTTGTCTTCACGACATTAATCTTTGTAATTCTTAATTATAACCCATTTCCAAATGCTCTACATATGATTCATATATGCCAGTTATTTCTTTGTGCAATACTTGCAAAAACTAAACAAAGCAAGAAAGCGCTACTTCAACATTTTGGTGCCAAACTTTTGGGGCTTTGTTGACTTTGCGTGAATTTATGAAAGTGCTCCAAGCTTGCACCTTGAGACAAATGTTTTAAAACTAAGATTGAGTTATTGTGACTGTTACATTTCAATTTTTTTGTATGAAGTTCTATACTTGCCATGATTTTAGATTTTTTTTTTTTTTTTGTGTGAAATAGATATGCCTTTTGTCTTGGATATACAGAATAAGGGCTGGGCCTAGTGGAATTATATAGAAAAGTTTCTTCACCTTTTTCCCATAAAATTTCTTTGGATTTGCATTAATGTCTTATGATAATCAATGGTTCTTAACTTGGTTAATTCGTCAATAAATTAATTGGATTCTCATGAAATTTCTGCAAATATGGAAACAAACATTTTAGTATTATAGGCCATCGTATGTGTACTTCAATTTAGTGCGGTCAATAGCCATTCATGTGCGTGGTTATATGTAACTGAATTAACAGATCTATATACCTAAGCAATAGTGTTATTATAGCACCATATATATAACTGTCTAATAGTAATCGTTGATAAGCTTTTGTTATTAATTATACCACAATATATATTGTTGTTGTCCATTGAACCATGTAAATTGCATAGACTATATTCCAAATGTATGACAGGTGGGAGCTCCAGCACGTGTTGGTCTCGTTGCTCCAGACGACGTCTTAGTCCCTCCTGGGAACACTGGACTTGATCCTTCTCAAACTTCCTTCTTTCAGGTAATAATACTTTCGTTCTCAAAACTAAATTACCCACTACTTAACTAATGTATGTAATCAATCCTTAATTTATTTCCTTTTTGAAATAGGCCCTTAACATCCCAACCAAGATCAACAAGGGCACTGTCGAGATCGTCACACAAGTGGAGCTCATCAAGAAGGGAGACAGGGTTGGATCCTCTGAGGCTGTCCTTCTCTCAAAGCTTGGGATAAGACCATTCTCCTACTCCTTGGTTGTGCTCTCTGCATACGACGAAGGCTCGGTCTTCGACCCCGAGGTGCTCGATCTCACGGACGATGATCTCGTTGAGAAGTTTGCTGTTGGCATCGCCACTCTCACCTCTGCGTCGCTTGCCCTCTCCTACCCAAGTCTTGCTGCAGCGCCCCACATGTTGATCAAAGCCTACAAGAACGTTCAGGCTGTTGGGGTGGCAACAGAGTATTCCTTCCCACAGGTGGAGAAAGTGAAGGAATACTTGAAGGTTTGTATTTGTGTTATAGTTGTTCAATTCCTTGTGAATCTTGTTTGTGTCTCCTTTTCGTGATTAATCTCTAATTAACGGCTGCTCGAACATTGAAACCACAGGATCCGAGTAAGTTTGTGGTGGCTTCACAACTTCCTGTTGCAGGTGGTGCTGACTTAGGTGTTGGTCCAACACCTTCTGCTGCCAAGGAGGATAAAAATGACAAAGAAGAGGAAGGCAGTGATGATGATGATATGGTTTTCGGGTTGTTTGACTAAGTGGTTCTGCTATGTTAAAAGTATTTCTGGCTTTTGAATGATATACGTTTTATCTTTTAATTTTTAGATGTGTTTCTAGCTTATTCTCTATGGCAAGTCTAATGTAGTAAGTACTGTTTTGTGGGAGCACAATTGGACAACATGCACATGTCCAACTGTTGTTCAAGTACTCATCTAGTTAAAAATATCAGCCTATTAATTCGCGTTGTGGGTTTGTATTTGGACTATGAGAATTTGTTGATGGCCTTTACTTTGTTCTTGGTTTTTCATCTGTCTTTAGCCTTGTGACACCCGTTATTCTCCTAGCGGGTATTGAGGTAATTAAATTAATTTTTAATGTATAAAAAAAATTGCTTCATTTAAATTTATTTTATAATATTTATTTTTATATATTTTTAAATTTTCTAAAATTCTCTTATATTTATTTAGTATGATTACTAAAAAGCCTTAGAACTTCTAATAAATCTCAAAAATGTCATATTGGCATTATGTGTATTAAAGTCTTTAGATGAGACATAAGGATATCTTTTCCAACTACTCTTGACCCTCATTTTCTTTATTTCCTCCGTGACATGCTTCAACATGTCTCCTCTATAATTGTTTCTATCACTTCTCTTCAAAGACTTCATCTTTTCTTCCTTTCTCTTCCACGGTTCCCACACTCTTCTTCTCATTTCTTTGCTGAAGCAAAATACTTAGAGAACTTCTTCAAGGCAGCCATAAAAATCAGCCACCATCACCTCCATTTGAGTAAGAATTTCAGTCATACCGAAGTAAAGGAACCTGTTTTGAAGCCATTTCAAGCTTCCAACTAACCATAATCCGAGGTTAGAATCTTATGAACAAATTTAGTCTTTCATTTATAAATTTTCTTTTATACTAAAGGATTATTCAAATTTGCGTTCTTAAACCTAAGTATATGTTTGTTGCTATTTTGGAGCATATGTATGAAGTCTAAGTGTATATGCCCTAGACAAAAAATTTATATTGTTAAACTTTGTAATACCTCTATGGGCAGTGGTTATTTCTTGAAATTCTAAGATTAAATTAAAATGAATTTTATGAATTGGTTTGCATATTTGAAAAGTAGCATCCTAGGCTTTCTAACGAGCTATCATAAACCTAAATCGGAGTTGTATTTTATTTTCTAAGAATTATTCAATTTTTGTATTAGAAACTAGTAAATCTGCCAGTTTGTTATGGTATACCAGCTGCTAACCTGAACCAAGAACCCATCTTTGCTCACCACCTAATTCTTTAATGTCTTGCAACCTTTCCAATATTATCCTAAGTGATTGATGAATCTTATTAGGGACTAAAACATATAGATTACTTGTTCACATTTTATATTGTGTTAAGACAAAAATTGTTTACTGTGGTATTCAAAAGAGATTTATATAAAAGCTTTAATGGCATACTAGTGAGATAGGTTTACACATGATTTATTTATGAATGTAGTTGTATGGTGTGCTTTAGTTTTAATTGTCCTTATGCACGCCTTAGGATCAAGGGAGTATGGAGCTAACGTTAATTGATTCCAGGATTAAAAGATTGTTGATAAGCTTGAAAGGTAGGGATTCTATTACTCATCTTTTGTGAGGTTTTTATAGAATTAAAATTGATTGTTTTGCCGCAATATATATATCTATATTGAACTAATATTATATGAGTATCACATATGAAACTATGACATGGACTCGTCTTGTATTGTACGGCGAGGAACATAATGAATTGACACATGTTATAAATTGAGAAGCATGGTTAGGAAAACTAACTCTATTAATAATGATTCAATATAGAGAAATTGTGAGACATGAAGAGGGCGACGGTTACGTCCTTGGGCATGAATACCCTAAAAGGTAAAATAGGGGGAAGGCGATGACGCTTCCTTGGGTTGAAAGTCCCAGAACACACTGTACAGGAATCGACTTGGTGAGGACTCGGGGCTTGATGTCCCCTCACCGGAACACCCTTGGAATGTTTATAGGGTGATCAAGTGCGCCCATTTGGGTTTCGATGAGTTGAGTGATACTCAATTTAACATGGATACCTAGGAACAATGATGATTGGTAATATTTGTATAAATGTGTAATTATGACACTTGGTAATGATTAACTACGGTATCCATAAGATGTGATCATAATAAACCTCATAATCTGGAATATGATGTAACCTACTAACCATGCAGGTTTTAATGTGGTAATGATAAAAACCTAAAGGTGAGTAATGGCTTTCTCTACTGAGCATAGTGTCGCTCATTCCCTTATGTTTTTATCTTTTCAGGACTCACTAAGTGTGAGGTGGCTACGAGAAATATAATTGAGGAAGTGATGTAGCTATATTACATTGGGACTGCTTCAATTGTTGAGAATGTTCTTCATGATAATGTAAGCATCAATTGTTACTTTCTGTGACTGTATTACAATGTGTTGAGGGTTAAAATGATGATGACAACAGTTTATACTATTAAATTTAAGGTGCTACATTAAACTGTGGTTTATTTATCGTTTATATTTTTATTTTTGAGTTGAGAGTTTTCATTTAAGTCCCGGGTAAATTTTATTTTTAAGGTTTTACTTTTATTATTTATTTTTATTTTATCTCATTAAAAACTGTTAACCCCCATATAGGGGCGTTACAGAATTTTTAGTATCAGAGCCTAGGTTCGGTTAACCTAGGGAGTGTAGCATCACTTTAAAAAAATATATATTTTTGAGATGGTTTTGAAGCTGAATTTTCATTGTCATCATCAAAATGAACCTTCACATTGATTTATACAGTCTAGAAGGATGTAACATGGAAAGGCCATAGAATGAAAATATTAATAGTTATATGAGTACAATAATTATATAGAATGAAAGTATTAATAGTTATGAGGGAATGATAATTATATGGAATGAGTTTATAAGTAGAATGCTTATGAGAGATTCGTATAATATTAGAATCTATAAGCATATCTAATTCGTATAAACGATGAGAAATTCGTATAGATACGAGGATTTAAAAGCCTTTTGTCTCGTGAAAAACAATAAGAAATATAAGGCTTGATTTATTGATTTTAAAGTTTGACATAGATATGCCAAATTTTTCGTAATTGATTCAAACCTAAGTAATGATTATGTGTGGATTCGATGGAGCACATAAGTGTCAATAACTTTTCTTGAAAGTTCTATTTATTTGAGGAATATGATATAAGTTGGGAATCATCGTATTGAATCTTGAGAGAGATAAATGTTAGACTTTTGGTCTGTTGAGACTGTGTAAAGTCTAGAATGCATGAATCTCAAAATTGGAATATTTCGTTACGTACATTGTATTTAAGTGTATCAGTGAATCTTTATATATAGATGCAATAGAAAAATGATCAATAGGAGTTTCCTTAAGTAAATCATAATACTTAAGGCACTTATAATAATTTTGGATAATTACGATAAAATGTTTAAGTTTTAGATGTTTAGATGTGAATCTTTTGGTTACTTAAGGTTTTGTTATATGAGGAAATTATATATTGTATAAGTAGAATTGTGGGGATTGTAGATATTCTTAAGTAGTAACATCAAGTGTCTTTGTTCATTGATATGGTCTACGTTGAAAGACGTAAATCGTATTGATTTCAAGGTTAGTCACAGCTCTTGGTAGTAATGATGATGAATCCATTGATAGATGTTAAGTATTATGAATAACATATGGGTGTATGCATTGTTCAATAAGGTTTTGATTAAAACAAAATTATTTGAGTTGCTGGAAGATTATGTTGTTATGAAATGATTTTAAATATCATTCAGGAATATCCTTGTTATCGTTAAATTAGATTTGTTGTTTGTAGTTAACTTTATCTATAGTGGGCTTTGAATTGGGTTTAAGATTTATACAAATTGGTTTTCAATTTTATGTTTGTTATTTAACTCGTTCTAAATGTGTTAAGGCCCGAAACAACCTGACCATTTTCAACTTAAAACATTTGGGCCTAGTTCAAATCTTAAATCAGTTTGATTCACACTGTCTCTCTCACGTGGTCTCTATACGTGCATATACAGTGGTTTAATTATTGTTTACATATACGTTTACTGTGCGTAAGACCTTATTTCTCCGAGTTCACTTTTTCTCTCTTAATTTGTTATTTTCTCTCTAAATCGCAAATCCTCTTCTTTTTTATTAAAAATTCTTCTTTTCCTCTAAAAGAAGAAGAAATTCTAGGATTCTGCAATTTACTATCTTAATTTTTCCTTTCTATTTACTCTTCTTTCATCTCATCATGGACCCAAAGTACCAACACATGAGAAAGTATTTCCCATCACTCTCCCAAAAGATTCTCAGAAAGAAATACAAGGCTAGAATTACTCGGTTGTGGATTCTTATGCATTTTGGCATCCCTTGTGATGTGAGAATGTTGATAGAGGGGAAAATCCGTCCGAGTGACTTTAGTCAAGATGTCGGTTTACCAGGAACAGGTACCAGTCGTAGTGCAATGAAAAGAAGAGCTCGTGCCATCGTGGTCACTTGTAACAAATGTGGAAGACAAAATTGTAACGGTAAATGTACTTCACCTGGTTATATGTCTACGAATAGAGAGGATAAAATAAGGTTTTGTAGGGATGGACTTTCAAAGGAGAACTTGGATAGCATCCATCCTCCTCTCCACGGTCACCCTAGTGGATATGTTCAAGGAGCTATTTTTAAACTCTGGCCCAAATTTTATACAGAAAGACAACGCCTCAGGAATATGGTATTTCTAGATCCTGTTTGCCAAGCCATAAGAAAACTGGATGGGGAATAAGTCATCGCTCTATAAAGGTTATTTAGTCTTTACTTATTTGAAGCAGTTTTAGCTGATATTCAACAGTTTGTGTTTTTCTTTTACTCAGAATATTTGCTTTTGTGTTTGAAATAATTGTGATTATTAGATTGATACAGTAAGTGTTAATATCTTATTTAATTTATGATTTTCTTAAATATATATATAATAAAATATATTATCTTATCAGACACGTCACATACGGTACAATAATATGTTTGAATTTTGAAAAGCTTATCCAGATATTTCAAGATTTGTGTCTCAAATTTCAAAAGTTCTACAGTATTTGTCGTTTATATTAAATTTCTAGACTTGGTGTATATTTGTCAAAAAGTCTACAGTTGTGTCATGAGGGTCTTCTGTCAAATTGTTCTCAATTGTCAAAAGTTATACAATTAGAGTCTAATCTTTTTCAAAAAGTGAATCAGATTTTCTGTAAACTATCAATCACCTTATCTTACTTTCTTATCCGCACAAGATTTTGTTTAAATCTTTGGATTACCTTTTCATTACCTACTCGTCTATCTCTTTAGCCCTTTTTGTATATTTCTCATCTTTAAAATCTCATATAGAACCCAAAGTCTAAGTGGAGCAGACATTAAGCAACCACTTCTATAAACCAAATATGTCTACCTCCCAGTCCACGAAGAAAATAAAGAATGTTTGTGTCTTTTGTGGTTCCAGCCTTGGAAAAGATAAAGCTTATTTAGAAGCTGCAAATCACTTAGGGCAAGTCCTAGCACACAAGAAGATTAATATAATCTATGGGGGTGGTAGTATAAAAATGATGGAAAATATGGCACTAGCAGCTAGGTCTAGCGACGCTACTGTTGTAAGAATTTGGCCTCATATTCCAGTTGAAGGAAACCTTTATAAGGAAGCCATAGGTAAGGGAGAAGGAGTCAGGAGTATCCCTAGAAATTTTAAAGGCATAATCTATAATTCTGATGCTTTTATAGCATTACCTGGTGGTCTAGGTACTCTTGAGGAAATATTTATAGTTGCTTGTGGGCAATTGTTGGGTTTTTATTCCAAACCTTTGGGACTGCTGAATGTAAATGGTTTTTATGACGGTCTTTTGAAATTTTTAGATTACGCTGTGGAAGAAAACATCACTACAGAATCGGAGAGACAAATCTTTGTTACTGCTTCAACAGCTGAGGAATTGATAGATAAAATGCAAATCATACATCCAGAATCCGACACTGCAACATCCAAGCTTGAATGGGAAAGGGAAAGCCAGGAGCGGCCAATTGATTTGAATCTCCATCTGTAATCTTTTTGTTTTATCTTTGGCATGTAGGCATGTGTGTCCGTATTTCGTGTGTTACGAATAACCGTTTGCCTTGTATTCTGTGTTTCTTGTGGTACGTCGTTGTTAAATCTTTTAGATTCATTGAGCCTAATGCCGGGATGGCTGGATACGGAGTACTTGATGCCCTCGAAACGCATCCTTCTTAAGGTCCGATCTTTTGTTTATCGATGTTTTTGTATCCTCTAAGCATGCATGATATGGATAGCTGGTATACGGAGTGCCTTGTACTCTCGAAACGTATCCGTATCATGTTTGTAATGTATAATATTCTGTTAATATTATGTGGAAGTACCAGAGTCAGTTATGGGGATATTCCATATGAAATATGAGTATATTATTTGGGTTGAATGTTTGTGTCATGAGGATAGCTGTTTAATGAAAAATATGTCGGGTATGTTTGCAACTCTGAGATTCCGTTTAATATCTCTATGAATAAGTTTAATGTATGGTTTTGAATAGAAGTGTTTGTGATATATGTTTTATGATTATGTTCTAGTTTATTAGTTGAGGTATGAAATCAAATATATTTGACTTTTCTTTACTCAAAAAGGAAAAGGAACCTAAAGATGAAGTATATAAAATTTCTCTGGCAATCTCCTTAAATGTAATTGTAAATCACAGTCCATGGACAATGAAGGACTGGAATCATGATATGGTCAATATGTATGCCTGATCAGATTCTTAGACTATTATACGGTGTTATAAGTTGAAACTTGTCAGAAATACTCTCATTGAGGGATTTAGGAGTAAGATTTATTATGCAAGTAAATAAGTGGAGATACGATGACTTAAATTTGGAGGACAAACAACATTAACGGTTTAGACTCGGAATTGGAATCATAATGGAATTAAAATTTTTACTAGTATTGCTAGAATTGAAATTTCGAGGACGAAATTTCTTTAAGGGGGGTAGAGCTGTGACACCCGTTATTCTCCTAGCGGGTATTAAGGTAATTAAATTAATTTTTAATGTATAAAAAAAATTGCTTCATTTAAATTTATTTTATAATATTTATTTTTATCTATTTTTAAATTTTCTAAAATTCTCCTATATTTATTTAGTATGATTACTAAAAAGCCTTAGAACTTCTAATAAATCTCAAAAATGTCATATTGGCATTATGTGTGTTAAAGTCTTTAGATGAGACATAAGGATATCTTTTCCAACTACTCTTGACCCTCATTTTCTTTATTTCCTCTGTGACATGCTTCAACATGTCTCCTCTATAATTGTTTCTATCACTTCTCTTCAAAGACTTCATCTTTTCTTCCTTTCTCTTCCACGGTTTCCACACTCTTCTTTTCATTTCTTTGCTGAAGCAAAATACTTAGAGAACTTCTTCAAGGCAGCCATAAAAATCAGCCACCATCACCTCCATTTGAGCAAGAATTTCAGTCATACCGAAGTAAAGGAACCTGTTTTGAAGCCATTTCAAGCTTCCAACTAACCATAATCCGAGGTTAGAATCTTATGAACAAATTTAGTCTTTCATTTATAAATTTTCTTTTATACTAAAGGATTATTCAAATTTGCGTTCTTAAACCTAAGTATATGTTTGTTGCTATTTTGGAGCATATGTATGAAGTCTAAGTGTATATGCCCTAGACAAAAAATTTATATTGTTAAACTTTGTAATACCTCTATGGGCAGTGGTTATTTCTTGAAATTCTAAGATTAAATTAAAATGAATTTTATGAATTGGTTTGCATATTTGAAAAGTAGCATCCTAGGCTTTCTAACGAGCTATCATAAACCTAAATCGGAGTTGTATTTTATTTTCTAAGAATTATTCAATTTTTGTATTAGAAACTAGTAAATCTGCCAGTTTGTTATGGTATACCAGCTGCTAACCTGAACCAAGAACCCATCTTTGCTCACCACCTAATTCTTTAATGTCTTGCAACCTTTCCAATATTATCCTAAGTGATTGATGAATCTTATTAGGGACTAAAACATATAGATTACTTGTTCACATTTTATATTGTGTTAAGACAAAAATTGTTTACTGTGGTATTCAAAAGAGATTTATATAAAAGCTTTAATGGCATACTAGTAAGATAGGTTTACACATGATTTATTTATGAATGTAGTTGTATGTTGTGCTTTAGTTTTAATTGTCCTTATGCACGCCTTAGGATCAAGGGAGTATGGAGCTAACGTTAATTGATTCCAGGATTAAAAGATTGTTGATAAGCTTGAAAGGTAGGGATTCTATTACTCATCTTTTGTGAGGTTTTTATAGAATTAAAATTGATTGTTTTGCCGCAATATATGTATCTATGTTGAACTAATATTATATGAGTATCACATATGAAACTATGACATGGACTCGTCTTGTATTGTACGGCGAGGAACATAATGAATTGACACATGTTATAAATTGAGAAGCATGGTTAGGAAAACTAACTCTATTAATAATGATTCAATATAGAGAAATTGTGAGACATGAAGAGGGCGACGGTTACGTCCTTGGGCATGAATACCCTAAAAGGTAAAATAGGGGGAAGGCGATGACGCTTCCTTGGGTTGAAAGTCCCAGAACACACTGTACAGGAATCGACTTGGTGAGGACTCGGGGCTTGATGTCCCCTCACCGGAACACCCTTGGAATGTTTATAGGGTGATCAAGTGCGCCCATTTGGGTTTCGATGAGTTGAGTGATACTCAATTTAACATGGATACCTAGGAACAATGATGATTGGTAATATTTGTATAAATGTGTAATTATGACACTTGGTAATGATTAACTACGGTATCCATAAGATGTGATCATAATAAACCTCATAATCTGGAATATGATGTAACCTACTAACCATGCAGGTTTTAATGTGGTAATGATAAAAACCTAAAGGTGAGTAATGGCTTTCTCTACTGAGCATAGTGTCGCTCATTCCCTTATGTTTTTATCTTTTCATGACTCACTAAGTGTGAGGTGGCTACGAGAAATATAATTGAGGAAGTGATGTAGCTATATTACATTGGGACTGCTTCAATTGTTGAGAATGTTCTTCATGATAATGTAAGCATCAATTGTTACTTTCTGTGACTGTATTACAATGTGTTGAGGGTTAAAATGATGATGACAACAGTTTATACTATTAAATTTAAGGTGCTACATTAAACTGTGGTTTATTTATCGTTTATATTTTTATTTTTGAGTTGAGAGTTTTCATTTAAGTCCCGGGTAAATTTTATTTTTAAGGTTTTACTTTTATTATTTATTTTTATTTTATCTCATTAAAAACTGTTAACCCCCATATAGGGGCGTTACAAGCCTGTTCCCATTTTGAAGCCATGATCGTGCCATCTTTAGATAATTTGTTGAGAAACTACCCCTCGCAACATATTTAGTGTTTATTTTTCTGTGTTGAATTGTCCAAGATATTAATGCTTTGACCAGTTGCTGATTAGTGTCCTAATGTTTGGTCCCGCTTAATGCTGATGCGGATGCAAGCCATAAGTCATTGTAGTTTTTTTTTTTTTTTTTAGGGACCATCAGTTATAATTTTTGCAATATGCATCTGCATAATACGCTGTGGATTATGGCATAACTTACCATTTGTTTTGCATCTCCATTAAACGCAACCCAACAGAATAAAACTCTTAAATACTACAATTTTTAAATCAATGTTAACACCCTATTAGAAGGATTACCCGTGGATTATGGGGTGTGTTGTGCAAATATTGGAAACAGATCCTATTTATGCTCTATACATACAAAAAAAAAAAAAACACATTTCTCGGTTTGGTACGTTAACTAGCTGAGAAATAAAACGCTAAACAGCCCGGGGAATATTGCAAGAAGATAAAAAATTTTCTAGGATGACAATTGTCTTAAAATTTTATAGGATGACAATATTCTTTATTGTACTTTATTGTAACAATTCCTTTTTTTTTTTTTTTGAAATCAACTTTTTCTATGTTATTTGTACCCTTTTTTTCCTCATATTGAATACGTGACATGTTATCAACTAGAGAAATCAATTCTTTGTTGGAAAGTGACGTGCACTTGCAAGTTAGCACTGAGGATTTAGCCTCTCCTCTGCATAAAAGCTTTTAAGCAATGCATGCTCGCCAACGCACTTGCACCTGAAACAAAATTTGAGCGCTTAATTAGGGCAAATCAGGAAGAAATTTAAACAGGGTAATGAACACACTTTGTTTTTAAAGAATTAGCCAAGCCTAAGGACCACGTGTTTGGGCTCATATTATCATACACTTAAGCAAAACGACAATAAAAAGTAAACGACAACGCAGTAGAAGCCACAGCTAACGGAAAACGACAAAACAACAAAAATGGACAACCCTATTAAACGACAAAAATAAAATAAAATGACTGCCAAACAATAATATTAAAAAACGACATCAATATATGAAACGACAATAAAAATTAAAGGAGGTAAAAAGACTAAAATGTAAAGGACAAAAAAGAAAACGACTACGGAAAACGGGAACAAGTAACAACAAACAACAACATATATAAAAACGACAATACAATTAGAATGAGAGAAAATATATGGAATTTAAAACAGAATTAAATTGGCAAACTTCTATAGAGGCCTGCTTTTTTTCTGAACAATAAAAAAAAAATAAAAAGTTTCAAGCGATATTTATGATCTTTACTTGTGTTTATTGTCTTTTCTCAATTAAACTCAAGGCCGTTTGTACGCTCTAATTGTAATTGTTCAATTAGTACACCACTACTCCTGCAGACCTATACTTTCCATGAAGAAACATGGTTCCTCCTACTCCAACTACTGGTCAATCAGCATTCATCACTAAGAACACTTTTGAGCATTGAATAAGAAAATAATGCAATTCTAAAGGTAACTTGAGCATTTAGGGACAAACGTAAAGCAAGATCTCTAACCTTGTATCTGAAGCGAGGATGGAGAACTTGAAAACGGAATCCACCGACTCAAGCGCAAAAAGAATCAGGACTCTACTTTTTACAAAACTTACTGAAGACAGTTTCGGAAGAAACGGATTCCCTGTTGCACATAAATGAACAATAAATAAACAAGCAAAAGGCGAAAAAGGCTACATGAAATTGTGGAAACAAACGTAACATAGCGATGGCTTATGCTTGATGTCTGTACCTGCAAGGCAAAACTGATGTCTGCTTCATCTACTTTTAGAGCCACTCTTCTGAATTTCTCTTCTCGAGATTGACCGAGCTTGAATAGCCCCTGCAGTATTTGGAAAATAATGCTTCAGTTACCTTTTTTCTTTCCAAAATTTTTTGTAATGTAATCGAACAAAATATCAAAATACCTGGTCATTTAGCACCCTGCACATACTAGAAAGTTCCAAAATTCCTACTGGCGGAATCAAGGCTGATTTGCAGAAGTCCACGTAAGACTTGTTCAACTGCATTCATTTGACAAGTTAAAAAATGGCTGCCAGCTGCTTCCTGAGACAAAAATGATAAGTAGGAAACGTACCTCGCCGATTGTTGTATCCTTCTTTCCGCCGCGGAAAAGCTTCACAGCAGAGCATAGAATGATCTGTAATACAAACAGCTTGAGGAGATGGTTAATTATATTAATTTTCCCTAAAATGCTGTTTTCTAAATGAACATGTAATAGCGATATCTTATCAGCAAAATTACCTGTTGATGTTGCGGAAGAGACTGTATGGTGTCTAGTACTGGTGACTTAAATGTCTTTGACAAAGCAACAGCCATGTGATCAATCCTTACCTGCAACCAGCAGTTTTTTGGGCCTTTAAGCAAAAAGAAAATGTGGAAATAAGCCCAGTATAGGCAATAATATTATAACTATTAATTTTAATTAAGCAAAGCTTTCATCAGTTCGTGATTTGCAACTACATGCTAATTGCCCCACACGATCTCATAAAGGATTATTATAAGAGGATCGGCTCATGGAAAATAGGACATGCAAAACGCACACCAACTTCCAAAGATTGAATCTCAAAACGAATGATTATGAAAACTTTAGTGAACACTTACGGTATCAATTTCCTGTTTTTTCAGGACTGCAGCGTGTGGATCAGTCTGTTTCTCAAAGAACGTCGTCTCTACTGATGGCAAATTCAAGTTGTTGGAAGACTCTCTTAGTTCTGCCTCTAGCATCTCAATTGCACTCCTGAAAAATCGATCAAAAAGGACTGATTTTTAGTTTCCAGACCTGAATTCAAGGTCTATTTGATATTTTCATGTCTGGTTTTCAAGTTAAGTTAGATGTCCTCAATGAAGTTGTGGACGGTCCAAGCAAACTCTGATTGGGCATGCTCAACGTGTTAATTAGACAGACAAACTGAAATTTCCGACACTACATGAACTTGTAATATCACGATACAATTCCACAAGGCCACGATTCTATTATGAATCAGGAATATGCATATATTGCCGAGGTTTGACCTTCATGACAACCACATGATGTAAATTTCTTCACAAGGCTTCTAATCACATGCAAAAGATAATAGTTCAATTCAAAATGCTGACATATCATTAGGCAAATCAAATGAGACTAAGAGCATCTCCAATGCGATGATAAATTGATGTGTCAATAGTAAATTTAACATTTGAGTGGAAAAAAGAAACTCTCTAATATAGTGTCATTTTTAATGCCAAATTTACTAGTCGCTAAACTTTGTAGTAAATTTGTCACAAAATTTAACATATAATAAATTTAGTATTTAATTCTTATTGTTATTAAATTGATCTTTTTCTTTAATAATTACAACATTATTACTTTTTAATTATTTTAACACTAAAAGTTTACTTTTACAAGTTTCAAGGTTCAACAATTATGACAAAAGGAAGATATAACATTCAAAATAGCACAATGCATTAGAACATAACACATCACATATATGTTATTTTTACACTTTTTGATGGCAAATATAACGTTGACAATGACATTTACATTGAAGATGAGCTAAGTTCTGTTATTTGCATCTATAATTTATCTGGTCATACAATACGTAACTGAGACAATTATGACAACACTGACCTGCAAACACAAAGAGCTTTCCGCATGTCCCCGGATGCAGCAGCAACTTTCTGCAATTTTAATACAATTAATCACCTCTTTACACAAAATAGCTTTTAGGATTTGCCAACAACTTAAAGAGAACATGTTAAGCTACACTTAATCAGGGATAGATCTTGGTAAACTTACTCTGGCACAGAGCTCCAGAGCTTGTGGTTGAAAAGCCGTGTAAGGTAGCCCCTGATAGGACATATGTACTAACAATCAGATGTAGAAACTATATGTATCCAAATGTATTCTAAAGAAAAAGAAACTAATGAAAAGTCTAGTTCAAATTGATAGTGACCATTTTAGAAATTGAAAATATTGTGACATGGGATTGACAAAATAACTTACTGTTAGGCGCTCTTGAAGAATCTTAAGGATTTGATCTTTGGAGTATGCTCGAAACGTTATCACTTTGGGCTTACCTAGAACAATGAAGTGATGATACAGTACCAGTAAGTTTGACACCCAGTCACGGGGCAGCTTATTGTTTTTCAAGGAATTGTAGCCAAACTTGGAGCACGGGGGCGGGGTGGCAAAGCACCCTTTCCTCAGCTCTATACATGTAAGTGGAAAAAAATTAACAAATTGCATCCCAAATGAAAAGGACCGGTAACTATCTTTAAATCTAGGAAAAGTCAACAAGACTGTGGAACCAAGGTTGAGGTCCTAAGAAGTTTTCTTGCTGAGTGAGAAGAAAGGTTTAAGCCAAGTGATAGATAGGCAATAAAAAAGAAGGAAAGTGATACATACACAATACCAAATTATGTTAAAACAGTTATTTTGAATTGCCATTAGTTCATTAAGAAGAGAATTTTCAGAATATTAAATGTTGTATCACTTATGGATGTTCATAATTAATATACAAGCTATGAAGAAAAGTTATATGCATCAAATGGTGTTGGAGAAAAAGACTATCCAAATTGTTATATCACAGAAGAGCAATGAAAGCATATTGCAATGCACAGAACAAATGCAAAACCAAAAGTTATATGCATCAAATGGTGTTGGAGAAAAAGACTATCCAAATTGTTATATCACAGAAGAGCAATGAAAGCATATTGCAATGCACAGAACAAATGCAAAACCAAAACAAGTAACGAACTCACAATTTAATGACTGAAGTCTTGGAAGAAAGCGATCAGCTAGGTCTATCGCATTTGCTATTCCTGCAAAAAAGAAAAAAGAAACTGTGAGCATCAAAAGATCCAAAAACTTCAGGGTTTCCCTCCCCTAAAATCTTTTGGGGCAGTTCACATTGAATCCAAGTAGAGATATCTGGCCGGAAGTCATGTAAACGGTACCCATGAGCACACATCTCGAGAATGGCAATGTCGTGAGCATGAAAAGATCATGAAGCACTGCCCGATCTTTAGTAATCAAATAATCCAACTCATCAGCAATTATGAGCCTGATAAAATGTAAGAACTTCAATAGACTTTTAAATATGCCAAAGAGATGCTATACTAATCGCCTTTTTCTATCCAATGACATAGAACGTAAGTGCAAAAATAATATGAGTCTAAGGATAAGTTGTTTACGTCATCTTCCTGCCAGATGATTGCGGTTTCTGCAAATACAAGTTCTGGAGAAGCTGCAATGGTGAGGTAGAGTCGCTTCGTCTCTTCTGCGGTTGGTCTTTACTCAGTATCTGCCCAGGAAAACTGCAGATAAGTATGCGCTCTTTTCAGTTTTCAATAAGCAACTCAATTTTCTATAAGCATCAGTACCTTGCGGAAAATATCGCTAGTGTTTGTAAGAGAGGTACAATTTATGGCTAATACATCTGGTTTTTCGACTCCAGTCTGTAATGAGAACAATACGCCGAGTGTCATAGAGTAGTAAATAAAATCCACACATTATGATGGCCTAATTTTTAGAAAGGAAAACAGAAGTCTCACCTCTTGTGCCCAATCAAGCAAAAGCTGTTTCACTTTTTCCATTGACAACGATTTTCCAGTCCCAGGACACCCACAGACATATAAACTACCAGCCTTCTCTTGTTCTATGCACGATTTGCAAAACTCCAACAACTTCATTTGCTCCTCTTCACGGCAAACTACAGCCAACGGCGCGGTCGATACGTGCAATGCCTCCTTCACCGCCCTAGTTTGCTCCGCATCTACAAATCTCCAGTCAAATCAATCACTCAGATTACACCAAATTCCAACACATTAACTCAAGTAAACGCAATCTCACCCGTCGGATTCCAATTTGGCTTGGCGGTAAAATCACTCAACAAACTCTTCACCGGAGATTTCCGCAACTTAGGAAGCCGTTCGCAGATCTTACTCTCAACTCCCTGAAACAACGACAATTACAGATTAATCTTCCTTAGTTTTTCAATTAACTCGCGATTAGCGTTAGAATTTACGTTCTCAGGAGTGTTGACGCTGGCACCCGCGGATCGGCGAGGCGAAGTCCATCTCATCGGAGTGGAGGTCGGGCTCGCCTTCATCGGAGACGAGTCGGATCTCAGCTTCCGCTTCTGAGGAGTGCATTCGCAGTTGGATCGGCCGGTGTTCTCGGATCGGAGATCCATGGAATCGCCGAGCTCTGTTGCGGCAGCTGGGAAAGAAGACTTGCGTTTGGCAATGGCGGGCATGGTGGCTGAGGTTTTGGAGGGAAATTGGGTTACGTGAGAGTTTCCTTCTGTTCGGCGTTAGCGAGGAAGGAGCAAGGAAAAATAAATAAGCGCGAAAAAGAGATAAAACAGCGGGGCGACCTTTTTAGCGGGAAAGCGTCACCGTGACAAATTCATTTCGCGCCTGACGTTGGTCCATTTTTGAACTCGTGGAGGCTTTTTGTTATGGCACGGGCAGGATTTTAGCTGTACCGTGGACCATGCGAGACAGGTGCTGGATTTGGGCTCGTATATTGATATGGGTTGGATGTCTGGTTTGAGAAGACAGTCAACGAGAGTATTGGTCTAATTATATTTATTAAATTAAAATATAATTTTAATTTATAAAAATTTTATAAATATCTTATAATAATATTATTAAAATTATTTATATGTAATTATATAGTACAATATGTAATATCATTAATATAATTATTATATCATTAAGGATATTTTTAAGGTATTTTAAATATTGTATTAGATTTTAATTTCATAACAATAATTCAGACACATATTGTAATTTTTTCTTGAGATAATTAGTGAAGGTTAATGAGTCACATGGCCTTTTTTATTTATAGAGTTAAAATATGTCTACAGTTTATGAATATTTTTTATATATCTTAATGTATATATATAAAAACATTAATGACCTAAATAACAATATTGTTATTTTTAATTTATTTTTTAGAATAATTAGAATATATGTATTCAAGATTTCAAATAGATTATGATATCATTATATTTTAAAAAAATTTCCTAAAATTAGGCTGTTTGTTATTTAAATTCAAATTGGTATCCAAAATAACAATTTTAAAATACTCTCAGTTAAAAGATATTTTATGGAATCATGATTTTACTGGCAAATCAGAATTAAGATGTTGTAATTAAATTAATGATATAGTATTTATTAAGTTTTGTTGTATCTTGCGGGTTATATAATTAATATATCATTAACTTAATGATACGTAATGACATTCAATTTTTTAAGACTTTAAGTGGTAACGATATTTTTGTTTTTTAGTGACAGGGAATTAAATTAATGAAATAGTATTTATTAAGTCTTTTTGTATATCTTATAGGTTATATAATTGATATATCATTAAATTAATGATACATAATGATAATGATATTTAATGACATTTATTTTTTAAGACTTCAAATAATAATGATATTTTCTATTTAGGGTGTGCTAATGTTATAGATTGGTAATACAAACAATATTACATTAAGTTAATAATATTCATTTTTTATTGCTTCTTATATTATTATTATTATTTGAAATTCTATTATAAGCAATTTAATGACATGGATGATTTTTTTTAAAATTATATTGTAATTAATTAAGTATATTTGTATTTCTGTAATATCATTTTTATTTCAAGGACTCAACGATAAGAAAAATAAGGAGATTTGTTAAAAAAAAAAAAAAGAAAAATAAATACATGATAAACTCTACTTATAGTGTATATTTGGATTCTTAATATATGTAATTTAAAAAATAGACACATAAATGATATTTATAAAATGAAGGCAAATTTAATTCGATTCTTAAAAAAATGTCACATTGTGTAATTTTTACAATTAGTTAATCTGCCACTTGTTTTAGGTGTGAATTAGATTAGCCATGGCCACAAGAGGTACCAAAGATATCTCCCCCACACTAGGAGATCAACCATTGATTTATTATTTTTTCGTTGAATCTCATATATTTTTATTGACCATTGGATCTTCATATTTTGAGAATATTTGTGTGAGTTTTTATGTATTATTTGTAGATTTTTATTTTTGTAAAATTTTTAGTGACTTTTATGAATGTTTTGTGTTGCTTTTTTTTTTTTTTTTCTTGTAATGGCAGCTGTTCTCGTCATCAGAAATGGCAATTTGCGAAAATTGATAGGTAATTGCCATCAGATACCGACAGGTACCAAATACTATCTAAGGGTATATTTGATATTTTAAAATATATTGTGATAATATGGCATGACATGCTCTGCAATTATTATTTTTAGTGACAAATATCAATCTAAATCTTAACTTTGTGGCATATATGCAAAAGGCCCGATGGGCTTGGGTAATTTATGAGTCGATGTGAGAAGTATTACTTCTGTACTATCATTTTTCAATTTTCAATTGTACCTTTTCTATGAGAAAGCTACAAAGTTGAAATATATTGCTTTCAATAAATATAAAACACTACTTTTTTTTCCAAGTATTTTATATTTGGGTTACACTATCTATGTTATTTAAAGATATTTTGGTCATTTTAGTTTAGAAAAATATGAATCAAAACAAGGAAAAAGTGTGAGAGCACAATAGTTATAGTAAAAAGTAGTATACCACCTAATTTATTGACAAAATACATGTAAATTAGGCTGCTATAGTTATCCATAGTAAGTTAGGTTGAATCTCACTTTTTTATTACCAAAATAACCTTAGATAACACATATATATGCAATCTTAATGTAAAATACTTGAGAACAACAACGTATTTATAATCATTAAGGGCTCGTTTAGTTCGAGTATTTGAGTAGAGTATTTGAATAAAGATTTAAATTTTTGTGAGAGAAAATACTCGAACTAAACGAGTAGAGAAAATTAGGCTGCTATAGTTATCCATAGTAAGTTAGGTTGAATCTCACTTTTTTATTACCAAAATAACCTTAGATAACACATATATATGCAATCTTAATGTAAAATACTTGAGAACAACAACGTATTTATAATCATTAAGGGCTCGTTTAGTTCGAGTATTTGAGTAGAGTATTTGAATAAAGATTTAAATTTTTGTGAGAGAAAATACTGTAGCAAAATGATTCGAACCGTGATTCGAATATCCAACCAAACGGGTCCTAAAAGTGACATGTTTCAAACTTTCTCATAGAAGTGGTATAATAGAAAAAAAATTCATAGAAGCTCTCATATTGATCTAGTTATCCATGACTACCCCTTCTCGAAAAATTCACAATAGATGATTAAATTATTGTTAAAAAATTGAAATTTAACACAATATTTAGAATATCTTAAAAATATCATTGATTACATAGTAATTATTTTAATAATATCATTTTGAGATATATATAAAATATTTATAAACTGAAGTCAAATTTTAATTCAATAAACATAATTACATCATTTGTCTCATTGATTCAACATTCCCTCGTGGTAGATTTGAGTGTGTGTTTTAGGCTTAAGTTTTTTTAAGAAATGAATACTAATGTTACTAAAGTCGAACCCCAACCCCTCTAATTTACCTTAGATTTACAGTCACGCCTATATAATAGAAAATGCCACTTAAATTTACTTGTTTGATATTTGCCAGCCCGATAATGCGAAGGCTATAAAAAAATAATTTAAAAAACTCAAGCTACAGTCTTTAGTAGCCAAATGCAAGATTATTTTTAAACTTCTTTGCCTCTTTTCAATCCAAAACCCTGCCCTTTTATTAATAACGTCCTTATTTTGATACTCAAACATATATAAGTTAGGGTTAAGTATGTGATTATATCTGCTCTTTTTAACTATTTATCAGTATGGCTTTTTGTTTTTATAAATGTATCTTTTAAATTTAAATTGTTATTTTAATTTAGTCCTATGAATAATATATATATATATATATATAACGGCATAATTAACCTTAAGTGGTAATGAAATTTATAGATTTAAAAATATAAAAAAATCTAAAACAAAACATCAAATTTTAAAACAAGATCTTAAGTTGTATAGCTCTTTAAATGTTGAAGTATTTTTTAAAATATTTTCTTGAGGAGAAAACTAAATTTTAAAAACAAATTTATTCTAATTAAGAGCATCTTTGTCTTATCTTCATGTATTTTTGTCCAAAAATTTTGCAAGAGATAAAATAGAAACAAGTTTTTCAAATTTAAAGAATGTCTTTATAATTTGTAAAAACAGAAGAATAAATTAAGAAATAATTAAACTCAAATGTATATTTATGTAACCAGTCCTACATAGTTACTAATGACTTATTTACATGGCTACTCCCAACTATTTAGAAATAGATGTTTTATACCAAGTTTAGAGCCATCATTTCGCATTAATCAGTTTTTATGCTCATGATCCGGTTGGCACTAGTAATTCCACTTATAAGACCTATAATTGAAAAAGTATTTTCTGTCATAAATATGTAGAGTTTGATGATATGTATTGAAAAATAGTCTTTATAATATTGGTATGATATTGTGCAACATTTTTAAAATACAAAAACCCATGAAAATCTTTAAAACAAAATATAATATATTAAACTGAGCTATTAAGAGTTGATTTTTTGAGAGCACTTTTATATTTTGCAATTTTCATGGTCTTTATGACTCCAAAATTTTATCCTTATTCATGCCATTGAAATAAAATCTTGGATCCACAGCTCTTCATCTAATTGATTTCAGACAGTGGGACTTAACAGCTAACTGATACAGAATAAGAACCATGCATATTACCAAGATCGTCACTCATTTTTGCCAAGTCAATATGACAAAGCTTTCATTCAGCACCTACTCATATCAAAATCACCGTCTCAGACAACGATATTACCTTAAAGTTGAGACAAAATATTTCATATAGAAGTACCCTTTTGCTGGAATTCATATAGAAGTACTCTTTTTTTGTATAGAAATATTTTTTCACTTGCAATATTCGGTATTCCATGTGTTCCTCATGTTCTAGTCCGTTCCCACCAAAGAGGAAAAGAAATTTAATGATTAAACCTACCAAGTACTCTATATGCAAGTCACAGTGGGACATCTTTTAACTGCAACCAACTAGCTTACTTTTATGATTTTGCCATGATTTATATCCATCAAAAACTTCTTTCTGGAAACTTTTGCTAAAGTCAAAAGCAATAAAATTTTAGTGGTCATGAAAATGAATTCGCGTGGAATGAAAAAGAGAGAGAGAGAGAGAGAGAGAAAGAGAGAGAGAAGGAGGAGGAGGATATTTCCAATCAGTTTGACATACATAAAAAATCACGTTCATCTCATTTTATTGTTTTCGATTTTTAATTTTTTAATGCACAAGTATAAACGCATTTTGTTTGTGTGAAAGCCAAGACGGATTTCTAACATGTCAACTTCTTTACATTATGGTCGAGCCAGCTAGTCAACAAACTACTTTGTATTTGACAACATGCAGTTCAAACTTAAACAATGGAAACCTCTTTCTATATTACAGTTTTTTAAATATTTGAGCTCATAAGTTCAAAGCAAGATTATCAAACACCTTATATCATTTTCGGTCTGAACCGAATGACGCAAAATGGGACTTTTGCCACATCAAAGACATCTAAATTTCTTCACATCGGAACCAAAACAAAGTACAGCAAAGCAAATTGAACATTCAAATCATATTTTTTTTAATTTATAGAATTGTATATATTTGTCATACATATATATGTATATATATGTAGACTTTGTTTGACAACTTAATTGAAACTAATAAGTTCTAATTGCTACAACGTAAAGCTCTCATATACTAGAATAAAAACAAAAGTTACTACAGTATTTAAGTTTTAACTTCAAGTTCCAACTTAATTTTCAACCACTCTCATAGAATTTAGTCATTGCTCTTTCGAATCTATATGACTTGTGATTGTATGGACTCCAAAGAGGCAAATTTTAAAGGTGCGGTTGGCGTCAATGGTGTGGAATCACTTAAAGCTCCGACAAAGATGGCCCCGCCACTATGAAACAGTCGGCGATAGCTACCACTGGCATGCCGAAAAGGACCCTATATTTGCCCATCTAGCCAGTATTTTCTCACACACAGCAATGTATATTACAATAACACCTCCCACTTTTTCCATCGTATGAATAAAACTTTCAAAGATGAATTTGAGTTTCATCTAAAAACGCTAGCCTTGTTTATAATGCAGTGACCTTATACCTTTATAAGCTTATGATTCTTCTAAGATTCAAAGTATTGAGAATATATATGATAGTATAAAAATAATCATGAATAGCATAAAAATAATCATGAGTTTACGGTTATTCTTATATTTAATTGATGTGTGATTCTGGTTTATTTTACTATTTGTAATCATATTAACTATTGGTGTGTGTGTATTGAAAAAAAATACTGACACAAATCGTACTGTACTAATTTAATGATTATTGAGAATTTTTTTTGTCTCATAACGAAAATGTTCATCATATTTTAAGCTGAAAATTTTCGCACGCTAGCAGCTTGTTTGATTCGCTAATTTTAACTGTAAATTTGAATTAAAATCCAAAATTTTTAAACTTTTATGAGAGGAAAGACTATATAGCATAACCGACTTGAACTAAAACTTCTTTATTTAGATACATTTTATTTTTAGCCCCTGAATTTTAGTTAGTTTCTCATCTTACCTTTCAAACTTTGAAAACTGACATGCACACCTCTTGAACTTTAAAATGTTAACTAACATGCCCTTCGAAGTTTAAATGTTAGCAAAAATGCCTATTTTTACAATATTCCGTCCATAAAGTTTTACTTTTGCCCCTCAAACTTTGAAAAATATGTCATATTGCCCATGAACTTCAATAACTGGTATTTTTATCTCCCTAAACTTTTTCTTTTATTTTTTAGTTAACAATTCTTTATACAAGTCAAAAACTCAAATTGCTCACTCAAGAGTCTTGAATTGTGAACTAAGTAAACAATTCTAACCCACCTTTTTTGATGTTATGTCTTTTTTTGGGAAGGTTATGTTGTTTTTTTTTTTTAATTTCTATGCTTATTAAATGAAAGAAAAGAAAAATGAATTGTAAGCAAAAAATTAAATGAATATGGAAGTAAAATATATATATGCATAAGCCTATATAAAATACTTTTAACAAAAATGAGCGTTAAACAATACAAAAAGAACTACTATTTCAACAAGAACTTTGAGTTTTGACTTGTATGAAAATTATTGACTAGAAAAGAAAATTAAAAAAAAAGTTTAGGGAGTAAAAATACCAGTTTTTGAAGTTCATGAGGCAAGATAACACACTTACTAAAGTTTGAGAGGCAAGAATAAAACTTCGTAGACGGAATGTCATCAAAAGGGGCATTTTTGCTAACATTTGAAAGTTCAAGGGGTGTGCATGTCAATTTTTAAAGTTCGGGAGGGAATGTGACGAACAAACCAAAGTTTGGAAGGCAAAAATAAAATTTATCCTTTTTGTTTAAACCGTTGAGACAAACAACCCATAATTATTGCCACATTTTCTGTTATCGTGCCAGAGAGAGCTACAGTAGAGCTCTATAAGTTGTTACCTAGCTATAAAATTACCTACTCTTAAAAGGCAAACCAACTAGTATTTACTGCTCTATTGTTAAGCATATCCCTTAAACAATTATGTTGTCTAGCAAAGTACATGTTTATCATGTGTAGCTAATTCGCGCAGGCAGGTATTGTCATGGACTCATGCATGATGCAAATGTTACGCGTACTTGTTTACACCCAAGCTGGTCACGGTCGTTAGGTTTTTATCCGAAAATGCCCATATGGAAAGGTGGAAAGCAACCATTAAATATTGAAAGGTTCCTCAAATTAAAGAAATATACACAAATTATTTAATCATGATGTGCTTGTTTGTAAAGGACGTGTTTCATAACTAGTCATTTGAGGATATATATATATAAATAAGACTCTCCCCTATAAAATAATACATATATATATATATATATGTATATAATTCTCATGAGAATATCAGATTGAACTACCAAAAGAATTTAGTTTTCTTTTTCTTTCGGGTGGGAGGAGATTGAAGAAGACTAGATGATGAGAAGATAAGGAGATTGGCGTGGCATTGGCGTCTATATGTCTCTGTCGGACTCACGAGCCCCATGTGAACGCGAGGACGCCTTTGCTCGCGTCCTTTTCTTCGTGTTTTTTGGCTATTATGCCAATTACAAACGATGTAATGACGAAGACTATAGCCACTTAGATCACGTATCTCTTTGGGTATTAATCCTTACTTGAATATATATATATATATATATATATATATATATATATATATATCATGACTTGACAAGTATTTGGAAGGCCACGCAAGAACACCCCAAAAGATTTTTCTCTCCAATATGTATTGTAGCATATCACCTTTTGTTCGTCTAAGTTCTAACATCCAACGTGACTATATCGTTCAGATTTTCTCATCATTTTCATCTTCGTCACCCTGTATAAATATATATGTGTGTGTGTACATACATATCTTTGATTATTTACATATAAATATAAAATTTCCTACCAAGCCCTTTGTTCGATGGAGTTGGACAGATGAGAACTTTCCAAATACGATAAAATAGAAATATTGATCAGTTATTTGGTAAGGAAGAGAAATATATGTCAGAGAATTTATTAAGACATCGTTTTGGAGTTAGTTTTAGAAAATTAGTTTTATGTGATGACTAGGATTAGTTAGTTTGTTATTAATAAATTAAGTTACAACAAACTCTGTAACCGCCTTTAATGGCACTGCTCTCATAAGTCATATATAGAGCATGATCTGTACATTCAATTCTCGAAGACAATCAATGAAAGTTCAGTTTAGCATTCTCATCTCTATTTTGGTATCAGTTGCAAGAATTTATGCTGCTTCTCTGGCTGCTTCTTCTTGATTTCCTTCCGTTTTCGTTCATCGTCTTACTTATTCCTGCTTACCTTCGCGATCTTTGATTGCTGTTCATGGATTCTCAGAATTCGGCTTCGTCAACTTCATCGATTGGTAAGTCCGCCATTGATGACCCGCTGAGCCCTTACTTTCTCCATCATTCCGATAGTCCTGGCCTTGCTCTGGTTTCACAAACACTCACCGGAGATAACTATGCCTCCTGGAGTCGTGCCATGACCATTGCCCTTTCCGCCAAGAACAAATTGGGGTTCGTTGATGGATCCATTCCCAAACCAGAGGGTACTGACTTGAACCTTCTTCATTCTTGGATCCGAAACAATAATGTTGTCATTTCTTGGATATTGAATTAAGGCTCTAAAGACATTTCCGCTAGTATCATTTTCTCCGATTCTGCATTTGAAATTTGGCTCGATCTTAAGGATCGTTTTCAACAGAGCAATGGACCCTACATTTTTCTATTATGCCGTGATTTGATTAATTTGAGGCAAGATCAAAACTCCGTTAGCATCTATTTCACGAAATTGAAATCTCTGTGGGAATAGTTAAGCAATTTCTGTCCTGTCTGTAGCTGTGGCAAGTGCACATGTGGTGGAGTTTGTGATCTTACTGCCTATCACCAAATGGAATACACAATGGCTTTTCTAATGGGTCTCAATGACTCAGTCAACTTCTCCTTATTGATCCTCTTCCACCTATTAACAAAGTTTTTTCTTTAATTGCTCAAGAAAAAAGACACTGAAAGGTAGGCTCTCATTCTGTCTCAGGAATTGAATCCACTACCACCATGGCCTTTGCTGCCAAAAATGAAGGCTCTAAGTCTGGCAATATTACTCCTAGGAGTCAAAAGATAGAACGTCCTTTTTATACTCACTGTCAATATCATGGCCACACAATTGAAAAGTGTTACAAGTTACATAGTTATCCTCCTGGTTTCAAACTACGCCAGAAAAGTCATCCTAGTGGTCCCAACATGTCTATAGTTAATCAAATATCCAACTAAGCCATTAGACAAGGACAATGACAACGTTGACAAGGGCAATGGTCCCATTGGGAATTTCTTTCAACACCTTAACAGTGCTCAATGTCATCAGCTCATGACTTTGCTATCCAACCATTTGACTTTGAGGACAAATGACAATTCTGACAATCCTTCTCCTTCTTACACCATAGGTACAAGTTTGTCAGCTTCTACTAATTCCATGTTTTCCTCCTCTAAAATATGTATAGTTGATTCAAGTGCCTCTAGGCACATTTGTTCACATGCTGGTGACTTCATAAATCTGTGGCCTCTTCATGGTTCCACTGTTACTTTGCCAAACCAAACATCAATTCCTATCCATTTTTCTGGTGATGTCTACATTAATTCTTAATTACTTCTCAGGGATGTGTTGTTTGTTCCCCAGTTCAAATTTAACTTGTTGTATGTGAGTGCTCTTACTACAACATCATAGCTCACAATTACCTTTTTTCCTGACCACTTTATAATTCAGGAAGTGCACAACAAGAGGATGATTGGCAAGGGTAACAGGCATGAAGATCTTTATGTACTTGATACAAAGCTTAGCCATTCCCACTTAATACATTCATCATTTGTAATTCCTGTTAATAATGTTTCTGCCTAGGTTTGGCACAATAGATTGGGACATTTGTCTAATAAATGTTTAGCTACTATGAAGGACAAGTTGAATTGTAATGTTTCTCAACTTCACAGTACTCATCCTTGTTTTATCTGTCCTTTAGCCAAACAAAGGAGACTGTCACTTGTTTCTTCCAATAACATGTCTGCTCTTCCTTTTGATCTCGTTCATTGTGATATTTGGGGCCTATATCATGAAATTTCTCATTCAGGTCATCAATATTTTTTGACTTTAGTAGATGATTACACCCGGTTCACTTGGATCTTTCTTCTAAAACAAAAATATGATGTCACTCATATCATTCCCAAATTTTTCAACATGATCTCTACTCAGTTTCACACAAAAGTCAAAGCATTTCGATTAGATAATGCTAAAGAATTAGCATTCACTGATTTTTTTAATGCTCAAGGGACTCTACACCAATTTTCTTATGTTGAATACCCAGAACAGAATTCTGTTGTTGAAAGAAAGCATCAACAGCTCTTGAATGTGGCCTGAGCTTTGTATTTTCAATCTCAAGTTCCTATTCACTTTTGGTCAGAGTGCGTTCTCACTGCAGTTTTTTTGATCAATCGAACACCCTCTCACTTACTTGGCAATCGAACCCCATATGAACTGTTATATCAAAAACCAATTGATTACCCATCCTTTAGAGTATTTGGTTGTTTGGCCTTTGCTTCTACTCTTCCAGCTCATAGAACCAAATCTCAGTCTCGTGCATGAATTTATGTCTTTTTGGGATATCCTCCAGGTATGAAGGCCTATAAGCTCTTTGAACTTCAAGCCAAACAAATCTTTACTTCTCGTGATGTTGTGTTTCATGAAGGAGTGTTTCCTTTTCATTCTACCAAAACCTTGGATCAACTAGTGGATCCATTTCCAGATTTAGTTTTGCCATCAAAGTCTCTAGAAGTGTTTCCTGCTCCTAGATCAACTTCACAGTCAATTCAAAAGCCAAATCCTTCTAATCATTCACTAGTACCAACATCAAGTTCCATTCTCCTTCGAAAGTCTACAAGGACAGTCAAGCCTCCATCATATCTCAGAGACTTTCATTGCAACATCCTCACACAACAAGACAGCCCTACAACCAAGATCTTATATCCTCTATCCAAAGTTGTGTCTTATAATGCCTTATCTATAACTCATCGCCATTTTGTTTTGAATGTTTCATCCTAGTTTGAACCACAATTCTATCATCAAGCTATGCATATTCCATAATGGCGTGAGGCCATGAAGGCAGAATTAGATGCCATGGAGGCTAATCATACATGGTCTGTTGTTCCTTTACCTCAAGGAAAACACACCATTGGCTACAGATGGATTTACAAGATAAAGTATAAATCTGATGGCTCAATAGATCGCCACAAAGCTCGCTTGGTTGCTAAGGGCTACACTCAATAAGAAGGGATGGATTTTGTTGAGACTTTTTCTCCTGTTGCCAAACTGGTCACAGTTAAATTACTTCTAGCTCTTGCAGCAACTCAACCTTGGTAGCTCTATCAACTTGATGTAAACAATGCCTTTCTTAATGGTGACCTCTTTGAGGAAGTTTATATGGATATGCCTCTTGGTTATAACAAGCAGGGGGAGTGTCTTGATTCAAATAAGAGGTATGTTTGCAAGTTACACAAGTCGATCTATGGGCTGAAACAAGCCTCTAGACAGTGGTATTCTAAATTTTCGTATTCCTTAATTCAGTTTGGATTTGTTCAATCCAAATCTGACTATTCATTATTCACCAAAGGAACAGGCTCTTCTTTTGTGGCACTCCTTGTTTATGTTGATGATATCATCATCACAAGGCCTTCTTCATAGGAAATTGCCTCTTTGAAAGCATTTTTACATACTCAATTTAAACTCAAAGATCTAGGGAATCTCAAATATTTCTTAGGCCTTGAGATTGCTCGAGCAGACAAAGGGATTGTTCTTTCCCAGCGACACTACGCAGTTCAATTGTTAGAAGACACAAGCTTTCTTGCCTGTCGACCTGCTCAGGTGCCCATGGATCCTCGTCTACAACTTAACGCTACTGATGGTGATGTCCTTCCTGATATTTCTCAATACAGGCGTCGCATTGGCGCCTACTTTATCTCACACTTTCCAAGCCTGATATTACCTTTGCAGTACACAAACTCAGTCAGTTTGTGTCTCAACCTCGCACACCTCATTTACAGGTTGTTCACCATCTCTTGCGTTATCTTAAGAACAAGCCCGGTCAAGTCATTTTCTTCTCATCCTCTTCTTCTTTGCAACTCAAGGCTTTCTCTGATGCAGATTGGGATGCCTGCACTGATTCCAAAAAATGTGTCACTGGCTTTTGTGTTTTTCTTGGTGATTCATTGATTTCTTGGAAGGCCAAGAAGTAATCCACTATTTCTCACTCATCTGCTAAGGCAGAATATCGAGCCATGGCAACCACTGCTAGTGAATTACATTGGTTGACTCAATTGCTGACAGATTTTGGTGTTCCTCCTTCAGCTCCAGCTCTGTTTTTTGTGATAATCAAGCTACCATACACATTGCCTCCAATCCAACATTCCATGAATGAAACAAACATATAGAGATTGATTGTCACTTTCTTCGACATCAAATTTATGCAGGCCTCATTCAACTAATGCCGATTAGATCTACTCACTAACTTGCTGATGTATTTACCAAGCCATTACCTGCTTCCTCATTGTTTCCACTTCTATCTAAGATGGACAGTGAATGGCAGTGAAAGACATTCACTATCCATCTCGGGGGGGAGTTTTAGAGTTAGTTTTAGAAAATTCGTTTTATGTGCTTATTAGGATTAGTTAGTTTGTTATTACTAAATTAAGTTACAACAAACTCTATAACCGCCTTTAATGGCACTGCTCTCATAAGTTATATATAGAGCATGATCTGTACATTCAATTCTCGAATACTCAATGAAAGTTCAGTTTAGCATTCTCGTCTCTAATATATCGACTAAAATTCTTCTCCAAATATTAACCAGAAAAGACTTTCGTATACAACTATGCACGTGCAATATTCTTTTTATTATGTGAGGATATTTTTTATACTATGATATTTGGCTCCATGTTTTAATTTTCTCCCTTTGTTTTCTGAATATGTTTTTCTTTTTTTAAAAAAAAAAGTCAGTTAACGCCCCTTCATTTATATCACTCTACTTCTTCTTCTTTTTTTTTTTTTTTTGCTAGTATCCATATTTCTCCAATTAGTTTTTGTCTCTTTTTTCATTAATCTTACGTTTTAAATGACTTCCAAAACCCCAATATCTCGATGACCTCGATTGTTATTTTTATTTTGGTTCTCTTCCAACCGCGCTATTGTAACAGTCTAACAAATGACCATTTGTTTGGTTTTGTTTAACAATTGAAATAAAAGAAATATCGAAGAAAAGATTTTAAAACATGTTACTTTCTTTTATGAAAAACATTTAACTTTCTAGCTAGCTTTTTAATTTATTCTTCAAGCACAATTAAATAGAAAAGGAGAGAAATTGCCTTTTTAAAGTACATGATACTTGCATAAAATTAAATGCATGTAACTTCTTTTTCTTCCATGAAGAAAAAGAAAAAAAGGTAAAGGTCTTTGCTTCACTAATTTTAATGAACGTTTACTGTTTTACACTAGAAGTTAGCACCAATATGCTTACACTTATTAATTCACTTAAAATTCGTTAATTTGCACAGTTCTATTTTTTTAGTATGTGTTTTACTTTAGGCTAAAGCTTACTGATCACATGGTTTTTGTTTTTTTTTATTTTTTTAGAATGTATAATTAAATTTGTTTTTGGTATGATATATATATATATATATACACACACACACAAAATATGTCTATGGCACATTACTATCTTTTTTTAGAGTTTTTATACTTCACTTTATTTTGGCCCTACTAATCAAAACTAATGGCCTAGATCACAATAGGGGTAGTGAGAAGACATGTTACCTTTGCAGAGGTAAAGCCAGTTTTGCCTGTATAATTATACACTAGTTGTCTGATAAGACATGCATGCAGCCTGCATCAATAGGTTGAACTAGTTCTATTCCTAGGTTCTATGGGCAAAAAAGTAAGTAAAAAGACCTTCCTCACTTCTCAAAACAAAATATATAGGTACGTTTGGTAAATAGATTCAAATTAGTGATTTGAATTGTTATTCGAATTGATGTTTGGATGTGCATTTAAGTTTTAATCTGAGTATAGAATAAAATTAGAATTTGTCTTTGAAGAAGTAGTGAAAGTAGTTTTTAATATATCAACAAATCTAATAAAATCTCAATGATATTGATCCCAAAAAAATGCAACATTAATCTTAATTTATTCCTCTCTTCACTAGGAATACAATGAAAAAAGAATCATCTCAATTGGATAACAAATGAAGAAGTTATGATTTTTTTCTCAAATATAGGAAAAAAATTTTAGTTTTTATTGTAGGAGAGATATCCGAGTATCAAAAGTTTAGAGGGAATCAGATCTCAAAAAACTTGGATTCTTGATACTCAAAGGATTCAGATTTTGGATGAAATAAACACCTATCCAAAGGATTCTTAATACTCGAATCCAAATTTAAGTCCAAAAAATTCAAACAGTTCTCCAAACAAACGGGCCCGTAGGCACTGCTAAGATTTTCCTTCGTGCATTGCCATTGTGTGAAGACTCAAAGGGCCAGAGTCTCGTGCCGGCCTTGGACTATTTTTTGGACTCCTGGCCCCATGGGAGATTTACAGATGGGAGTGACATCCTTTTCTCTAGCGATTTCGTGATTGGCATTGGGTGTTGGGGGATGCATTTGGACTATTTTAGGCTGCACGCATACGTCGACAACTCCAAGTCCGGTGCGGCTAGGTGCAGTGATGACTAGATTTGGTCTAGGGGAGGGCAGACGAGAAGGACTTTCTTCCACTAGCAGAAGGTTGATGGGGGCTTGATGTGCTCTGTTTCTTGGAGAGATTGATCTTTGTTGGATGGCAGACCCTTCGAGTGGAGCTTCCTTTGGTTGCCGATGGCAGGCTGTTGCGAATGGTAGCGTTTGGTCCCTTTGTGATAGACATCCCTTCAGTTCTCAGATTTCACGGTGGTTTTCCTCCTCTCTTGGAGCTATCATCAGGTAGTCAAAGGGATATATGGTGTTGTGTTTTGTTCTGTAATCCTTTGTTTTAAGTTTTGTTTTTGTCAAATAACGACATTGATATTTTCATCTAGTGTATTTAGTTTTGTCTTTCCATTGTAACAATAGAGGTGGTTTTTTCACCTTCTAGTGTGGGGTTAGGCTTTGATGCCTTTAGTCTCTCAATCTTGTCCAATTGGAGTTATCCATAGCCTATTGTGACCTGTATAAAATAGCCTTGTCTATGCTTGATTACTGGTGTTCATTTTTTGTTTCACATATTAAAACTTGGTATAAGTTTTGCTTTTTGAGCATTTTCAATTAAATTTGTTGGTAGTTCTGGTTTGTTATCGGGGTTGAGTCACTAATTGTGTTATGGTCTTTCATGTTTGCACTTTTTTGATTTGGAATGCAATTCTTATTTTCAAAAGAAAAAAAAAATCTATTCCTAGGTTAATATTCACTATTAGGCTCTAGTATTTTAATTCTGCATATAACTATGGATGGTGTGGAATGCTTCACATGTCTATTATTCTATATAAATAGGACCCACTATTTGCTCTAAAAAAACTTTCACCATTTTTTTGGATGTTACCCCTTTTTTTTACTTTTGAAGGGCACAAACCCAACCAATAAAGTCAAGATATTAACGAGGTAATCGTCATAATCGATGACATCATTGTAACACCTGAGCATTTTAAGCACAGTAAAAATACATTAAGTTAAAGATTATGTTAAAATAAAAAATACAGTTTAAGAAAAAATATTATATAATAATATGAAAAACTATACGGTATTAGAATAATATAGTGTAAAGAAGTATAATGATAAAGTTATGCAGTATAAAAATTACACTATAAAAGTAATACAGTGTAAAAATTAGATTGTTTAAGGTTAAGCGTTGCAAAAATTGGACTGTTTAAGTTGAAGCAGTGTAGAAAAATAATGTTTGGAGAAGAAAGATGAATAAGAAATGCTGTAGCAGTATAGAAAATATATCGATAGTATAAGAAAAAATATTGTCGGTATAAATTTGGACCATATAAAGTGAGATAATATTAGAATTATATTATGTGATAGATTTGGATAAGTATTTAAGGTTATAGGACCTTATGAACTGTATGGAAAAGAATACCGACACTATATGAAAAATAATGTCAGTATAAACTTAGACTGCATAAAAAGTTTGATGGACACTCAATGGATTTTGATTGGGCCACCACACCATGAAATGTAGCCCAATCACATTTGGCCACCCAAAGGAACCTAATTGATTTCTAGGTGACTCATCACCTTTTTATTTAACAAAAGAAAAGAAAAGAAAAAAAAGTGAATCAATTCATCATATAAGAGACCATTATCTTGGTCTCCAACGTGCAAGGAAAAAAAGAAGGAGAAAAAGAACGTGAAACAGGAAAGAAAGAAAGAAAGAAAAAAATGCTTCATATGCCTCCCAAGAAAAACTATCCCTCTCTAGGCCTCTCTTTCTCAAGATTTCGATGAAATTTAAGCCTCCAAAGCATGCAAAGAAACAATAGCAAGTGTTCTTTAGGAAATTAAGGGGTTTTAAGGTAAAAATTTCAACCTTTTCCTTTAGGATTTTAATGGTTTTCTTCCAAATTATAGATGGGTTTTTGAGGGAGTTTTGCTATGATTGTGTTAAGGAATTTAAGCTAAGAACAAGCACCAAAGAGGAGGTGTAAAAGCTTGAGGAATACATTGGTAAAATTCTAAACTCAAGCCTTGAAAGTTTATGTTTTTTATGCATTTCAAGTGTTTGAAGAAATGTTTAAGCCATGGCATGTAATATGGACATTATGGCATGGTTATTTTATGTTATATGATGATGGTGGTGATGATGGAAAGAAGAAAGTAAGAGTTTTGGTGAAATTCCAAAAGGGACTAAATTGTAAAGAAAAAAAGAATTCTCGACAGATTTAAAAATCAGTCAAAAAATCCCCCTAAACGATGAAATTTTAAGAAAGTTAAAACATGAAAGTTGTAGAACTTGTCGAAACTATTAAGAAATTGTGGACATTTTTCTAAAATTCTGCCCGGTTTAAAAGTTATGAATTTTACAAAATTTTAGGCACAAAATTTCAAGAAATGGAAACGTTATGAAATGTTTAGAATGTGAACATGGTGCTTTTGTAAGTTTTATTTCATGTAAAAAACTGAACATTTTGGTCTGAAATGATTGTTTTTGGATCCGAGGGCAAAATGTAAATATTTTTATATTTGATGTTAAAATCGTAAAATCATGTGAAAACTGGGTTTTTCACCAAGAAATGTAGAATTCTTACACTACTGTAGGTAGTGAGTGATTAATGATACTAAGTTCTAAAGGATTCAAAATTTAGCCAAAGAAAAGAAGGAAAGAAAAACGTCAGGGGCAAAATGGTCATTTTGTGAACATGACCAAAACGAACCCGAAACGCCTGATGTCGGGAAACATTTCTTAGTGAGAATTTTTTCATAATATGTAGGTAATAGAATAGTAAAGTTAAGCAATGAGTTTTAAAGAGTTACAAAATCAACGACAAACCGGTTAGGGGTAAAATCGTCATTTTTGAGAAAACGGCTAAAACGGAGTCGGGTAATTTGATTTAGCATAACGTTATTAGATGAAAAATATTCCGTAATATGTTAGGTAACGAAGCCGTCACATGAGATGAGAAATTTAATAAGGGATGTTTTAGTAAAACAAAGATAACCTGGTAGGTTACAAAGTCAAAATAAAGAAAGAAATGGTAACCCAGTGGGTTATATAATTAAAAAGAAAAGTAACATCGGTGCATTACAAAGCTAAGTGAAGGAAAGGTAAACCGATGGTTTATAAGGTTAAGTAAAGAGAAGGGTAAACTGATAGGATACCAAGTTAAGTTAAGAGGAAATGAATGTTTAATGTTTACGTTTTATTGTCAATCGAGTATATTGATAAAAAGAAAGTTAATTGATGAGTTGGCTATCATTTGATCAGGACATAGAGGGCGACTAACGAAAGTAAAATGAACGGAATAAAGAATGCTAGAGTGTAGTCCAAGGAAGTTCAAATCTCACATACACATGAAGTAAATGATTTACAAATACTTATGTATATGTTTGTAAATGTGCTTGCAAGTGGTATGCAAGTTGATTTAAAAGAATGTTTGCATTTGTTATGCAAAAGGTTTTAAAGTTTAAATCATGATTTGCAATGCATTTTTAAAGCATGATTGCATATAATATGCATAAAGTTTTTGAAGATCAAGTAAAAGTTTGGAATGTAATTACAATAATTATGTTTAAAGTATATTTTACATTTTGTTAATGTATAATGTTTTATAGTTTAAGTTATAAGTTTTATGCTGTATTTGTTATGCAATAAGTTTTACAGTACAAGTTATGATTTGCAAATGTGTTTGCATATAATGTGTTAGCATTTGATATGCTCACTAACGTTAAAAAGAAGGTAAAGTAAAGATAATAAAAAGAAAGTGTCATACTAATCTCCTTGTTATGAGGTACTGAAAGTAAAGTTAAAGTTGTGACCTCCTAGATATGAGGTACACAAGTAAAGTTAAAGTTTGACCTCCTAGATGTGAGGTACATGACCTCGATGTTCGATGGTCTCAAGTTTTCCACAAGGGAAGCATTATGTTTATGATCTCATGATTAAAGATGTTGGTACAAACACTAAAGGTTATAAGATAAAGAAAGTTAAGGAACAATGATAAAGCTTAAGAAAGAAAGGAATGTTTAAGTTTATAGAATGTTCATAAAATGCTCATAATTAAAGTTTATAATTGAGTATAATTTGAATCATGCATTATGAATTTGCTTGTATTCCTTATTGTAAAGTATTTACGTTAAATGCTTATAAAAAATATTCTGAAGAATGTTTTATGTTAAGGGGGTGTTTGGCAGTGGTGGGAACTACTCAGTTCCCACTACAATCTCAGTTGTAAACAGTGTAAAGCTCTCAAATGCTACAGTAACAATAAAAAAATATGCTACAGTATAAAACTCTCACATGCTACAGTAAAAGTGGTTCCCACCACCCTTCCAAACACCCTATAAGTGTTTATAAAAACATTTTTATGTTTACAAGAAAAGGTTTATAAATGACGTTTTAGGAAAAACGTTCAAGAAATGTTTTACGAAAAACATTTGTGCAAAACGTTTCAGAAATATTTTATAAAAAATGTTAATAAAAAATGTTTTTAGAAATGTTTATGAAAAACGTTTATGAAAAATGTTTTAAGAGAAAGGTTTTCATGAAAAAAGTTTTTAAAGTATGTTTAAATGATTTGTGGGATTATATTTGAACTTATTGAGCGAAAGCTCATTAAAAGTTACTTCATGCTGTAGGTAATTTTATGGGTGACCAGTGGGACCCACTAAAAGAGCTGGGTATTGTGGAGGACATATGCGGGGATTTGGGTATAGATGCCACCACAGTTTACTTCCGCTACACATAGAAAAGGTTTTCTACTATTTAATATAGTGTTTTCAAAGTATTAAGAAAATTACAATTTTAAGAAATGTTTTTAAAGTTTTACAATATATTTACGAAATGTTTTATTTTCTCATAAAGTTAAGTGTGGATCAATGATTTAGTAAATGTTTCTTATTAAGTTTTAAGAAGCGATTTGAAATAGTTTTAAAGACAAATGTTGAGCAAGATCTCAACTTATATTGCGACAGAAGTATGTTTTTCAAGGATGTTAAAAGGAAAAGAAAAAAATTTATTCAATATTTTTCTTACTAAGTAAGTAAGATTAATGTTTAAAAAAGTTAAGTACTGCCCAAAAAGATGGGGCATCACAACCATGACCCAAACGGAAGCCTCCAATGTGATGGTTGGTGGTCTTGAGAACCAGTATGGGTCGCTACCCCTAGTAAGGTGCTCATCATAATCGCCAAGATCTTGACCTATAAGGAAGCAACAGAGATCGATAGTCATGAGAAGCAATGATAGTTAGGTCACGACCCCTATGGTGGCCGATTGGAAGTGTGAGGTGTGGTCTCACTATGATTTGGAGACTATAGGGATTTTGTTCTCTTTTTTTTTTTATTTAGAAAGAAAATGAACTTAAAAAAATGTCCATAAGTTCTATTAGTTTATAACCTTAAACTACTGGAATAAAATTTGCTTAATGCTCAATTTCATGAATGAACTTTAGCTTTTATTGATCTGGGCTTGCATAAAGTTGCACAAGGCACAAGCAAATGAGCAGAAAAACCTTCAAGACTCAAGAGTGTAGGGAAACAAGTTTACATTTCTCTTAACAAGAAAATGAAATAAAGAATTTTAGAATTTAATAATATAGTGTCAATTCCAATACATGAAAGCTACACTCTTGATAATATATTGTATTACAAAACTCTTGATATATTATTATTGTCTATGACCTCTTATATTATGTGTCTCCTCATAGGTTATCCATAATTAAATGAAAAACTTAGTTCTATTTTACTGTTTGATTATTTATATCAAATTTTGGTTATTTCGTTGTTGAAAAATTCATTCCTTTTATAAGACATATAAATAGAATATCATTCGATATGTATCATATGTATCCAGATAACTGATGCCTCGTTATATTTTCCAAAACACAAATGATACCTTTGAAAAGATAACATTGACTCTTTGTTAGAGAGCTAAGATTATGGATTACGCTCTCATCAAGTATAAATTGCATCTCCAACACACCAACCACAACCTCCATTCATTGAAAACCCTATTTTTAACATATTAAAATATGCAAGCTATAAACATAGAGTCATGAATCCAATTCAAGATTAATATAACATATAAATGATTGTCAAAGCTAATTGATTTAAGTAAAATGGAATTATTATTAAATCAATTTAGCTTTAGGTCCAATCTAGTGTATGACCACTATTAGATTTACCACACCAATATGTCTACCATAGAGTCAACTCACTCTAACTACCATGATAGACCTCCTTCCTAGTTGGAATATAGAACTCTATAATAGTCTTATCATGAATAAAATGCGCAACTTTATCTATAAACCATAGACTACATATCTAGACTATTAATCTCTAAGTCAGATTTATCCATATATAAACCCTATATATATTCAATTTCAAGATTTAATTGTAATAGTCATAGATCATATGTTTACGGTTTAGTCATAAATCAGATGTTTACTTAATATACAATCATGGATCACATGTCTAGTTATAATATGGATAACACGTTTACTTAATATACAATCAACAGTATGAAAGTAATTAACATATGAAATGTTTGCATTATTATTTATTTCATAAAAAAGGCGTAAATATACAAGTATTTATTTATTCCTTAGGACAACAATCCTAACACCTATCTTCGGTCAATGGTGTAGGGTGGTAGATACTACCGAAATAGCATATTTCTTATTTTCAATAGAAAAATACTAACCATCTCGGGTTGCTAGCATGGGTCACCAAACTGGAATTTGGCATATGTCAAAGCAGAAGTCTCAGATTGTTTTATTTTTTATTTAAAAAGAAAACTACTGATCATTTCTGGTTGCCAACGTAAATCGTTGGAGTATAATCTTGAAGTTTCCGAAACAAAATCTACCATATACTATCTTATTTTTATTTAAAAAATACTGACCATCCCTAGTCGCCAGTTAATCGTAGGAGGGGAATCTAGTGGATACTAAAGCAGTATCTAACATATTATAATATTTTTTATTTTCAACAAAAAAACTACTGAGCAACTCCGATCATGGGCACAAGCTGTCGAAGTGTAATCTAACAGATGCCAATGCTGAATCTAGTGGATTATTATTTTTCAACTCTACGCTCACTAGCGCAGGCAGCTAGAGTAGAATCTAGCATATATTGAAGCGGAATCTATCATATTATTTTATTTTATTAAAAAAACTATTGATTTTTTTCGTTTGCCAGCACAAACCACTGAAGTGTTATCTAGTAGATATTGGAGCAAAATCTGTCCAATTACTTTATTTTTCATTTTCAGCAAAAGACTGTCTCTGATCATTTATCATAGACACAACCATCTTTAGTCGACGATTGATTATTTTTATAGGCAAGTTGTTGTTGTTTAATGCAAGGGGTTTCCGCAAGGTGGCGAGGAAGAGTTAAGGCGTGGGTGAAATTCGTCTGATATTGAAGTAGTGAAATAAGTGGCCAATTTCGTTTCTATTCAGATTGTGTCGTTATAATGCAGAAATTTGAAAAAAGGGCCAAAAAAAATTGTCAATTGAGGAAATGGCCTCTCTTTTTTTGCACAAAAAAAAGGCTTTTCTGGGTAAGAAAATTGCTCCAGTTTTTTTCAGAAAAAAAAGATGAAAAGAATTGTACTGAGGAAAGGAACCTCAACGGGATGAGAAAAAAAAAAACTGAAGCAGTTTTTCTACCTAAAAAGCTAGTTTTTTGGTGCCAACAAACAAAAAAACAAAAAAAAGGACCATTTGTCCAAAAAAGCTTTTTCTTAATGCCTTTTGTCAAAACCCCCCTATCCGTTATAATACACTTACAAATATAGAAAAGAAAATGAAACTTCACAAAAAAAAAAACCTCTATAACACAAGTGTCCATAGCTTATGGCATGTAAACAGAAGGACAGTCTTTACTAGGATAAAAAATATCTATACCCTTTCACATATGAATTTTACGTTGATAAGCCTCATAGTTACTAGGGGTATGTTTGTTTTATGCATTCTTTGAACTTAATGGACTTGAATTTGAATTTGACTATCAAGAATCTTTTGGATACGTGTTTGTTTCCCCAAAAATCTGAATCATTTGAGTTTCAAAAAAAGTTTTCAAAGTTCTCATCCCTTTAAACTTTTAATACTCAGATATCTTTGCTACAGTAAAAACTAAAATTTTCTTTCCTATATTTGAGAAAAAAATCATAATTTCTTCATTTGATATCCAATTGAGATGATTCTTTTTTCACTATGTTTCTAATGAAGAGAGAATAAAACAGTTTTCATATTGCATATTTTTTAAGATAATTAACATCAAGATTTTATTAGATTTATTAATAAATCAAAAACTATCTTCACTATCTCTCCAAACACAAATTTAATTTTATTCTATATTCAGATTGAAATTTAAATGCATATCCAAACATCAATTTAAATAACAATTTAAATCATCAACTCAAATCCTAATTCAAATTACACTAACTCAAATTAAATCACTAATTTGAATTCATTTACCAAACGGACCCTACATCTCTTGCCTCAAAAAACAATTATAGTTGAATTTTAAATGTAATTCAAATTGTTATTTACTACCTTGTACCTGCAAAGAAAGTGTTTTCGCCAAAAAAAAAAAAAAATCCATAGCTACAATATAGAAACAACCGGGAATTACTGTAGTTTCCGCAAGTTGCTGTTGTTTGATATTTTACATTGATAAGCCTTGTGGTGACCACATCTCTCATCTCAAGAAACAATTGTAGTTGAATTTTTAATTTAATTCAAATTGTTTATGGAATTTACTACCTTACACCTACAAAGAAAGTGTTTTACCAAAAAATCATAGCTACACTATAGAAACAATCGGTAACCCGTTGTTAATGCCTACACCAGGATATAAATTTGCAAGTTTATGACATCATAATTCTCTTCTACAACCTGTAATTGTCCTTGGCTTGTTACGTAATAGATGTATCAAAACATCTGTTGTATTATAGAATTGGCCTATATATATACACTTACATATACGGGGTGTCTACAGTCCGACGCCTTGTTACTGAAGAATCAACACTTCACTTAGGTCACAGCCACTAAGATCAATCGAGAGGGCTCTAAGGGGGTGTTTGATAGTGGTAGAAATTACTTAATTTTTATTATAATTTTAGTTATAAACAGTATAAATCTCTCATATGTTACAACAACAATAAAAAAATATGCTACAATATAAAACTCTCACATGTTACCATAAAAATAGTTCCCATTGCCTTTTTAAACACTCTATAAGTGAAGTAGGGGCAATATCCGCACGTGATCATTAGCCTCTAGAACCGATGTCAGAGGTTACTCGGTTTGTATTTCTCCCTGCCTTGATTTGACAAGACGTAGCCAGTAGGGCCCTATGACAATTGCGGCGGAACCCTCCATCTTTCAAGTGTTGACAAAAAAAATCTGCCTGAGACCTCTCTGACAGAGGAGTGGTAACAACAGATTTAGAGGGAGAATTAAGACAGCAGGAATAACATGGAAATTGAGCCGAAATCGGACCATTATTCGGCCGGCCACTTTACCGACTGCAATTTGTTAACGTAGGAGGCAAAAATATGGGGGTTATTTACTGCATTAATTGGGTATGTTTCCCGTAAAATGTTTGTAGGGATGCAGTATAATCGATTTAACTCATTGTAGTTGACAATCCCACTCTGAATCTATTCCACCATTCATAGCGCTGTAAAATCCTACAGTGGTGAGGAATAAAGAAACTGCACACAGGCCATCACATTGGATAACATTCGACCATTGGTTCAACCCCCATGACTATAAGAAAGAAATATGTTACATGCAAGGGACATGGACACAATAAGACAACATGCAGCCTTTGACATAACAGAAGAACAAATACTTTGTTACGTTCCACACAAAGTCCGAAGTCCATGCAACATAATCAGTCTCCTCACCGAAGTCAAAATGTCGACATCAACACGACCACACCCAATTCCTCGGAATACACGTCGCTGTATACAGCAAATATAACCAAGGAACTAATCAATTCATCTCCTCTATATGTCGGCATGAGGACGCATAATAAGAGCTCTTATTGGGATAATAAGTTCTTACTTCAACGCATGTAATAGATTTATTGCCACAACTGCAAAGCTTTATGTGTAATTGTCCCTTCTTTTTTTGACCACCGCGTTATACATTTCGTTTTTAACTGACTTCTTGATTAATGCTACTTATTGTAATATGAAACTATCATTTTACTACTTGCTAGACTTTCATTTCTCCTACTGACACTTTTAGTTTTGTTTATACCTCTATATTGAGTAAATGTTGAACTTATGGCTTCTTTCATTTTGTTATGTTTCATAAAAATACAATTGCTAAAATGGCTTGTCATTACTTTCATTTTTCTTGCATTTTATCCGAACTGTTTAATAGTGCAGAAATTAAATTTCATTGTGTATGAGTCAATACTTTTAGCTAAACCAAAACCTGATTCTTCTTCTTTTTTTTTTTTTTTTTCTCTCTCTCTTTTCTGAATCCTCGTTTTGTACTATTCATTTACTTTTCAAGCAAAATAATAAACTAATGTAATTATACCATTGTTAGAACATAAAAGACGCATTATGCAGCAATTGTCCTTTATATTTTCTTCTCATACCTTCAAAACTACTTCTAACAAAAATTAAAACTCTCCCTAGTAATGCAATTTACATTTCAAAACATACAAGGGTACTCATCCCCTTCATTAAAAGTTATAATAAACCTGAATTAACTTAACACAATCTTCCTACACTTCTACCTACTTTTTTTTTCCAAACATGTCATAATGTCTGGGACAGTTACTTCCTCTCCCTGCCTCTTCTCAATGGATGTTACCGTGTTGTTTCCTATCAGTTTTTTAACCGGCTGTTTGGTTGAGGTTATCATCACAAACTCAATTATAAATAGTAAAAAGTTTTTATATACTATAATAATAATAAAATATTATTACAATATAAAACTTTCATATACTATAATAAAAATAATTTTAACTAACAATTTTAACTACCTTTTCAAACACCACGTAAGACTAAAAATTACACACGTCATAGTGCAATGACAACACAGTCCCCCATGCCCCAATTTTCTCACAATTAAAAAATTAACTTCATCCCTTCAAACCGGCAACTCTAGGTTTCCCCCCACTTTAACTTCCCATTTGCAAGAATTATAGGTTTGACAATATCTTTTCATAAGATCTGCAAAAGATATGCCGCAGCCAATAATTAAGCAATGCACTTATACATAGGTGAAGTATCGATACCTATGGTGTACTGAAACAATGGCCTATCTATATAGGCCAATGTCACGTACATGTTAACTTTTAGACAATTAGAGCTTTTAGTATAACCATACAAAGCAAAAGAGTACAAACCACACATAGCTAAGTTCTTGTGGCTGAAGAATGTTCCATGGCCATGGTTAAAAAACGTCTTACTATTTTTGGTATCCGGCTCGTGCACTTTTGTTATTAATAATATAAAGCATACGTGTATAGATCAGGGGCACATTTTTTTTAGGTGTAATGGATCAGGTCAAAGGGTCACATTGAAAACGTGGTTCGAGTTTGTATCCAAATAATACTCACAATACTTATGTATAATGCAATACTATATATACATATACAAAAAAAGATCATTGTATCCCTTGTTTTTTTTTTTAAAAAAAAAAAACAACGTTTTCCACACAAGGAGCTTGGGCACAGTTGGTCCACAAATTTCATCCCCCCATCATTAATGGTTTGCACCCACCTTATGCGTATATATATATATATATATATAGGGTTGTTATTATTATTTTTTTATATGACGGCATGCAGGCTGTTACAATTCTTAGAAATATTGTAGTATATTATGGTTATAATCTATGTGTCCACGTTCCTTTTTAAGTGCACTGTGCGTGTTATATACAAACTCCTTTCGGTCACTGTCTAGCACTTTTCCGTACAGGCATGATTGAAGGAAAGATGGACCTTATCCGGATGAGGAGAGGACGTTGTTAGGCATGCAAATGTGAAATGCCCAAAAAGCCTGTTTAATGAACGGCTAATGAAATGTTGGATATTTCCTAATGGATTTTTGCGAAAGTGTTTGAGTGAGTAGTAAGAATTTAAAATATTGATTTAAAAAATTATATCACATGAAAGTTTTATATTATAATATTTTTTTAATATAATTGTTAAGAGTTTCACAATATCTGTTAGTTGTAACTGTTAAGGCTTTGTTAGATAAATAAATTAAAACTTTAAATTTTTAACTTGTTATCTTGTAAAGCTTTTGTATATAACAATAATTGATTACAATATAAAGCTCTTGCATGCTACAATATTTAAGTTTTAATTTTAAATTCTAACTTACTTTTAAATTGAGTGTAATTTCAACCAAAATACTAAACAGTACATTTAATTTATTTCGGCTAAGGCCTAAGGACATAAGTTAATGGATTCAAATCTCCTGTTTAATTAAATGAAGGATTTTTTTTTTGAAAAAAAAAAGTAAAACTAAAGGGTATGCTTATAGGACTCTAGTCAAAAAGGAGTTTAATTTATTTCGGCTAAGAATAAATAATCTTAATCTTGTGTTTGGTGACGACTTTAGACTGATAACTTATCCAATCAGCCAAAAATAGTCTCTTTTTTGTGGGACTGATAGTTCAATCAAAAACCATGGGTTTAATAATTCTTAGGACTTGGGATAAGAAAATTTCCCCGCCCCAGTAAATTTTAATCCCATACCGACGACTAGAACTTCCCACTCTACCGTCACTTATCCCTTTCCCCTCACCGGACAACGGAAAGTCGCTACCTCCACCGTCAGAGAACTCGTGGTCCACCGTTGGAGCTTCCATCGGCCGTCGCCCCTCAGACGGCCACGAAAAAGTTGCCACCTCCATCATCCGCAGATCTCGTCGCCCCCCTTTCCCAACAAATCTTTGTCGCCCCTTCCTACCCATGACTCGTGTCGACCCCCATCCCTAGTTTCCGTCGTTCACCAAGATTTCCGTCGCTTACACCACTCTACCTTCGATCTTTGTCGCGGGGGCCTGTGAAGTTGGAGTCAGTATTGTCGCTTGTCAGAGTCGCCATCGTCGCTCGCCGGAACTCCTCCATCCCACTAAATCGTCGCTTGCAACCCACAACTGGAGTTTGCCCAGCCTCCCCTGTTCCTCGCTAGATCTCTGCAATTGCAAGCCCTCCATTGGTGCTCTAATGTTGGAGCTGAACTATTTACCCCCTATGCAAACAAGAGAACTAGAGTTTAAAATAAAAAATGAGAGAACTGGAGAGAAGAAAGATTGAGAAAAAGATGACAAAATTTGTTAACGAGCTTAAATTTTAAGGGTTAGAATTTAAGTATTATACGTATTGGAGTTTTATATTATAATTAATTTTTATTTTTTATTATAATATATGTAAGTTTTATATCGTAGTTAAGTTGAAATTTAAAGTCCAAATAACTTGTTAAATTGAGGAAGTAAATGTTTTATTTTGTTTGTAATTAATTTGTAAAATTTAAATAAGATTTTAATCTTTCAACTGTGCTACTAAAACTTATTATTAAGAAAATTTATCACTTCATATCAGTAATTTAGTCAATCATATTTTATTTTGATTGATATAGTTGACTAAAATTTAAATTTTTTATATTCACAATTTAATAATTATTTAGATGAAACTAATTTTAACATATTCAATTTAATCTAATCTGATATTGCACCAAATAATCTTATCTAATCTTATGCAGTCTAATTCTAACTTGATTATCCTATCCAATTCGACGTGTCAAGTGCGACACAAGAGTAATAGTTAACAGACTCAAATTCTCTGTCTAACTAAGTGTAGGATATTCCTTCTAAAAAATAATAATAATAAAAGAATATGCTTAATGGACGCTTGTTAGAGGAGACTTTAATATATTTCGGCTAAGGCTTAAGGGTACAAATTAAGATATTTAAATTTTACCTTTAATTTTGATGGTTGTCTAATCAATCTTTTTAATATACATTATTTAAAAAGTTTAAAATAATATTTAATTTACTTTTATATATTTTTATTAAATAATATATCATAATATAATTGGTTAGATATCATTTCATTCGTTAAAAATTAGGCAAAAGATTTAATAAGTTTTAAAACATTAATAAAGGATAATAAACCAATCCGAACGCCCACTATGCTTTTTAATTATGAGTGGTTCTGTATCTTTTGGCCCCTATAAATATGTATGTGTGTGTACATAGTGGCGCGTGTTTCAAATAAAAAAACACACCACGTTAGAATTATTCTATTTAAAAAGAATTTAATAAAAAAACCTGCCTACTGATAATATGTTTTGTTTCTATAATTCTCTCAACTTCTAATTATTTCAATTTAATAAACAGGATCTACCCTGTAAATTTGATGGTTTTATTCATTATCATCGCATTTTTTTGTCTTCATTATTATCAAAAACTTTATCTTTCTTTTCTTTTTCCCATTTTCAATAATAAAACCTTTCATTTTCGACGGTGGAGCATTTTTTCAGACGGTATTTATGTATATAATACTAGAAGAAGAAGACAAGACAAGCTATCAATCTCAATATGCGTGTACAATTGGTTGTACTGCTCGCATGGTCCCCTTCATACTCTCTTAACCTTTTCTAATGTGGATTTAGTTATGTCATGTCATGATTAGGGTGCATAATCTAGATTTTCTACTGGCCAACTTGCTTATCAAGCAAAAAAAAAAAAAAAAAAAAAACTTAATTTTATCTCTTTCTCGTTGGTCATTATTATTACACTTATCCAATTGATAAGAATTGAAGTTGGCTTTTTCTATTTTTGTTAAGTCGTTGTCGTCATACGCATGTCTTAAGCCTTCCATCATACAAAAGTGAACTGGACTATGCTGCCTATTTCACCGGTTGAAAAACTTCTCTCAAGTAGTTCTGTAGCATAATCAGCTCTTTTTTAATATATATACATAACAATTTTATTACAAATTGTTATTCATAAAACAATATATCCAAACCTAAAAAACAACTTATAATTTTATAAATAGTAAGATTTTAATTTAAAAATGGTTTTTCATATTTATATACATTATCTTCCTATCAGTAAGCAGTAGAATTATCAATCCAACAGCTCAGCAAATTTGGTATACATACGACCATTATTTTGTCTGGCATCACGACTTATTTAATTAGTTTAGGCACACATTGTCAATATTTCAGTGCCAAATATCTCACGCTGATAACAAATTTCTACGAGTGTACATGTGAAATAAGAAATAACAACGTTGTTTGTAATATTATTAAATCGAGAGAACATTGGTTTCATTTTAATATTAATCAATGACTAGTCACATGCGTCACTTTCCAAGGTAAGGCAGCTATGCTACCTAACTCGTACGAAGAATTTGTCGCCCACAGGCGATCTATTTCCTCTTGCAATGCACCAAAATGGTGGCAACGACACTTTTTTTTTTTTTTCTTCTTCTTTTTCTCTTGCTTTCTTTTTTTCTTTCTTTCTTCCTTCTGTTGTTTTTTCTTATACCGAGAACAAAGTCAGTTGAACTTATCGTCTTGACTAGATGTCTATAAAACATCATAATCAATCTGACATTAATATACATGGAGTTAGAATATGTGATGAACTGGCGAAACTACAGTGGAAACTTACAATTATTAGACCTAAAAATATATCGATGCTTCAAATACTTAACACCATCTAAGGGGCAGAAGCACACTGAGGCCTTTGAAATTTGGCTCTAATTAACCTCTCCATATTTATATATATATATATGTATACACTAATCAAGGTACACGCAATGCACGTAATCGCGTGTAATAAGTTGTAATTGAAGTTCTCATAACGTATATAATGAGTAAAAAGTATCAATACCAAAAAAATACATTGAAATTTTCTAAAAGAAAAAAGAATATTTGCACAAATAAAAAATATGTATTTGTTTTATTTTAGCATCGACATTTATTTTTTTAGATCCAACAACCTCAAATTCATGAATACACAAGTTTTAATAGGAGTAAATATAATAGGTTAAGGTCTTATGAAGGATAAATAAGTAAAAGAAACAAACAGATAAAAAATATATACTTTAAAAAGGAAAAAATATTCAGAATGTGAAACAATTTTTTATATTATATTTTAAATATGTATTTTTTTATTTTTTTCCAAAACTGCTTTTTTTATTATTTTATCTTTTAAGACCCCCACATGCCATTTGTATTAGATTCTCTCTAGAAATAGTCAGTTTATTAATTAAGGAGTAAAATTGAATAAATAATTAGCCAAATATTTAATTTAGTTCTTTATTTTAGAAAAACCAAATGCGCGCACACACACAAATTTGAGCATGAAAGGAATGAAAAAAAACTAACCGTAACAAAAGTCAAAATTAATTACAAACAAAGAGAATATTCCAGTAAGAAAGTTAAAATTGGAGTTTTAAGAATTTCATAAGAAGAAGTAATAAATCTAAAATAAAGAGAAAATGAAAGAGGAATAAAATAGGAAGAGACAGGAGAATGTTGGATGTAATACACTACAATAAACAAAATGAGCCAAAAATAAAGAACGAAAAAAGAAAAAATAAATTATTTAAAAAATAAAAAAGAAGAAAAAAGATAAAACCACTAAAATTAGAAAAAAAAGAAGCTAAACACCCTACAAAAAATCCTTCGTCCTAATAACTTTTTATTATTAATTGTAGCTTTTAACTTAAATATAGAACACCAACGTACACTAAGAAAAAAAAATGTTTTTGATATTTTAATGTTTAGTTTGCTTTACGTACTTAGTTTTTTAATCGTTGAAGTTTGGATTTTGTTTTTAGTTTTTAAAAGTAAGTGACTGTTATTAAGTTTTATGATTAACGTGATAGAATTTGCTTTGAGTTTTAATAGTGATAATTTTTAGCTTTTAATGGATAAATAGATAAAGTATGAAAATAACTCTGTAGAAAGGAGACAAAAAGAGAGTAGGATATAAAGATAAAAGAAGTATACTCGCCTCGTTCTGTTCTATTGCCATCCCTATTTATATGATACAATGCTGGAAATACAGAGCTAAAAAATGTAAAGCATGAAAGTAGTGAAATTAAAAGAAAGAGAGATTTAAGTGGTTTTAAAGGTATCTAAAGCCGTTTGATAGATTGGTTTAAAATTTGTTTACATCAAGAATAATGTAAAGCTCTTATATATTATAGTATAAATTAAAAAATAACTATAATATAAAACTCTTACATCATTTAGAAAAAAACTCTTACATATTATAAAGTTTGAACAAATGTGTCAAACATCTAAGTAAGCAAATAAAATCAAAGAAAAACTAGAGCAAAAGAAAGAAAGAGGAAAAAGAAGAAAAAAATAGGAAAAAAGTTAAAAAAAAAAATTTCCAAACCACCAAAACTGTGCATTTTGGACGACTACAAAAGGAACAGTGCATTCCTTATTCACACTTTTTATATATCTAAAGACTAAAGATATACATATCATAGATGTTGTGAGCCGTGAGTTCAAAGCTTTTTTATTTCCACACACGACAGAATGATCAATAGCCTTCCCATGGCACAATGGATACAAGTCAAGTCTTTTAGCTTGGTGGCCTGCCCCACCATACCTAAATATTGCCACAAGAATAGTGAAGGTAGGCAATATTTTGAAAATGACGAGAACCAATCTAATGTTTTTTATTAGGAGGGAGATATTTAAAACTTACACCTTGCAGTGGAATAAAGTAGAGAATTATCCCTCAATCATATTCACTTTTTTTAAATGTGATATTTTACTAGCATTGATGATGACCACTACCCTTAATTTTTTAACTTTTACAACATTGTTTATCCAAAAAAAATAAAGGTAAAATTTTCTTCACGTCAAATCAAAATATTTTCATTATTGGTACATGAACGATATATGCAGAAATGATTGGGGGCATGGGCATTGGTGAGGTCTAAAGCCACCAGTGACAAAGCTTAAATACCACAATTGACGAAGCTTAAATGAGCATACACGAATTTTATACAACCACTCCTAACAAGTCTACTTTTTCACTTTGCCCCTTTCTTTTGAACCCGTCTATTTCGCTTCTATTATAAGATATGATAAGAAAAACTATTTATAAGGTGTTTAATATGGTGGTTAAAACTATTAATTAGAATTATAAATATTGTAGTATGCAAGAGCTTGACACTAAGCAATTTTTTTCATTTACAGCAATATATGAAAGCTTTACACTGTTCTTAGCTGAAAAGTTGATTAAAACAAATTTTACCAAACAGGCTATTAGGCCGATCATTTCACATGATATCAATTTTGACACAAAAACAATGAAAAGATACTATTGCAAATCACGACCATACCTCACATGTCGCTTGTCATTTTAATTATGTTAATTAACATTATCTTGCTTTGAACCTAGAACGATGACAGGGATGCTGATTTTGGCACTTTCACAAGATTACAAGAGTTAATTATAATAAATTCAACTCAAGCCGAGACTTTCCTTCTTTCTCAAATGATCAGCTCAAGTTATGCTTAAAAATAAAAATTATAATTATTCATCATCACACGACGTACCAATTAGGCACGTAGAAACACAGAGAGTAAATTAAAGAAAGCTGAAATATTTGTTATTTGATACTTTTGTTGTATCTTAATCACAGTCGTCGAAAAGATCTGGGGAAGACGATCACCCCCGTTGATCATACACGGTGTCGCTTTTACCAGTTGCGCTCTCTTCTATCCTGAAGGCAACATCAAGCAAGTTGGCCTTATAGCTGACCCCTGAGCTTTCATTTTGCGCCGTTGGTTCCTCCCCACCATGTGCTCTCCTCCAGCTTGATGTTTATTGTTTTGTTTCTATTGTCCTTATATTCGAAGCCAACCGAATTAAAAAAAAAAAAAGAAAAAGAAAAGGAATAAAATAAAATAAGATTATCACATGAGCATGAATAATATTTATTGTGTTGTACATATTATTAATTTAGAAACATACGGAAATAGAAGCACTCGGACCGCCTTTGGTGACTCATTAAATGTAATGGAAATTCAACTAGACATTTCCTAGCCCTTACCGACAATTATATTTCATGTCTCTTTTATGATACAAAATGACAAATATACCCTTGTGTTGTTTTTAATTTTGTGACTTCATCAAAGGGAACGGATAACATAATTGATGAGGTAACTCGCTACGAGTAATGCCCTAATTTACAAACTTATAAATTTGTTGGCTCTTTTGTGCGCAGGTAAAAAAAAAAATGTATCTTTAACGTGGCAACCGAGTCCCTTTACGGAACAATCACTAGTCACCAACTTGCAATCGTAGATGAACAGAGACTAATCAAATGCGTAATCCTAGGCCGATTTAGTATCCGATTAATAGGGTGTTTGCAATTCAAGAAGTTTTTGTTGATATAATATAAAGCTCTACTTATAGTCTCAAGTATGGATAAGCTATAGTGTAAAGCTCTCATAAGTGTTTTTAACCAAAATTAATTCGAATTATTGGCTCCCAAATACCTCATATATTATATTTGAGAAAACAAAAGAGTGTGCTCACTTAATTCATCTCTTTAATTTTTTTTCCTTTTTTAATTCTACCTTTTTTATGTTCATATATCCTAGACATACAGAAGTATGGATGTTTGTGTTCTTCAACATGCTTGTTTGTGTGTTTGCATTCAACTATTACATGATTTTTTTTGTGTTTATTTCAACTCAATTGTTGGTTGATTTTTTCTTTATTTTTTTAATATTTTACATTTTTATTATATTTGTCATGAATCTTTGTGTTTTTTTTTTCAAATATGTGACTATTTAAACATTTGTTTACATACTTCGTTAAATATTATTTTCTCAAATATGACTCTAATAAATACTTTTTAATATTTTGTGTAAGTGTTTCGATCAAAATGTAATGCCATAACACCTCAAAAAAAAGGTAATGCAATACCCTTGTCACTTCAATCTTTGGATGCTCAACAGTGTTTATATAATTACTTGCTTAGTTTTTTTTTTTTTTTGTTTAGAAATCTAATTTTTTAAATATTTTTCTCTAAATCCCTTTTGAAATAATTTCTCAATTTTTTTTCAAAGTTTTATTTTACTTTAAATTTACTATTTAAATGTTTCTTTCAAAATATATATTTTTATTGTTGTTTTCACAAAATATCTTTGACTCGTGGACTATTATATACTTTTATATTATATAGAAAATAGGCAATCAAATTATTTGTTTGATTTTGCAACAAAAAAGTTGATCTCCTTAAAAGAATCAAAATCAAGCTAAATTAAGAAATACGCGCGTTTAATATAATCTCACAAAAGTTGTTATGATTAAAAATGTTATCATTTATTAGTAATAATTATCTCGATTCATAAAATAATATAATCTTAAATTAAAACTGCTGCAATTTTTTAGGGAAAAAAATAATACATACTACTAAATAAAGAAGTGGAGGTAAAATTATTCTTTAACATAAGATACAATATCTTTAACATTTACATAAAAGGAGAATGAGTTTCTCCTAATTCTCCCTAGTATAAGAAATACAGAAAGTATCTCGTCTTTTTTTTATTTTTTGTTTTTTAAACTTTTTCTTCTTTCTCTTTTTCTCTTATTTTTTTTTTCCAATTTTTATCTTTTTTTTCATACATATATGTGTTTTTATATTTTTGTTAATTTTTATGTTTTTTTTGGTTAACACACTTAACACCTATCTGCGCAGAGTGTGCTTTTCTACTTCTATTATTGTAGAAAGGGCGAGAATTCTTACGGTAAGAAGGACGTGTTGCTCAGTATAAACACGTGGCACATGGATAACTGCCAGATCAGATCCAAAGAGTCCGTGAAACTAGCCGCGTTGGACTCGAAACTCCTCAACTCAGCTCCTCCAAGTCAAAATTCTCCTGATATCGTGGCAGCTGACACGGACCCACACCCCATCAAACCAAACCAATCAAAAACCCATTTACCTCAAAAAAAAAAAAAAATCTTCGCTTAGTCCACTGAGTTACCCGACCTTCCAGTTTTCATTCACGATGATACGCTGTCGTATAAGAAACAATAAGTATTTAGGATTTTTTTGGGGGAAATTAACGTTTTACTTTTTGGGAAATTTACCTTTTTTCCACCTCTTTTATTTAGTCACTCGGTGCTCTTTGGATCTTTTCAGTGTAGTTGTTGATTTTTTTAATTAAAAAAAGCTCGTTGGTATATATATATTATAGGGTTCATGTGGTTCTCTCTCCCTGATACAGTGCAGCTACGGCGGTTGTTGGCTTTGACTCGAGGGGCTTCGTCGGAGATTATTCGCCAAAAAAATCGCAAAAGCATATCGAAGTCCGAACAGATTCCAAAAGTAAGTTTAATCTTTCCTCTGCTCTTTTGAAATTCGTTAGGAAAAAGATTTCACTGCTTTGGGATCTCCTTTTCCGATTTCCGTGCCTTTGGTGGGTTTTTCAGTGACTTTGCCCATCCATTTTCCCCCCTGGAAATTAGAAACGAATTGTTCGCTAACTTGCTTCTTTTTTTTTTTCCTCAGGTTGGAGTTGCGTTGAACGGAAGAAAGGCGAAGACTGTTCACGGATCCCATTTTGTTTACGAAAAAAGTTGCGAAATTTCCGATTCAGGGAAAAGAAAAAATCAAATCAGATCCTCTATATTTAAAAAGACAAGCTTACTGAGACTTGCCCTGTTTTACTTTCCCAATTTTTGAGTTCTGTAGCCGACAGACACAAACACAGATGGTAGTGAAAGTAGCCACGGCCGGTTTCCAATGGCCGCAGCCGATTCTCTCCCATTCGCCATCTTCTTCCCAAGCCCTAGCCTACGCAATCTCGTCCCCTTCTTCTTCTTCCTCGAAACGCAGGAGCCGCGGCGACGGAGCACCCCTGGTCTGCCGCCACGTGCAGAGATTTCACCGCTCCGCTCTGTTCGGAACTCCTACTACGAGGCTCAACAGGTCTTGGTCCTGCGAGTTTCCGAAAACGAAGCTTAAAACCATTAGAAGAGCCACCAGTGCGAGCCTGGACGCCTTCTCGGACGAAGAATTTTCGAAGAAGATGCAAGAATTGGCTTTGAGATTCCAACTCTCCGACGACGGCGACGATGATTCGGTATCGGCGCCTGTCTCCGATTCCAGAGACAGTAACAGTAACACAACCGCCAATAGTAGTACTTCCGATAGTTGTTACACTTTCAACCAAGAAATTTTGAGATTAAACGCCAGCATCGACTTGGTAGAGGATCGGGATCTTTTCGAGGAGCTACCGGATTGGACCGTGGAGGAGGAGATTATTACGGCGAGCATAGAGCGGAAGGCGAACAGCGTCGATTTGCCGCTCTCGCTCCGGATAATAAAGAAGAAGATGCAATGGCAGGACAGTTTCAGGGAAGCAGGGGAATCGGCTTACTGCTCGATGAAGAAGGCTTTCTCTTCGATGGTGTTCATAATCCGGGAGCTTCACAGCTACACCTTGCAGATGAGAGAGCTCCTCTTCTACGAGGATCTGCAGGGAATTCTCTCCCGTGTCCAGAAGGAAATGCACGCCTCCTTCGTCTGGCTCTTCCAACAAGTCTTCTCTCACACGCCGACTTTGATGGTCTACGTCATGATCCTCCTCGCCAACTTCAGCGTCTACTCCATGGGTCACAACCCCGCCATCGCCGCCCTGTCTCCGCCGGGGACTTACTCGACCGAGACCGCCTCCGTGGTTGAGGTTCAGGATCACAACAATCACAAGTTCGATTCCTCGGCGATTAAGATCTTTTCGGCGTCGTCCTCAGTCGGGAAGACGACGTCGATAGGAGGAAACAACGGCGGTGGAGGGAAAGTCCGACCTGTGGCGAGCGGGACAGACGGAGACGGCGGGTTCGACCGGTCCGACCAGTATCGGGGGGTTCTGCCGACGGGGCTTCGCAGCTGTCCTCGTTTGGGACGGTGGAGACGGTGTCGGAGGAGGCAAGGGAAGAGGAGGCGGCAGTTGTGGAATTCGATGGTGGACGAGGCGTCGAAAATGCAGGATTTGTTCAGAGACGAGGCGCTGGATCGGGAGACGATTCAGAAGTTTGTCTCGCCGGTGAATGCAAAGATTGAATCGGATGATTACGAAGAATACCTCAGAACGGATCTTCTCTACCAAACGAGCTTGTCTCAGGATCCCAATAACCCCTTACTTCTCGCCAACTATGCCCAGTTCCTTCATCTCGTTGTTCACGACTACGAACAGGTAAATTTTCTTCTTCTCGGTAGTTTTATTTTATTATTATTTTCTTTACTCGATTGCGTAGTTTTAGTCATTTATGTTTATTTATTTTCATTTTTTCTGTAGTAATATCTCATTCATCTAGTTGCCCAATAGAGACATCTCTGTGGTGTTTACAGTAATTAGAAACATGAAAAAAAAATAAAAATCAGAACTGTGTCCACTATAAGTTGTTTGAGTCAACATTCCTCTCAAAAACTTCTCAAGGCTTTGGCGATCTGATCCACTTTTGTCGTATTAATTGAAGTTCGGTTTGATTTCCTCAACTTCGACAGCGAAATGTGTGGTGTAGGCCTCCGTCTTGCCTTTTCTTGGCAAAAGCTAGTGAAATTCAAATCAAAATTAAAGTAAAAAATAACCACTTTTGGCTTCCGTCATGCTGTTCGTGATAACCCTCCCTAAAGTAGTTCTTTTTAATTTCAAATTACTGTATATCCCGTATTAATTTTATCACGTCTTTTAGAGTTGCGTGTTGACTTGGAATTTTTTTTTAAATATAAACAAACAGAGCGGAGGAGTACTATAAAAGAGCAACGGCGGCGGAGGCAACGGATGCGGAGGCGTATAACAAGTACGCGACGTTTCTTTGGAGGATTCGAAACGACATGTGGGCTGCCGAGGAGACATTCTTGGAAGCCATTTCCGCCGACCCGGGAAACTCCCACTACGCGGCTAACTACGCTCACTTCCTCTGGAACACCGGTGGCGAGGACACGTGTTTTCCTCTCAACTCCCCTGAAACCACCCAAGATTCTTAAAAACAAAAAAGAAAAAAAAAGGATTGAAAAAATAAATACCAAAAAACAAAACCCCAATTACAAGGAGAATAAAAGGGGAAAAAAAATATAGAAAGATAAGCCTGTCGACTTCAACCCACCACCTCCCTTTATTATGCACCCCCTTTGGTGTTTTGTTGAGGGGAAAAGAAAATAAAAAGATATATGTTTATATTTTTGCGTTAAAGTTTTCTGTTTCTAAAAATTTGATGGAGTGGGGTGGAATTGAAGACGGTGACGGTGATGGTGGCGGTGGAGTTTGTTTTGGAGGCATGCAAGCACGTGGCCGTGGAATGGGTTTTTGAATGTGCAAAAATAAAAAAAATAAAAAAAAAGACTTGCATGCGAAATGGCAACAAATGGCGGTGTTTGGCTCTGCGCGTTTGGCGCCCTCGAGATCTACTCCCACTGTCCTAGGACGATACTAAAATGGCTGCTCTGTCGTGGCGGAACTGGGATGGGAGGCTTATGGGATTTGCACGGATGGTTTACTTCTTCTTTTTTTTTTTAATTTCTTTTTGTGGACACAATCACATGGCAAATGTAATTATCTTTTTTGTTAATATAAATGCCATTTCAAATTACAAGGAACAATGAAATTTGAGAATGATTTGTAGGTCAAGTCAATGCAAGAAATGCATGTGTTTCTCGTGCTTGTAATATCGTCTCTAATTGAGTTTCCTTTTATTTTTTCCTCTACAAAATTTCTCATCATTATGTGGGTATTTTTCTTTCATAGTGTAGTGGGTTATGATGCTCATTAGCTTTTACAAGTGGGATTAAAGGGAGAGACACGAACCAATAACAAGGATTTTTTCTTTTAAAACAAAGAAGATTGATGGTTCATTGAGCGGCTGACAAAGGAGTCAGATTTTTCATGATATTCGGCTTTTGTTTTTGATGTGCCTGCAATGCAAACTATAAATTTGACGGCCAGGCTTTTCTCTACTGTTCATAAAGGACAACTTAATTGCAAGAGAAACAGTCACCTTGCACAATTGATTTCTTATTAGTGAAAAAGCACATGTGATCTCCAGCAGAAAATACAGTGCTGATAAACTGAACTTGTAAATTAGAACGCGTTATTTCTTTTGCAAAAGTTGGTTTCAGTTTCGGTTTTAAAAAGGTGATAACATTTTCTTAAGCATTATAAAATTTATTAAACTTGACAATATTTTCTTTCTTTGTTTTTGTAAGAACAAAATAAAGCAATATAAAGCTTCCAAAGTCACTCTAAAGTAGGGGCAGGCAGAAAAATTAGTGAGAGTAATAGAGGTGTGATTGAACTCATAACATGAGTGATAAAATTGATTTTAAAATGTTGAAACATAATTTAAATTGTATGGAATGTAGTTTTAGGGAGGGCAAAATATAATTTTTATAGAATTTTATATTCAAAATTATATGGAAAATTTTTTTAAAGGTACGGCTTTCCACTCTTGTTTCTACGTGGCTCTCAGAAGGATGAAGCATGTGCTTTTAGGATACTCTTTATACGTTGTATATGCATACAAAGCCACGCATTTATACGCCTTCATATTAATAAATATTCATGCAAAATTTAGATCCTCTATTATTGGACACAATTTCAAGTTTTCTTCCTGGTCTTGGCGGCCTTTAGTTCTTACATTTTTATGGGTGGCCATTCAGCAGGCTGTGGGAAAAGCAAACGTTTCTTATTCTTTTCTATTGTTTTTTGCTTTTGTTTTACAGGACCGAGTAATATATTTTCCTCACAAGGAAAAAACATAATGTAATATATGCAACAATCATGCATGTCAAGCACATGGGAATAGAAAGGATAATGGAAAATGGGTCCTTAATTTGGTACTTGGGGATTAAGTTAGGCCAAGCAGAAAATGACGGAGTTTTCACGTGAAATAATTACAAATGTTGGGTGTGATAATAGAACTAGTCCTTTCCAAATTCAAAAATGATGTTTCAATTAACAGAAGAGTGGTTGACAGCTCTTGAAAATTCTTTAGGCAGGGAGAACAATGGGTCAATTTGAAAATAGTACTTTTGTAATATCATTTTTCAATTTTTTATCTTTATGAGAAAATATAAAACATGCACTATCAATGAATATAATTTAAGGGTATTTTGGTCTTTTACTAGCTAGGAGAATTCATACCTCTTAAAGGGAGGGGAAAAAGTAAAGAACACAGTAATAATGATCAAAAAAGAAGTATTTGGTTTTTAATTTTGTAGCTCGGCACTAAACATGAGAAGCCCTTTTTTTCTTTTTGGAAAATTGACATGTGTGATACCGATTTATCCTTTACCGCCAATTTTGAAGCAAAAACGCCTCCGATATGATTTTAGGTCCGTGGTTAACCACAGTGGATGATGAAAAAAAACAGACAAGCATCTCATGGAAATAAATTTGTTACAGTAAAGGCCCAATACTATGTAATTCGGCCCAATAACAAAATTTGGGTTAATGATAATGAAATGCACACCGAAGGAAAAACAGAATTGCATTTATCATATATAACAAGAAGAAATTACCTTAATTCATGCCAAGCCAAAAGAGAAACACGTGTGTAAGCCTAATCTTCTTTCACACAAGTTTCCAGTGAGCTAATAAGCCTTGCTCATTGTGATGTTTCACAAAATCATTTATAACAAAAAACTTTTAGATGCTACAATATAAATCTTTTACATGCTGCAGTTTTCAGTTCCGAACACACACACTTTTTAAACACCTTTTATATGTTGGTCGTGTACTTATATTAAGAAGGACAAAAGCAAGAACGAGATTGTGATGCATGACATGGCTTCTCTTCATGCCCACTTCGGAGTCTATTAATATCGACGAGTCAAATTAACCACAAATTCAATTCCATATAATTTATGTTGAAAAAATTCTTAAAAATTTGTATGATGATATTCCAAAATTTTCTCTTGATTCCTTAATGGTCTAATGCATATGTACTTAAGGCATGTTTGACACACCGTATTGTATTGCATTACACTGTATCGTATTGTATTCATGTTATACAAGACATTGTTTGGTTTTGTACCGTATTAATATGTGTATTACACTATACAATATTTCTTTACCACCATATTGTATTGTATTAGCATTTAAACTTTAAATATAGTAAATTTGGGTCATAGTTCCTAGGTCGAAAAGGGAAAGGAAAAACCTTTGGTAAACCCTAATTTCAAATTTGTAAATTTGTTAGTTTTTATGAAGTTTTGTGCATGTTTTGTACTAAGAAAGCACTCTGACATGTTAAGTGGACTTTATGACATGATTATGTGATATGTTTTATATATGGAGATGATGTTAGAAGTGAGAAACTAAGGTTTTAAATGTTTAAAATCTTTTAATATTTTTCAAAGAATGATAATTTTGATGGTCTTAGAGACCGATTTATTTTCCAGACAAGACACAAGATTTTTTAGAAATGATGAAATAAACAATTTTCATGGACAAAGTTTTGAAAAATTCAAATTGGAACATATTGAAAATTTATATCTAAAGTTCAAAAGACTTGAAAATCAGCCAAAACCCTAGGTCCAAATTCCAATTGGGATTCGAGGTCGGGATTGGGATTTAGGGCTAAGGTCGGATTGACCTCGGGACTTGAGATTGGGTTGGCGATCGGGATTGAGGGCCAGTGTCAGGGTTGGGATTATGGTTTTGGTCAAGATTTGGGATCAGGGTCAGGGGTCAGGATTTGAGACTAAGGTTGGGATTCAAGGTCGAGGTTAAGATTTGGAACCGAGATCGGGATGGGGGTTCAAGACTGAGGTCAGAGCTGGATTACGGACCGAGTTAGGATTTGGGATTGGGGTCAAGATAAAGATTCAGGACTAGGATCACGGTCTAGATTTGGGACTAAGGTTGGGGTCGAGATTCAGCACCATGGATTTAGGAATAGGGTCAGAGTTAGGATTCATGATTCGAGGTCACGTCGAGATTCGAAACTAGTGTCGGGAATAGGGCTGGGGTCAGGGTTAGGTATCAGGAACAAGGTCTACATCGGGGTTAAGATTCGGGGTTTAGGATTTGTGATTAGGGGCAAGATCGGCATTCAGGACTGGGATTAGGATTGGAGTTTGAGACTAGAGTCTGGCTCATTATTCGGGACGAGTGTTAAGGGCGGGATTTAGGACCGAGGTTGGAGTAGGGATTTAGGTTCGAGTTTAGGGTCGAGATTCGGGACCGGGGTCAAGGTCGGGATTAGGGTTGGGATTCGAGACCGGGGTTAGGGTTAGGATTCAGGAATGGGGTTGGGATCGGGATTCACAATTCTAGGTTAGGGTCGGGATTTAGGACTAGGATTGGGATCAGGATTTAAGACTGAGGTTGGGATCAAGATTTGGGATTAAGCTTAGGGTCTAGGTCGTGGTCGGGATTCAAGACCAGGGTTAAGGTTAGGAATTGGGAACAGGATCGGGGTTGGGATTTACGATTTAAGGTCAGAGTCAAGAATCAAGAACAATATCGGGTCAGGATTCAAACCAAGGTTGGGGTCAGGATTCACAGTTTAGGGTCGAGTTGGGATTCAAGATCGGGATTTGGGACCAGGGACGAGGTCGATATTTAAGGTAGGGATTCGAGACTGGTGTCGTGGTCAGGCTTTGGGACCACGATCGGGATCAAGATTTAAGATTTAGGGTCAAAGTTTAGATTCAATACTAGGGTCATGGTTGGGATTTAGGGTCGGTGTCTAGGTCAAGATTTAAGACCAAGATCAAGATTCAGGGTCTAGGTCAAGATTTAAGATCGGGGTCGAGGTCAGGGTCAAGGTTCGAGACTAGGGTAGGAATTTAGGATCAGGGTCGAGATTTATGATTCAACGTTGGGGTAAAAATTTAGGACTGGTTCGGTTTGGTTTGAGATTTGGGACCGTGGTCACGGTAAAGATTCAGGACCAAAGTCGAGGTTAGGATCCAAATTGTGGAACGAGGTCAGGGTTGAGATTTACGATTCGGGGTTGGGCCATGTCAGGATTCGGGACCGAGGTCGAGGTAGAGACCTCACTTCTGAATCCTAACTCGGACCACCATCCTAAATTGCTACCCCTACATCAGTCCCAAATTCCCACCTAAAATGGTCCTGAGTTTCAACCCTAACCTTGAATTATGAATCCCGACCCTGACCTCAAATGGTGACCCCTAACCCAGTCTCGAATCCCAACTCTGAGCCCCGTCTTAAATCTCAACCTTTGACCTCGGTCTCAAATCCAGACCTAGACCTTAAATCTAGACCCCGACCTCGATCTCGAATCCTGATCTCGACACAGTCACGAAATCCCAACTGCGATTCTGTCTCAAATCTTGATTTGGACCCCGAACAAGAATCCCAAATCTCGATCTCAATTGTGGTCCATATCCTAGTGCTGACCTTGGTCCCGAATCTCAACCCCAATCTTGGTCCCGAATCCCTGCCACAACCCTAATCCCGAATCTGACCATGACCCTGGTCTTGAGTCCCAACCACCGACTCGGATCTCAAATTTCGACCCAAAACTTAAATCCCGACCATGAATCCCTTAGTTACCCGGGTCTTGAATCTCAACTTTGACCCTGACCTCTACTCGGACCCTAACCTCGAATCCTAATTGGGATTTGGACCTAGAGTTTTTTGGCTGATTTTCAATTCTTCCAAACCTTGGACCTAAATTTTCGATATGTTTTAATTGGAATTTTACAAAACTTTGTTCATGAAATTGTTTATCTTGCTATTTCTGGTAAATCTTATATTTTGTCTAGAAAATATATTGGCCTCTAAGAATATCAAAAATCGTCATTCTTTGAAAATAATCAAAACTTTGTCTTGAAGCAAAGTTTTCTCCAAACTTTGATTTTAAAGTTTCTCACTTCCAACATTATCACCATACATAAAACACATCATATAATCATGCTATAAAGTTCACTTAGCATGTGATAGTCCTTTCTTGGTACAAAACATGCACAAAACTTCATAAAAACCAACAAATTTACAAAGTAAATCGTCCTTGATGAAGCTCAAAACCTTGCTACTCTTTCCCAACAAAACCATGACAAAATCCGCATCAAACTCTTCAAGAAAAACATTAAAATTCTTAAGAAAAGCTTGAACTTTTGCCTTAAAATTTAGTTAGTCTTACACTAGAATACTTGATCTTGATTTGAAGCTTGGTTGGAGGTCGATTGTTTGAAAAATGTTTTCTAGGGATTAATAGGGAGAGACTGCTGGTTTTTGTAGAGAGGAAAATGAGTTGTTTTGCTCAAGTTTGCATGGATAAGAAGAAGAAAAGATGTGAACTTACCCAACTAAACACTTAATCTCATTAAATCTTACTTTAAGGACTAATTTGAAATAAATTATTGCCCCAATTTTCATGGCCAAAACTGGATCCTATAGGAGGGTGAGGTTGTAAATTTTTCACCATTTGGGTGATACTGTGGTTGGTCCCACAATCTTTTACATAGTGTAAATATACACTACACTATATTTTTTCTTATTGTTAGTGTAAGATTGAGAAGATATTTGCTTTAACAGTCAAAAATTATATTAACTTACTTTTTACCCATATTGACTAATTCAATGCATTATTTTACCTATCTGTGTTTGTATTTTTTTTTGTGTATTTACACTATATTGTGTACTATTTATTTCTATGTCTTGTTATACTGTATTCCAATAACGTTAGATTAAAACACAAAAATCTTTACCCGTTTAAGGAACTGGCAATTGATAATTTTTATATTGTTTTGGAGCATGGCATGATTTTCTACTTTAATTAACAAATTTATTCTTCATAAATTTATATCATAAAAATTATAATTAATGTGACATAAATTTCATTTTGAAAGTATTTTATAAATTTTTGAGTATTTAAACTCACAAAATTTGCATATTTAAAATACTCCAAATTACACAAAAATTTTAGATTCATAATGCATATTTTTATTATTCATAAATAAGTTATATTTTATCATAATTTAACAAAATATGATTTATTAAGAAAAATTCATTGTTTAAATCTTAAATAATTCTAGATTTAATTAATGAATTCTCTTGGACATTAAAGTGAATATGCCTATGTGTTAACCTTGATTAGATTGGACACGGAAATAGTCAAATTTGGGTTTGTTAGACTTTATTAGAAAAAAATGTTTTTTCTTTCATTAAATACGTTCTCTTTCTATTAATCAATTTTTGAGAGGAAAAAATAATGGTAATCTTTCAAAAAGACGGTTGAGACAAGAAAAAAAACGCGTATTCATTGAAAATCCTATTCATTCTTATGGGGTTAAAACTACTCATAAAACTGTGAGCTTCAGTCTAGTGTATAATGTACTTTTTAGATTGAGTCTTACTGTTTTTATTAGCAGCAGGGCTAATAATCCTATAGGCTTAAATAAGATTCTTATAGGGTTAAAACTACTCACAAAACTGTAAGCTTTAGTCTAGTGTATAATGTACTTTTTAGACTGAGTCTTATTGTTTTTATTAGCAGCGAGATTAATAATTTTATAGGCTTAAATAAGATTGCTCTGTATCCGTTACTTTGTTGGTTACTGAGGTTGGTATTAATTCTACTTGATATTAGTGTTACTTTGGAGAAAGTATTTTTTAGTATGAATTTTATGAAGAATTATGCAAACAATATATGATCAATTGACAAATAAGAATTTGATTGTGAATATCGAGAAAGAAATCTCAACAATATTCTTAAGCATATCAAAATCCTTTGAAACAATTTTAGTAGTTAATTAATAATTATTAGCTTCCACAAAATATTTATTGAAACTTATAATTAGTCTCCTATGACACTGTATGTTTGTCTGTATATATAACATGTATATTACGTGGACCAAAACTTCTAGCCTGACCAAAAATTTTCCCACCTAAAACTTCCATTTTTTTTTTTTTTTTTGGTTTGCACGAGTCTAAACCTAAAAAACCTCCATCTTGATGCAAATGGAAGCTTACACGTTTGTTGAGAAGAAAGTTAAGAAAAGGGGGGAAAATTATCATTAGAAGAAAGAATTAGGCCGTTCAGGTCGGTCTGGATTAATGCTGTACCGGACCTGGTAGATACATACATTGCGCACTATTTACGCCATTCAAGTGCTTGTTTTGGGTCTTATTACTTCCACGTCAGTTATTTCCAGAGAAGAATGTTGGAAAATAATTTTTACTTAGGCCTACATATGTAATTAAATGTGTTATTTAATGCCATTTTAAAGTAAAGTTTAAATTAAAATGATATAATTAAGATAAAGTTAAAAAGCTTTTTTGGGTATTAATATAATGTATGAGTTATTATTATTATTATTATTATTATTATATGTGTAGATACAATTTGTAATTTTTAGATTTTATGATGGACAAACTGAAAATACATTAAAATAACTAAAAAAAGTTATTTATTTTGATTATGGTCCTCAATTCATACGTATCTTTCATTTAGAAGTTTTAAAGAAATTTTTGCTTCTCTGAAATCCCATCTTCAGAAAATTTTTTAAGAAAGACGTATTGAATTGGAAGATAATAACCCACTACGATCAAGAATCATGAATCAATGTACGCTTCCACAATTCAGAATGATTCCTCTTAATATTTTGACATGAACCATCTTGGTAGATCTTGATAAATTTGGTTTCTTACAAAGAATATATATATGTATATATAATATTATAAAAATGCACTGCATGAAGATTGAGAAGCAGGCAAACGCATGTTTAGACAGTTCTTCTCTCTTTCCACCCAGAATACTCTCGTCAACAAAGCACGTATAGAATCAGAAACCGTTGGGAGTAAAGAAAACGACACAAACTGAGCTGAAAAGATACCCTCAAAGAAAATCGTTGCAGTCCAGCTATAGGAAAAAGAAATTAAAAAAAAAAAAAACCATTTTTTCAGCGTTATTTTAATTCTTTTGCAATGTAATAAACACAGAATATACATAACAGCCAAGAACCGCATACCACCGTCCATTCTTTTAATATACGATAACAAGAGAAAAACGAACCAAACCCCATCAAAGAAACATTTTTTTAGGTAATATAATTTGGACCAAACTGTCAGAAAATTCCACTATTTCTCTCATTTCTCTTGTGATCCTAATTTCTTTACAAATCAAACTAATACAGGTTTTCACAAAGCTACACAATAATAAGAAGCTAACGACATGTTGAATGATTAACTAATTATTCAAATATTAGCATTGGAGGAGAGAGAAGAAGTAACCATCTCCATCAAATCCATATCTCTCTTACAATTTGGGAAAGAAGAAGACTGGTCATGATCTTCAGCCGCGACCAAGTCGACGTTTAGGCTCTTACTATAGCCGTGGTAGTCATCATGTTCAGCAATAGAAGATGAAGAAGTTGGCGCCCCATTCAACAAGTAAGACAGATAGAGATCGGAATAAAGGTGAGTTGTACTATTTGGAATAGTACTAGAACAAGAAGCCTGATCTTGATCTGAAGCTGCAGATAATTGTTCGTTTGGAATAACATCGCAAGAGACAATGCAACAATCCTTGGTGCAATCACCACCATTGATTTTGTCCACCAAACAACCCAAGGTAACATTCTGATGATCGACGAGTGGCGGAATCTTGTGATTGTCATTATCATTGTTGGTGAAGAAGTTCTGAATGAAAAGCAACTCATCGTCGTACGTCTGAGGGACAAGTAAAGGAGATTCAACGCCGGAATTAGTAGTACTGGAATATTCTGATGGGTTATCCAATATCGTTGGATCATTGTTGTCATTGGGAATATTGTTGATGCCCTCGTCTTCAGTAGTACTGAGCGTTGAAGTACTTGCTGCGGCATTGGAGGTGGCGGAAATATTAGGAGTGCTAATATTACTTGTGTTGGTATCGTTAAGACTGTTGCTTCTGATGTAATTATGAAGAATGGAGGATTGAGGCTTTCCTAATTTATTCTGTTGGGATTCTGTTGTTAGAATAAAATTGTGATGAAAACCATCATCATCCAAGATTGTTCATGTCAAATCATCAAGAATATTAATAAGATGCGGAAGTTAACCTGAATCCATATATTGAATGTGATTCTTGTGTCTTTTGGTTGAGGATCTTCCAAGTCTAGTACGTAAATCCTCCCTATCAGAATGCTCTGTAATTTCTCTGTAGATGGATAACAGAAAAATAATGTACGTACTGACTTGGGGGACCACAACCCCTTTATATAATTGCTAAACCCTAGCAATTATCCTTAATTACCAATTTAGCCCATCATAAAATTAGTAATTATAATTTTGGTCTCTACACATAGGAGGCCCACACTTAATGATGCATTAAAAGCCCAAAACCCAAATTGATAGCCTTTAATTCACATTTATTTAATATATTGGCCCATAATTAGATTTTGATCCAACAATCTCCCACTTGGGCTATATATATGAAACTTTATAAATGTGAATTATACCTTATGAGCTCATAAATTTTGCTATCAAAACCTTATGCACCTCAACAATCTTGTCCATTAACCATATCAATATAGGACCAAAGCGACCTTCGTTACATATGTCGTAACTAGACCCATCAATGATCACATATACCAATACAACTAATGACAAGATCAAGCATGGATGTGTAGCATGAAAATTTCATGCAATGTGATCTTAACATGCCTATTTCCAACTGGTCCACCTGAAAACTTTAGTGAGATCAAACCATACCAAAATCAGAGTGTGAATAAACTGAAAACTTTATTTCTGCAGAAAATAACCTCAAATATCCATAAACCAAAATAACCAAAAAATGTCTATATCATAAGAGCATTTAAAATTACAAACTTCCACTAAAACTAAATATCCTAAAATGATATGGCACTCATACGAGCAGTGTGCTCATGAAACATTTTGGGTGGCAATCCTTTAGTAAGCGGATCCGCAATCATAGAGTTTGTGCCAATGTGCTCTATAGACAACTGTCCACTCTGAACTCTTTCTTTCACAATTAGGAACTTGATCTCTATATGCTTTGACTTCATCGAGCTCCTGTTGTTGTTGGAATACAAAACTGCTGACTTATTGTCACAAAATATCTTGAGTGGTCTTTGAATACTGTCCACTATACGCAGCCCTGTGACAAAATTTTGCAGCCATATTCCATGATTGGACGCCTCATAACACACTATGAACTCTGCCGCCATTGTAGAAGATGCTATAAGAGACTGTTTAGCACTCTTCCAAGAGACAGCACCTCCAGCCAGAAGGTAGACATAGCCCGATGTAGATTTCATACTATCTTGGCATCCAGCAAAATCAGAGTCAGTATACCCAATGATCTCAAGCTATTCTGACCTCCGATACGTGAGCATGTAATCCTTTGTTTTCTAAAAATACCTCAAGACTCGTTTGGCTGCTACCCAGTGATCCTTTCCAGGATTGCTTAAGTACCTGCCCGATATCCCCGTAACGTACGCAATATCAGGACGCGTACAAATCTGAGCATACATTAGACTCCCTACTACTAACGCATAAGGAATCTTCTGCATTTCCTTAACCTCAAAATCATTCTTAGGGCACTGATTGAGACTAAACTTGTCTCCCTTAGCCACAGGGGTATCACCTGGTTTACAATCCTGCATGCCATATCTCTTAAGAATCTTTTTGATATAGCCCTTTTGTGATAATCCTAAAATACCCCGAGAGCGATCCCGGTGTATCTGTATACCCAACACAAAAGAGGCGTCATCAAGATCCTTCATCTCAAATTTCTTTGATAGAAATCTCTTGGTTTCGTGCAACAAGCCTATATCGTTGCTGGCGAACAAAATGTCATCGACATATAAAACCAGGAAAATATACTTACTCCCACTAAACTTGTGGTATATACAATCATTGACCAAATTCATCTCAAAACCGAACGAGAAGATAACCTAATGAAATTTGTAATGCCATTGACGAGAAGCTTGCTTAAGCCCATAGATAGATTTCTTTAATTTGCAAACCATCTTCTTTGCATCTCCCGACACAAAGTTTTCCGGTTGCACCATATAGATTGTTTCATCAATGTCACCATTGAGGAACGCAGTCTTAACATCCATCTGATAAAGCTCAAGATCAAAATGCGCCACTAATGCCATTATAATCCTAAAAGAGTCTTTCGAAAAAACCGGAGAGAAAGTCTCTTTATAATCAATGCCTTCTTTCTGTGTAAAGCCTTTAGCGACAAGACGAGCCTTATACCTCTCCACATTGCCTTTCGAATCCCTTTTGGTCTTAAATATCCATTTGCAACCAACGGGTTTCGCACCTTCAGGCAATGGGACAAGATCCCAAACATCATTGTCTTTCATAGACTTTATCTCTTCATTCATGGCATCAATCCACTCTTGAGATCTAGAACTTTCCATGGCTTGACGGAAGTTGATTGGATCATCTTCCACCATACCAATGTCATACTCATGTTCTTGGAGAAACACAATGTAATCATCTGGCGCCACACTTCTCCTTTCTCTAGTGGATCTCCTTAATGGCATAGGTTCTTGAGGTGGTTGAGTTTGTTCTTCTGGAACAATTTTTGGAATGGGAGGTTCTGCGACATTGTCTTGATTTGGGTATGCTTCTTGAACGATGTCAGACATAGGAACCTGATCAATGTCAATAACAGCTGTGGGAATATCAACATATTCCTCTTTAAAGACAAAGTCCCTAACCATATCTCCCCCGGTAAACTCGACATCCTCAAAGAACTTGGCATTTCCCGTCTCAAATATCGATTTGGTCGTGGGATCATAAAGCTTGTACCCCCTGGATCTTTCAGAGTATCCAATAAAATAACAACTAATCGTCCTTGAGTCCAGTTTCTTTTCATTAGGCCTATAAGGCCTTACCTCAGCTGGACATCCCCAAACATGCAAATGCTTTATACTAGGCTTCTTGCCCGTCCAAAGTTCGTAAGGGGTTTTGGCAGTTGCTTTAGTTATAACCCTGTTAAGGATATACGCTGCAGTCTTAAGTGCTTCTCCCCAGAGTGATTCTGGTAAGGTAGAATGAGAAATCATACTCCTCACCATGTCCTTAAGCGTTCTGTTTTGTCTTTCAGCAACACCATTCATAGTGGGCGAACCTGGCATGGTGTACTGTGGGACGATACTGCTTTCTTCTGGGAACTTAGCAAACGGTCCTGGACGTTGTTCACCTGAACTGTCATATCTACCATAGTACTCACCACTAAGGTCAGATCTAACACTTTTAATCCTTTTGTTGAGTTGGTTTTCAACTTTAGCCTTATAATTTTTGAACACATCTAGCAACTGTGACTTTTCATGAATGAGATATATGTAGCCATATCTGGAAAAATCATCTATGAACGTTATAAAATATTGTTGACCATTCCAAGAAGCCGTAGGGAATGGCCCACAAATGTTTGTATGTATAAGTTCTAAGACGTCCAAAGTCCTGTTGGCCTCAAATCTCCTTTTATTGGTTTATTTCCCCTCAATACAGTTAACACAAATATCAAAATCTGTAAAGTCTAAGGGGTCGAGAATTTCGTCTGACACAAGTCTCTCTATTCTCCTTCTAGAGATATGACCCAATCTGTTGTGCCATAACGCAGCTGAATTCTCATTGGTTAATTTTCTTTTTATACCTCGTGTACTTAATTGCAAGGATTCATTAAATGAAGCAATTGTATCAAGCAAATAAAGATTATCGTAACCTGATAAAGAACCAGAACCAACTAATTTTGAATCATGAAACAAACTAAATTTTCCATTTCCAAATGAACAAGAATAACCAGATTTGTCCAAAGCTGAAATAGAAATCAAATTCCGTCTAAAAGACGGGACAATAAATGTTTCATCAAGATCCAAATAAAATCCAGTCTTTAACAATAATCTAAATTTTCCTATTGCTTCAACTTCAACTTTCTTGCCATCGCCTACGTAGATGTATCTTTCACCATCAGTTGGCTTTCAGCATCTCAGGCATCCCTGCATAGACACACTGATGTAAGTGGTTGCACCAGAATCCATCCACCAAGTGTGTTCAGGTACCGAAGTTAAATTAACCTCAGAACAATTCAAATTAAGAAGCATACCTTCTCGAGCACGCCAAGCGTGATAATTAGTGCAATGCTTCTTTTTATGTCCTGCAGCTCCACAGAAGAAGCAACCCGTACCTTCTGGATCAACCGGTCTCTTTTGTTGCTTCTTTTGAGGTGCTGTAACTGCAGCTTCCTTATCCTTCTCCTTTTCTTCCCTTTGTCCTTGGAAGTATTAGCCAAGTGAGCACTTCCTGTCTTTTCTTGCTTCAGCCTTTCCTCTTCTTGCACACAATGTGAGATAAGCTCATTAAGAGACCAATTCTCTTTTTGGCAGTTGTAGCTCACCTTAAACTGACTGAAATGTGCAGGAAGAGATATAAGAACCAAATGCACTAGCAAGTCCTCAGAAAGGTCAAGCTTAAGTGCTCTTAATTTTAAAGCAAGATGAGACATCTCCATGATGTACTCCCTAATGTTCCCCTTACTTTTATATCTCATTGAGATGAGGTTTGCCAAAAGTGTACTTGTTTCAGCCTTTTCATTTTTGACAAATCTCTTCTCAATGTCCTCAAGGAACTCTTTGGCTGTCTTTATCGTTTCTGATATAGTGCCCCTGAATGCTTCTATAATGGCCTTCTTCATGATCATCATACACATGCGATTTGACTTCTCCCACCTTTCCATGTCCTTCTTTTGATCAGAGAAACTTTTATCTGTAAGAGGTGCGGGAGAAGGAACCCTTAACGCAAGGTCGAGATCCATGACTCCGAGAACTATTAGGAGGTTCTCTTGCCATGATTTGAAGTTGCTACCATTCAGCATAGGAATTGAATTGATGTTGGCAGTAATATTAGAGGCAGAACTAGTAGCTGAAACAGATAACAAAATAAATAAAACCAAAACAAGCTCACATAAGAATCCATAATTAACAATAATAAATCCAAATAAAGGTAAACCCATCTCAAGATATCGGGCACTCCATTAATATTTAGTCTTTGGACAGAAATATTAACTTGTAAGTGATATCTTGGTGTAGTAATCAAACACTGACAATAAGAACATGTCAAACAATAAATCTTCCTTTGGGCCGATTTATTGTTTACATGTAAAACTGAATAATCATCACGTGTTTATCACCACAGGTGTACATGCAATTCTGTCAAATATTGCCTTCCTTTGGGCCGGTCAATATTCACATAAGTTACATAAACACAACCTTTTATATTTTAAAACAAATTAATTTCCACAAGAGATGTCACTTTGGTGACATGTTGCTTCAATTAATTCATCTCAAAATATATATAAAATACTAATATTTGAATTTGAAATTGTACCAAAATTAAAAAAAATAAAAATAAAAAAAAATTTGGTCAAGGTCAACATTGACTGGGTCGGGGCTGGACCGGGTCGGGAGAACCCTGCTCGGATCCTAAACCAGTCCCCCCTTTATTTGCTCCTCTTTTTTTTTTTTTTTTCGGGTCACCCAGGGGTTGAACCCTTGGGGACTGACCGGTCATGGGCCCAGCCCGTGTAGAAATATCCAGTCACGGGCCGGCCCGTGTATCCCTTTTTTTTTTTTTTTCGGTAACCCAGGGGTTTGAATCCCTGGGTTGGAACGGATTACGGGCCCAATCGGGCCCGTGTAACTCAGATCTGGGCTTCGGCCCAGACCTTTCCCCGATTAACCCTAGGGGTCTTTCGACCCCTGGGTGAGTGACGGGCGGCCTAACGGCCGCCGCCCCTTTGCTGCGGTCAGACTGCCGCAGCTCCTCTACTCAGGCGCGACCTGATGGTCGCGCCCAGACACGGCCGACGCCAACAGTGGTGGAGCCAGCCGCCGACGAAAGCCCCTCTCTTTTCTTTTTTTTTGGTTTCCTCACGCGACGGCCTCTGTGGTCGTTGCCTTCTTGCTCTGGCTGCGGCGCTGTCTTTCCGGCGCAGCCTCACAATCGCGCACGGAGTCCCTCGCCGGCGACGGTAATGATGCCGCCGGTTTCCTTATTCCCGAACCAGGAGACCCAGAAAAAAAAAAACAAAACAAAATCCATATATATATATATATGTATGCATATATACAAGCAAAACGTTAATAACGTTTTTTAATTTTTCCTTTGCTCGTCTTTTCTGAGCAGCAGTAATGAATCCAAAACCAAATGAAAGCAGTTTCTTATCTTTTCGGCAAACGTGCCGTATAATGGAAACCGAATTGTATTCAACCAGAAATTCAAACAATTGTTCTCAAATTTAACAATTTTATAAAACCATAGATTGTTAAATTTGAGAATTTTTAATGAGAATCACATATAAAAAATTATAGATTCTCAATGATTCAACATGAAGAGGCTCTAGATACCACTTGTTAGAATAAAATTGTGATGAAAACCATCATCACCCAGGATCGTTCATGTCAAATCATCAAGAATATTAATAAGATGCGGAAGCTAACCTGAATTCATAGATTGAATGTGATTCTTGAGTCTTTTGGTTGAGGATCTTCCAAGTCTGGTACGTAAATCCTCCTTATCAGAATGCTCTGTAATTTCTCTGTAGATGGGTAACAGAAAAATAATATACGTGCTGACTTGGGGGACCACAACCCCTTTATATAATTGCTAAACCCTAGCAATTATCCTTAATTACCAATTTAGCCCATCATAAAATTAGTAATTATAATTTTGGTCTCTACACATAGGAGGCTCACACTTAATGATGCATTAAAAGCCCAAACCCAAATTGATCACTTTTAATTGGGCAACCTTATTGATAGCCTTTAATTCACATTTATTTAATATATTGGCCCATAATTGGACTTTTATCCAACATCTGTCTGTCTGGTTTTTCTCCTTGAATTCTGCTTTCTTTTGGTGGCATTCCAGTGATTCTTTATTGCGTTTTCGGTTCTCCCCTGAATGCGCTTTGCAATCTCCGCCCACCGGTTTCCGACCTCTGTGTGAGCTTCAACTAGAATCCTGTCCTCCTCTTCGCACCAACCGTCTTTCTGGATACCCCAGTTGATCATAAAAGAGAAGAAACATATTGGCATTTCAACAGTAGTAGGTCTTATAAGAAATACTAAATAAGAAGCAAATTACAAATACATAAGCTATTACAGTTGAAAATCCAGACTTTTTTTATTTGGAGAAAAATATATTTGGAAAAATTTTAAGCATATAGAATGATAGTGGAGATCTAAGATGTGCATAAATTATTTCTTATTTTGTTTTACTTTTGATAGAAAGATGATGCATCAATAGTTTAGGGGACATATATAATATCGGGTTTTTGGGCTAAAAACCCTAGCTTGGCTTTCCAAATGGAGTTTGTTTGGCTAGAGAAGGACATAAAAAACAGATCTACCTGATTTTTGTGAAATATTGCCCATATATAGCATCGTCACGGACAAGAAAAAATACGGCAAATATAAGAAGTTTCAGTTGGTAAGATCCTGGTTAATTAACAAAATCAAAGAATCTAAGCCAAACAGAACTTGACACTTTCAGTTCTTAGATCCTATATTATATTGTATATATGACATGATAAAAAAAGGATAAAAAATACACTCTTATCAAATCAAAAAGTAAAGAGAATTTCAATATCAAACTTTGATATCAGGAAGTAAATGATTATGCCATCTCTCTCGGCACTGTTTGCCGGCTCTGCCGATCATCTTCTCAGCTATCAGCGCCCATTTTCTCACACCATATTGCTTCACCAACCTAATCAGTTTTCTTCACACAAACAAAAAAACCCTAATACATTTCAGTCTCAGAAATAGCCAAAACAAAAAAAAAAAAAAAAAAAACCCTACACTTTAAACACTCTAAAATTATAAAAGAAGGCAAAAGAGCGAATGAAATATTGACATATAAAACATACCTGTCTTCTTCATCTGTCCATTGCCCTTTTATTAAAGTTTCCGAAGAAGAAGCTTTTTTAGCTCTCTTTCTCATCTCTTTACAGCTATAATTCTCCACAAGCCGATCATCTGCTTCTCCTTTCAAACACGTAACGCTACCGTTTCCCTCTTGTAAAACTGTATCTTTCCTATGCACACTAGAAGCTTCTCTGTCATGACGACGATCAGCGAAAAGACCGTTAAAGAAGCCTTCCTCCTGAAGATCATCAATAGCACACAACCAAGGACTGACTAAACCATTTGGAGTACTTGAAACGAGTGATGTTTCGCTGCTCTCTGCGTGGTCTTGGTGCTGAAGCTGTGAAATATTTAAATGGCTCCGACTGCTCAAGAATCTGTCTATGGCCGTCAATGGCGGACGAGAAACCGGTCGACATGAATAATTATGAGGATATAATTGGTGATGAAAATGACAAGGCTTTAAAGTACTACTAGTACTTCTGTTATATGTGGGAAACACATGACCAGAGAAAAAACCATGATCTCTTCCTCTTTCTTCCATGGAGGAAGAAATTGAAGTTGGGAAGAAGTAGGAAGAGGTTTTTTTTTTCTCTTGGTTTTTGGTTTTTGTGGGTTTTCTCTTCTATTGTCTAATTAGCTCAAAAAAAAAAAAAAAGGCCATAATACAAAGAGAAAGGCGCTAGACAAGGGCGCTTATACTGAGCCTCGTACTAAGGCCACATGGCTCAACAGCCCTCCATCATGAGGCGAATCCGACGGCTGACAATTGTCTCCAGGGTAACTCCTGAGCTTCCTCTCTTTGCTCAAAAGTAGAAAGAATTAGGGCGAGATTAGTGCGTTCGTTATTGAACCCTTTTTTTGTTTTATTCCTTCGTGGATAGTCATAATATGGGAATTACTTATTTGGTCAGCAATATTGATAAATTTTGCGCCATTATCATGCTAGCAGAAAATTATAGAAGATGGTATAGTGCCCCAGTGTGACACTTACTTAGCATCTAAGAAATTAGGATAACTTTGACATGTTACTTTGGAATTAAAAATTATGAAAAAATTGCTTACAGGTTACATTCTGAAATTAATTGAGATTTATCAACGAGAGGATATCTGGGAGAACTTTATGCCTTCGTTCTAACTGCTTGGTTTGGTACTAAATGCTTGCCAATTTTGATAATAACAAGACTATTGGGTACCTTTCAACTACCTGAAGCTCTTTTCTTTTTTTTTTTCTTTTTTTTTTCCTGTTTTTATATTTTAATTACTTATTTATTGTGGCTTTTACTCAGTTGGCGCTCATATTTTCACTTTGGGAATAATCTGAGCAATTGGCTTGACTCAGCTAGTGCTCGAATTGATAATTCAAATAAATGGACTTGTTATTTCAAGTATTTACACGAAAGTTTTATTTTTAATCCTGTGTTTAATATATGTCTCCTTTATTTTAATATTATACAAATGCCTTTTTTCACCCTTTTTAAAGGTGGGTTTTTTTTTTTTTTTTTGGGGTTATATTGCACTTCGTTGGAAGATTATTTGAAAGCACTACGGTTTTTGGTAGACATTTTGTATAATTTTAATAATTTGAGGACATATTTTAACTCCCATGAAATGGACAAATATGTAATTAACTCTTTGGTAATTTTATTTTGTATAATTTTATTTTTCTGGGCTAAAACTCTTTTTTTTTTTTTTTTTTGGTAAACATATGGATCGCTGAACTTTTTAAGACTCAAGTATGAACGAAAATATAAGCACAGTTGAAAATGAACTACCCCTGTCCCTTTTTTTTTACTTTTTGCTGAAGAAAAAAAAAATAGATCTCTTGGTGCAAGGAAAATGGACTACCTTGCCCCGGTCTAGTTTAGTGAGGTACAGATCTCTTGGTGTTGGCCACGAGACGGAATAGAATTTTGTGCCATTGAACTCTTCCGAACAAGAGAGATTGTGCATGGAAAAAATTATAACGCCATTTGCATCAAGAAAAGCCTTAGCCAGAAAATTAAGTACACCGAAAATGGCATTGATTTGGGTATCTTTTACAATTTAATGAACAAAATTACAAGACAATAAATCACCATAGGAGATATTGCAGACCTCATGTACGAATGTAAATTGGAAAAAAGGAATTTTAAGAGCATCCTCATCCCACTCTTGCAGGCTTGGAAACTGACTTCTATACTCATGCAGCCACAATGTGAAAATATGTCAAAGACGCGAAACTAAAATCAGGACATTTTGGCCTTGGCAAAGAATACTCCAGCAAATAAACCTGAACAAGTGTGAACATACAAGAGTTAAGATGAATTAATTCTCATTATTAGGTATTCATGGTTTTTAGAGTTGATCGTGTTGATTACCAAACAGTATACTGAAGGAGTTTGATAGACTCAGCGGCATCTTGAATAGCACTAAACCAGCAATGGAAATAGGAATCTTGTTTAAGGAACCCACCAGACTGTAAAGTAGAAGTACAATGTAAGATGAGTAGGGCGCTTAAAGCTGAACAAGTAATAAATAGCGAATATATATATATATATATGGTTTTTTTTCCTTTTAAGAAGAGGCAGATTTTATCTTCGTTTAGTTTGTGATAAATGTAACTTTCTTAACCAACGCAAGATATCTAATGCGGATTTAGATTTGTCTACGAAATGCTTTGCTGAGACGTCGAGGATTTTATCAACAGAGAGAGCATTGTAATTATATGAAGTAAAGAACACAACAGAAAAGCTTATCTACTCAGGGAGAAGTCAGTTTTATGCCTAACCCTTGATAGATACCTATAAGTGGTGGGGCCAGTTTGATGTAAAAACCACATAGAGGTGAAGCTGATGGCGAGCCCAAGCAACCCACTAGCTGTTGCAACTACCCAAAACATTGGCAATTTGGTGACATCCCTAGACACAGAAACCCATATAAAAGTAAGCATAACGGGCGTCAACTAATTAAAGAAGAATTATGATATAAAAACCAACACTAATGACAATAGCTTACGCATTCAATACATATTCCCATTCACCAAAAATGAGAATTAAGAAGATGGCGAAAGGTAGAGACAACAAATTATTCAGCAACACCATTGAAGCTTCGTTGAGAGATCCTGATCTTGTAGCTTTCTTTGCTTCATCCATGACCCGCCGTAGAGTTAACTGTCACAAAGTGCAAAGCTTACTAATTTTCATTTGTGAAATATGAGAAGTTCTGCACCAAGAACCATGGTTCTCATGGTGCAATTTTAAAATTACATATCCCTAACACAACATTTGCAAGATCACAAACAGGTGCAAGTGAAGAAGTATGAATCAAATGTTCTGTTTAAGTTTACATACCGAATAGCTTGCTGTTAGAACGCAATTCAAAAGCTGCCATGCATAACCTACTATATCAAAGGAAAGATCCGTGATACCACCACTTATAGCAGAAATAATCTGCAACGAAGGAAAAAAAATTTCAAATCATCAACTGTTATACTTTAGTAAGTCACAACAGGCGCACATTGTTCATATGGTAACTGGAGACATAATTTTTGTCCCCTAAAACTCTCAAGATTTCACGATAAACCAAACAAATGCTGGACTTTCTTGTTTGGAACATTCACATAGAAGTAAGAGCAATACTTTGTATTTATGCCGCTTGATATCATACAATCTATATGACTAAGTAACGAGTGATGAAAATAGAGTTGAATCCTTTTATATGCACAGCCATCATACAAACGAACAATATCTTGGTTGGCTACATAAGAATTAAACTAGTGTTACTAACCATCAAGAACATTGCAGTCCAGACTTTCCGATTTTGATGCTTCCGGAACATGTAGTATTCCCCAATTGCTGTTAAGATATTTGTCATATTCTTCAGAATGGTGACCATTGCTATATTGATGTATTTCAAACTGAGGGGAAGAAAAGACGCCAGAAAACATTAGTTGAAACTTTGCCTGTTAACATTGGAACAGCTTTTGCTAGAAATTTATAAAACATTATTTGAAGCAAACCACAAATTTCGGATCTCTTAGCTAATATTTCTTCGCCACTTGGATGACTTCCCTTTGCTAGCATAAACAATTGGCCTAAAACAGGTAAGAAGTAAAAGAATTTACCTATACATGCCTGATACAAGCATGCCAACAAAGATTACATTGACAGGAATCCAGATCCTAATCAACTTCGAGTTAAGCTTTTCCACTGCAACTGCTCCAAAGAAGCCCAATAGAATAACTACTAGAGAACTAATCAGGTTCTGCAGGAACATACAAGTAGAAAATTAATAACTAATTTTCCTAAATCTATGCAAATATACCGTGAACATAATCATCTAAATTATAGAGAGAGACAAATCTCAGCATCATTATCAGCCTAGAAATTCAATCACAGGCTCAGGAACTAGCTCGAAGATTGCAATTTAAATAGAGAAACAGATTTTCAAGACACCCATTTTCATGTCCTTAAATAATCAATAAAAGAAACTAAAAAGAAAAAAGAAAAAAGAAGCATTGAGAAACATACTTGATAAAACATCAATGATATCCCTGAATTGAAGTTGTAACCTGATAGAACAACTTTATTTAGCAATATCATGCTACAAGAAGAAATGCAATAAGCTGTCCCAGACAAAAGGGGTCCCGACTTTTTCCCTATTCCATGTTCACGCTTTTCATCCCCATCAACCTCGATTCCAACACTGCCCACTGCTCCTCTGTTCCCTCTAAAGAATCTAGTTGAACCAAAAAAAACATTTATTTTTTCTTTTTATCAAAAATACTAGCAACTTATAACTTGATTACATATCTTCCAAAATTCAGTAACAACAAAACTGAATTTAAAATTGATAAAGTTGATTAAATTTCAAAAAGTTAACCAATTAACCTGTCATTGAGAGCTCTGCGTTCTGCATTTGTCGCTACACTGCTCATAGAGGCGTTTCCTAAATCCTCGCAGTCGAATTCATGGCTTTGAGTTCCGTTTGAGCTGAATTCAAACGACATTTCACAAACACCTGAAACAAAATCTTATAATCAATCATAAAAAAAGACCATCACAAATTACTAAAAGTAGCGGAAAATTTCACGTACTTTTCAAAACTCTCCCCCCAAGATGAGAATCTCAGAAAGTATGCCCTTGAGCTGCGCTTTTTTCAGTCAAGTCTCAAAGCAAAAACGCATCGCTAAAGAGAAAAGTTCATGCAAAAGGCGTGAGGAAGATCTTTTTTAAGAGCACGCAAAGGCACCGCCAAAATGGGGAAGTCTGAATCTGAAAGAAATGTATACGCTTATACAAATACATACATACAGACATATATATATATATATATGCACACAGTATGAATAAAGAAATATGGGGATCGAAAGCGAAGGAGTGTTGTGAGCAATAAGAAAGGGAAAGGGAGAGTGGGTAGAAGCGAGAATCCAGGAGGGAGAGGACCGTCCGGGGAATTTGAATAATTGGGGGAAATGGCTCCATTTTCGAGGCTTCCAAAGTCAAACCTTGAGAATCTGAACCATCCATTAATAGCACTGCTTGTCATCAGATCAGAGTTTATTCAACTGAATCTCCTTCTCTTTCCAACTCTGTGACGCATAATTCAGAATAGGAAAATGGGTCCTTGAAGAAGAAGAAGAAGAAGAAGGAGCAGGAGAAGAAGTAATTTTGTGTTTCCTTTATATTATCAGTTTATAAATACATTTGTTTTCCTCTGGTGTGGGCAAAATGAAATTGCGAATTCGGAATTTCGAGAAAGGAAGCGTCCGTTTAATTCGAATATTTGAGTTTAATTTAAATATTTGAGTAAATTATTTAAGGTCTGTTTGGTTCGAGTATTTGAATATAGTATTTGAATGAAGATTTAAATTTTTTGTGAGAGAAAATACTGTAATAAAATAATTCAAACCGTGATTTGAGTATCAAAACAAACGAGCCCTTAAACGATGATTTAAATATTTATAAGAAAAAATATTATAATAAACAGACGCGAAAGGATTGTGGGGTTTTGCAGCAAGCAAGCAACGCTTTACGTCGAATCTGATTTGGAAGTTGCTAATTTTTCAATGAAAAATGTTTTTTTTTTTATCCCCATGTGGATTAATCCCGTTACTCACATAGTCAGACCCACGTAGGACAGCTCTTTATTAATCCCCCTCCCTATTCAAAAATAAATAAATAAATAAATGAAACATAAAACCTGAAAAGAAAACCCCCAAAAAAAAAAACAGCCCTCTCTTGCAATAGGAGTAAATTAGGTAGTATTTCATTTCTTTATAACCGTTATTGTGCTTTATTATTTATTTTTCCTCTTTTAATTTGTATCATTTTTTGAAACTAAAATACTTTAAGTAGCCTAACCTTGAGCTACTTAAGATCAATTATATTTATACCCTTTAGAAGTAACATATTTTGAACTTTCTAATCTAAAATTATAAGAAAAAAATGTTATATAAGAGATGTTTATCAAGTTTACCCCTTCCTCTCTTTACTTTTCGGGCCATGGTATACTCTTCTAGTCCTAAAAGTTTCTTAGCCCATTTTGGCTAATCGGGTGCTTCACATTGACACTTCTTGTAGAAAACGGGAAATCATTAAAAACATCACTTTTTAAAAACTAATTATAATAAATAATAGGTTTTGAAAATACTTGTAATAACGTCAAATTTATAATGTAAATAATTTATTTATCATTTTGTTTACAGCGTAAATAATTTTTATTTACACAATAAAAAGATTTATGATGCAAGTAATGCATTTATCTTCTTGTTTACAATATAAATATATCTTATTTACATGGTAAAAAAGTTATTTACATCAAGTAAAAAAAATTATTTATATTATAAATCTAAAATTTATTATAAATATTTTCAAAACTTGATATTTACTTTAAAAAGTTTTAAAAATCTAACATTTTTCTCATTCTCCTTTGTAAAAATTAAAAAGTAACATTATTACACGGTAAAAATTAGTGACTGATATAAAAGAGTAGAATTGAAATATAATAATTTTTTGAAATATTTAAAATGGTATAATTATGTAAAAAATATTGCATTAATTTTCATTTTTTATTTGTTAAGTTACATAATAATTTAATAATAATTTTTACCTTATATATATTATACAATTGCATAATAATTATTAAAATGATTTTATTTTTTATTATCAAATGCTTTAGATTTTTTTTAATATTTTGAAGTGACTAGTAAAGTATGAGATACAAGAAATTGTTATCTTTTTTTATTTTATAAGTTTAGATTTTTAGATAGAACACCTTGGCCACCAAGTGAAAGGGAAAAGTCATTTTTGCTCTTTTTGTGGCTCTTTTTTCATGTAAGGTGGGCTACTAGGTTAATTAGATTAAGTAATCTAGTCGACTGAGTACGTTGCATTGGCCATTTGGGCCTAAAAGACTTAAGTAGGCTAAGGTTCCTTGTTGGGTGGTTTTTGAGCTAATTTTCTCCACGCCTATTTTATTCTAATTTTTCATATACTTAAAGCCTCCTTAAGTAGGTTAAAAGTCTAATCAGACTGAACAAAATGAGCCCGTATACGTTTGTTGACATTCCAAACCACCACCCACTTAGAGATCTTCAAAACAAGGCTTGGGTCCATGTATCGACTACCTACCTTAAGCCATATCGTGGGATATGAGCTTGGATTAACGTCTTGTTAAAATTCGGGTATCAACAAAAGTATAGTTTATAATCCATCATCCAACTTCATGATAACTTTCTTTCTCTCAGATGATGTTGCTTCTATTCAATTTTTTGTTCCAACCTATATTTTTTGGAGATGTTGTTTCTATTCAATTTTTTGTTCCAACCTATATTTTTAAGCGGCTTTTAAAGACGTGAATTATTATAAATAAATAGAAATGTTCTACACTAGAAGAGATTTTGGTTAACCTATATTCCCAATTACTTTGAAGAAGTAAGTTATTATGGATGAATGGAAATGTTCTACCCTATAGCATCTTCAAGTACGTTATAAGTAAGGAAAAAAATGGTTATCAAAAGGGGAAGAGATTTACTACTGCTGCTGCTATTATTATTGTTATTATTATTATGTGGAGTAAAAGTTCATTTGCTTCCTTGGTAACAAGATAATCAGTTGTCGGTGTGCGTGTAATTTCAAACAAAACCGTTATGCACCCTTATAAAACTACCACGTCTGATCAAGTTTCCTATATTCCAATGGTCACTCAACAACTCAAATGAGAGCACATAGTAGAAAGTGATAAATAGAAGAGACGTAAAAAAAAAAAAAAAAATGCACTTCGTATTCTTTCTTTTTTTTTTGGGGGGCTAAAATAAATGTACTTCGTATTCGTTACAAAGATCAAGACATCTAAAACAAAGAAAATCATTCTCCATCTAGAACAGAGAATTGCAAATCGCATTTCCTTTTTACAAGTTGGAATCCGCTTAAGACAACAAGGTTCACGGTTACTTAGAACTAACACCCTACTTAGAACATATTATGGCTCCTAATCTTTGACCCAATAAGTGGTAGGTGATAAGTACTATCAAATCCCCGAACAATGTTATCCTTCCTTCCCTACCACCGTACCCTCAAAGGTGCAAAGCCCCAACCATCACATAGGACAAGAACATAGAGTTCTCAAACCGACCATCTATAATGTAGCACATTATTCATATCACATTATGGTCTATAATGCAAACAGGACCGTTAATCTGTCACCTTTTGGTGGAGAACTAAGCTTAGCGCCTCGGGACCCACTAGAAAAACACCATCACCACCGCACATCACGATTAAAAATTCATAATCCCGATCATTAGGGGATAACAAAAAAATAAAATAATAAACAGAAGAAGGGATACTAGGATTCAACATATAGCACGCTCACACGGTATACACAATCACAAAGCAAGGAAGCACAGCCCTAGGATTAAACACCAAGAGTTCCTCCTCGTCCATCTTGGTGTGGACCCCACTTCCTCCCCTCCCATACACAGAGTCAAACCCTCCATCCTCCTTGTCAACCTCGTCGGACTCACTCCCGACCCGACCCGCGACAACGCGGCAAACCAGCAGGGCCCGTTTCACGTTCATGAACCCGAACTCCTCCTCGATCTCCTCTGGGATCGCTACGTGGGCCCTCCAGCTGCTCGACAGCGTGGAGATTCCGTCCAGCTTGGGGGAGAACCCGGACTTGATGATCCCGCACACGCTGCAGTACTGGTGGTTGCAGATGCTGGAATTACCATTTTGCCCCAGGTCGCATAGGAACGTCGAGCAGTGGAATCTCAGGAGCTCGTTCCCGTCGGCGATGCACCTCTCGTCCCGCTTCCCGACGGCGCCGTTTCGAGCAGCTTTGGTCTTCACGGCCTCTCTGTACTCCTCGAACCGGGAGAGGATCTTGGCGCTGTTGTGGATCTTCAGAATCCGGTGAACGATCGGGCTCTTCTGCTGGTCGGTCCACCCGGTCTTGAATATGATCCGAACTATGTTCTTCCCCGAGTCGCCGTCGAGGAGCTCCGACACGGCGTGCTTCACGGACTGGTGGTTCTCTAGGGCTTGCGGCTTCTGGAAGATCTCGCCGCAGACGGTGCAGGGGAAGATGTCGTTTCTGAGGGGGAAGAAGAGGCTGTCGTTATTCACGGAGGCGGCAGAGACGGAGGAGATGTCGGACTCTGGAGGCGGCAGAGGCGGAGTAATCTTCCGAGGAATAACGGCGTCGGAGAGGTGACGATCGGCGGTGATCTTTTCGGGCAAGACGAAGGAGGAGATGGAGTGCTGGGAGGATCTGGGAGGAGTGGAAGGCTGTGTTTGGATGCTGGTTTTGCAGGATTTGGAGGCGAAGATTCCTTTGAGGAAAGACCAGGAGGAAGAGATCACCGGAGAGAGCTTCCGTTTCTTCAAGCGACGATTGTTGTTGTTGGCGTGGCATTCTCCGTCGTCATCGTCTGCGTCGGCGGCAGCGGTGGTGGTGAAAACGAAGCATCCGAAGTAGAGGAGGAGGATGAGGAAGACAGAAAGGAGCTTGTTGACGAGCGATGAAGCTTTGCTCGGCGCCATTAATGGCGGGGCCAAGATAGAAGAGGAAGCTAGTAAGTTGATAACGGTGGAATTAGAAGAAAAGTGAGGTGAGATGAGAAGGAAAAAAGGAATATTTGTAAAAAAGAGCTACGTAGAATGTGGGGGTGAGATTGGAAAGGATGGAAGAAGAGAAGAATAAAGGAAGAGAGTTGGTGGCAACTTCATGGCGATTCTGTTTTTTTCTCTGTCTCTGTCCCTGCTTGTAGTAATATGATTATATCCCGCTTCTATTATTATTTTTTATCACGGTTTAATTTAATTATTTTTTTAGGGGATCTCCTTTATTTTATTATTTTAATAATGGACGACATGTAGGAGATGAGATTATACAAAGAGTTTGATATATCGAGGGATGCTGATCTGTTTCCTTAACGTTTTAACCGTAATTAACGGTCTGTGCTACTTTTCCTGTTCTTCGGCCTTTATTCTAAGCTTAGTTCTATAAATACAGTGCATCATATGAATTCTAGTGAATTAAATTTCTCGAGTGATTTTGTTTAGTTTGGAGGATAAAAATTACAAAACATAGGAGGTTTGAAAACCGGCTTCAATTGATAAAAAAATTGGTTCAAATACTATAACATGTAGATGTTTTATAATTTTGTACTAGTTTTTTGTTTTACATTGTAGCATATTAAAATTTTATTATATTATTAGTTATCAATGTATCAAACACCATATAAACTTGACTTAAATAATTGAAAGCATGTTGAATATGACATTATGATTCCCCATCTTGTGCTTAATTAGGGTGCACACATGCACATGAGTTATATCGGGTATCACATGTCTGTAGAATAGGACGCAAAATTAAAGCTTACTTAAATAGATGTGAGGATATGATGAAGCTAGATCAAATAAAGAATATATGATTTGATTTTCTTAATTCGAATTACAACTATAAGTATTGGTGAATCCTAGTAAATAATTGATCGTACAAATAAGGTTTGATTACTTTGAGTGGTTTATATGCTTACTCCAAAGCATATGCACTAGCAAATATATATGGTCTATTTGGTTTATATGTTTGAGCAAAAATTTAAATTTTAATGAGAGAAAATATTATAACAAAATAGTTCAAACTATAATCCTAATCTATAAAACAACCAAGCCTATAAATAATTAATAATTAACAAAAGTTGCAATAATATAAGCAGTTGCAGGTATTACTCAACGGTAATTGCGCACATCGACTCTATATATCAATAGTCCTAATAGTGTTATTAATTAATACTTTATAGTAATTGCACACTTTGACTCTATATGTTAATACTTTAGAGATAATTGCACATCTTCACTCTTTATTTAATATAGAGTCCTAATAGTCTTATTAATCCTTTACCGTTAATTGCACTTCTTGACTATAGAATCCTAATAGTCTTATTAATACTTTGATTCAACTAGTCATCAGGAATTCATTGTTATTTTTCTTTTGTCTTTTTCGTTTTTCTTTTTATCTTCTGGTTGGGGAATAATAATTGGCTTTAACTAGAAAATAGGCTATTTACTACACATCTACTTATATTATTCGTGTTGGTGCGAAGAAGACAAGATTAGTAGATACCATATAATAATGTACTATCTAGTCATGAATACAAGTAGAACAATAAATTACACAAGTCATGTTTGGTACATCATATTTGTATTGTATTGTATTATATTAGTGTTATACAATATATTGTAATGCAATACAATACAATACAATACAGTGTATCAAACATGCCCACACTTAACAAATTGATCAGGTAGGCTCTCAATATATCTCTTATCTCTCAAGAAATAAGAAAATTCAAATTCTCTAGAACATGACGTGGACAATATGGTTGCACACGTGCAAGGTTTTTCCATTTAAGGTAGCCGACCAATCTCATTAACAGAATTTCATAGCACATAATTTATTGAAGTTGCTAACTCTCAAGAACGTACATATTAAATTCCTTAATATTATATGGTAAACTGTAAAATAATGGAACAAGGTTTGCCATTTCTCAAGGAGTATCCAAAGCATGCATGCGCTCCTACTGCGACAATATGATCAGTCTTGTCTACTTTGTTTTATGCTTCGGTTGATACATTTATAATGAAATACTGAATTTCGTCTAATAAAAAAAAAAATTGTTCTCAAATTCAGTGAAGTCTGTTGCTATCTATCGGGTGTTTAATTAAAAAATTGCAGTTTGCATGGCAAAGACAAATTAATTTCTTCGTCTTGTTGTATTAGGAGGATGTTTTGTGTATCGACAAAAGAATATTTGGACCGCTCACCAACCTCTAACTGGAGTTGAGCTAACCATGCATTGAGGTGGTATACTTGTTCATTGTAGACTTGTAGTACTTTCTTCGGTTACTTTTTGGGTCATTGTTATACGGAAATATTTATCTTTTTATACCTTTTGTGTTGGGTTAATTCAAAAATATATCTTTTGTTCTTAATATTGTTGAATTAATGTATACTTTTAAGTTAGATTTAATATATAAATCTATATCTTATTTCAGTTAATAGTTAATTTTACATTTTAAAGACCAAATTATCTTTAAGTAGAAACAAAATTAAAACTTTCAAAAAGTAAGAAGAAACAAAGACAAAAACACACAAAATGGCCATATTTGTGAGTATTTTATACATTTTTAAGTTAAGAACTTTCATATAAAGTTTTTTTTTTAAAAGTTTTTCTAAAGTTCTCTCTCTCTCTCTCTCTCTTTTCAATTTGAGAGTGTTTTGGATACTTTTTTAGTTCAAAATTGAAGATTGATCAAGAAAATTATATAAATTTTTATATTAAATCTAATTCGGATATGTACGTTCAATAAGATAAAAAACCAAACGTATAATATTTAAATAAATCTAAAATATACGGTATAAAAAGGTAAACAATCCTTTTATGGTTTTGGTTTCAATTTCCACTAGTAATAATTTAAAATTTGACCGTATGCATATATATTATATATAACACTTTTACAGACTCGCCACATTTTGATGCTTAAGAGATTAATCTGTACATATATAGGAACGCCAAATTCTTGGTAAATTAACTTATTGAGTTTGGGATCTAATCCTTATTTCTCTTCAACATCTGTATTCTTTGAATATGTTTAACACAAGTATCAATGTCAATATTATTTTCACCAATAAAAAATATAAAAATATATAACACATTTGATGTATTGTTTTATTTGTTATGATTATCGAGGTTTAAAATATATAAAAATAAACTTTAACATAAACACATAGTATATGTCAATACCATGTATTTGCATTTGCAACATTAACTTTCTTGCTATTTTTGGTACTTATATTCTTTCATAGAGTGATTGCATGCATGTTTAACTAGTGGTAAATTCATACTCTATTCCATGACAAGGTCTAAAATTAAAATATTCTTTTTATTAGAAAGCTAACACATCATAGTAGATAACAAATGCATGCATGCGTACATAATGTGTGTGTGTGTGTGGAAAATGAATAGGTCCCTAGGAAGTGGAATAAAACTTTATATTGTTTAGCTGATACATATATATATATATATATATATATTAAAAAACGTATTGATTATAGTAACGTTCAATAGTTCTTCAACAGCTATATAAAATCTAGAAAAAAGGACAATTATAAAACGAAAAGAATGGAGGGAAAAAGAAAAACAAAGATAACAATCATTTGATATTGGTTTATTAAAGTGACATATATACTATGTCTTGTGGTGATTGAACCCACTCCAACGGCAACGGGGCAACATGGGTAGGAGAAAAGTCATCATGCAAAATCATTATACAGATTGAATCTCCACATCCGAAGCAAAAACTCACTAGTCAGTTCAATCTCAAACAAGAAAGTTGAACCTGTCCCTATACAGGACAACACCATATTGATTGACCTCCTCTCTTTTCTTGCTTATCCCACATTGGAATTGATTGACCTCTTGTAACACCAATCTAATTGAAAAACGACTTAAGTGAGGCTAACATACACGCAAACACATATTATGCAAATAATAGCACGCGTGACAAACTTTATGTATCTTAACTTTTTTAGTTTATATATATTCTAATTTATACAACTACAATATTACATCATGGCTAAAAAAATAATCTATAAAATAACAGTATTCATAAAACATTAGGATATTAATTTAGTTGCCCTTATTAGAAAATGCCATAAATAATTCATCTTACATATACATATATATATCAATCTTTTATCTTCCATCAAAAGTTAATTTTTTTTTCAATTGGATTAAAGAAAAAAAGATTTTCCTTGTTTGTGGATTGAATTAATGAATTGACCCTTTCGCGACTCAAACGGTACATTTTTAGGCTTGCAATAACCCAAAGGTGTAAGAGCTCCTTATTTGCTAGCAAATTGCAATGTTCACTGTGCGCCTTTAGTAAGACAAGAGTGTTTGAAAATAAAGTTAAAATTTAAACATTGTAGCATATAAAAGCTTTATATTGTAGTAAATTTTTACTTTTTACTATAAATATAAGAGTTTTATATTATAACAAATTAAAATTTAATGTTTGAACTAATTTGCTAAAGTAAGCGGTAGAAATAAAAGGTGCCAATTATTTTAGCTTTTGTTTTAATATTATAGTATATAAAAGTTTATATTGTAGTAAATTTTTATTTTTTATTAGAATATATGAGAGTTTTATATTATAACAAATTAAAATTTAATGTTTAAATTAATTTGTTAAAGTCAGCTGTAGGAAATAAAGGGTTCAAATTATTTTAGCTTTTGTTTTAATATCTACATTTTTTTTTCAGAAATGAGAAGCACGTTTAATTAATTAATCAATTATAGGACGAGTTTGTTTCAATTTCTCTGCCTCGATCTCGTGACATATTGAATACCAATTGGTCTCATTATTCCATTGTGGGCCCCGGCCACTTAAGGCATTTCAAAATGGGACATAGGGTGAATAGGCCGGGTACTAGCTTTCTTTTTTGTGGGTCATTGTGATCTACTCTTTAGCACATCAATATTTCTGACGGAAATCTCGGTGTTCCCCGCTCATTAAAATATGCGACCTGATACAATCTATTTTTACCTTTTAATACAAGGTAAATAATTAGCACACTCGTTGATTTTAATCTCAATTAAAAACTTTACTAAAACTAAGTCAAGTAAATATTACAACGAGCCGGATTGAATTGGTAAACTTATAGGGTCGTTCAAAAAGCCTACTTGGTAAATTAGCTGGAAAAATGATTCATGCTAATTTGCAATTAAGCTGGATTAGTCAATGTTTTAGGTGAATGCGGTTCAATGTTTTAGAATTATTAGCACAACTTTTCCTTGAGCCACTTCAAAAAAATGATAATTTATAATCAACATTTCGAAAAAGAGACCTCTTTTTGAACTTTATGTTGTCAATTTAATCTAGAAATCTTTAGTAGTTATTGCAATTGACTTTGACCAGATTGTTGACTTGTAAAGAAATAGAAAGACAATAGGAAAAAGAGATAAAGAAAAAAGAAAAAAGGAAAAAGAAAAAGGCTGTATGTGATTCCATTATTCCATATTCTCTCTTGGGACAAAGCTTAAAGCTCACACACACACACATATCTACATATATATACTAAATACAATGCTTTTCTAGCTACATATATTTATTATCTGTCTCTTTTTGGTTTTATATTCCTCTAACCAGCATGATAAAAAGCTGCCGACAGAGTTTTGATTAATGGCCAAACATGGTAGATCACCTTTCTTTCCCAGGCAGGTAAGAGTTTATAAGAAGGGAAGCATTTCATAAAATATTATTGTAGGCCACATATACATCAATATCATGCTTGTACCCACTCGTAATAATGTGCATTACCCAAGCAGTAGTTTCGACCTTGACCTATATATATATATATATATATATATATATATAATGACTAAGGATATCAAAATAAATTATCTATTTTGAATCACAAGAATAATTATAGTGGGGTAACAAAATTTTGAACCGTCAACCAGAAGGCTCTAGTTTAACTAATTTAATGACCAAAACCAATGATGAAGTCAAAAAATTTGTTCAATAAAAATTTAAAATTGAATTAATAGTGTAATAAATACTTAAAATCCTACAATATTTTTTTCTTAGTATTTGTTTTTTATTGGCCAATAGATATATGTTTTTTCCTTTAAATATATAAACTTAACTAATATTTTATGGTCATTTTTATTTAGTTTTTTTAATATGCATACAAGAAAAAATATGAACTAATAAGATATAATGCAAAGTAAAAAGTAAGAGTGTAAATGAAATTTTTAAAACTATTTATTTAAAATTTAAAATTATAAAGAATTACGTGGATGAAATTACATAAAATAGGTAGAAAATTATAAATTTTAAGAATTAAAATTGTATCATCGTTTGCAATTAAAACAATTTATGGGGGGATAAATTAAAAAAATATATAAGAAATAGTATAAATTATAAAATTAAAAAGTATAAAAGATTAGGGGGCCTTGGGCCTGGGGGCCTTGAGCTCCACTGAGCCCAAGCTTCCATTGTCACCGACTAAAATGCCCTAAAAAGGAAAGAAAAATGAAAAATCAACTAAAAAGATGGAAAAACAAAGAAATAAAACATTTTGCTTTCAGAGGAAAAAAAAAATGATTGTACGTGACTTGGTTTTTTTCTATATATATTTCTTCTTTTCTTTTTTTCCCATTAATATTTTAATCTTATTTTAAAAATCAAAATATGAAATATTAATCGGTAGGGTATTAATTTGACACACATGCAATGTCATATATATTCAGGGAGATCTAAAATACATAATACTTTTTAAATAAACGCACAATATACAAGATATATATTTCCATTTTCTGCATTAACAATTTTATAGCGACGTGCTCTACATCAATTTTCTGAGCTTGTTTTACTTTAGTGGGTTTACTTAGTGAGCAAATTGATACTCTATGGGTTCCCACGACACAAAAGGTGCACTTCCTTCTTAGCTTTTTCTTTGCATTTCTCTCTGTGAGTTAATGTATCGTATCCAACAATATATAGAAGATCTACGATAATTCAACTTAAAAAAAAAAAAAATGACCCTAATTCATATGCAAGTGCAAATGAAACATTGAGGAATACTAATGACAAGTACACGTAAATTTAAGTTTAGAAACCAGGTTAGAACTTAAACACTTGTAGCATAGGGAAGCTTTACACTGTAGCATACTTTTGCTTTACACTGTAACACGTGAGAGTATTATATTGTAGCAATTGAAATTTTGGTGTTGAAAATCTCAAACACTAGTTTGCATTTTACTGACATGATCATCGATAACACAATGAACAAATGTTCTTGTTCCATATAAAACTCTTCTTTTACTGCAGTTTTTTATGGTTTTCATTTTTAATTTAATTTGGACGAAACTGTTTTTAATTTACAGCAGGTAAAAGTTGCAGAAAGTTTCCAGTTTCTAAGTAAATAAACCCACAGTTCTTCTGAGTATGATTGATACGGTTTTACATATCAAGAGCACCAATAATTATAGCTAGGTTTTTTTTTTCTTTTCTTTTTGTTTTTCCATAGCTAGTCTATAATTGTAGACAGGTTAAGAGGCTACACATGAAGCTAGCAGGAGCTTCGTTTTTGGCTCAATATAGATATTGTGAAGCTGACAGATATCACTGTGGATGAATTGGCTACGGATCACTTTGTTGTTTTGTTGAGTCTTCTCGAGCTAGCTGACAGATTTCATAAAATCCTTTACGTCCTTTAGCGCTTGAATATATACTGTGAAAAGAATCACTCAGAGCCAATTTGATTTTAGTATTTAAATAAAAATTTAAATTTTTATGAAAAAAAATACTATAATAAAATGATTGAAACCGTGATTCGAACCACAAAACAAACAGACCCTTAGTGTGTTTCTACTAATTGCAGGGTTGATTTTTTTGTTCCCACATGGTCACTAGCTAATTTCATTTTCCTTGATCTTATTGCTCTCTTTTAATTTTGGCAACTTCTGTATAAGTTGATTAATTACTAGTTGATGTTCACTCACATGTACATAATACGCATGTCTCTGATAATCTAAATTAGGGGTTTTTTTTTTTTTAATTTGTTTCAAAACGAAGATTAGTGTTTTTTTTTTTTTGTAGATATGTTATTTCTTTGTATCAATTTCACTTGTTGAAAAGGACAACCAAATTTTAATAATAATAATAATAATAAAAGCTAAGAAGTAACGTCAATCTCGGTTGTTCACAAAAAAATCATTCCATTTTTTTCGACATCAACGTGAGAAACGACAATGTCCGTCAACGATAATCAGATGAAAATGACAATTTCAGTTGATTGATTACTAGTTCATGTTAACTCACATGCACGTAATACACATATTTGCCATAATCAAATTGAGGTCTTTTTACACCCATAATTGAAACATCAGCCCTTAAGTTACACAGTTTGAACTATTTTTTACTGTAAAATCACTCTGATTCTTGTTTTCTTTTCATAAAACATAATTTTCTAAGCACAAGTTCTCATGGACGGAGGGACTAAAAACCCAGCTCCCTCAACTTTTTTTAGTAATTTTTAACATAAATATATATATAGTGGTATATATAGAAAATTAGACATGGCAACACTAAAAAAATAAAAAATCTATTTTCATACCCAAAAATCTTAAAAATACTACTTTAGCCTAGTAGACAATAATGTTTTATTGTCCTATACGTTTAATTTTCTCACACTTTAAAGCTTTTTAACTTAGTAAGAAAGGAAGAGAAAAAAAAAAGAATACATAAACTAATTTAATCTCTTCTCCTTCATCGTGGAGTTATTTTATACTATAAATATTGAAATACAGTTTTTAGGGCTAAATGATTGTTTAATAAAGTTTTTTTTGCCAACTGATTGTGCCGCATGCTTAGTCTAAGTGATTCATTATCAACTTATTATAACCAGAAAATTTAATTCAATTTACTGAAAATTTTTTCAGCTATATGGACTTCATGGTACTAACTTGAAATTTACATGATCAATGTTTGTTTCCGATGTGTAATTCTTGGTATTAAGAAATATAGGTAATGTTACATTAAAAAACAAAAGGTCAAGAAAACAATATATCTATCATTTTATTGACTCCTAACATCAACATTAATTATATGTGTTGTTTTTACTGTGGGAAATTTTTTTATTAAGAGAATAGGCTACACAATAGAATGAGAGATCATTCAATACATGATATTTTACTAGTGTACATCGAGAAAGACAGCTTTAATAACCTTGATAATGAGGTTATGATATAACATTTCAAGCCATGAAAACACCTTAAGAAAAATTTATAGTACGTTAAAAATTGATTTTGACTAAATTGGTATTATACTTATAATTACTCCTGATGAAAATTTATGACTTTGTTATTGTTAGTTTTTGTTTTAAATTTGATGTGATATTTTATTCTCAATTTTAAACCTTTATATTTTAAATGTTAGTTTAAAACCACCGTTACTATACAGTTTAAAGCCTACATTTCAAAATCATGTTTTAAACCATACCTTTCAAAACTGCACGCCAAAAAACCCTAAATGTTTTCGCAATCATTGAATAATCATTATTAGGGATGTTCACGAAATTCATCAATTTGTTCAATCAAATCCAATCTGAAAAATATGGATTAGTTTTGTATTAGGATTTTCTCAATCCAATATATACAAATTTGATTACGGATTAAATATCTCCCAATCTGTATAATCTATGACTCTGAACTATATATTCTATAAATTATATATATATATATATATGCATGCGCAAAATTTTAACAAATATATAAACCTATGCTTTTTATGACAGTGTGTTCAAATTTTATGTGCTTAAAAATAAAGAAGGTTAGCCCAATTACAAAGATTAAAATTATGCACTTATGTCTAACATTTATCTAAGTTTATTAGTTGTAACCAAGGATTGAAACATCGACATTTTCATCGATATTTTCGTATTTTCGAAGTACCAATATAGAAACATGGGTGTAGTATCTTTTCCATAGAACATCCAAAAATTGCTATAGAAATTTTAATGGACATCGATATTTTGATGGAAGTATCGATTTTTATGAAAATTATAGTACAAAATGACAAAATATCTAAAAATTTTATAGAAAATATAGGCAAAAAATCGATAAAGTATCCAAACTTCATATGTACTTTTTTAAAATTACTTTGAAATATAAAATTTGTTATATTTATTCAACTCTTGAATAAAGCCTTTCATAAATTTACTTTTCAATGCTATAAATTCAATTTTTAATATATTCCGTTTATTGGCACATGTGATTTAAAAAATCAACTCCAATTTTAGAGTCACTAGCAATTATAACCAAGGATTGAAAAATTGAAATTTTCACCAATATTTTTTTATTTTTGAAGTATCGATATAAAAACATAGGTGTTGTATTATTTTTGCAACATATTCAGAAATTTTTGTGGAAATTTTCATGAATATTGATATTTTAATGAAAACATCAATTTTCGTTAAAACTATAGCATACAATGACAAAATATCTGAAAATTTTATGAAAATTTCTATGGAAATAGCAGTACAAAATCGACAAAATATCCAAACTATATATAATTTTTAAATTACCTTGAAATATAAAATTCAAATTATTTTCATTCATTTTTAATATAGTCTTTTATAAATTACTTTTTCAATGTTGTAACTCCAATGTTTAATTTATTTCGTATATTGGGACATGTGATTCAAAATATCAACTTCAATCTTAGAGTCACTAGCAATCACAATAGACCTCTAATTTCTTTATTTCTTCTTTGTCTGTGACTTTATTAGCTTTATTCTTTTCCCTATAAGCTCCTAAAACCTCCTAAAAGCTCTTTTTAGTATTTACACTTTCTTATCTTGTATTAAACTATATATATAAAGTACTTGTATTAGTTGGCTTTTAATTAATTTACTCAATTTTAGATTGTATGATTATCATTTATCATATTATGAGCAACTTTTACCATTCAAATTCATCACATACTTAGTAGCTTGGTTGAAAAGTTCATTTAAACTATGTATTATAAACACTTTTATAGTTTCTTAAAGTCTCATTTAAAAATAAAATAGTTTAAGATAACTTTTTGTATTTTATGTCAATCTTCACCAATATCGATATTTTCATAAAATTTAAATACTGATATTTCGGTTGATATCGATATTTTTATCTTTGGTTGTAATGTTTTGTAATGGTATAATTTAGTTTATTCTCCAAGACTTGCATTCACTTGGGTTGTAATATTTTAGATTTTATCAAATTATGTTATGCTGTATTATGTTAATAGTTTTTTAATAAAAATAAAGGCATGGATGATTCTAATCGGCAAAATCAATAGTTTTTAAATTGGATTAGATTGGGGTGTTCAAGAATTGATTTCATGTTGAAAATTTTCCAATTCTCTATATATAAGATTATAGATTGACCCCTAATTAGTATAATCTGATTTGTACACACCCCTAATCATTCTGGTGTCTCCATAAACGGGCTTGTGCCACTTGACAAACCAAAGCTTTCCAATCTGATGCATCCTGCCAAACTAAAAACCAGGAAATTCAACAAAAATCTAATCCATTTGTTTTTCAAGCCATTTTCTTATAGCATAATATCTCACAAAAATTTAATAAAGTACTTAAAAGTATTAGTCTAAACTAATTAGTTTAAAACATAATAACATATAAAAATTTTATACTATAATATATTTTTATTTTACATTAAAACATATAATAATTTTTACTGTTTAAATTTAAACTAATACTTCAAACGCTTTATAAATTTTTGTTCAAATTTTCTTGATGAAAGACGCGGTAGACGGGCAAATCGTTTTCCGTTAGTTCCGTAATCCTCACAAAATTTTCCAATTCCAACAATAGGGAAAAAAAAGTGCCATCCAGAAAGTAGAGGCGCGCGCAGACAAGACAACAGACGTTACCGACTTCTCTCAAGCATCACCCTCCGCAATCCGATCTTTTTTCTTCACCGCCACGTGGCCCAACCATAGCCAATCCCATAAATATCCCTCCACTTTCCCTCTGAAAAAATCTTCCCCTTTTTTTCTTCTCCTTCTTCTTTAAACAAAAAAAAATCTCCGTGTCGTTCAGTGCCAAGCCGAAGCGGTGCTTATCTTCCCAACTTTCATGCTCTTCTTCTCCACGCCATGAACGCCAGGGCGTCTTTCCTCTGCCCCTTCTCTACGCCGCCCAGAAAAAGTCTCTGCTCCGATTCCAGACTGTACCAGAGCCCGCTCCGGTTCCAAACTGACCACTCCGAACGACAATGCGTCTTCAATGCATCTGCGAAGAGGAGGGTTTGGAAACTGTGGGCGGATGTGAAGTCGAAGCGTTACGAGGTCTCGGACTCGGTTCCAAAATCGGTGAACTTCGAGGATGCCTTGAACGACATCGTCAGCGGGAAGCAGGATTCGGAGCAGGTGGACCCCTGGTGGGAAGTGTTTCCTAAGCGATGGGTCATCGTCGTTTTGTGCTTCTCCGCCTTCCTTCTTTGCAATATGGATAGAGTAAGCTTGGCTTCTTCACTTCAACTGACACAGAATTCAAGTTTATTTAATTTAATTTATTTAAGGGAAGAATAATTATGGCTAAGTTGGGCACAGGTGAATATGAGCATAGCCATACTTCCTATGTCGTCAGAGTTCAATTGGAACCCGGCGACTGTTGGTTTGATACAGTCTTCTTTTTTCTGGGGGTATCTCCTCACTCAGGTATGAATTATGAATAATTACACACTTTTCATCCCTTTTGTTCCATGGTTTGAATTGTGTTAGTTTGAAGTTTTCTGATTTAAACAGAAATATCCGAAATATGTGGTTAAAGTTTTAGTTCGAATGGGGAATCTGAACTGAATTCATGTTTGGTTGAGTAACGAGAACTGTATTTTGAATTGAATTGGCGGTTGGATAACAATTAGTTATTCTTTTAATTAATTTTGTTGACTTGTTCTCCTGGAATATAATGGTGAGACTCATGACTCTTAGAATTGGGCTCAAAACCATTTAATTTGTACTTGATGCACTTTCTCTAAATGCGACATTTGACTTGTGAAGAAATTGTTCCAAAAAAAAAAGTGAACAAAAATTTAAGTGCTATTCCACCCGTTTTTTTTGGTGGCTTATAGCTGTAGTGACAACAGATTGCTGGTGGGATATGGGCTGACACGGTGGGTGGCAAGAAGGTGTTGGGATTTGGAGTCGTTTGGTGGTCCGTTGCTACGGCTCTCACCCCTGTTGCTGCTAAACTTGGGTTGCCCTTCCTGCTTGTTGTTCGCGCCTTCATGGGGATTGGTGAGGTAAAGCAATGCCATTTCCCTTCTCTAATATGGAGGGGCAATTTTCTTCGTAATTGCTATAATGTTGCAGAACTTCATATTTCTTCTCAGGAAAAAGAAATTTGGAAATGAGTTTTGAAACAATAACATTGTCTCAAGGATTGGAGGCTTCCATTGTTTCAGGGTGTTGCTATGCCAGCAATGAATAACATTCTGTCAAAATGGGTTCCTGTAGCAGAGAGAAGTCGGTCGTTAGCTTTTGTTTACAGTGGGATGTACCTTGGTTCGGTCACTGGCTTGGCCTTCTCACCACTTTTAATACATCAATATGGATGGCCATCAGTCTTTTACTCCTTTGGCTCTCTGGGGACGGTTTGGTTTGCTGTGTGGCTAAATCAGGTGACCTTAACTTCCAATGTTTAATGTTCATTTAGAATGTTCCTTTTTATTTTTATTTTTTTTTCTGTATGGCTAAATTAGGCTTCTTTAGAATTTGATAATTTGTTTTGAGTGCAAAATTTCAGTAAATAAGAGTACAGCACTTTTGTATATATATTGATCGAACCCTTACCTTGGAATGTCTGTAGGCATATAGTTCTCCTCTTGACGATCCCCGACTGCGACCTGAAGATAAAAAGCTAATTCTTAAAAGTAGTGTTTCTAAGGATCCAGTTAAAGTGATTCCTTGGGGGCAAATATTGTCAAAGGCACCTGTATGGGCACTTATTGTGTCTCATTTCTGTCACAATTGGGGAACTTTCATTCTTCTCACATGGATGCCTACATACTATCATCAAGTGAGTTGTAGTATTCTAGTATAATGCTTTATACTTTGGAGTTGCAAAGTTCAATTTAATAATTTTATATAAAAAAAGACAAATAATTGCGTATTCACTGGTATAACTTTTGTTTTTGGCCTCCTTTTACTATTGTCATAGGTCCTGAAGTTCAATCTTACAGAATCTGGGCTTTTTTGTGTTTTGCCCTGGCTTACAATGGCATTCTCTGCGAACCTTGGAGGGTGGATTGCAGACACCCTTGTGAGCAAAGGTTTGTCAGTCACAAGTGTACGCAAGGTATTATTTGTTTCTCACTTAATCATCTGTAAGTGAACGCTTTTCCACGGTGGAAATCATGTGATTGGCAGGGATGGGGTTTAAAAACTATTTTAGATTCTATCAGCAGTCTGACACAACTTCTAGCTTGAACGTTACTGAAATTTTCTTGGTTGGATTTGCTACATAGCTGGGCGAACTATTCTAATATTCTCCTTTTGCAGATCATGCAAACTATCGGATTTCTTGGGCCTGCTTTCTTTCTGACTCAATTGAGCCATGTGGATTCTCCAGCAATGGCTGTTTTGTGCATGGCATGCAGTCAGGTTTGGTTCTTACATATGGAAATGAGAAAAACAATGTAACTTTATTTTACTACATAGCATACATTTGCCTACCGTTAACATATTACTTGCATTGTCATTGGATTATACAGGGAACTGATGCATTCTCACAGTCCGGTCTATATTCAAACCATCAAGATATTGCTCCACGATACTCTGTGAGTATAAGGCTTTAGTTTCATATTTGGTTTGCATGTTCTAGTTCATTTCAGATTTCGAGCTTAAACTTCTTTTTTGTGCTCTAATAGACCACCAATCACATGTTGCACAGAAGCCTGAACATTCAGAGCGTACTGATGGTTGTATATTTCCTTGATTATGTTTTCCGCAGGGGGTATTGCTTGGTCTATCCAACACTGCTGGAGTTCTTGCAGGCGTCTTTGGAACAGCTGCCACTGGATACATCTTGCAACACGGTTGGTACTCATCTCTTGCATTTTTTAGCTATATGAATACAGATGAAATTATCCGAATACTAAACAGTTATTCTGGTCTCCCTTACCGCTAAAACCTCTTGTGTCATGTACTTCCAAAAGTCACATATAGTAATTGCCTTTGTTGATTGTACAAGTAAAACACATCCTAGGATTCATTAGAGCCTAGAATTTACCATGAATTATTAATTCAGTTTATTAGGCAATTCGGAGTGAGCCGGATGGTCCTAGGATCTTTGTACCTCAAAGGGTGTATATATTGAAAGCCTTGAATTTTTTTCACTCGCAACAATTGCTAAAGGTATACCTAAAAACAGCCATCACCCGGTCTATGCACTGTAATTTTGAAATTTCCTTTCTTGTAAAGCTTCATATAATCCTTAGGACGATATATTAGTTACCATCATAATATCTTTGCCTTGTCGTTGTTGAAAATTTTCAGGTTCTTGGGACAACGTTTTTGAGGTCTCAGTTGGGCTCTATTTGGTTGGAACTGTTGTCTGGAACCTATTCTCAACCGGTGAACAGATCATAGATTGATCATTGAATGCCTTATTTTTAACACGCGGTCGTTCATTCCTGAGCCAATCCCAGGAGTTAAAAGTGAATGGAGAAAGGAAAAAAAAAAACAAAAACAAAAATTTGCAAGAAATTCAAGTGCACACGAGAACCGTGCAGTCTTATTCCTATTCATGGGGAAGAAGAATTTTGAGATCATTAACTTGAAAGTCTTTTGGAAGTTGAAACTACAAAAGAACTTGAAAGTCTTTTGGAAGTTGAAACTACAAAAGAAATCCAAATTCTTTTCCACTTTACAGGACAGGAAGTTTGATGGGTTGGTTGGACTTCCACTGCTTTTTAACAAAGGAGATATACATGGTAAATAGCCCCAAGAGCTTGTAAAGTTATATTTGATACTATAATACATCAATTTTTACATATTCTCAATGTATAATAGCATTTTCTTACTATTTTGTCTTCTATTCTTTGTCTTGGCGCCTAAAATATCGTTAGTAAAGGTTGTGCTACAGACATATTCCTGATCATAGTTGGGCCACGCTATGGAAAAATGGCTGGTCAACCACTCTGCTATTTTTCATCTGTGGAGGTCAAATTTTGGTTTGCACCTTAGAAAATGAGATAATATTGTGGCTCCTTTCTTTAATCAGATATTCCCAACTTTGACAATTTTAAAAAAATTTCCTATCTTTAAACGCAAATAACTTATGTAAATTGTTAATTTTTATGATAAATTATTGATTGTTCTTGGTAACATGTTGATAATTTATTAATTTTCAATCAACTTAGGTGTTTTTCACATAATCCGAGAAATTAAGCCTCTTGGTCTGATGTTAGGAGCATGTATTAAAAATTTCGATTCCTTATACGTTGTTTTGCTAAGACTAGTCAAGCAGTTGTTGCCCACTTGGGTGCTTCTAAAGACCAAAAACCTCTTTTTTTCGTAGAATTGTTTTATTAGTAAATTAAAAAAGACCCTTAGTGGTAAGATATAGTTTTTAATGGTTAGTTTTTCATCAAATTTAGCAAAATTATCATATTTTTTCTTTTAAAATCTAACATGATTGTGATATAAGCTTAACTGTCAACCTACACTTTCCCCATGCCTGTTAGGTATTTTTCATACCTCCCACAAAAATTTTCATTCACCAAACACTTTCTAGGAATAGCTTATTAGTAGGTTAAGGTAAGTAGAGAAGTATTGAATTGTTTTATTATTAATAATGTAATCACGTAAAAATCCATAACAACTCGTATGGACTATAAGACAAACATTACAATGGTACAACTTAGATGAACAAACTGTACTCAAAATTCAACCCCACTTAAACAAACGACAAAGCAATTAAATAGAACGAAAAAAAAAAAAAAAGAGAAATGAATCTATAAAAGAAAATACAAATTAAATGACCATTATACCATCAGGACAAAGTAGCTGAATGACCAAATTGCCCCCATCCCTTTCAGAAACACAAAACTCCCCCAAATTACGAAAATGCCCCTCTTTAGTCCGAGCATGCTGCCTCTCGTCCTCCAAGCTCACGAGGATGCAAGTAAACCCGGAGCCCATTCTTCATGAACAGCGTGAGCGACATCTTCTGCTCCACCCGGTGACCGGGAACCAGCGAAAGCCGGTAACGCAGCAGCACCGCCGACGCCACCGACTTCATCTGCAGGTACGCCAAGTCCTTGCCCAAGCAGGTCCTCGGTCCTGCGTTGAACGCCACGAACTTGTAACCATCCTTGGGCGGTTCGAACCGGTCTCCTTTCTCCGACAGCCACCTCTCGGGTTTGAACTCCATGCAATCCTCCCCCCACAAGCTCTTCATCCTCCCCACCGAGTATATCGAGTACGTAACGGTCGAACCGGCCGGCACGAAAGTCCCGTCCGGCAAAACGTCGTCGTTCACGACGTATTTGAAGTCCTCAGGCACTGAAGGATACAAACGCAGGGTCTCGGCCAGTGCGGCTTTCAGGTAAACAAGCCTATCGGCCTCGTCGAAATCCAGTGGCTCGGAGATCCATTTCGCGTGGTTGTTCGCGCCACGTGTCTCCCTCAGGACCGTCAATATTTCCCTCACGATCTTGTCCTCGATCTCGGGGTGGTTGGTGACGAGCCAGAAGAACCAGCTGAGGGCCACGGAGGAGGTGTCTCGACCGGCGAGGACGAAGTTGAGAGCGATTCGTTGCAGAACGGAGGAGGAGAAGAGGTTCCCTTCGACGTCGCGCTTCTTCAAGAATCGAGAAAGCAAGTCGTCGGAAGGACTTTCCTTGCGTGCCGAAACGGCGTCGTTCATGTAGTTCTCGACGATCTCTAGGCTCTCCTTTAACCTCTTTTCCATTCCGATTCCCAACAGTTTTTTCAGCCTCCATAGGAATTCCGGGTAGAGGAGCCGCTCGAGAGTGGCCTCCGTGGCGGTGTCGAACGCTATGGCGAACTGGTTCTCCGGCAGCTCCGGCGACAGCGTCTCCGGGTCTTTCCCGAACGTGAGACCGCAGATGTTGTCGAACGTCAAGCGAAGCAGGAGGTCCTGTAGGTCCACCGAGGTCTTATCGTGCGCGGCTCTGTCTAAGATGCACCACAGCCGGTTCTTGATAGTCCGGTTCACCCACCGGGCCATTGCTTGCCTTAGAGTCCTCGTGGTGAACTCCAACGCCGCCGTCTTGCGCTGAATGAGCCAGGTGTCTCCGTCGCTGTTGAATATCCCTTGCCCCAGAAGGTCGTGGAAAGCGGCTTGCCAGTTGGGGCCCTTCGGGTAGTTGTCGAACTGGGTTCGGAGGATGTGCTCGATGTTCTTAGGGTGGCACGTCACCGTGAAGAAGCCTTGCTTGTGGGCCAAGAAAGGGAGGGCGATGGTGCATGTCTGGTACGTGCATGAGCCGCCGGTGGCCCGGAGGTTGCTCGACATCCAGTCGTGGATTTGGGACCGGTTCGCGAAGAGGTCCGGAAGGCTACCGATGACCGGCCATAACTTTGGACCGGTGAAGCTTCCGGCCTAGGAGGTGGAACCAGAAGAGATATGCAGATATGGCAGCTGCTAGGGTAAGGAGAAGTGGTAGGCTTTCCATGTGATGCAGAAGAAGTAATTTCTAGTTTTGTAACACGTCTGTTTGTGTGTACACTGTGAATGAATCATATACAGACAATGTTGCATAGACGGCATATATATTGCTATGATGGTAAAGGTTTAGGAGGAGTTGTTGGGAATTTTGTGCCATTGGAGTGTGGCCGTTGAGTTGATATATAACTTGATATTTTTGGGAATTGAGTCTGCGCATGTGGAAGTATATACACGAAAACCATACATGCAAAATATTCCGTTCATGGTGCCTGTTATTTTTATTTCTAATAGATCGGCTCACAGTAGGGGTGAGAAACACTTGCATCTTTGCTTCTGAGTTTAATTGGGTGTTTGGAAAAAGAGTTTAAACTCTAAAATTTAGACTGTATTATAGTATGTAAGAGTTTTACATTTTAATATATTTTTATTTTTTATTAGAGTATGTTAGAGCTTTATATTATTTGCGGTTAAAACTCACTCTTTCAATAACACCCCTTAAATCTTGGATTTCAAATCATTTGTTTAATTTTTATTATTTTAAATGGTATTATTGTACTAACAAATTAAATTATGAAAAAATAAACTATTTTTTTAAAATGACATGGTTGGTTCGATACTATTTTTAGCACTAAGATTGGACAATGATTTGAGTCATGATCAAATTGGATGTTGTCTCATTTACTTGATCTCACTCTATTTTAATTTTCACACCTCGTTTAATCCAAAAATTTTTAGTAAATCATAGCATATGAGAAGCTAATCAAATTTAAATGGTATGAAAAAAAAAACAGGATTTCAATTAATTGCCAATTACATTAACAAACGGGGTAAAGAAATCGGGCAGTGAGGCATGATATTGTTAGACGTATATACTTATTCCCTTTTCTTTCTCTTTCTTTCTCTTTCTTTTTCATTTTTTTCCTATTTCCTTTTCATTTTTTGCATGGGTACCGCTATCAATTATCAAAGCTAAGAAAACGACTAGAAGCCGTAAAATCAGTGGCACTTGTTGACAATGAGTTTCTCTGAGTAGGCTCTTTGAGTTGAGTCTACGTGTATACCCATTTTTAGGTCCTTGAATCTTTGATTGTGCCTTAACCTATTTCGTTTAATTTTAATAAATTTCTTTCCTCTAGTTGTAGGCCTTATTTATTGGAAAAAAAAAAAAAAAAACAACAATGGTTGGATTTCTTAACAGAGTTTGGTTTTATTTGAATGTTAAGCACAACCAAGGTGTGAAAATGTTTTCATTCTTCTAAAAGTCTCATGAACTATGAGTTACACATTAAAGTTGAGGAAATATCAATGAAAAATATTGACATAAAATAAGTTATGCATTAAAGATAAAAAGAAATGTACAGATAAACTCTTTTTATATAAGAGTTTAGGTTTAAAAAAATCTTAATTGAAAGTGTAAATAAAAAACAAAACTTAGGAGTGGTAAAATCTTATTTTTGCCTTTACAGGTGACACATGTGCTAATCACGCCGGCTTAATTCTATCCATTTGAACGGAAAATTGAAAGTTCCTGAGCAAAGTGAGGAGCTTTGAAAATTTATAAGGTACAATGGTAATTTTAAAGTTTAAGAGATAAAGTGGGGAGGCTTTAAAGTATAGGAGCTGTTGGTTTTAATAACCCTTCTTTATAATTCCATTTTTTGTTCAGCCTCTTTTAAAAATTACCATTACATGTTGGGCGTTTAATGTACTTCGGGTTTCTTTTGTATTAGGCTTTCTAAGTAATGTTTTGGTAGATATTTGATAATAAGAGATCTGATCAAAATTAACGATCATATAAAATCAAGCCATTTAATTTATCAAAGTATCTAAGAGGAATTTTCATGAATGTTATCTTTTGAGACTTATTTTATATAAATGCTGCAAATGTTTTAGTGTAGTACAACTTAAAAACATATAATATGAGAAGTTCATGTAGCATAACTTTTTTAGATATGGCATGAATAAACAAAATTTTTAAAAATATGGCACATTATGTAATTTTCTCCTTGAAATTTTTACCAAAAATTATTGTTAGCCCAGATCTTGATAGCTTCAGTTCTGTAATTAAAGAACTGAAAAACTAAAGGAATTGGATGTTGTAAGTACATGCATATAATTGTAACATCAAAATCACGACTTGGCTATCTGTTCAGTTTTTCTTTTGAAAGAAAACAATTTTCTTTCATGTATGTATTGGTGCTGGTTTTTCTTTTTCTTCTTCTTCTTCTTTTTTTTTTTTGGTAATTAGAAGTACCTTGTCTTGTCTGCTCTAATTTTCCTTTATGACGGAGACCAGTTAGAGGTCGCTTCTATCGCGCGCAATTTGAGAAAATTTCCATTTATAAAAACAGAAATTTTGTTAATGTACTGGATTCTACAAACTAACTAAATTAATCTTCACATAGTTAGTATTATGATAATTTTGGAACATGATATTTACACAATTAATTTTAACCATTAGAACACATTAAAATTATATGGAATTAAGTAAAATAGGATACATTACTGGATTTGACCATGAAAATCCACCTCAATGGTTTTTTTTTTTTTTAGAGGATTATTTTTTTTTACAACCCACTATTTTTTTCATTTTAACTTTAATGCTTAATATCACCTTTTCTTATTAATTGGTGCATTTTAAAAGTAATACGCTTATGTATCATAGTCACGTATATGAGCCTACAGCAATCTTAATTAGTGTTGCTTTCTTTTACGTATAAATTATCTATTTTAACCTTGGAAAGGAAGTAATTGAATTTTGTTGTTACATAATCCGGCAGATCACTTCAATTTGTTTGCATTTCCTTTTTTCTTTTTGGCTATATAAACTTAATTAGGGTCCTCTAATGTGGTCGCTTTCTCCACTCATTGTATGAGAATTGATCGAGAGCATTAGGAAATCAAGTTGCAACTTTGGTATAAAACTCACATGCTATATAGTTTTCAAATGTTATAATATTCAAGTTCTAACGTCAAGGTTCAACATGATTCTCAAACCTATTAATTTTGTTCTATGGAAGTTTGTGTGGTACTTTCATTCAAGGGAAGCATAAATCAACAAGTACAAGTGATTAAGAGCTTTTAGCCTTTTATCTTCAATTAAAAAAAAAAATTGTAAGGACACTTTTACATACCCATAAATGAGATGGTCAGTTTTCACGATCGTAAGCCAAATGTAATAACAATAATAATAATATGGTTTAATTTTTGGCTCTTTTGCCAAGCCAGTTATTATAATTACGTGAGATAAAGAGAGTAGTTAGAGATGGTTTATCCGAAATGAGAAAAGTTGGGTGTTTCGTTTGCAAAAAATATGAGTGTTCCAAGGACAACAAGCTGAGACCTTAGAGAAAGTTGAATTGACTCTCTGAGTGATAGTAGTTTTGAGGGCATGAAAATTGAAAACTTTGTGAAGAAGAAAACTACTAGGAGAATAAATAAGAATATTGCTGCTCTTTTTCCCTTTTCTAAAGGTAATAACGAAACACCAACCCATTGATTTTTCTGTCGAATAGTAGTTGTTCACAACCCTGCTACCGTGCAAGAAAAATTCAACAAAAATAACTCTTATGGTTTACAAAAAATGACTTGCCGTCACCAATGATAGCCTACCGGGTCATCAGTGCTAATACATCGGACTACATTTACTGACTTCATTTACGCCAAGGGTAGCTGTCACCTGGCTGTAGCTAGGTTATCGGCAATGACTTGCCGCCTGCTCTGGCGCCGATGGTAGCACACCAAGTTGCTAGTAGTAACATATCAGGTTACCCGGTTAATGTATTAATTTTGGCACTCTCTTAATATTTACCAACAATACCTTACTTCGTTATTGGTAGTAACCTGTCATGATGTTAGCCTACTGTATTCCTGGTATATCTGATCAAAGATTCTGAAGAACATAAAATAGACATATCCACTGATATATTGACACGTGTAGTAATGTAAGCCACAATCAATTAGCATTCAAATACAGCAAATATACGACCCTGGTAGTTTCTAACACTAGTGACCTAATTTTAAACTACATGAAGAGGGCCAAATACAGTTGGAGTAGAGGTGGGAATTGAATATAGTAGGCTCTAAAAATTTCTACTCATAAACTAACAATAAAATCATACATGATTCCACCCAATAATAAAGAGTTTGAATCTCTCTATCTTGAAGTTCATTAAAAAAGTAATAATGCAACAAAAAGAAATACCAACAAACATAGAGACGAAGTTTTATGTCCTTTCTTTCAAGCAAAAAAAGACCAAAATGATGAACATATATAACTCGTACGGATCATGTTTATATTTGCCTCAAGATTATAAAAAAAGAGAATGAGGGTATTAGGCCACAATCAAATTAGGAAAAAAAAATTGATAGGCCAAAACTTTTATTAAAATAGTAAAATAAATTACTTAATTAGTCTTCAATCTTTCATGGTAGTGAGATTTTGATTCTTAATTATTTTTTTATTTTTCAACCCCTAATCTTTCATTTAAGTTGTCCAGGGTCTAATTTGACGGTCAAACTATTAAGTTTGATTGTGAAAAATTATTCTTGCTAAATTAATCTTCAAATTAATAAAAATTAAAATAAAAACTTATTAAAAAATCTAAACAAATAAAAAAACTACAAATCTAGATCTTCAAACCAACAAACCGAGATTTTCAACTCCTCCTCAAAAACATTATACTATTTCTATGTCAATTCGATTCAACAACATTCAATCACTGAACAAGAAAATGTTAGATCCCAATTTTTTTTAGACCGCAAAATTATATTATTTCTATTTCAATTCTACTAAACAAAAACAGTACACAAGATTAAATCTTTTATCAATTTTCTCTCAAATTCACTTCTCAACATTCCAAAATCACATAATAGATCACATTCCGGCCAACTAAGCAAACACTGTCATTAGGCAGAAGAATGTAGTCGACTCCTTCACCAACTCTGCAGTCGATTGCTCCTCATCCTTTGAGCCTTTGCTCAACTTCCCCTTCGCTTTCAGACTAAACCTCAACACCATTGAAGAAATATTTCACTCTTTGAATCTTGTTCCTTCTTTTTCTCTCTATAAGTTAAAACCCCAACAAAAAATTTGATCAGATCCCAATTTCACAAAAAAATTAAAAGTCATTCATTTTTTTTAAATCCTCAACTTCTTCTTTCCTTCCTCGTATTCTTTGCTGACGAGAAAAAAGAAGAAGAAGAAGAAAAAAACAGATCTTAGATATGAGATAGAGGGGTATCTCACAGGCATGAGGCCAAATCGGTTGTCGTGCCGCTGTCGTGGCAACCCGGACGCGAGCCCACTGTTTTTACGAGCCCATTGGTTGATGAAAGCTAGCTTCATCGCCCCACTTTCTCTCCTCAAACCCTCCGACCTTTGTAAGGGCTTTCACAGCTCCACGGTCGATGGAAATTTGAGGCAACGGAGCCCAAGGACGATTGCTGGTCTCGACTGGCTTGCATGATGGGGTCGCGACGGCTTGGCCATCGGTCCTCAACGGTGGCGACCTCTGCAACTTCCCCTCTCAAATCTGTCTATCTCCTCTAGTGCCCTTCCTTCCTCGGTGATGAGAGGGAGTTTTGTCCTTTTTTTCTCTCTGAAGAAGTCGACCTCAATGGAGAGTGTTCTTGACTTTTTTTTTTTTTTATTTGAAGAGTGTTTTTAATTATTTTTTTTCTTTTTGGAAAAGATTTTTTCAGTTTTATTGTTTTTGTTGATTTCTTTTTTATTTTTTACATTTTAATTTTAATTTTGTTAAAAAATATAGTATAATTTTTAATTTCTTAGAAAGAATTTTAATTATTTTACTAAAACACTCTCGTTAAAGAAGTTATGTGCATCTCAAGTAATCTTTTTTTTAACATAAGTTAGTTAAATTAGTCTATGAGCAACTCAAAGTTGGAGAATGAAAAAAAAAAAAATATTAAAGACTAAAATCTCATTTCATGAAAGTTAAGAATCAATCCAGCAATTAATGGAAATTAGTAAATAAACTTACAAGTTAATTTTGAATTTACTAATACAAAAATTACTTAAAATACCCTAAGTCAAAGCCGATAATCTCTCTCACTCTTCCGTGTTCCTGTCTTCCTCTCCCCCTCTCTCCTCTTTCATACCGTGTTCCTCTGTCCCTCCCTCTCTCTTCAAAACCAGATGATGGTTTGTGACTGTGAAGATATTAACTCTAAGTTGAAGTGGTTACGATTGTCATTTGATTCTGAGAAGTGGCAATCATTTTCTGAAGTTATGTCCAAGTTTGCTAATGTGTGCATGTTTCAGCTTGATGACGTGTAACTATCTGGTTGGCAGTAGTTGGAAGCTGGGATGAGCTCTCTCGTACAGGATTACTCTAGTTTATGTATATAGGAAAGCTGAGAAGGAAAAAATAGGACAGAGAGTGATATTTTTTTCTTCTTCTTCGGGGTTCTTTGTTTTCTCTTTGGGGTATGAGAGTAATAAGCTCTGGGAGTCTTTCTTGTACAGAGGGTGAGTGGATTGTTTGTTTTTTGGGAAAAACTTTCTTTACTACAGAAAGAGTGAGGGCTTGGTGAGTGCAAAGAGTTTTGTGAGATTGTCATTGCTCAGAGGGTGGTGTAACTAATTTCATTTGTGAATCAACTAGGGCAGAACATTGTCCTGACTTAGATGTAGGATCATTCAAGATCCGAACCAAGTATAAATGCCGGTGTGATTTTCTTCTTTCGTGAATTCTTGCATTTCTTGTTTGAGAGTTGCATGTGCGTTTATGTTTTCTTCACAGTGACCAATGACCATCTTCATCTTCGCTCACAGTGGCGAGTTTCGTGCGAAGCGCAAATGGAGATCTTGTGCCTTAAACTGAAATGATGACGCTAGAGCAAACAGCAAGGTGGCATGCGACTTGTTCAGGTGAGTTTGACCGATGTGAACCTAAGGTCTCATAATGTGGTTGAGTTTTTCGAGTAATTTAGACTGCAGAGGAACGACGGATCTCTATTGACAGCGTCGTCGTGCTCGGGATCTTCGATGATGGCATCATTGTAGGTCTTCTAGAACAATTAATGTTAATAGATCACCGTTGACGGGGACAAAATAGAAAGAGGGGCATAAAAGCCCTTTCACTAACCCATTCAACCTAAAAGCGAGGGGCAGATGTTGTTCTCCTTTTTTTTAAGAATTTGTGCTGTAATTTATTATTTGTTTCAATCTCTCAGAGAAAATTACATTCTTTGCCATACTTTTTACTTTTCTTTTTATTGATGCCACACAAAAAAACAACGCTTACAAAACTTATGCCACAACGCCATAAGGCCCAGATCTTTCTCCTGTTTTCTTTCTCTCCTTCGACAGTGCCTTGACGGTGAACATCTTTTAAATGTCGGCTCGAACTCCAAGCTCACGCTTCTTTGCTCCGATCATCTTCCTCGACCGTGATCAATAGATCTACAGAGACTGAACTCCAAGATTTACGCGATGTCGGCTTGAAGTCTGATCTCGACGATGAAGATCTCTGAGATGGCAGGCCGAACTTTAATCTCACACTCATATGCTCCAGTCGTTTTCTTTCCTCCAGATCATTTTCTCAGGCGCAGGCAATTTCCCCACAATTACAACAGATCCTCAGCGGTTCGAGCCGTATCGCAACCTCGCAGCCTCCAGCGCCAAGATTTACAAGCAATGATGAGATCCTCGACCAAGTAGGAGAAAATCTCCACAGTTGAGCTCCGACGAACCAAGGGAATGACCCAGCTCCGATGATCTCCCCTCAGCCGGCAACGGATCTGGCTCTCGGAATAGATCTGACTTTTGATAGATTTAGTTGTTGTTGTTGCAGTTATTCTTCTTCTTGTCTTTTCTGTTGTTGTTGCAGCAATTGTTGTTTGTTAGTTTTTTTTTTTTGTTTTGTTTTTTTGGCTGCCGGCGATGTCATCAATGCCAAAGACAAGATGGTGCCGACCAGAAGAGGGAAAGAGAGAGGGGACGGAAAAAGAAGAAAAATATGTCTCAAAAGATTAAAAAAAGAAAATGTCCTAAAAGAACACACAATATATCTCAAAAAAACCCCAAAAAAATCCTAAAAAGACATAAAAAAATGTCTCAAAAAGACATATATTAAATTTATGACATAACAATTTTTTATATTTCATGACATGAATAAAAATTTGTGCAAAAAAACATTGGAATTTATGTGAATTTTCTGTCTCTTATAAATTCCCCGAATTTTTCACTCAAGTGGCCTGAAAGGCCCTTTTAAACCCATGCTTCTAAGAGCCCAATAAAATGCATCGGTCACCTTACCACCACGTGTCAGATTCACGGCCACGTCCAACACGGATGAGCCCTCGTCCAGCAAAGAATTTCCTCCCCGTCAAAAAAACCAAAAACACAAAAAAAAAAAAAAGATAAAAAAAATATATATGAGAAAAAAAATTAAAGGAATGAATGACGATAAGACACTTGTGGAGAGCTCGTGCTACAAACACTTCCATTGAAATCCCACTTCCCACTTGAAACACATCGGACGGCTATTCACTTGGACACGCTCACAAGTCACAACCATATATTATCATCTGGCCTTACTCTGCTTCTCTTACTTGTTTCAGCTCCTTTCCTGTCATCATTACCTCACAGTCACAGATCACAATCCACAGATTAAGACCAGAATTACATGGCGTCTCTAACAATGGCGTTCAGTCCGGCCGTCACCGGGAGAGTGTTCGCTGCGACGGTGGCCAAGGAAAGCGGAGGCAGCAAAGAGGAGAAAGGACTGCTCGACTGGATCCTCGGCGGCTTGCAGAAGGACGATCAGCTGCTGGAGACCGACCCGATTCTCAAGAAGGTCGAGGAGAAGAACGGCGGCGGCAGCGGCAACGGCAACGGCAGAAGCAAGAACTCCGTGGCGGTGCCGGCCAAGAAGAAGGGCGGCTTCGGAGGACTCTTTGCCAAGAATTGAAAGTACTCGATTTACAAATTATGCCGGTTTATTGCCTTTTCTTTAAAATTCTCGATTTAATTGTTAAATCAATCTCACTTTCTGTCTCTCTCTCTAATTATTTGCTTTTGAATTATGGAACGTTGGACGTTTTGTAATTCCTGTTCTTCCTTTCTATATATGCCCAACGGGTTTTTAGTTCATATTTATATGCAAATATTCATATCTCCTATGTGATAATAGTAAATAGAATAGTATTAAATCAACACTAATTGTACCACGTAAATTTATATTATGGGATTAATTACTATTAAGTTGTTCTTAGATTTTCACGTGGTGCTTGATACTATCTTTTATTTTCGTGCATGTAGTAGTAATTTCCCATGGCAGCGTTAATGTGATTTCTGTTTATTGAGAAAGAAAAGGAGGACAATTTAAATCGGATTAAAGAAAACAAGAATTTACAATTGAGGTTGAAACATTACTCTTTTCAATCACATATCTAGATTATATTTGTATGTGTATACTTATACATGTATGTCTGTGAGGGAGAGAGTGTAAACGTGCATGCACTGTCACAAGACAAGCTAAACATTTGTTGCAAGTTGATATAGAAGCAAAAGCAAGTTGATATTGAACAAGAAACTTGTGTCATATATATATATATATATACAGAGTCAGCAATTCAAGACCAATGTATATCATTTCTCTCATACCTATATAATATAAACATCCACCAAATCCAATACCAAAAAAAAAAAAAAATGCACAGCTTACAGAAGAAATTAGAAAATGACCTTATGCAACCTTTCCCCCTCTGATCCTTTTTGGCTTGAAGACGGCAGCTAATTTCTTAAATAATTCAAATTAATATGTTAATTAGCGGATATCAATTAGTCTCTGGCTTTATCAAAACAACAAAAGGAGATGGGATATATAAAATCCATATCTTACATAAGAGTGAGAGATCATATGCATAGATAAGTTATTTAACAAAATTCTAATTAATTACTAGATCATCAGTTGGCAGTGGAGTTTGATCTTGACAAAGTACAAGAAGAATTAATAAACTGAATACAATCTTCTATGGCTTCCATTCTATGAGAATCAAGAGGAGCCACAAATGGCTTTGATTTAGCAGATTGAGAATTAGATTTCTTTCCTGAACTAGCTGATATTGATGTCCTCTTCCCGGGTACCATGCATACAGATAGAGCCCTGGCAACATGTCCGGCAAATTGCTTCAGTAATCTCATCGGTGATACTGACGTCAAACCTGACGGAGACCCTTTGGGAAGTTGGAATCTCCGGCTCCCTCCAAACCTCTTACCAATGTCTTCAAATCTCTTACCAGAATCTTGTCTTTCATAGAGAAATGACTTCTCTTCTGTGAATTCCCTGTTGGGTTGTTCTTGAATAATATTAGCTCTTAATGACATATTCAAACCCCACGAGAGAGAGAGAGAAAGAGAGAGGGGAGTAGAAGTTATATGGAAAGATTTGATGTGCGTAGATATGTTTTGTGTGAGAGAGTGCAAGTAAAAGAGGGTTAATGTAGGAAGACTAAAAGAACATGCCAAATGGAAGAGTCGGTAAGAAAAGAGACGCATAAGCAGCATACAAAAAAATAAAAAGCTAAAAAGAGTATTGCGCTCCCCAATACAAAATCTACTATTGGACTAGGTGAGAGCAACTTTTTGGCTTGCATGCAGTGCAAGCATAGAGAAAATGATTCCCTTTCCAACCAACAAAATACCAAATACCAAATACCAAAAGAAAAGGGAGTGTGATCAACAAGGGGAAGTAATGATTTTGGGGGTGCTTGGCTTCTGAGACCCTGATTTGATTGTCATCATGCAGAAGTAGACACTTGTTCAAGAGGACCGGGTATTCCCGGGGCAGTTGTGTAGGTCAATATTTAAGCTCGTTTGTGCTAATACAAGCAAAAAAGTTCACCAGTGCTATGAACTGAATAGCACCACAATCAACAAAGGTTGAGGTGAAATCGTTGGGTAGAATTATTTTTATAGTAGTATGGTTGAGTTTTATATTGTAACAATTTTTTTAAGTACTGTAGCATGCGAGAGCTTTATACTGTTTAGAACTGAAAAAATAATAGGAACCACTTAACATCAATAAAGGAGCATTTAAGAGGGTAGTTCAAACCGTAAATAGTATAAAATTCTCACATATTATAATATAAAATAAAAATATACTACAATATAAAGCTATCGAGTATTATAATATGTGGTTCAAATTTAAAGTCAGAACTCTCTTTAAAACACCTAGTTTATCAAAACTTAATAAAAACGACAGTTTTGAATTTTATATGCCATACAATTCTCCTTTACACACACACACGCCAATTCTTGTGTTCATGATTGTTAAGCTTACAACTGCATAAAGATAGTGGAAAAAAAATAACCTTTCAAGTGTGAAGTGAACAGTACTGAAGAAAAGGACCACTTTTGTTGGGCAAAAGAGGGATTTTTTTTTTCTTTTGGGAAAGGTTGGGGAGGGGTGGCGGAAAGGTGATATTGAAGGGGGTCGGAGGATTTAAAAAAATGACAATGAGGACTGAGAAAAGAGACGCCAAAAGTAAATTGATAACAGGAAAGAAAAAGAAAAAAAGAAAAAAAAGCTGCAAAGGATCTCTTTTCGACGCAATGAAGAAAGAAGACACAAGCCAATGTCCGTTCAATACGCCTCCCTGTTCTTTTATGCTTTTGATTCACTGTTAGAATCACTAAAGAAGCTGTCCACCAAAAATTGCCGTGTACATAGTTCAATTTTTATCTTACTTTGAAGTAACACATCATTGTTAATAGCATAATAAACTCTCGAAAGAAAGAAAAAAGTTTATATATACATATATATATATTAATATAGGAATATATATATCATTGTTAATATAGGAATATATATATATATCATTGTTAGTTTAAATGATTTTTGTTTAAAATACTATAACATATAAAAATTATACATTATAACTTATTTTTATTTTATATTGTTTGATTTTAAACTATTAATTTAAACTAATTTTCTCAATATATATGCAAGGTTTTGCTTATATATAGTAATGTTGAAGATTCTAGCATTAACCAGCGGCCCTTGATAAAAGCATATTTAAAATTACTTCATAGTGCGGTAAGCATTCATTACTTTCGTTTTTTTTTAAAATATTTTAATTAGGTCTTATTGACAGTTCAATCAACTTGCATCATTACCTACTCCAATTTGTACTAGAATTTTATGCATTCAACATTCTACTAGCACAAGATATTCCAACGTGAGGCAATACCAAAAGCCAATCAATTAAAAGCTGTTTTAAGATATTTTATTACAAAGTTCCTGTCCTTAACAATTAGTAACATGACATGGGAATAATGATTTTTAACCTTCTGCTTTTATCAAGATTTCCAATCATTCCCACTTCACAGTTCGTTCGTTATCAATGCCGGAGAAATAAGCATGCACACAACACAAGAAAATTGAAACTCTCTTCTTCAAAAAAAGTGCATCTAAAATCCCAATCTGTACAAAGTAGAATTTAAAATACACAATTGCAGATGATGATGTATCACACTATCTAAACAAAAAAGGAAAATCACTGTTTATCATTCATAGCAAGCAAAATCTCCCCATCGTGCCCAATCTTGGAATCCAATAAGCCTTTAACTTGTTCAGTATGTTCAAAAGCCTTGAAAAAGCAATAATGCCACTATCCAAACTTTACAGATTCCATTAATCTTTCTTAGTGTTACATCTAATTCCCAACATGTACAAACAAAGTTCTAACATGCAAAGTCGCAACAAAACCAAAATCATTGTTTACCATTCATAACAAGCAAAACCCCCCCACCATGGCCAATCATGGAATCCAACAAGCCTTTTAACTTCTTCCGTATCTTTAAAAGCCTTAAAAGAGCGACAATACCACTGTCTAAACTCTACAGATTCCATTAATCTTTTCTTAGTGTTACATCTAAATTCCAACATGTATAGAGTTCTGACATGCATACACAATTGCAGAGAGTCTCAAGAAACCAAAATCATTGTTTACCATTCATAACAAGCAAAACTTCCCCACCATGCCCAATCATGGAATCCAAGAAGCCTTTGACTTGATCAGTATCTTCAAAAGTCTTTGGAGCAACAAGATCACTATCCAAATTGTACCATCTTCCATTAATCTTTCTTATTGCCACCCAATGCCTACTACTCCAAATCCCACCGCACCTTTTAACAGGAATATTGAGCACAATCCCCATTAAAGCATCTTCAGGCCCATCTAAATCAATGGAAGAAGCCCCATTTCTTCGATCATGCCAAATCACAGTCTTGTCTTTCCCTTCCAAAGCCGCAATCAGAACATTTATGTCATAGTTTCCAGTGAGTGCATTGTGATGAGGCTTGAAGAGTCCAGATAGTGGTGTCCATGTTTTCTTCTCCATTTCATCAAGAACAAGATTGTCAGCTATCTCATTCAAGCTTCTTCGCGTAAATGCATCCTTTTGCTGCTTAAAACAATATTGAAAAAGAAAAAAAAATTAAATGAAAAAAATAAAGAATTTATAAAAATAGAAGCTTGTGAGAAATTTTGGGCGTAGAAGATTACTGGGTTTTTTTACACAATGTCAAAATCGTTCAAAGATATGATCTTTTTTCAGAAATTCCTAATTCCATTTTCGTTCTTTATTGGGTTTCTCCAGACCAACGAAACAATTGAAACAAAGGTATAAAAAAAAGCCAGCACCAAAAGAAGGAAGAAAAGAGAAATGGATCCCGGAAAGGAATATTAATTACCTGAAAGAGATTGTTGAGGGAGTGTAGGAGGCAGAATTGAAGCCTTTGCCTCTCGTGATAGACTGGGGAATCCTCACTCGCCATCTTGAATTTCTTGATTCCAACGCTGTAACAGCCAAAGACAGAAGAAACCCAATTGAAAAATGCGAAGAAGAATCTGGTCCGTGTCTAAGAAGATTGGAATTTTTAGCTTTTGTTTTCTTGAAATTGAACCGGAAAGTCTGCCGGAGGAGAAAGACGGTGTTTGCCAAGTATTTGGACAAGCTGATGGAGACTTGGACACGTCCAAATCCTTTCTACTTTGGTAAGAGAGGGGTCGTTTAATTTGTGCTATTCCTCAAGACAGAATGAGTGGACTGTTGTCGTTTCAAGGTTAAAAAAACGATAGTCAGTAGTCACTTTATGCTTATCGCGTAAAATAAACATGTCGTTACTGGTTTGAGGGCCGCTGTATCTTTGACTGCAAAACGACGAGTCACCTATTCTTGTGGTTCAAAAATAAACATGTCGTTTATGTTTTATTGTCAGCTGTCTTCTTTTCACCGCAAATCGACGAATAGTTTTCAGTTAAATTATACTGTCGTTAACATGTGGTTTTGTGGCTAAGAGTAAAGACGATATGTCGTTTAGCAGTCCAGTTTGCTGGCTTTTCATCATATAAAAAAATTGTGTCGTTCCGCCTTAAGAGATTGATGCCGTTTATTGTAAATTTATTAAAGTTTTAGTTAAGTCGTTGAAATGCGTTTGTATTTTAAGTTTATTGTCGTTTACATAAAATTAGAGGGAGTTCTTGCGCTTCCACTAAAATAGACGACATGTCGCTAGTTCATGCTAACAAAGCATCATCGTCATTCGAATTACTTTTATAAATACCAAAAATTATGCACTAAACACAGCTCTTTTCCGTATTTTAAAACACGCTAATTACCAATCGGTAAGCTTTAAATTTATGCAAAAGTACTCCTTTGGTTACAATTGAAAGTGAGGGAGGAGGTTTTTTCACACATTTTAATCTTCTTCTTTTTTTCCCTCAACTGACACGTTTTAAACTTCAAGAATACTGAATAATGCGTTTATTCTCCTTCCAAAAAAAATAATTCGTTTATTTATTTATCTATTATTATTATTGAAAATCTACATTTTAAAATTCGATTGCTAAAATTATGTTTTGTACGACGACATGCCGTTCCTTTTTTTCCCCTTCTTTCATTGGACTGACGTTGTTTACAATAGAAATATAAAACGACAGCCATTGTTAACATAAGAACGACACGCCGTTACATAGTTTCTGCCACTCAGCGACTTGGTCCTTCCAAAACGACAGAAAAACCATCAATACAATGCAATTCCCAACTTCGTCGTCTTTCCCACCAAACGGATAGCTAGCCAATGCCAGGGGATGATCCAATCCTTCCTCACTCAACTCAACTCAAAGCACACCCAAACTTCTCCAATGGCTACCACTGCAACAACAACAACCCCACCTTCTCTCACTTTCTTCTCCTCTTCAGTCTTCTCCCAATGCCAAACCCTCAAACCATTCCTATCCTTCAAACCACCCACTTCCCTCAAATCCCCTTCCCCAAAACCCCTCTCAATCACCTCCGAGCTCGCCACCCTCCCCGTCCTCTGCTTCACCGGTGAGAAAGTCGGCGAGACCTATCTCGACCTGAGGTCCGAGCCGCCGAAGACCGCCCGCCCTGTCGTCCACCGTGGCATCATTACCGACCTCCATAACAAGCGGCGTGGAACGGCCTCGACCCTCACCCGTGGCGAGGTCAGGGCCGGCGGCAAGAAGCCTTACCCTCAGAAGAAGACGGGCCAGGCTCGGCGCGGCTCCATGAGGTCGCCGCTCCGGCCCGGCGGAGGCGTGGTGTTAGGGCCCAAGCCCAGGGACTGGTCGATCAAGATCAACCGGAAGGAGAAGAGGCTGGCCATCTCGACGGCGGTGGCGAGCGCGGCGGTGAACACGATCGTGGTGGAGGACTTCGGGGACAAGTTCGAGAGGCCGAAGACGAAGGAGTTCGTGGCGGCGCTAAAGCGGTGGGGGATCGACCCGAAGGAGAAGTCGACGTTTCTAGTGATGGACTTGACGGAGAACGTTGTTCTGTCGCAGGAATATCGGGACGGTGAAGATCCTGACGCCGAGGACGGTCAACTTGTTCGACATGTTGGATCAAAATCTAATTATGGGTCAATATATTAAATAAATGTGAATTAAATGTTATCAAATAAGGTCGCCTAATTAAAAGTGATCAATTTAGGTTTTGGGCTTTTAATGTATCATTAAGTATGGGCCTCCTATGTATAGACACCAAAATTATAATTACTAATTTTATGATAGGTTAAATTGGTAATTAAGGATAATTGCTAGGGTTTAGCAATTATATAAAGGGGTTGTGGTCCCCAAGTCAGTACGTACATTATTTTTCTGTTACCCATCTACAGAGAGATTACAGAGCATTCTGATAGGGAGGATTTACGTACCAGACTTGGAAGATCCTCAACCAAAGACTCAAGAATCATATTCTATCCATGGATTCAGGTTAGCTTTCGCATCTTATTAATATTCTTGATGATTTGACATGAACAATCTTGGGTGATGACGGTTTTCATCACAATTTTATTCTAACAAGTGGTATCTAGAGCCTCTTCATGTTGAATCATTGAGAATCAATAATTTTCTATATGTGATTCTCATTAAAAATTTTCAAATTTAACAATCTATGATTCTATAAAATTATTGAATTTGAGAACAATTGTTTGAGTATCTGGTTGAATACAATTCGGTTTCTTTATATGTTTATACGGCACGTTTGTCGAAAAGAAAAGTAACATCAATTATGTAATGTTGCCGAGAGAACAGAAAAGAAAAGGAAAAATTAAAAAAAAAAACGTTATTAACATTTTGCTTGGGTTATGTTATATATATATATGGATTCAAGTTTTTTTTTGGACCCGAGTTGTGTATGGTAGTCGACGGCATCCTTACCTCCGCGACAAGGGACTCCGGCGAAGACCATGTGGCTGCGTCGGAAAGACAACGCCGCGGCCTCTTATGAGGAGCAAGAAAGCGGTGGCCACAAAGGCCGCCACATAAAAAAAAAAAAGGGCTTTCGTCGGCGGCTGGCCCCATGACTGCCGGCGTCGACCGTGCCTGAGCGCTACCATCAGGTCGCGTCGGAGTAGAGATGGCAGCAGCACAGGGGCGGCGGCCGTTAGGCCGCCCGTCATCTTCACCCAGGGGTCGAAAGACCCCTAGGGTTGCTTGGGGAAGCCCAGACCTGAGGCTTTTTACACGGGCCCGATTGGGCCCGTGATCAGTTCCAACCCAAGGATTCAAACCCCTGGGTTACTGCAAAAAAAAAAAAAAGGATACACGGGCCCGGCGGCTCATGACTGGACATTCATACACGGGCTGGGCCCATGACCGGTAAGTCCCCAGGGGTTCAACCCCTAGGTGACCCGAAAAAAAAACAAAAGGAAATAAAGGGGGGGCTGGGTTAGGATCCGGGTAAGGTTCTCCCGACCCGGTCTAGCCCCGACCCTGTCAATATTGACCTTGACCAAAAAAAATTTTATTTTTATTTTTATTTTTTTTTAATTTTGGTCATTTTTGGGTGCAATTTTAAATTCAAATATTGGTATTTTATATATATTTTGAGATGAATTAATTGAAGCAACATGTCACCAAAGTGGCATCTCTTGTGAAAATTAATTTGTTTTGAAATATAAAAGGTTGTATTTATGTAACTTATGTGAATATTGACTGGCCCAAAGGAAGGCAATATTTGACAGAATTGCATGTACACATGTGGTGATAAACACGTGATGATTATTCAGTTTTTACATGTAAGCAATAAATCAGCCCAAAGGAAGATTTATGTGTTTGACATGTTTTTATTGTCAGTGTTTGATTACTACACTAAGATATCACTTACAAGTTAATATTTCTGTCCAAAGACTAAATATTAATGGAGTGCCCGATATCTTGAGATGGGGTTACCTTTATTTGGATTTATTATTGTTATTATGGATTCTTATGTGAGCTTGTTTTGGTTTTGTTTATTTTGTTCTTTGTTTCAGCTACTAGTTCTGCCTTTAATATTACTGCCAACATCAATTCAATTCCTATGCTGAATGGTAGCAACTTCAAATCATGGCAAGAGAACCTCCTAATAATTCTCGGAGTCATGGATCTCGACCTTGCGTTAAGGGTTCCTTCTCCCGCACCTCTTACAGATAAAAGTTCCTCTGATCAAAAGATGGACATGGAAAGGTGGGAGAAGTCAAATCGCATGTGTATGATGATCATGAAGAAGGCCATTCCAGAAGCATTCAGGGGCACTATATCGGAAACGATAAAGATAGCCAAAGAGTTCCTTGAGGACATTGAGAAGAGATTTGCCAAAAATAAAAGGGCTGAAACAAGTACACTTTTGGCAAACCTCATCTCAATGAGATACAAAAGTAAAGGGAAATTAGGGAGTACATCATGGAGATGTTTCATCTTGCTTCAAAATTAAGAGCACTTAAACTTGACCTTTTTGAGGACTTGCTAGTGCATTTGGTTCTTATATCTCTTCCTACACATTTCAGTCAGTTTAAGGTGAGCTACAACTGCCAAAAGGAGACTTGGTCTCTTAATGAGCTCATCTCACATTGTGTGCAAGAAGAGGAAAGGTTGAAGCAAGAAAAGACAGAAAGTGCTCACTTGGCTAATACTTCCAAGGACAAAGGGAAGAAAAGGAAGAAGGATAAGGAAGCTGCAGTTACAGCACCTCAAAAGAAGCAACAAAATAGACCGGTTGATCCAGAAGGTACGGGTTGTTTCTTCTATGGAGCTACAGGACATAAGAAGAAGCATTGCACCAATTATCATGCTTGGCGTGCTAGAAAAGGTATGCTTCTTAATTTGGTTTGTTCTGAGGTTAATTTAACTTCGGTACCTGAACACACTTGGTGGATGGATTCTGGTGCAACCACTCACATTAGTGTGTCTATGCAGGGATGCCTAAGATGCCGAAAGCCAACTGATGGTGAAAGATACATCTATGTAGGCGATGGCAAGAAAGTTGAAGTTGAAGCAATAGGAAAATTTAGATTATTGTTAAAGACTGGATTTTATTTGGATGTTGATGAAACATTTATTGTACCGTCTTTTAAACGGAAGTTGATTTCTATTTCAGCTTTGGACAAATCTGGTTATTCTTGTTCATTTGGAAATGAAAAATTTAGTTTGTTTCATGATTCAAAATTAGTTGGTTTCGGTTCTTTATCAGGTTACGATAATCTTTATTTACTTGATACAATTGCTTCATTTAATGAATCCTTACAATTAAGTACACGAGGTATAAAGAGAAAATTAACCAATGAGAATTCAGCTGCGTTATGGCACAAGAGATTGGGTCATATCTCCAGAAGGAGAATAGAGAGACTTGTGTCAGACGAAATTCCTGACCCCTTAGACTTTACAGATTTTGATATTTGTGTTAACTGTATTAAGGGGAAACAAACCAATAAAAGGAGATTTGAGGCCAACAAGACTTTGGACGTCTTAGAACTTATACATACAAACATTTGTGGGCCATTCCCTACGGCTTCTTGGAATGGTCAACAATATTTTATAACGTTCATAGACGATTTTTTCAGATATGGCTACATATATCTCATTCATGAAAAGTCACAGTCGCTGGATGTGTTCAAAAATTATAAGGTTGAAGTTGAAAATTAACTCAGCAAAAGGATTAAAAACGTCAGATCTGACGGTGGTGGTGAATACTATGGTAGATATGACGGTTCAGGTGAACAACGTCCGGGACCGTTTGCTAAGTTCCTAGAGGAAAGCGGTATTGTCCCACAGTACACTATGCCGGGTTCACCCACTATGAATGGTGTTGCTGAAAGATGAAACAGAACGCTTAAGGACATGGTGAGGAGTATGATTTCTCATTCTACCTTACCAGAATCACTCTGGGGAGAAGCACTTAAGACTGTAGCGTATATCCTTAACAAAGTTCCAACTAAAGCAACTGCCAAAACCCCTTACGAACTTTAGACAGGCAAGAAGCCTAGTCTAAAGCATTTGCATGTTTGGGGATGTCCAGCTGAGGCAAGGCCTTATAGGCCTAATGAAAAGAAACTGGACTCAAGGACGGTTAGTTGTTATTTTATTGGATACTCTGAAAGATCCAAGTGGTACAAGTTTTATGATCCTACGACCAAATCGATATTTGAGACGGGAAATGTCAGGTTCTTTGAGGATGTCGAGTTTGCGGGGGGAGATATGGTTAGGGACTTTGTCTTTGAAGAGGAATATGTTGATATTCCCACAGTTGTTATTGACATTGATCAGGTTCCTACTCCTGACATCGTTCAAGAAGCAGATCCAAATCAAGACAATGTCGGAGAACCTCCTATTCCAGAAATTGTTCCAGAAGAACAAACTCAACCACCTCAAGAACCTATGCCATTAAGGAGATCCACTAGAGAAAGGAGAAGTGCAGTGCCAAATGATTACATTGTATTTCTCCAAGAACATGAGTATGACATTGATATGGTGGAAGATGATCCAATCAACTTCCGTCAAGCCATGGAAAGTTCTAGATCTCAAGAGTGGATTGATGCCATGAATGAAGAGATAAAGTCTATGAAAGACAATGACGTTTGGGATCTTGTCCCATTGCCTGAAGGTGCGAAACCCATTGGTTGCAAATGGATATTTAAGACTAAAAGGGATTCGAAAGGCAATGTGGAGAGGTATAAGGCTCGTCTTGTCGCTAAAGGCTTTACACAAAAAGAAGGCATTGATTATAAAGAGACTTTCTCTCTGGTTTCTTTGAAAGACTCTTTTAGGATTATAATGGCATTAGTGGCACATTTTGATCTTGAGCTTTATCAGATGGATGTTAAGACTGCGTTCCTCAATGGTGACATTGATGAAACAATCTATATGGTGCAACTGGAAAATTTTGTGTCAGGAGATGCAAAAAAGATGGTTTACAAATTAAAGAAATCTATCTATGGGATTAAGCAAGCTTCTCGTCAATGGTATTACAAATTTCATCAGGTTATCATCTCGTTCGGTTTTGAGATGAATTTGGTCGATGATTGTATATACCACATGTTCAGTGAGAGTAAGTATATTTTTCTGGTTTTATATGTCGATGACATTTTGCTTGCCAGCAACGATATAGGCTTGTTGCACGAAACCAAGAGATTTCTATCAAAGAAATTTGAGATGAAGGATCTTGGTGACGCCTCTTTTGTGTTGGGTATACAGATACACCGGGATCACTCTCGGGGTATTTTAGGATTATCACAAAAGGGCTATATCGAAAAGATTCTTAAGAGATATGGCATGCAGGATTGTAAACCAGGTGATACCCATGTGGCTAAGGGAGACAAGTTTAGTTTCAATCAGTGTCCTAAGAATGATTTTGAGGTTAAGGAAATACAGAAGATTCCTTATGCGTCAGTAGTAGGGAGTCTAATGTATGCTTAGGTTTGTACGCGTCCGGATATTGCGTACGTTACAGGGATGTTGGGCAGGTATTTAAGCAATCCTGGAAAGGATCACTGGGTAGCAGCCAAACGAGTCTTGAGGTATTTTTAGAAAACAAAGGATTACATGCTCACGTATCGGAGGTCAGAACAGCTTGAGATCATTGGGTATACTGACTCCAATTATGCTGGATGCCAAGATAGTATGAAATCTACATCGGGCTATGTCTACCTTATGGCTGGAGGTGCTGTCTCTTGAAAGAGTGCTAAACAGTCTCTTATAGCATCTTCTACAATGGCGGCAGAGTTCATAGCGTGTTATGAGGCGTCCAATCATGGAATATGGCTGCGAAATTTTGTCACAGGGCTGCGTATAGTGGACAGTATTCAAAGACCACTCAAGATATTTTGTGACAATAAGTCAGCAGTTTTGTATTCCAACAATAATAGGAGCTCGACGAAGTTAAAGCATATAGAGATCAAGTTCTTGGTTGTGAAAGAAAGAGTTCAGAGTGGACAATTGTCTATAGAGCACATCGGCACAAACTTCATGATTGCGGATCCGCTTACTAAGGGATTGCCACCCAAAATGTTTCATGAGCACACTGCTCGTATGGGTGTCATATCATTTCAGGATATTTAGTTTTAGTGGGAGTTTGTAATTTTAAATGCTCTTATGATATAGACATTTTTCAGTTATTTCAGTTTGTGGATATTTTGAGGTTATTTTCTGCAGAAATAAAGTTTTCAGGTTTTCAGTTTATTCACACTTTGATTTTGATATGGTTTGATCTCACTAAAGTTTTCAGGTGGACCAGTTAAAAATAGGCATGTTAAGATCACATTGCATGAAATTTCCATGCTACACATCCATGCTTGATCTTGTCATTAGTTGTATTCGTATATGTGATCATTGATGGGTCTAGTTACGACATATGTAACGAAGGTCGCTTTGGTCCTATATTAATATGGTTAATGGACAAGATTGATAAGGTGTATAAGGTTTTGATAGCAAAATTCATGAGCTCATAAGGAATAATACACATTTATAAAGTTTCATATATAGCCCAAGTGGGGGATTGTTGGATCAAAATCTAATTATGCGCCAATATATTAAATAAATGTGAATTAAAGGCTATCAAATAAGGTTGCCCAATTAAAAGTGATCAATTTAGGTTTTGGGCTTTTAATGCATCATTAAGTGTGGGTCTCCTATGTGTAGAGACCAAAATTATAATTACTAATTTTATGACGGCCTAAATTGGTAATTAAGGATAATTGCTAGGGTTTAGCAATTATATAAAGGGATTGTGGTCCCCAAGTCAGTAAGTACATTATTTTTCTGTTACCCATCTACAGAGAGATTACAGAGCATTCTGATAGGGAGGATTTACGTACCAGACTTGGAAGATCCTCAACCAAAGACTCAAGAATCATATTCTATCCATGGATTCAGGTTAGCTTCCACATCTTATTAATATTCTTGATGATTTGACATGAACGATCTTGGGTGATGATGGTTTTCATCACAATTTTATTCTAACACGACATTCTCAACGCCGACAAGCTCGTGCTCACGCCTGGTGCCGTGGGTTACTTGAACGAGCGCTACGGCGTTGATTTCGAGGGAGACAGTGATGAAGATGAGGAGGAAGAATCTGCAGGAGAAGAAGAAGAAGGTGAGAAATTGTGACAATTTGTTTAGAATTTTGATGAATCGTGTTTTGTAATCTATTCTTTTGATACGTATTTTGATTTGGGTAGAAAATTTACGATTTCTCTTAGTGTTGTTCACGTTGGGAGTATTTTTTTTTTTTTTTTTTGGCTCTAATTCATGTGTTGTGGTTGTTATGGGTGTTAGCGTATGGTAAAATTGTATTTCCAATATGTGATTTATGTGTCTGAGATTATCGTCTTGGTTGCTTTTCCTATGGGTTTGTGAAGTAATTAGAGTTGTCCTCGAAAGTTAAGAAGGTGATTGACCAAGCAGTTAAAATGAAACATTAAAACGAATTTACTACAACATATAAAAATTTTATATTATAATTTATTTTTACTTTTAACTATAGTATATAAAAATTTTACACTATAATAGATGGACTATATGATTAAAAAAATTTTGCTAAATAATGCCTTAGAAAGCAGGCTAGACTGCGATATAAGCCTATGAAAAAACAAAAGTCACGAAAAACACTCCATATGATCGATCATTTGGAAAGGCTTGCCTATACGTCTTTCTAGCGTATGCGCGGTTCCTTTCGATTGGAGCCTGTCGCTACCTGGATCAATCAGCCTATTCTAGTTCGCCTTGTGTCATCCGATTTGAGGGAATTCATTAGATCGTGAAGTTGCTTCACACCTGGCGTTTGATCTGTTGCCAGGGGCGAGATATTTTCTTTTCGGCTGGTTATCATCGAACTTGTATATTTTTTACCCCGGTGATGATGAATTCCAGGAATGATCATGAATAGCTGCTATGACTAAAAGTAGTATGACATTGAACGTAACCATAAATTACAAATTTTTTTCTTTTTTATTCTAAAATTTATATGCAGTCATGAATTGAGGGCTGGCAAAAGCTGCGTGTGTTATAGTACCTGGATATTGCGGTTATTATCATGTGTTTTTCGACTTCCTTTTGTTGATTTTGTGTTTTACTTCTAAAATACAGGAGCCGCTGATGAGAATCCTGGTTCAGCAGAATTATACTCGAGACCGTAGGAGGCTGAGTCATGTAATTGTTTTTATTCTTCTTTTTCCTTGGCAAATTTAGGATTCATCCCAATCCAGAACTCCAGATGAGCCTGACAGGGGTCTCTGCTTTGGCTGAATTTACAAGCATGGCGTGTTGCGCATGCAACTTTGAGAGATCTCAGCGTGGGTTTGGTGTATTTAGGTGCATTCTTTTTTGTATCAATTTGCGCATTCTCTTTTATAGAAATGTAACTAGTTGGGCCGGCTGCTGGCTACTGCCTTCTTTTCTCTCTATATCTCTCTCTCTTCCACGCCCTCCCTCCCTCTCTCCCTCTCTCTGTTTATTGTAGTTTTCTGGTTCAGTTTTCCATTTGCCAATGTTGGTTGCAGACTTTATATAGGTTGACGGTTAAAACTGTTTCTTACTTGTCTAAGGTGGGGAAAATGAAGCAACAAGGGGTAAAAACGGCTTCTACTTCAGCTGATCGCTTTGTGCTTATGCCCCAGAAAAGGCTACAATAAATTGGATGTTTTAGAAAAGAGTTTGATCTTACACTTCTAACTCAGTTTTTTAAATCAGAAACCAATAATAAGAAGCTTATAGTTTGCCCGCATTAGCTTCTAAAGAAGTAAAATATTCGATTCAGAAGGATGTTTAGAAATAAATATGAAGGCTGGTGGAATGAAGAGAAAGACGAGTACGAAATGAAAAAAAGTAAAAGGGCACATTTATCAAATTGCAAAGAAATGTAAAGAAAGTAATAAGATTGGGAAAAAAAGTAAAATAATAAAAATGAAGATGATTAATTTTCTTTTTAATGCTTTATTTGTCTAATAGATGATATAATGAGAAACTATCCCTTTTTCCAGTGTTAACTAAACTTACCAATAGTAGTCTTATGAATATAATTATTAAAAATATTTTTTACTTATAATCAAGAGCAACTTACAAGAATGCTAGATAAATACACAATCTTATTAAAAATGTCATTCAACAAACAACTTATCAAAACAGCCTATTTATTTAAAATTGGGAATTTATTTAACGACCAACTTACCCATCCTCCCGAAATAGAACCTATCGAGTTCCGCGAGGTTTCGTTGTAGAACCCACCAGGTTTCGTCGTAGAACCCGTCGAAACCCGCTTTCGGTTGCTGGAGGCAGGGCTAGATTGTAACCTACCAGGTTTTAACTTAGAACCTACCAGATTCCAACACAAAAAAGCACTAACCGCCTTGGGTCACCGGTGCAGGGTGTTGGATTGAAACCTGCTAGGTTCCAACTTGAAACCTACCAGATTCCAACTTAATTTTTTTGAAACAAAGAAGCGTCAAATGACTCCAGTCGCTAGAGCAAGTGCCGAATTGTAATCTGCCAGGTTTCAACTTAGAACCTACCAAATGGCAATATATTTTTTTAAACTAAACAAGCGCTAACCGCCTTCGGTCGCCAGCGTAGGTGCTACAACGTAACCTACCAGGTTCAAGAGATGGATCCCGTTAGGTTCAGTCACGAAATCCACCAGGTGTTAATAGGTTCCATCACAGAACCTACAACGTTCTATCTAGAACCCACTAGATTTTGTCACGAAACCTGTCACATTCTGTCATGGAACTCACCGATTATCTTTTCACATCAAAATTAAATAAACTAAATATAATTCCAACAAAACCAAAAATAAATATGGAAGATTACAACTAGAACATTCCAACTACAACAGTCTAGTATAAAATTATTTTGGTTGATAATCAATAGCCCTTCATAAGATCTTCACGAGTGTTGAGCACCTAACTTGCATAGTAGCTAATTCATTGACTGTAGAAATGGCCATCAAGAAACACAACGCACATTTTAAAGTACAGAGTTGAAGGTTAAACACAATACCCTAATAAATATTATGACAAAACGCAATATCTACTTACGGCTTTTTTCCCAAAAAAGAAAAAAAAAAAGCAAATAAAAGTGATAACCAATAATATGAATGACAGCTAAACTAAATTACTAAGCATTTGCATTCTGGATACTAAACCTGTGTGTCATAATAATAAATTGAGATACAATAAATATACATGTATAACTCCAAATTAAACATATATGTAAAACCCCAAAATGTAATAATAACACTACTCTGAGCAACACCAAAAAAAAAAAAAAAAAGAACACACACACAATCATTATTAAGGTAAAAAATAAAAAATAAAAAAATAAAGAGTACCTAGTGCTTTGCAAGCCTTCTACGATGAACACGAGTACACTAAGATAAATACAATACAATTTACTCAAATAATCTGATTTGTTCGATAAAGACTCTTTTTTATCGAAGTTGAACATTTCAGTACAAATCTGTAATTGAACAATTACAAATTACGAAGAAAAATATACAAATAAAACTACTAATTAATTCAAAAAATTATAGTAAAAAAAACAGAGTTCCAATTTCTTCCAAAAAAAAACTATAATCAGAAGCAAATTGAAGAGAAATACCGATAGTGGAAGAGCAATTGGCAGCGGATTCGAGCACAAGAAACACAACTCTGATGAAAAGAAAGGACAAGAGAATCCCTAGCACGAGCAGGAGCGCGACCGGAAGAAAAGTCCAGCTCAAAGTCCACCTCGTCGCCAGAGGAGTCGCCGTCGCCCAAGAAGATGACCGGATCCTGTCGCTATGAAATCGAAGTTCGCCAAGCCCCTTCGTCTTTGATGGCGACACTGTCAAGGTCGCCAAGCTCCATCGCTGTTTTCGATCTCCTCAAAACTATTTGGTTGCTGCTCCAATCTCCTCGTGACAGCATGATCTCCAATCGTAACAAAGCGCGAAGAGAAAAGAGATGCAAAGAGGAGAGAGAGCCGAGGCCGCAAGGAGAGAGATGAGCGACGTCGGCGGAGAGAGCGTTGGGCGAAGAGAGAGAGGAGGCGGAGGGGGCAGTGAGGAAGAAGAGCGAGGCTAAGCGGGGGAGAGAGAACAGAGAGGGGAGAACTTCTTTCAAATGGAATAAGGGGCAAAATAGTCATTAAGAAAGGAAGAATTTCTGAACAGGTAAAAGTATAAAACCAGTTTTAAAAACCCACTCGTTATTGGGGTATTTTGTGTAACCTTCTCTGTAATCAAATAATTATTGAATTATAACAAGTGAATTTCACAAGGTCCAAATAAATTTACTTATCACCCTCTTTATCAGGAAATCGATGCTACGGGGATACAAAATTTGATATTCCTGTAATGCGAGCCCAAAAAAAAGGTTTGATATTTATAGTGTACATTATGTGCGGTGCATTAAACTCTTATTATTGATTTTGTAAACAAAATTCATGATCACATGAGAAAGAAATTGCTGCCCGTTCTCTCTCTATCTTACTCTTCCATGTGAAGTTGAGGACAAAACAGTACAATCAAAAGCCTTCATCATAGTGAGTTTAGAACGAGCTGGTAAAAGCAGAAGTCGTCATTATAGTGTGCCTGATTTTTGGATCAGTTCTGCATGGTCTATAGACAGGAGTAGACCAGCCATTCCTATAGAGCGAAGGGTGTTATTTTTCTGTTTTTGCACTGTTCTTGGCATCTACATTTTCACTACCATCTCTTGAATCAAACGAGGTTCACTTTGCGTGCTTTCATACATCTTAAACTAGATGTCGAATTTAGCCGTAAGGCGATGACTGGATGGTGTAAATGGAGCCGAAAAAGAAAAAAAAAAGCTCTCTTCAATCTCCGCATAATATCAAGCTCTTAAGAAATACATCTCCTCTGGCTTTACAAAGAATGAACAAAAGGAAAAGGAAAAGAAGAGAGAAAGAAAAAGAGAAGAAACCATTTAGCGCACACATTTTCATTTCTTTGTTGGATTGTTAAATGGTATTCATATTCATTTAAAGTATCCAGGCCAGGCTCTATATTATTAGGAGCTAAAGTGAACTGAATTATTGCTAAATTGAAAGAGAATTAAACGAAACAAATGAGCGACGTCCACTAAACTGTCAATCATGTAATCAAACATTTCATCTTTCCTGTTTAAGTAAAGCTTCTTACTCTTAAAGCACCGAAGAATGGAAGAATTTGCCCACTCAGTACTAGGGAGCCATTATGGACAGACACGGATGGCCATAAAACAAACCATCTGGTAGCCCGTACCATTTGATCAAAAGCTCTCTCCCTGTGCAAGCACACAACAAAACAGGAAAAGAAATGCACACTCCCTACGCAGGCATTATCCTGTTCAGGTTCAAAGGGTACTGTCTCAGCCTGGCCTGCCCGCATTCCAGATGATGTTGCCGGTGCAAAGCAGAAACACAGGCACCCCTGGTGCGTCTCTTTATGTCAGCAGAATGAAAAAGTAAATATAAAATGGAACAACAGAACAAGAGCATTTTATTACTGATGCATGAAGAAAAGTAGAACAGAGGTGTCTTGGAAAGTCTTGAACACCGAACTAAGTTCTATACCATAGCATGAAAACTAAAACACCCAGTATAACGATCTTGATATGCCAATTATGCTCTTATGCGGTCTGAAGTTGTCAAGGTTTTTCTGCTCTGTCCATATGTTCCTGCAAAATAAACCCCATGAGATTAACCCCCCTCTAGAGCTAAAAGGAAAAACTTTGAGCAATGCAAGCTTTGGGAATGGTTTAGACAGTGACATCTTTATGGAATTGTCATCATTGCTTTTATTACAATTATTGCTAATAAAAAATGTTAGTGAGCCAACTTTTAATCCTAACATTTTATTGACAACATATATCAGCATTCAGAGTTGGCATCCCTAGCATTATTACTTTGAACCTTTTTCATAAGCCATTTATTAACAACATATCTGAGCATTCAATGTATACTGCACCAACAAAATGTTATACTAATTTTACCAATAGCCAGCTGCGCCCATGTCAAATAAAATTACTAAGTCTGTGATAGTCTTCCATAAGTCTTCCATTTTTTTGGCTCTCAAATTAGCAATCTTCAGAATTTTATTTACAATTTATATCTATTAATCATCTGAAATTTCTTTGTTTTTTGTAATAAAGAGCAGGTCACCATCCCTGCTTTGCAAATCTATTATCCAGACACTTGTTGGCCGACCAATAAAAAGATACAAAAAAAAAACACTGACCTTCACCTCCCTGAAGAGTTTATGTAACTCGCTGGTAAGTAGATTTCTCCACCAACTTCACCATGTTGTTCACCACTAATAGTTTTCTTAGCAGACAAAAACTCAGCGCTCATAGCATCCATTCCGCGCTGCACAGCTTCCTCAGTCCCGTAGCCATGGTCCTCTGCATACTTCCGCACATCCTCGGTTATCTTCATAGAGCAGAACTTTGGCCCACACATAGAGCAAAAATGTGCTACCTTAGCACCTTCTGATGGCAAGGTCTCATCATGGAAGGACATGGCAGTCATAGGATCAAGTGACAAAGCAAACTGGTCCAACCACCGGAACTCAAATCTTGCCTTGCTCAATGCATCGTCCCAGGCTTGAGCATGTGGGTGACCTTTGGCTAAATCAGCTGCATGAGCAGAAATCTTATATGCTACAACTCCTGCCTTGACATCATCTCTGTTTGGCAACCCAAGGTGCTCTTTGGGAGTCACATAACAGAGAAGTGCTGTGCCCAGGGCTCCAATGTTGGCCGCGCCAATGGCAGAGGTAATGTGATCATATCCAGGAGCAATGTCCGTTGTCAAGGGACCCAGAGTGTAGAAAGGTGCTTCATTACACCACTCAAGCTGTTTCTGCATGTTTTCAGGAATCTTATGCATTGGAATATGACCAGGCCCTTCGTTCATTACCTGAAAGTTCAAACGTCAAATCAAATACTGCAGTAAATATACAACTGAAATCAAGATGGCTAAAACCCATGAATACCAAATAGGTTGTTATTTTATCCATTACCTGAACATCCTTTTCCCATGCTCGGCGGGTCAGTTCTCCCTGAGTTAGAAGCTCTGCAAATTGAGCAGTGTCATTGGCATCATAAATGGACCCAGGTCTCAGCCCATCACCAATTGACAAGGCCACATCATATTGGTTACAGATGTCAAGTATTTCATCCCAGTGCTCGTAAGCAAAGTTCTCTTTGTGGTAAGCTAGACACCATTTTGCATGGATGGAACCTCCACGTGAGACAATTCCTGTCATACGCTTAGCCGTTAATGGGATGTACCGAAGTAAGACCCCAGCATGGATGGTGAAGTAATCAACACCCTGCTCAGCTTGTTCAATCAGGGTGTCTCTGAACACATCCCAGCTTAGATTTTCTGCTATTCCATTCACTTTTTCAAGTGCTTGATAAATCGGTACAGTCCCCACTGGTACAGCAGAGTTTCTGAGGATCCACTCACGGGTCTCATGGATGTGGCGACCTGTAGAAAGATCCATGACAGTGTCAGCACCCCACATGGTTGCCCACTGGACCTTGTAAACTTCCTCTTCGATTGAGCTTGCAACAGCAGAATTTCCAATATTTGCATTAACTTTGACCAAAAAGTTTCTTCCAACTATCATTGGCTCCAGCTCCAAGTGCTTCTTGTTGGAAGGAATGATTGCCCGCCCACGAGCAACTTCTGACCTCACAAACTCAGGATCAAGTTTCTCGCGAGTGGCACAGTACAACATCTCCTCAGTTATGATTCCCTGCTTAGCATAGTACATCTGGGTGTATCTTGGTGCACCCAATTTTTCACGCCGGTCGATCCAATCTTTGCGCAGTTTAGGGAGGCCTATGTGACAAGGGTAACCAAGTAAACAAGTGTAAACTGTATTTAGAAGCCACTGAGGGTAAGGAAATGGTTTTGTCATTCACAACTAAATGCGTGTAATTTATAACGCAGTTGTACTAAATAAACACTGAAAAAAAAAAAAGAAAAGGAAAGTGATTATATAAAGCAACTAAACTACAATGTCTAGGTATGAATGATTTAGTAGTAGAATCTCCCACCTGTTTTTGATAGAAAGTAACATATTTAAAGCAAAAAATAAGAATGCTGACAAGTCTTTATGTCCATTCTGGTTAAGTGCTGAACATTGTGTGATGAACTGATAATTGCCACACAAACAAGTAGCTGATCGAATGGAATATGTATAGAAGAAGTGCCTATCAGCAGTTAGCATTCACAAGCACAAAGGAACTGATGAATAAGGAAACTAGATCCACATACCAAGGCGTGGGCTAATGTTTTGAGGACCAGTGGTGTCATAGGTGTCAAAATGTGGCTCATCTCCAGATAGATGGACTCGTCGAAATGGAACTTTGAGTACGTGACCTGATTGTTCATGAACTACTTCCCTGTTTAAAGAATACGGCATTAATTCATTGTTAACATACAAAACCAAATTAACTTTGAGTGGTTATTGTAAGAAACAACGAATTTAAGAAATTGAATAAAATATACCAAAGTAAGTGAGAGCCCTTTAAGAGTTGCTGTTTTTATTTTTTATATATGTACTTTTTTGGCGCTTTAAAGAAGATGGACAATTTATGCATGGACAAGTAAGGCCGCCAGTATGTAAGAAAGAAAGGTGAACCACCTCTGCTCTTTACTGCTCCTTGGAAAGCATTGTTCAAAGGATGGAAGTGGCAGAAAATCAGGCGAAGCAGGATCCACCGTGTGCTTCCTTTGTTTGACCTTTTCGGTGTTGTTTGTGGGGGGATCAAAGGTTAAGGTGGCTCTGGGGCCTGAGCTCATGGGAGTAGGGCATGTTTCCTTCTTGTGTGGACTTGAAACACGTCCCGCAGCATCAAACCCTAGTAAGAAGGCAGTACTTGGGAACTTTGCTGGAGAAGAGTGATTTCCATTCTTGAACACAACCGATGTCAGGGTACTATGAACTGATGCCATATCTAATTGGGAAAATTATTCAAAGATTATACACCTATTAACAAAATGCAAAACTCAATATGTGTGTGTGTGTGTGTGCATTTGTGCATGTGTGTATGCAATTTCATGTCTCAGAATGAGGGAAACATATATGACTTTACCCTTGGACTAAGAAATCATGGGCCTTGTGAACAAGATTCATATAATTTTTGTGGGTCTACACATAATTAATCATGGACGAAGTTCGTGTCCAAGAACTTTGGCTTCATAACAGATCTCAAGGAAACTAGAAAGGGCCAAAAAGCAAACTATATAAAGTTTTTAACGCAGAGTTACATGATCAGTCCCCAAAACATTATATTTTCATATCTAAAGCGTTCAAAAAGTTTTCTTATTTTACTTTACTAATCCAATTACAGATGCAAACAAAGGCGATAATGAAACTTCATAAAGCTTTAAAGTGCAATAAAACCAAAGGTTGTCCAGATCACCAATCATAGACACAGACAAAGTTGAAAGATGACAATTTCCTCTAGCTAAAAAGTGATATTTACAGAAAATAATATGTGCAACTTTTGGTATGGCACACACGAAATGGTAAGCTTAAAATCTTCGAGTAAAAGCAAAGAAAAATTTAACCAACTTTTAGCACTTAAACTTTTCCCCCCCAAATTATATAGATAAACACAGAATTTAAACTTGATAACTCAATCATTAAAATGTAAGATCATGATAAGGGCTTCAAAAAGTTACCTGCTAAACAGTAATTATAGTGTAATTAGCACGAATATATAAGAAAATTCTCATCATCGCCGCTAAGGAAAATGCTTAAAATAAAGAATACTTATAAACTATAGAGAAACCTTTAACCTTCACCATCGAATCTAGAAGTAAAACGTAAGAAACTCGGACAATAGAGACAAAAACCATCCAAGATTTATGATGAATATTTAAGAAAAAAATCAATGTTCAAAAAGAAAACGCGAGAGTTATCAACGAAGTCTAAACGAAAATCTCATTAGATGGCCTCTCAGACGATCGTTTAAACAGATTAGAGAAAATCTCCATAAAAACCACACAAAAAAAAAACAGGAAATTTTTTTTTGATAATTTTACTTCCTTCGTATATATTTCCATATTTTCCTCGACTTTCCGGGAAACCAAACAATACAGACAACTAAGAAACCATAAATAATCAGTACACGAGAAACTTTAGTGAAAAGAAGAGCTTACATGAAGGAAACAGCAAAGATGAAATGTTAGGGTTTGGAGAGAGAGAGATGGAGAAATGAACCTGATTCAGAAAAAGCCCGAGTCCTATCTTCGTTTACGATGTTTCGGTGAAACGTTTAATGATATGTGCCCGAAGAAGAGTGAGAGTCTCGGATTTATAGGCAGAGAGAGAGATAGAGTGCTTTCCTTCCAGGGTGATCTAAAAAAAGGCACCAAAAAGCGTTTTGCCAACGTGGCTTTCGTGATTAGCTGTTAGATATTTTAGTTTTTTCTTTCCTTTTCTTTTTGTCCTTCTAAAAAGGGCAAAAATAAACAAAAATAAAAAATAACACTAAATTAAAGAATTTATTTGATAGATAGATTTAAATTAGTGATTTGATTTAAGTTAATGTGATTTAAATTAGGATTTGAGTTGGTGCTTTGTATTGTTATCTGAATTGACATTAGGATATGCATTTAAGTTTTAATCTGAATATGGAATGAAATTAGAATTTATGTTTAGATACGTAATGAAAATAGTTTTTGATTTATCAACAAATATAATAAAATCTTAATGTTAATGATCTTAAAAAATATACAATATGATCTTAATTTATTCCCTTCAAGAATCATCTCAATTTTGATAACAAATGAAGAAGTTATGATTTTTTCCTTTAAATATCCGAGTATCAAAAGTTTAGGGAAGTTAGAACTCTGAAAACTTAGATTATTGATACTCAAAAAATTCAGATTTTGAAAAAAACAAATACATATCTAAACAATTTTTAATACTTAAATTAAAATTTGAGTACAAAAAATATCGTGGTTTTTTTTTTTAATATCAATATAAAAAAACACCAATACTATTTGAGAGTATTGACGCCTTGATAGGAACGAATGTGATGTTGTTTATTTTTTATATCAAATCGACGCTTTGTAAAATTGATAAGCCAAGTACTATTTGAGTATTTAAATTTGCATTGCACATAACTTTATCTGTTTAAGAAAAGATTTATTTGTGTTGGTTTTTTTTTCTTTTCTTTTTTGGGATCCTTGTTGATTTTTTATATTGATACCAGTTTTATGTTCTCTTGTTTCTTTTCGTGTTTTCTTAATAAATTTTCATGTTTTTTTAATAAAATCATACCACGTTAATTAAAATATTATGTTATTAATTATGCCGTAAAAATATTTTAATTAATATAATATAATATTATTAAACAGACTAAAAAAAATCACAAAAAATAAGATATAAGCTAAATTTGTATAATTATAGATTCTATTTGTCTAGATTATTGTAACAACTACACAGTTGGCCAGATTATAATAACCAAAGGCCCGTTTGTTTAGAGAACTCTTTGAATTTTTTAGACTCAAATTTGAATTCGAGTATTAAGAATTCTCTAGATACGTGTTTGTTTCCTTTAAAATCTGAATCCTTTGAGTAACAAGAATCTCACTCTGTTTTAAACTTTTGATATCGGATAGCTCTTTTACAGAAAAAATTTAAATTTTCTCTCCTATATTTAAGGAAAAAAATCATAACTTCTTCATTTGCTATCCAATTGAGATAATTCTTTTTTCATGATGTTCATAGTGAAGAGATGAATAAATTAAGATCCATATTGCATATTTTTTAGGATCATTAATATTAAGATTTTATTAGATTTGTTGATAAATAAAAAACTATTTTCACTACCTCTCCAAACATAAATTCTAATTTTATTTCATACTCAGATTAAAATTTAAATACACATCTAAACGTTAAATCATTAACTCAAATCTTAATTCAAATCACACGAACTTAAATTAAATCACTAATTTAAATCCATTTACGAAATAGACCCTAATTGTTCAACTTTTCAGCTCCCACCACTAAGTGAGGTCATCCGGATTGTGTTTTACATTATCTTATTGTTTTCATCATTATCAATGACCGAGTCGCTCTATTATGTTTTAAATTTCTTAACAATGCGTGGAAGTTGGAACATGGAATTTTGGCTCAAATAAATCACTCATAGAATTTTGAGTAAATTGCATTGTTCTGTCATAACTATATGGTTATTGTATAATGCATTTTGAACTTTTAATATTAGTAAAATACATCTTAAATTTTAAAATTATTAATAATTGAAGTCCAATAACAAACGAGTATTAAAAAGCATTAGTCACAAAAATCGCACTTGAGTTTTTTTAGGGGTATAGCTCATCATTTTAAGAAAAAATTTAAAGCTCACTACGTAAAAAAGAGTACCAAACAGAAATTAAAAGTAGCTATTGGACCTTATTTGCCACTGATTTTAAAGTTTAGAATGCAATTCATTAAGATTAAAAACTTGAGATTTATCATGCAAAAAAAAGAATAATTTGACGTGCAACGCTACAACTTACTCTAGAACTTAAGCCAATCTACGATTTTCCCTTTCAAATGGCAAAGTTATAGGGAAAACTTGTCGACACTTACAATAAAGTATTCTTGTCATCCTTCTACAAGTTTACCAATTAAGCTTTGCAGTTAAAGTCCTGTCCTTAGTTGTGAATTGAATATTAGATCTGCATACCGAATGATGAGGTAATTAAAAAAAAATCATTTCCATTCTCATAGGTTAAAATCTTGCTACTCACAAAACAATGAGACTTAATTTAATTTATAATATATTTTTTAAGCTAAGACTCACCGTTTTATAAGTAGTGAGGTTTTAACCATATATAATCAAATAGAAGCGCTCAATCAAAAATGTGTCCCGTCTATTTGGGAGGCTTTGAGCCAGATAAACGTATACGCAAAGAAATTAGAAAGGCAGCGACGGATTATGCAAGCCACGGGCTATTTTGATTCCAAGTGGAAACTTTACCGGAAGGAAAAAAAAAATTAACTTCTTTCACAGGAGATGGAATTACAACGTCGAGTATTACCTGGCAAAGATTATTACAGCAAATTGTCACTAGACACTGGTCTTTTCCAAAATTAGTTATAATCAAAATTTTTAGTTACTACGGTATAAAACTCTCACATGTTACAATAATTAAAATAAACTATAATATAAAGCTATCACATGATACTGTTTTACTTGCTTTAGTTCTAATCACAACTAATTATGCTCAACACATGATAATGTATTAACAAAGTCACATAATTGTGCAAAACTAGTTATGTAAGGATGCCAGAGATAATTCCACGTGTGATATATCATCACAATTGATGGTACACGATATTATTCTTGTAACCAACACAAATTATTGAGTTGCCTTTTTCACCACTCATAAATCAAAACCCACTAGCAGAATAAAAGTTTTTTTTTTTTTTTGGCTCAATAGAAGAATACAAGCTTTTATGGCCAATGATATGATATAATAAAAGGCAATAGTGAGTTTGTGAAAGCAACAGAACCACATGGGACTCTGTGGTCCTTAGAAGGCGGGCGGTGGGCACACAAGTTAAGCAGGATTTGTTATTTTCCGAAGGCAGTGGACGACAGTTATGGCCGCTTTCAGAAAGCAACGTTGATATTTTGTTCCCTCCTTAAAATATCAATGGCAGCCCATGCTAAAGGAACAAGTTACCGTGCATTTTTTTTTTTTTTTTGACATAGCCCAATACGGTAACTGACATTTAGAAGCAGGTAGCCTAATTTATTTGTTTATTTTTCTTTCATTTTCCATATTTAATTTTGGAAGAGACGTGAGTATTAAAGAAAAGATTATGCTTATTCTAGACATGCATGCACTTCTTCACAAATTGTTCTCCTCTTGTCCAAAAGTAGTTCTCTTTAGAAAATCATGTTCTACTTAATCTGCGAAGCAAGGAAACAAGGAACCAGAGACGAAAAAAAGGCAAGCAGGCTTTCTCAGCCTTATCCTGAAATTTTGCCAAATAACTTGGAATTATTGTCCGTCACTGGAAAGGAATAATCTTTAGAACAAAATGTAATGATACAGTATGCAGACCATTAATATGCACTATTGAACCCAACATGTGGAGTATGACATATTCCACATATAATACAATGTAGTATACAGCTGAATAACAAATGGCAATTGTATACAGCCGGATCCAAGTTTAGTTATAGCGACTGTACAACAGAATACAGAAGACCAACCTGCGTGTATCGAACACTTGAAAGGGCCGCTGCCAATACTCATCTTCAACTTCTTCCCTTCGTCTCTATGGTTAGGCTGGGAACTTGTGAGATAAAAAGAAAGACATGGTGTTAAGAAATTGAACCCAAATTTCATTATATCGAGATATACAAAGCTGTATGGGTGAGTCGATGTGAATCACAAAGACAAGTTCACTGACGGGCTCTTGTAGAATTACTGCATTTATAACTTAAAGAGAAGATTAGGAGATGGTTGGAATCCCAGCTCCTGTCTGCACAGAAAGAAGAGACTCTTGCTCGCCTCTAACAAATATTGACAACTCCGCAGGTGCAACCACCAACTTTAGCCATTCTTGCAACTCCTCACCTTCCACTTTCTCTTTTTCTGAAGAAGAAAAACTATCAGAACAACGTGGTGACAGCAGGCAGTAACTTTTCAGTAGTAAACAGAATTTATTACACATCATCAGCTTAAAATAAACCAAGTGAAAAAAGAGCATATTATTGTAATAATTACTAATTGTGAGAGCCTCCAAGTAGAATTGAATAATACAAGCTTACTTCATAGAAGTAAAATTACAAAAGCTTTATCCATGCCCTGGCAAGTACAAGTATAAAACTCGATGAATTTAACAGATAACAACCACAGTCCATTACTGCCACTACACAAGCATCTCCCGAGGAAATTTTGAGTTAATTTGATGTGCCTATATGTTAAAAGAGCCACACACAATCCTTGATAAACTAAAAAATAATTCTACATATGACATTTAATTATATATTTATCTTATCTTTTCCAATGCCAGATGGTAAGATGCAAAGGTGCAAGGTCTTGTTGTCAATACATTAAGAACATGTATGCTGAATAAATTTTAGTCCTATTGATTTTGCCTAAAAACACGCCCATTGTCAAAAAACTATAAAACAAAACAAATTTCCACTAATTAATTTGGGTTGTAAACCTTAACATCCTATTTGAGGATTGGTATAACTATGATGTCTATCAGTTCTGTTCCTGCAAAAACACTTGGGTTGGTATAGCAGTCTCATTTTTTGTTTTCTAGGATTTTGTTGGTCTGGTCTTTGTATCAAAACTAAAGAGAGTAAAATATCAGAGAAGCGCTACATCACCTTCTAATTGAGCGCCAAGCCCCTCCAAAACAGTAGGATTAGCACGTACTACAGAAATAGCAACCTCCAAAGCAGATTGCAAAAGAGCCTTCACCTCTCCTTGAACCAGATCAACAAGATGTCCCTGTCGTTGTCAGTCTTGGATCAGTACATAAATATTTTTCTGAAAGAATACTAGATTGGTATTTACCCAAAAAAAGTATTTACAGCAAATAGAGAGAGAGAAACCACAGGACCTGATCCCTTCCCCAAGGAAGACCTCCAGAGTCATCCATTCCACCACCTGACAGTGTGGCTATAGAAACAGGGCCAATGGTCTGATTAAGTCCATACTCAGCTACCGCCTTGTATGCCATGTCAGTCGCTCGTCTAATATCATCAAGAGCACCGGTTGACACACGACCTGAATAGACAACTTCTTCTGCTGCACGTCCACCAAGAAGAGTAACCAAGCGGCCATGTAACTCGTCAATGAAGAGTAAATATCTATCTTCATTAGTTGGAGGAATATAGGTAAACCCCAAGGCACCACCTGACCTTGGCAATATGCTCAACTTCTGATAAAACAGACAGACAACAATGAAATTACATGTTAGTAACTGTGTAAAATTAAGTATCTTATAACAGCATAAGCTTGACAATTAACCTTTATAACAATTAGCATTCTGTAATGTTATAGCACAGAGGGAAAACATTGCTAGAAATTTTGGTTGTTTCCAAGCAAAAATGTCAGCAGGAAATATAGTCCAGTATATCAATTTTTTTCTTCTTTGGCAAGACAATATATCAAATCTTTTACAATCGAGGATGAATAAAAGTTCCTATAACACACTTCTCTGAGCTTTGTACCACAAACAAGACAAGCAAATATGCATTTAATTAGAAGGTGAACTGCTAAAAGAACTACATCAATTTATAAACTTTTTCTGCCTAGACCATAAAATTATTTTTTGAGATCAGACCATCCAACCTAAGATCTCAATCTAAGTTTCCACCTGTGCCTCTGACACTGATACTGAAACAGTCTAAGTTATCATATGCAATTTCCCATAGCCGTAGGCCCATATCGTATGCTACAAAGCCAACTTCGTTTTCAGATTATATTCCAGCACAAAGAATCAAACATTCACCTCTACCCGTGGTTGTCCAGGAAGAAGATTTGCAACAGCAGTGCCTACTAGCGCATGACCAGCTTCATGCCTTGCAACTACAGCCTTCTCACTTCCCTTCAATTTGGCAGTCTTCTTTTCTATCCCCTGTAAAAAAGGATTCTGTGTCATTTTTTCTTCAAGTAAATCAGAAATAAAAATCGCATCTCAAAACAAAAGATTACAAAACAAAAGCGCAAAAAAAATTGCATTTACACCTTGGGTCATAACACATTCAGACATAATAATTCAGATATAAAGACAAATGCACAGAATGCTCAGCCAAATCATTGCGGACATGAAAAGGCAAGTGCATTATAACACGTACTTAAATCAATTTTATATATCTCAGCTGGAGTCATATGGGAAGCAAAAGTATAAGGCACTAATAATGGAGAAGGAGATCAGAAATCAGCAGAAAAATCAAGTGACAAAAACGGATACATTATCAAAGAATCATAGTGACGCTTTGACAACAAGGCCTATCAAACTTATATTGAATATAAAAGGAGAGAATAACATGAAATCTAATCTTGAGTAAGGAGTAACATGTTGTCAAATTACACACGCATGTTCGTGCACACACACACACTCTCTCTCGGTAAGTAGGGGGAGAGAGAGAGAGTTACAGCTATAGATCTTTCAACAGCTTGAATGAAATCAACTTTCTCCACAACAACTTTGTTTTGTCTTCCAGCCAACAAAGCAGCCTCATTTACTAAATTTGCAAGATCTGCCCTGCAGAATGTATTGAAAAAAACTCTCTGATATGGATATAAATTGTAAATAGTAAACAAAACAAAAATTTATAACATTTAAATCTTAACAGCAGCCCCTAAACAATTGGGAAAAGGAGTAGTAAACATACCCGGTAAAGCCAGTAGTCATCGAAGCAATATTGCTGAGGTCTACATCATCTCCAAGAGGAAGTTCTTTCTTTGAAACATGCACCTTTAAAATTGCTTCTCTTCCAGTCCTATCAGGTGTCTCCACCTACAAACAGCAAAAGATACGGGAGAGAAAAACATGAGGCCCATTGTTCCCAACAGAAAACCAAAAAGAACTCTGATATCTTATTTTAAAGTGCAAAGATTCTCTCTAAAGGAGCAGTCATTTAAAAATAAAATAAAATAAAAAAATCCAACACGCAGAGAGGCATGGAAACCAGAATACAAACCATGACCACACGATCAAATCTCCCTGGTCGGCGAAGCGCAGGATCTAAAACATCCGAGCGATTAGTCGCACCAAGAACAATCACAGCAGAATTACTGTCAAATCCATCCATCTCCTGCAATCGAGTTCAGAATGTTGTCTCAATGCAGAAATCAAAACCTTGGGGGTGGGGGTAAATAAAGAAAAAGGTTGCCACCAAAAAAGCTTACTGTGAGCAACTGATTCAAGGTTTGTTCTCGCTCATCATTACTGACAATGCGGAATTTACCGTCACGACTTTTTGCTACAGCATCTATCTGCACAACAAAACATAATCAAATTTTAGTTGAGAACTTCATAGGCTGAACATTATTATGAGAAAGGACATGAACCCAAATTCTAACCTCATCAATAAATACTATCGATGGCGCTTCCTTCTTTGCACGAGCAAAGAGATCTCTCACACGAGAGGCACCCATACCAACATACAATTCCACAAACTCACTAGCAGAACAACTTATAAAAGGTACATCAGCCTCTCCCGCCACAGCCTTTGCAAGAAGAGTCTTACCTGTCCCAGGAAGACCCACCTATAAGAAAAACAAAACCATACTTACTAATTGTGCATTGATCCATCGTAAACATCAACAAACAGAGGTCCCTGCTATATTCGCCATCGAGCAACACGTGATTTCCCACTCAAAGCCACAAGGTAAATTGTTCTCATTAATCTCCAGCTAAAACTCACCAAAAGAACACCACGAGGAGGACGAGCACCAAGCCGTATGTACCTATCTGGATTTCGAAGAAATTCCTGGCCACAAAACATTATCGTATCAAAATCATTATCCAAATTCCCAGATAGCAAAAAAGAGAAAAAGACAGACGGAAACAGCAACAAGCACTTAGCATACCTTACAAAACAAAGATGGACTAATATTATGAGTAAAAAAAAGTGCTGAGAAATGTGCAAGGTACCACTATTTCTTCAAGCTCCTCCTTAGCCTCATCGACACCAGCAACATCTGCAAAGGTGATTGTATCCCCTTGTTTAGAGACTTTTGAACCACCAGAGCCTCCAGATTTACGGTTCCTAATCTGACCGGCAGTATGCTAGACACAAGCAAATATTCCCTCAGAACCATGACTTTAGTTTCAATGCAGAAGAAAAAAAGAAGAATGCTACTCGTACCTGAGAAAAGTTTACAGGAAAGCGGTGGAGAAGACCTGCAAGCACAGCAACATAAAACAAAGCTATCTGCAAGTGGGGAAGGGCAGTGTGAAGTCAATCTATATAAGGCTTCCTTGCAACAAAATGGTAAAATATTCTGACGCAGACTATAGAAATCAGTTCTCAACAGTTCATTAATATACCAATCAGTTCAATCCTACGTATATTCCTTAACGTCTCAGACTTCATTTCAGTCGTTGCAATCAAGTTACTGAACACCATCAACTCAAGTAACAAACTTGAAAACATATGCACAACACAAAACAGGCTGTTCTAGGATAAGCATGAAACAAAGCTATCCGCAAATGTACAAGAACAGCTTAAAGTCAATATATACAAGCTCTTTTTGCAAGAAATTAGAAATCTTCTTACGCAAATTATAATAATCATTCCAATCCTACACATGAACCTAAACGAAGCAGCACAAAATCAATTCTCAAGTCACAAACTTGAAAAACACGTTCACAACCCACAATTCGTACTAGTTGATTTTTTCACTGCACAACACAAACTAAGCTTTTCAGTGTCATAAATCTAACAAAAACCAGACTTACCAATGCAGAATTCAAGACCCCACCAGACCGCTTATCCGGCGACCCGAACTCGACGTCATTCTCAAGCATCTTCTCATACGGGGCTTTTATATCACTCGGTCTCGTCGTCGTGTAAACCACCCTCTTCGTCGGAGCCACGCTCTTAATCAAAGACTCCGATTCCTGCAACTTGCTCGCACCATTCGCTTCAATTTCCTGACTAATTGCGTCGTTCTTTAGCTTAAACATGATGTGGACCCCATCAACCTCGACCTTCTGAACCTGGTTATTGTTAATCTTGCTCAGGAACTCGCTGTACGGGACGCTCACGAAGGTGGTCGGCGTTCTCGGCTCCGAACCGGGCAGAGGAATTCCCGGCCGGAGCAAGCGCATGACGAAGATAACGATTCCCAATTGCAGAAGCAAAATCCCTATTTCCTGCGCCTGAACTATCGGCTGCCACCGCCACTTCCCTTCTCCTTTCGACGACCACCACCAATTCCCCTTCCCATGCCTCTCGCTCCTCCCATTCGAGGCCGGCGAACTCGAATTCGCCGACTTCTTGTTCACGTCCTGCCCGTCACCACTCGCCTTCGCCTCGCTCTTCTCGCCCGAATCGCTGTCCTGACCGCTCGCCAAGACCCTAATCCTCCTCACCCCTCCATTGCTCCTCAGCCGACCTCTCCAGAGCCCGAATTCGTCCGAAACTCTCGGAGGAGGAGAAACCGAAGGGAACGGCGCCGAGTTCTGAACCCGACATATCGAGCTGTCCCGGTGGAAAACCCTAGACTGAGCTCGGCAGAATCCCAATCCTCGCCAATCGTGGAAATTGGAATTCGGATTCAAGTAGAATCTCGTGTAAACCACCGGGCGTTGATAGTCAACCGACAGCATCGCCAAAAAACCTCAACAAAAAAAACCCAGAAATTCAACGATCATATGTATATGTAGTACGAACAACCTATATAAGAATATCTATATCTATATATATATATATATATTTACTTGTACGATAAACAACTCTGTTTTTGGAATCCTTTGACCAGTATAATCATGGGAGTTAGGTTGAAACTCGAAACAGAGACTCTGAGACAAACAAAGAAATTCAACTTGCGATATCAACCGTTGGATGAAGCCGAAGTGCCGAGTACGGTATCCTAACCGTCGACCTTCCCCATCCGGAGTTATCTCCAAACTTTAGCGTTATATTTCGGGCGTGTACGTTTTTGTAATGTGCGTCAGTCGTGGAACGTAAAGAGCAAGAAAATTATAATTAAACTTTCTTTCCAAAATCGAAAAAAAAAAAAGAAAAAAATTCCATTAAAAAAATAGAAACAAGGGAAATTATTTTTAGGTGTTTCGCAGCTCACTGGGGTTATTTGTGTTCTGATGTCCACTCAATCAACGCGTGCATAGATTGGGACCGAGATATAAATCGCGAAGATGATTTTCGCGGCGGCCAATTGGCAGCACACATTGTCTGTTGTTTGTTTTGTCTTGCTTGACTCCGGACCACACGATCTCGAATGATATTATGAGCCTTGAGTTCAGTGGGCCGAAGGTCATAATGGACCAATTGTTCCTAGGCTTTTCCTCACTGCATGAAGCCCGAAAACGCTGAGATTAGTTTGAGGGGATTTGTTGTAAATACTATCTTTTATTAATTACTTTTTATAAATACCTACATATCTTTATTGTGGCATAATTTAATATATCATATAAATGATAATGTGGTACAATCTTTTTTAAATATAACATAAATAAACATAATTTTTAAGAGTATGGCATAATATGTAATTTTCTCTTGGTTCGATTAAGTTTGGGAATGGGTTAATAAGACAATTTAGCCCAATCATGTTTATTGAACTTAAAATATCTCTAATTTGTAAGTATTCTACAAATGTCCTAAAATAATATCATTAAAATAATTACTATGTTATTAAAGAAATTTTTAAGATATTTTGAATATTGTTCTAAATTTTTATTTCATAACAATAATTTGGTCAAGTATTATAATTTTTTCTTTGGTAAATTATACCAAATAGGCCAATTTTAATTCTTAATATTGTAAATTGCAATTCTTAAAAATATTGTAATAGATAACATTTCTGTATTTTTTAACATCTGTTTTTTTTTCAATTTTATCCCTAATTTTATCTGTAGTTCTATTTGTTTTCTTTTTTTCATTTCCCCTCAATTTCTCCCTATCCTAACAAATCTTTATTTCTCCCTCGGCTTCTTCTTTGGCAACACAGAAGAGCCAACGTATGGTGGCTTCAGGATGTGGTCTAGCACCGGAAGAGGCGGCGACACCTAGACCTGAACAGCGACGACAAGTGCGAGCTTGGACGGCAACGACAAGCTCAAACTCGATGCCAAGATGTTTGTTTGTTATAGACGTCATCGTTGATCTCACATAAGGAAGTAAAGGCAACCAAAGATATCGACTTCCTGAGATCAGAGGTGCCTCTCTACTTGTCAGCTTCGAACATTTGATGTTCTTCGTCAACGAAACTTGAAAATCTCATTTGAACTCGCCATTGATGGCGGATATTTGGTGTTCGACTGGTGATGTTGCTCGTCGTTAACAATGGACCTTGAGGACCTTGACACTTCATTTGGTACGATGGATGGGGAATAGAAAGGATGGAAAGACTTGTAAGAATAGAGAGTACAAATGATGGAGATGATTATAGTAATTCTTCATATTGTTTGGTATGATGGAGGAAGAATTGAAATGATAGATAATAGTTATTTGTAAAATTACTAAATTGTACATTTATACTATTTATTAATAATTTATTTAGAGAGTGAAATAGTATTTAAAAGCTTAAAGTGGAGAGATGGCTAGGATCCTTCCATTAATTTAGTGGACTAGGAGGGAGGCTACATCCCTCCATGTCTTCCCTCCTCCTTTATCTCCAACCAAACAAAGGATTTAACCCATCCTTCCATCTCTCCCCCTCCACCCTTCTTCCTCCCTCTATCTCTCCCTCCTACTAAACATAATGTGACTCTCTATCACCGTCATCGCCTCGCCAAAGATGTCTCAAAATCGTCGCCGGTGCTGTCTTGGCCAAAGAGAGGGAAGGAGGAGAGGTGTAATAAGGTATTTGTGTTATTCAATTAGTTAAAAAATCCACAATTATATTTCTTTGACCTATTTATTAATTTTGGTTTAAACTTGTCCTATTAATTTTTATTCTTGTATAAGTGTGGATTATTTCGCTTGTTCTCCTATTGAGTTTTGGGAAAAGGGACGAATGCGTCGGGAGGAGTCCATTTGAGAAATACTACTTTTCTGGTTTTTTTTTTTTTTAATTATACCAATTTGTAAGAAAGTTCGAAACATACCATATATTCAATGAATATAAAGAAATGAATATAAAGATACTATTGTTCTTAAGTATTTTGGGTTTGTTAGGTAAAAATGTGTTATCTCAAAGTATGTTGACTTTTTTATTAGGAAAAATGATATAATTAAAAGGAAGAAAAAATAAGTAGTAGAACATAATTGTGGTCGTAAAAAATAGTTTACCACCTAATTTGCTCTTGGGAGTTATGCCTTGGGACACTGAAGGTGAATTAAAGAAATACTACTTGGGGAGGAGTTGATTTTTTGGACGGTGCAAACCTAGTTGGGGTGTCTAAGAGTTTTGTGATGTTTACCTCTCTTCTATTTCATTAAAAAAATAAGAGAAATACATATATATGTATTAAAGTCTAGTTTGTCATACATATACATACAAATATTATAAAAAAAGAGTCTATTTTGAGGTTTATAATATCTAATTTGTCATAACCAATTGGTTGTAACAATTGGCTTTCATTGAACTACTATTTTATGTTGTAGTGTGTTTATTTTAATTTCTCGGTGGATGAGTGGGAGGTAGCAAATCAATAGACTAAGAAATTCTTGATTTTCCCTTAAGAAAATAATTCGTAACTTTCTAGCCAACATATGTTTGGCTTTAATTTGTTTTTGGTAAACAAACATGACTCCAATTGAATGCATAAAAGAAAAAGACCAATTTTGGGTGACTTAAAAAAAAATTTGGGTTAAGTACTTCTTTTCCTGCATTTTGATCAAGTAAGCGATAGAAAATTTCCCCAGTGTTACTTATAGGATGTGTTTTCTTTTTTTCTTTTTTTTTAATTACTTATAGTGTGCTTAGGAACAACACTGCATCTGCAATTTTGTGGTTTCAACCAAACCAATTTCTTATAATGTTTTCACTGCCACCTAGTGGGCCGTTGATTTTGTCGCTTACACTTTCGTTAACAAACAAGTGTCAACTCATCTTCCGAGAAGGAAAAAAATGCTTTGTTTTTTTTTTTTAATTAGAAAAAATATTTCTTTTAGAGAAAAATAAAACACAATTTTACTTTTGATCATATCATTAGTGCATATTAATCAAACCATAAAAAATTCAATATGCTTCTGAAGCTTGATGCATGATAACCTGCATGCAGTATCACCGTTTCAAATATTTGTGGCTGCAAACATTTTTCAAGGAAAGTACGAGAATCATAAGGACCTTATAACTTCTTTAAACGTACCAGTTTTCTCTGCCGTCCGTGTTGCCCCGGGAATATTGGAGGAGAAACAAGAGGTGAAATCAAGTCCTAAAACAAAGGATCTAGCCAAAGCCATTCAGCCAAACATTGATTTTCCTAAATATGGAAAACCCAAATCCAGAGCTGCAGGGACAAACCCTAGCGTCCACCGTTTGTGGGCAAAACTCATCATCATCTCTTGACCTCCATCTTCTTCTTGGTCTCTGTCTCACATTTTTTCAACGTTTTCTAAAAACCCAATAAGATCATACTAGTTATAATTCTTTTATCAGTAAGATCAGCTTAGGTTGTAACAGCTGATTGTAAATATATATATATATATATATATATATTATTTTATTTTCATTTAGTTTTCTTCTAGATTATCTATTGGTTAAAATATGGCTATTGACGCAGAGGATATACTGGTTTGTGTATGGAGATTTCTTCGATTTTTTGTTGATACTAGCTACATTTGTGCACAGAAGCATCCATTTCTTTCATGCACATTGTTACTCTTCTTCTTCCTTTATGTATTTTTCAACCTCTTGGTTTACCATTCCCCATTTCTAATCTGCATTGCCATTCTCCTCCGATTCTTTTGGACTTCCGAACACCCGACCGGCGCAATCCATGTCATCAAAGAAGAGAAGAGAGAGAAAGAGAAGGAGAAGGAGGAGGCTAAAGAAAAAGAGAACATTCAGAGAAAGCCACTACAGATTCCTCGGCCGTCTCTGGACCGTGATGTTATCGCAGCGGGAAGAAAATGTGTAAGCCCCTCTTTGCGTAAGCAAAAAAGTAGACGAACAAGGGTTAAGCCTAAGGAGAAGAACATTAATATAGAATGGGATGATAACGTTGTACTATTAGATAGCAAAGAGGAAAATGAGTTGCTGTTTCCTTTGTCAATTGACAAGAGAAGCTGGTCTTTTGAGCGTGGAGAGACCTCCACTAGTACTCAAAACAACATATCTCAACTTGACGAAGAACAGAAGAAAGTAGTGGATTGTGAAATCTCAAAGCTTGGCCATGATGAGCATAATCTTCTGCCGCGTGATGATGCAGAGATTAAGTTGGGGAAATCCGACGGCAATGGTGTATTGAAGGCCGACAAAGCGGAAGATGCCCAAGATGAGGAGGAAGAAGAAGCGCATGAGGGTGTGAACAACAAGGCCGTGGAGTGGACAGAAGATGATCAGAAGAACCTTGTGGATCTCGGGCTTTTGGAGATCGAAAGAAACAGGAGGCTAGAAAGCCTAATTGCCAAGAGAAAAGCAAGGAAGTTGATCAAGAATCAGCTTGAGAAAGGCCTAATTGATATGGAAAGTGTTGTTCCTCCTAGTAGTAGTACTACTAGTTGTCTAATACCTCCGATTTTCGTTGCCAGAAGCAACCCTTTTGAGGCTCCAAATGTGGCAAACGATGTTGAGCGATTGCAAGCTCCTGGCTCAGCTCCTTCAATCTTGTTGCCAACACAAAACCCGTTTGATCTTCCCTATGACCCGCTTGAGGAAAAGCCTAATCTAATGGCGGATAGTTTCACTCAGGAATTCACAGCAGTAAATCAAAAGGAAATGATGTTCTGCAGGCACGAGAGCTTCTTTTTGGGACCTTCCCAATTCAATGCCGAGAAAGACCGACGTGATTCCAAGTTCAATACTTTTTTCCCCTCAGAGAAGAGAGAATTAATGGAGGGATTGGGGTCTTCCGGAGTTGCAAAACAGTCCGGTACAAGACAGACTTTCATTTTTTATTACTTTCTTTCTGGATCTTTTTTGGTGGTAGAATTATGGTATCATCAGCTCTTTTGTGGTCATACGTTGCAAACAATATATCATACAATGAATAAATTAATTTGGACTCTTAAAAAATTTAAGTTGCTTTTTGTAGAGTTAAGATTCAACAAAAAAAAAAAAATGATCCACATCTTTTTTTGACTATTTTCTAACAACTAAAAAGCATTACATGGTATAATCAGATTTGACTGGTTTTAACGTGGTTAGATTCCTTCTTTTAGATGTGATTCATACAAAACCGTTGTATTTTCATTATAATTTGAGCCTCGCTTTACCGTACGCTTGTATTCTTGGTTAAATTTAGGGCCTCATCTTTCAACATAGGAAAACTGCCAAGTACCGTTCTTCCTTTTAATCTACTTTAATTTCTTCACTTTTGTCTCAATTAGGCTCACTCTTTTAACACAAGTTGTTTACGTTTTTTATGTCGTTTTCTTTGTTGAATCTATTCGCAATTTCGCCTATATAACAGGAGATCACGATAGGCTAATTGAGCCATTATGGATTGGCGGCAAGTCCCACATCGATCACACTTCTTCAGTTATTCAAAGTGCACCACAATGTGCCCCTCAGGTATCAAACTCAGGGTCATCCAAAATTGAAAGTGTCACAGAAACTAAAAACGACATGATATCTGAAGAGGAAATTCTAAACGAGATGGAAAGTGCCAACCAAATGGACTCCATATCCACCATAACTGAAGTTGATACAGAGCCATCTGCTACCGAAGACAACGAAACGACCTCCACATCTTCATTCGAAGTGGCTAATCAAGCTGAAGTTTCGGTCGGTCTAATCCTGACACATAAATATGTTGAAGAAGGCAACATGTTTAGTTGTTCACTTCCAACAGCCATGGAAGCCCTTTTTGATTCTAGTCCCACTGCAAATGACAAGAGCAGAATGGATGGTGACCGTTTGTTTTTCGTAGACAATCTTGCGGCTCACACTCGTTCGTATTCCATAGCTTCTGACATGCAAGTGGAGGTTTCGGAAGTAAGTTCACCTCCTCTTACAGTAGGGAACATTTCACCAAATGATGGTGAATCCTTGTCTTATGACGAGGAGAATTTCGACGGTACGTCACAGGACGATACGACTCGAGTAACAGAAGAAGGTTTAGATGCATCGGCTCCTGAAAATCCAGAAACAACAATGCAGTTGGCAGATAAGTTGGCTGCCCATCCTTTCCTTCACGTTCTCTCAGAAACAAAAGAGGTCAGTTGATTCTTTTGAGCTTATCCAATTGCTGCTATATAGACTTAATTAGGCCCCTTTTTTTTTTTTTCATTTATGTGTTCAAGAAGCACATCTTAATTTTTTTTTAAAGAAAGAATATATTGCACTCTGGGACTTATCTCTAAAACTTTTCAATCTAAAACAGAAGCCATTAAGTCCTGATGAATCTACAGAGCGTAACACCGTCTATGACGTGAGAGATTCAGTAAGTGACACCATTGAAGAACAAGAAAAGCACGAGGAAGTAGATGGAGGAGAACAAATATTGAGTGGGCAGGAAATTGTAGAAAACATGGCAGAACCAGTTGAGATAGTGTTAAAATCTAACACGCATAGTGAGGGTAATTCTCATTATCTATCTAAGGACTCTGCACAACCCATTAAGGGTGACGCGGATATAAATCTTAAGGGAGATAAAGAAACACAAATCGAGAAAGAGAGCGTTGCAGACGTGACAAAGTTGATAGAGGCGGAATACAATTCAATTACAATTGAAGCAATAAAACATGAGCAAGGTTTGGTGGAAAGTGAAGTTTCTTGCACAATCCAGAAATATGGGGAAGCCTTTGCATCAGATGAGCAGCAAGAGTCGGTAGTTGAAGAAGTTGTCATTGATGTTAAGTCGAGTTCATCCTCGTCTCCAATATCTGCAACGGTCGATCAGATGCCTGTGGATGAAGTTTCCTCATTAAATCTTGATCAAACAAGTGATGTCCCAAAATCTGATATGGAAGATGAGGTAAAAAGCAGTTCACAAGAAGAACAACAACCTAACGACACAAGTCTGATTATGCCTCAAAATGTAACATTGCAGGTGTGAAAACAAACTCTGATTAATGAATATGTTTTTTCTTTGTGGTAATTATCAATTTTTTTTATTTCCTAGCGCTACAATCTTCAAAAATACACATTGATACTTTAATTATATCAAGTAAAGTTGGTTTCTTCTACTTACAAAAAAAAAAAAAAAAAAAAAAAAACCTTTTCTTCATCCATCCTTCTAACACATTGGACAGGAAACATCTGCTCTAGAGAAGTTCACTGATGAAACCAGCATCATAGTCAACATAAGTGAACCAGTAACTGAAGACAAGTCGGGCACAAAGATATCTGAGACCGAGACCAATAAAGACACTAGAGAAGAAGCAGAAACTCCTTTTAATCCTGAAGTTGCTGAAGAATTGTCAGAAAATATCCTAAACGTATGGGAAAGAACAGCTGAGGTAAAACAATAATATCTTGATTATTTTCCTGTTGTAGTTTTAAACAACCGAGAAGGGAAGAAATGAACAGGTTCTGGAAAATCACTTCTTAAATTCTCTGAAGTGTAAAAAAAATGTTCTATTGGACTCATTGTTGAAACTTTGCAATCTTAAACAGAAGCCATTTAGTCCTCCACACAAGCCTCTAGAGCGAAACACTGTCTATGAAGTGAGAGATTCAGTAAGTGAGATCATTGATGACAATGACATAGAAGACCAAGAAAAACATGGACATGGAGGAGAACAAATGTTGTTTAGGCAAGAAATTGTAGAAAACGTAGTAAAACCAGCTGAGGAGACATCTGCAAAACTAATGAAAGGCAATGCAAAATTGAATCTTAAGGGAGACAACGAAACACAAACCGAGCAAGAGGGTGTTGCAGAGGCGTCAAAGTCAATAGATATTGCAGATGATTTGATTATCATAGAAGAGAGAAAAGATGAGAAAAGTCTGGTAGAAAGTGAAGTTACTTGCATAAACAAGAAATATGAGCAGGCTATTGCATCAGCTGATCAGCAAGAGTCGATAGTACTTGAAGAAGAAGTTGTTGTTAACTCAAGTTCATCCTCATCTCCGATGGCTGCAACGATCGAACAGATCCTGGCGGATGGACTTTCCTCATCAAATCTTGATCGAAAGGTCCAAATAACAGATGTCCCGAAATCTGAAATAGAAGACGAGGTCAAAACTAGTTCACAAGAAGAACAATCACTTGATGATACAAATCTGATTAGGCCCCAAAATGAAGAACACTTGGTGGAACACTCTGAAACATTCCAGGTCTGTGATTGTGAAACATTATGAGACTTTTCTTTATCTTTTTTTTTTGTAAAACATATATTTATCTATTTTATAAGCTGAGACAAAAAGTGAAGGAAATACTTATAACGGTTGCATTTCAAAATTTGACAGAAACCATCCGCTTCAGATAAGTTCACCGGTGAAGTCAACATCTCATCAAATGTAAGACAAGTCACTAATGAAGAAGCAGGAACAAGCTTTGATCCTGAAGTTGCTGAAGAATTAACCGGCTCCGGATCAAAAGAAGATATCGAAACCGACTTGGGAAAACTAGCACAGGTAAAACAAAGAAGACATACTTGAATTTCCTTGTGGGGTCTATAATTATCTTGATACAAAAGTATTAGTACAAGCACATGTATATATGATTTAAATTTTGGTCATTTTCATATGATAATTTTTAAACACCAACTGATAACTGAAGAAATGAAACAGGAACCAACAAACCCTCCTAGCGAAGACTCCGAAGAGGGTAGTTAAGAACTCAATGGCTCAGTTGTGGGTGATAAGAAACACAAGTAGAACTTTATAGCATTTTGTAGAAAGTAAAGGTGTAAAGCACAGACAAAAAATTTATATATAAAAAAAACACTTTTATAAGATGCAGTTTAGGGGTTCCAACCACCTTGTAATATAAAGATGTCAATTTCTTTTTGTATTTCCCCATTGTTGGGATTCAAATGTGTATCATTCACGAAGTAATTGCCGTAGCAGGCTCCTATATATATATACATATATATATATTTATAATATATTTAGATTAAGTATGCCTCAAATTATTTTGTTTTTTATTTTTGTCAGAGTCAGGTATAAATTTACCCTTAGACTATTTTTGCAACCCTTATTTTTTTAATTTTTTCACAAAAACTTTTTTTTTTTGAAGGGATGAAGACAAACTTTTCATTGTGATTTTATGTATTAACTACATATTGTATATCGAAAACCATACTTGTGCCTTAAAAAAAAAAAAAAAAAACTCTTTAGAAGAAGAAGTCATATAATACATGGAAAATTCAGAGCCTAGCTTTGTTTTTCGAAGGGAAAAACCTAACTTGTTAGGAGATAAAATTGAGAAGAAGTGGTAATTTGTTTTTCTACGGGATTTTTTGTTTTTGTTTTTATTTTAGTTTTTAAGGGAGAGAAAAGGTAGTTTTATTTTTATGAAATTGAATTTTAAAACTTCTTCATTCTTATAGCATAGACAAATGTCGTTTCTTGGTAAAATCAAATATATATCAGTAAATAATATACGTCATATGTTAATTTTATTTTTTAAAATTATTAAATATTAGATGCACCGAAAAAATGGGGACCTAGTAACAATGAATCTGTGGCGATTAACTTCGAGGTAATTTAAAGCTTTATTAATTAGGTTTCAAATTCTATGTCAAACGCTTGAGTTAGTGGCATTAGGGGTGAACGGTGGGCGGGTGTGGTGCGGTTTTTTTGGATGGCGGGTTGGCGATTAACCAACCCGCAAACCGTCCACCACATGACGGGTGGTTTCGGTTTGGTTTTGGGTGGTTGCGGGCGGGTGCGGGCGGGTTGAGGCGGTTTAGACCTATGTTATTGCTCAATGTAATTTTTTAGACATTTTTTTTAGAAAGTGAAGAAAATTTGTAGAAAATATAAGATGATAATACATAAAGCATTCCCAACAACAAGCAAGTTTGATGCCTAAAGACAGTGACTATATTCACGAGTACAAATTAAGAAACATAATCATTCACTGCAACAAGAAACATCAACTACAGGTGAAGTGATGAACAAAGTCAAGAGTCCATAAAGATTAAAGCCTATTCACTAGGTTCAAAAATAATAGAATGCTACAAATGAAACGATGAACAAAGTCAAGTGTTCTTTTTCTTTTTAAGGCTTTCTCTACTAACTTACTTGATTTGAATTTTGATCACTTCACAAAATAATAGGAAAATTTCCAGTTTTCAATATGTCAAGAGACAGCCGAGCCCATGTTTGGAGTATTAGATTGTTCAATCATCTCTAAAATAAGAACAAAATCAAATAAATAAAAAGTTTTTTTTTAAAAAAATATATAGGCAGGCGGGTGCGGGTTGAACCCACCCTCAAAAACTTAAAACCAAACCGGTCCACCTGAATATATTGAACCCGCCCGTCAGTAGGTTGCTAACGTAAACCCACTTTTTTAGATATGGGCGGGTGCGGTCGCGGACAGTTGACGGGTACGGGGCGGTTTTTATACAGCCCTAATTGGCATTTGGCACCCCACTTTTATGATCTATTTTTCAGATAAGAAAAAATTGCTTCTAGTCCTTCTCTTAAATTAATTGTTATCAATTCGTTTTCTTTTTATCTTTTTGGATGAAATTTCCCATTTCAAAAATTTTTGCATTTGAAAAAAGAAAAAATCCTAACTCTTTCACTTTCAATTCTACCACTTTTATGAGAAAGTTTGAAACAATTCATTTGCAAAAGATAAAGACAGAATTGATCTTATGTATTTTAAATTAGTATTAGACAAATATGTATTTTTTTGAAAATATTTTTGTTATTTTGGCTTGGAAAAATAACATGAATCAAAGAAAGAAAAAAATTGGTAGAACTTTCGAGCTAATTTAGATCTTTCGTCTCACATCCTCTTGCCAAATGCCAATAACTCAAGCGTTTGAGATAGAATTTGAAACCTAATTAATAAAGATTTAAATTACCTCCGAAAGCTTCTATTGAGTTTTTTTCTTCCTTTAATTTATATTATTTTTCTAAGCTAAAAAACCAGAATACCTTTAGATTTTTATATACCAGTTATAGAAAAGAAATATTTTTTTGATATGAAAGTATTTTCTATGGCTTTGAGAAAGGTTTTAAGGTATTTTGAAGATTATACCTGGATAGACCAGGTTGTACATATTTGTGCGAAGAGTATACCTTTCCGATTGGGGGAATTATCGTAGTATTTGCTGGTGATAGCCCGAAAATATTACAAACAACTGTAAGTTATGGTAGGGACACAAGCTGCATTTGCTGGCATATCCACACGTAACCATTTATGCATTATGTGCTATTTATTTTTTTATATAATTTATTTTGAGAAAGAGTGTTTTGGAATTATTTATCAACCTCTGAATTTAAACAGTTTGACAGTTTATAAAATTACGGTATTTTTAAAAGAAAATTTCTACTTAACATTTCGCTCACAGTTTATTGTTTTAAATTTCCCCCACCAGGTGTTAAGCGGCTGAACAGTGAGTTTAACAATCTAAGGTTTAGCGGATTTTAAAAAATAATTGACGAGTGGTGTTGCTTAGATGAGAGGTCAAAAGTGGCACATGTTTAAACTTAAGTAATTTTTTGTTATTTTGTATTTGTTATAACTGCATTATACGACTTGTTTTGAAGTCAATTTTTGTTGTTGTAGTGTTATCGAGAAAATTTTGTTCACTAATTGTTTTATAATTTTTAAGCCATAATGAGACAAATATTTTATTTTTATTAATTTTTTTGATACGATCCCTCGGATGTTCCAAATTTAGGTTATTTAAATCCAGAGTTGTTTTACATTAATTTTTCATCAATCGCAGCGACATTTTCAGGTCGTGACAATATGTATATATGGTTGTTCTCTTCTATCAAGAAAGGTATTAAAATTGCAAAATAAAAGGAAAGAAAAGGGTACAAATTATATGGCAGAGAAATATTCTGAGGATCTCCCTTTAGGTAATGATTGTCTGAATTTGAGATAAAAGATAAGAAGATTAGAAGAAAGAACGAAGAGGAGGTTAAGAAAAGGATTCATTTTTTATTTATTTTTTCAAAAATTCTCATGCCCAATAAGCAAACCCAACGGACCAATGGTTTATGTGAAGAAAAACAATTGGGGAAATATAAAGATTAACGACCAACTTTTACTTTCCAAACTTGAACCTTTTTGTTTGAGGGAATATGATTAAGAGAAGAGTTGAGAGAAAATTGTTTACTGGTAGGAATAAAAAGATTAAGTGCAAATGTTTAGTAATCAATAATTTAATGAAAATTAATTTAAAAAATATGGTTTAAATTTTATGTCAATTTCTCTATTTTTTTTAAAGTCATTCACTATTTAGCGATATACGAATTTTTAAGGAATTGTGTTGAGAGTGTTTTAGAAGTTTTTATCTGAAAAAACGTGCAAAATTATTTTTAGGAACTTCCAAAACAATACTAACGGGGCCAAACTTTTCAAAAGACCCTTCCATCCAGATATGTAATAACAAAAATGGAACGCTAGCTTGACATGAGGTGTAATTTTAAAAACAACCCCGAACTGCTCATCTTATGGCTGCTTGTACTTAATTTTTTAAAAGGAGTGAGGAAAATGTCATATTTTTTAAACTTTTTCAAGTAAATATTATGTTTTGAAAATACAAGTAGTAAATAGGTGTAAATAAGTTATTTACTATATAAATAAGAAATATTTAAATTGTAAATTAAAGGGCAAATATATTATTTGTATCATAAATTTATTTTCTGTGAATAAGAATTATTTCATTGTAAACAAATAGATAAATAAATTATTTACATAAATTTAACATTTGTTACAAATATTTTCAAAACCTACTATTTATTACAATTAGTTTTGAAAATCTCCATTTCTTAAATTTGTTCTGTCATTTGAATTTTATGTCATTCATTTTGCAATATAAAATTTACAAAACACCCTTCCATCAGGATGCGTAATAACAATAATGGAACGCTAGCTTGACATGAGGTGTAATTTCATAAACGTCCCCGAACTGCTCATCTTATGTCTACTTGTTACTTAATTTTTCAAGGAAAAAGTAAGGGACAAGTCATGTTTTTTAAATTTTAAAGTAAATATCAGGTTTTAAAAATATTTATAGTAAATTTATGATGTAAGTAATTTATTTATTATGTAAATAAAAATATTTACCTTGAAAACTAAGAGATAAATACATTATATGCACCATAATTTTATTTACTGTGTAAATAAGAATTATTTACATTATAAACAAAAAGATAAATAAATTATGTACATTATAAATTTGACATTTATTATAAATATTTTCAAAACCTACTATTTAATATAGCTGGTTTTGAAAATTTCCTTTTTATAAATTTGTTCTCACATCTTTTACATCTAAATTTGTTTATAAAACAAGTGGAAATGACTGACATGATATCTTCAAATTATATGTTATTGAACGGTGATTTTGAATAAATTGCTTTAAGTCAAATTTTCCTTTTAAACCATGAAAAAAAAAACAATAATAAAAAATTATTGAAAATAACTGAACAATATAAAAATATATATATATATATATATATTAAAAAAACCACATATACTAATATTTTTATTGATTTTAATTTATTTTTTTAGATCTTTTATTAATTTCTAATAAGAATAGTGCTAGGACATCAACTTCGATTCTTTTTTAATCACATGCATGGCAACAAACTGTGGTACAGACACATAACACATGCCACTACTCAATTTTTGAAACTTAATCTTTTGCTCATAATTTTTTAAATTTTATATATTCCTCATTTTGCAAGAAAAATATAACCATTGTACCACTAGATAATTAAAATATGTTGTTTTATTATTATTTTACGCAAAAAATTGTCTCTACTCCCACTCAATACTTGAAACATTTAACTATCTCTTTATTAACTAAAATATAACTAAAATATGATATCAATTTTTTTTGTATTGTGCCCCCATTGAAACAAATTATTTTACAGGTTATGTCAGTTTGTAATTTATTCATTGATAAATATAATTTCTTATTATTAATTGAGATGACAATATTTTAAACATTTATCAACAAATAATGATAACTCCTGTGTCACGTCATCTTACATTAACTTATTTTGATGTATCATAAATGTTAGTTATTTGCTTAGTTTTATGGATAGATTTGGAGAACAAGGATGTTTTGAACTTTTTCTTTTTCTTTTTCTTTTTGTTGACACAGTACGATGACCATTTTTAGAAAGTGAGCAGGTAAGTTGATATAAGGTAGGAGTGGCAACTCAGTCAACAGGTCCGGTTAGTATTAGATTGAGGTTAATTTTTATAAAAATTAGGTCGATATTAACCTAACCTGTGACACAAATGGGTTGAAATTTCTCAACCCTAACACGACCTGTTTTGATACAGGTTGATACAAACATGATCGGTGTCAACCCGTTCCTTTTCACAATGTCAAAAAAAAAAAAGAGACCCATGACCCGTATTTGACCCGCAACCCACTTATGACCCGCCTACACTAATGTATATATATACATATAACATAAAAATAAACATAAAATTAGATGAGTTTTATACTACTACAACAAGAAAATCCAGTCCTAAAATTTGAAAAAATCCAACAAGTCCAAAACATACCAGGAGCCATCATAGCAACTGTTGATACTGTTACTAAATACAGATTCTGATACAACTGTTGATACCAGAATGCTTAATTTGTCACGAGCTATCATAGCAAGGATAAGATAATAGAACTGATTTGTCTTCCAAAGTAAGAGGTAGGTTTTGATGTTTAGGGTTATATTATTGTCTATATCTGATCTGATATATAATTACAGAATAAAAAAATATCTGAATAAATGTAAGCGTGTCAGTTTATGGTTAGGCGGGTTGACCCAAACCCGACCTGTTTTTGGACAGGTCAAATTTGGGTTGACACTAAACTGACCCATGGTTACTTTTTTTAACACTAACCCACAAAAATTCGTGTCAGGTTCATGTTGTGTCGTCAGGTCGCAACCTATATTGTCGGCCCTAATATAAGGTGTTGATGCCTGAGCTCGGCACAACACCGCGTGCGGGGACGCACGGTGGTCGAGTTCCCTGTTCTGCCTCTTGTTCAGCCTGGCTCGGCCTAGTCTGGTCAGATCTGCAAGAGGAGAGAAGGCCTCGGAGTAAGGGGACACCGGTTTGGTGTCTGCCAAGGGCGCTCCGACGCTCAAGTCAGTGTTCTGACCGGGAAGAGCTAAGGAAAGGCAGAGTAGGCGAGGGAAGAATGCCCGTACCTTTGTGATGGAGTTGATGCTCCTATTTATAGAGTTTAGCTTGGATCCGGGTATGGACCGGTTTGGCCCGTAACCCAGGTGTCCAGCGACAGGTGTCACGATCTCCGGAGAAGGAGGATTGCCCAACGGAGGGTTGAGATGGTGCCACGTGGTGGTCTTTGGGTAAGTCGGACAGATCCTGGTCGGACGGGTCCCTGGTCGGACAGGTCCCTGGTCGGGCAGATCCTGGTCGGGCAGATCCTGGTCGGACGGGTCCTGGTCGGACAGGTCCCTGGTCGGACAGGTCCCTGGTCGGGCAGATCCTGGTCGGACGGGTCCCTGGTCGGACAGGTCCCTGGTCGGACAGGTCTCTGGTCGGGCAGATCCTAGTCGGACGGGTCCTGGTCGGACGGGTCCCTGGTCGGACAGGTCTCTGGTCAGACAGATCTTGTCCTGGTCGGACAGGTCCCTGGTCGGACGGATCCTGTCCTGGTCGGACAGGTCCTTGGTCGGACAGGTCCCTGGTCGGACAGATACCGTCCTGGTCGGATTGGTCATTTCAGCCAACCTGTTCGGGTGCTCGGTTTTAAGAGGGTATGAACTTCAGATGATTTTCTCATCATAAAGATTTCCCTCAACATAAGGTATATAGTTGGAGAAGCATTTAAGAAGTCAGAGTTGGTGTGATATTGGCTTTTTATAGTGCTAAATTTGTTTTTTAAAAAAATTCTTCACACATAATATTATGATAAGTCACCTTAAAAAAAACTATTTTTAATTCATCTTTGGTTATTGTTTTTAGGGTTATTAACATTAATGAATTTAAAATTTTGAGGTCTCTTTTATTTTGCCCTTTAAATTTTTAAAATCACCAATTTATTATCCAAAACTTTCAGATTCCTTACTTTGCTCTTTCTATCTAATTTACTATCAAAAGTAACTAAAATAGACTCACATGTGGCCTATAAGTGCAAAATGAGGATTACCATTTACACTATCATTTAAAAAGTTGGAGAAACATAATTTGGGGATTATTAATTTTGAATTGTGCTATGTTAGAGACAAAAAGGATATTATCAAGCCACAAATAGTTTTAACGATTCCCAAAAGTGCCTCATGCACCTTATTTGGGTTTATCTCACTTTTGATGAGAAATTAGACAAAAGGAGTAAAGTGAGGAGATCTGAAAATTTGAGTAATAAAGACTTTTAAGGTTCACAAAATAAAGTGAAATAAGCCCTAAATATCAAGGATCGTTAGTATTAATAATAATTATTTTTATTCAAACATGCACTAAATAAAAATTGAAATAAATTCTTGTGCATCAATAGGTATCTTTTTTACCTTCTAAAAATAGAATAATTTTTTTAGGTAAAAGTTAAATTAGAAAGATGTTTAATAATGTGGCGTAATTTTTTTTTAACAACTTACAGGAATGCCCCTTAACGAACTTCTTTTTAAGATTGCCCTTTTAAATGACTCTTTCCAAAAAGAGCACCTTAAATTCAAAAATATAATTTATTAAAAGTCTAAATCACCTCCTTTCTCACTCCCTCATAAAGGATGCCAGGTTGAAACCTGTCAAGTTCCGTCACGAAACCTACCAGAACCCACCACATTTTATTCTAGAATCCATTAGGTTCCAACACGATACCTACTAGATTTTAATATATTTTCTTTGAAACAAAGAAATACTAACCGCCTCCAGTTGTCAGTGTGAGATGGCGGACTGTAACCTTGTAGGTTCTAAAGTTGGTACCTCCTAGATTCTAACATATTTTCTTTGAAACAAAGAAATGACAAACGCCTCCAGTCATCGGAGCAGGGTGCCAAACCTAGTTTTAGAATCTTCCAGCTTTCAATATTTTTTTTAAACAAATAAATGCTAATTATCTTCAATCGCTAGCGCGGAATGCCAGATTCTAAACTGGTAGGTTCCAAACTTACTAGATGTCAATGCTTTTTTTAAACAAACAAATGCCAACCACTTTCAGTCGTCGACGCGAGGTGCCTGATTGTAATAGAACCCATCAAATTTTATCGTGAAACCTGCTAGATTGAAAGTAAAAAAGAAGAGCAGGTCAAGCAAAAAGCTACAACCATCATGAAAATCTAGTAAGAGAACTCCAATTAACATAACAGTTCTCTATCTCACACACACAAAACACATTGAGATTGAGCTGGAGTAATAGCTCATTTTAAACAAAACGTAAATAATAGCTCATTTTGAACTTCACAGTATATAATAGATTGAGCTTGAATACTACCAATGCCTATTCTTGAGTATTACATAAAATTTCCTATAAAATGAATAGCTAAAATTAAATTTAGGAGCAACACTCCTCATATGTGAAGCTTCAGATTTTCTTCCTCTTTTTGGTTTTTTTTTTTGAAACAGAAGCTGTAGATTTTCTAAGCCAAAACAAAAGCTCGTCGCCCTGTAAGCATGCATCATCAAAATTTTACAATAAATCAACTCAGAAAAAATTACAAACACAGAAAATCACAAATCACAAAAGCATTAGATTATTTCTGGATTGTTGTAAAGTATCAAAATCACAAAAAATTACAACAAAAACACAATTTGGTTACTCAATACCAACAACAAATTCAAATCTATGATCACCTACCAACAAATAGATTCAACCACATAATCCAACCACAGAAAAGAAAAATCAAAGATGCAAACCGCAAAGATCTAACTAAATCTAACCAAGATCTGGAACGGGGGGATCAAAGATCTAACCAAAACATAGTTCACAAATAAGATTAAGACTCGGATCAATATTTTGATATCATATAGTCGAACAAAAAAACCTAGATCTGTTGATCTGTCGAAGCAAGAGAGAGGCAATCCTTTTGGTTTCCAAATACGTAATTAAAATGAGCCACGGAAAGTCAATCACAAACACATCTATATTATATATATATATATAATATGTACACATACATACATATAATGAAGAAAAATGCCCATATTTGAGGATAAGACCAAAAAAAGAGAATCTATCTCTAAAAATTCCAAACGCTACTTTGATCATTAATCGGAGAGCAAGGAAAAACTAATATATAATTCATATGAACAAAAAAAAATGTAAGTTAAGCTCAAATCTCACCGTTGAACAAGATTTCAGATCCCGACTGAAAGCCTTTTTGAACTCCTCCCATTGAGGTAAATACATAGATCACAAGACAAAGAGGCACTGGGAAGACGCTTTGGCGCATCAGAGTTCTTCTTGTTGGCCTTCTCCTTCTTAATCTTCGTCTTGTTCGACCTTCAGTCTCACGACGTGCAAGAGCCTCTCGATCTCACGACGGTTGACAAACAAGGCCAACCTCCGCGGAGGAAAAGAGGAGAGAGAAAGAGAGAGGCGGAGAGGAGAAGATCGGAGCAAACATGCAACGACGCGGCGCCATCGACTCTGTCGATCAGTCGGTGAAGTACAGTCCACAAAACTTGCCGTCGTGGATCTCCTCGTCTTGCCGCAAAACTCGTCAAAGATTGTAACCGGAGAGAAGAGAGACGCCGAAGAGAATGGAGAGAGACAGGCAGATTTGGTAGACAGAGGGGAAGTGGACTATAAAGAGAGGGATTAGAGGGTTTTTTTTTTTTTTTTTTTTCCTGATATGGTTTTTTATTGGAGATACAAATTTCATTTGATAAATTTAATATCAAAGAAAATAAATAGAAAACGAACATTTTCGAAAAATCAAATAAAAAGGGCATTATTAATAAGATGTGTTTATAAGGAGCATTTTGCGTAGCATTTTTTTTTTCACTGAAGGCGTAAAGCATTAGGTAGTTCGAATATCTTTAGTTAGATTCATGATGATAAAATATCTTTAGTACTTAGATTATCCTAAAAAATATCTTTAGTTAAAGATTATAAGTCCTTCTAAAATGGTTATCCTTCGGTAGGTCTATTCATCGTTATTGTATACTTTGTAACTGTTAAATTTGATCAAAAGCATATTTTCATGCAGATCTGACGGCTTATAGACAAGAACCTATTAGTAGGTTATTTTTCGATTTCTAGGAAAAAATTGCTTATAAAAAGGGATAATATTATTTCTTTTAAAATTTAATCGGAAGATAAGGTGTATCTTAGAATTGTTAGTTATACTCTTATCTTTAAAAACCCCTCTACTAATCGTTCCTCAATGTATTTTTTTCTTTCTTTCATCTACTGGAGAGAATGCCGGCCATCATAGTTTCTGAATCTGCCGGTGCCAACAATGGCGACTTCCCTGCAAAGCTCACAAAGCAGGTCGTCATTTGTAGCATTATTGCTGCTTTTGGTGGTCTCATGTTTGGCTACGACATTGGTATTTCAGGTACAAAATTTTCATCGTCAATAAATTACATTCACGTTATGATCGATGAATATCAACAATAATACTATAAATTGATCGATCATCTTTCAATTTTGTTTTCTTTTTTCACCTTTTTTTTTGTTGTCGTTTTTTTTTCACAGGAGGAGTGACATCAATGGATGACTTCTTGATAGCGTTTTTTGCCACAGTCTATGAGAAGAAGCACCGTGCGAAAGAGAACAACTACTGCAAATACGACAACCAGTTTTTGCAGCTCTTCACGTCGTCGCTTTACCTCGCAGCCATCGTCGCCTCCTTCGTGGCTTCCATTACTTGCAAAAAGTATGGAAGGAAAATCACGATCCAAGCCGCTTCCATTCTCTTCGTGATCGGGTCGATTTTAAACACCGTCGCTAAGAATCTGGCCATGTTGATCGCCGGAAGGATCTGCCTTGGTGCTGGTGTTGGATTTGGAAACCTGGTAAGTGTATATATATATATATATATATATATATATATCATATAATTGTGTGTTATTAATTATATATGCATACACAACATGAAAAATATTATTTTCAGATTTAGTAAATTTAACTCATCTGAACACTACTACAAGATGGATAAATGACATAATTATTTCGTGAAATTAAGAAATTTTCGTGAAGAAAAGAACTATGACATATCTATCTAAAACCTTGCGTCTTTACGTTCTCTGATGATTTTTCTCGTCATTCATATTCAGAAATAAATATTCGCGTTTTATAGTAATTAGTCTTCACTTACTATTCTATGATATCAGTGAAAATTCTCTGAAACGATAAACGATATTCGGTGAAGATTAATGGTCTTTTCGTATAATATTATCTGAAACAAATGTTGACTTATTGTATAGCTAGGAGGTTAATTTATATATCCTAGTCGTCAGTAGTGTGAGTATATCAAAATAAATTAGACTAATTATAAAAAAAATCAATATCAATTAAATAATTCAATTAGACTAATTATTCCAAGGATATAAGGGTTGTTTTTTAGCCATAATTTCCTGGGTAGTCAGATAAACAAGGAAGACGTACCCTTCTACCGAACTGCAATATGCTTTTTTTCCCCCTATTTTTTCGAATAAAAAAAGAGTTAGGATATATATGATCTATAAGAAATAAACTGTCGCTAGGATGAGAATCAGTGTAGTATCCACTTATCACGACTAGATAGATAAATATTTAGATTTTTGTGATTCCTTATGTTTTTAAGGAGTTTCTGAATCTTGAGATCTTATTATTTATAAAGGTGATTTTATTTACACATGTATTTTTACCTTCCACATCTGGTCTAAATTAAGATTGCTTACTACAAAACGGCCCTCACATAAAGTAAAAAAAGGACAATATTGAAAGCCAATTATATAATTAAATATAATTATAAAAAGAAAATTAGTGATAGTGTTTTTTTAACTCTCCCCACACCCTACATGTTAGATCCTAAAAAGATAAATTGTATTTGAAATCTATAACAAAACTTGTTTTTTCACCTGAAAATGACTGTCCCAAAAAAAATCTTATGGGGTTACATCATAAATTTTCTTTGCTATATGTTATATAACGATTGTTCTTTGGCTATTTTTGTCTTCATGTTTATATGTTTTTTGCTAATCATTTTGTCATTTTTTTAAGGTTAATTGTCACTCCTTTTTTTTTTTTTGTTTTTATAAACTTGAGTTAATTGTTATGTAATTCCGTTCTCCTTTTTTTTCCTCATGTTGTTTTACAGTTTTACGTTTTCTTTTGTCATTTTGTCTCTTTTAATCATCCCTCAACTTACATAATAATTCTATTTTTGTGCAAATCTGCTGTGTTTTCAGCATAGGCAAAATGACTTTTACTTGTCAAGTTCATATAAAAAATGTCCTCTATTTTCTCTAGAAAACTGTTGTAATAAAGTTTCTTAATGTATATGAGAAAAAACATCATGCAATAATGCCTTTTGAATTAGTTGGAAACAAATGGAGCGAGGCATGCATGATACACACACACACCAATAAGCACTAAAAATATTGATATTTGGTCATGCAGGCCGTGCCCTAATTTATCTCAGAAATTGCGCCAACAAGGTACCGAGGAGGCCTAAACATTTGCTTTCAGTTGCTGATCACCGTGGGAATTTTGTGCGCAAACTTTGTCAACTACGGCACTTCTAACCTCCACCCGCATGGCTGGAGGGTGTCGCTGGGAGGAGCAGCCGTACAGGCTCTAATCCTCTTGATCGGATCCGTAATAATCTCGGAGACCCCGACAAGTCTCGTGGAGCGAGGAAAGGAAGAGGAAGGTTTAAGCACTCTAAGGAAGATAAGAGGTGTAGAAGATGTGGAAAAGGAATTCCAGGCTATCGTTCAGGCCACAAAAACAGCCAAGCTAATTAAACACCCGTACAGAAGGCTATTGAAGAGGTCGAGTAGGCCTCAGCTCGTGGTCAGCATTGTGCTTCAGGTGTTCCAGCAATTCACGGGGATTAACGTGATCATGTTTTATGCGCCGGTGCTGTTTCAGACCATGGGCTTCGGAAGCAATGCGTCGCTGCTGTCTGCCGCCATCACCGGGTCGGTTAATGTTCTAGCAACTTTGGTTGCTAATTTCTTTGTTGATAGAGTTGGAAGGAAGAAATTGCTCATTGAAGCGGCACTTCAGATGCTCATTGCCCAGGTACGTGACCAAAAATAAATTTAAGATATTTTTGAAATATATTCTCTCTTTGCATTCTGATATAATATACTAAATTGTTGTATTTGTTTGTTTCGAATTGTAGTCCGTAATTGGGGGAATTATCTCAGTCCATCTGAAATCCACAAACACAATGCCAACGACATACGCCAAGATTGTGCTATTCTTGATCTGTCTTTTTGTGTCGGGATTTGCATGGTCATGGGGTCCTTTGGGATGGTTGATCCCAAGTGAAATCTTCCCTTTGGAGATTCGGAACGCTGGCTTCTTTTTTGCTGTTAGCACCAAGATGTTGTTCACCTTCCTCATCGCTCAGGCGTTCCTTACCATGCTCTGCCACATGCGCGCCGGGATCTTTTTCTTCTTCGCAGCATGGGTTGTCGTCATGCACTTGTTTGCCATTTTCTTGTTGCCTGAAACCAAGGGAATTCCCATTGATGAAATGACTGAGAGGGTGTGGAAGAAGCATTGGTTTTGGAAGAGATATTATTATGATGATGACAATGGAAAGGGAAATGATAAGCAAGTTGAAGTTAAGCCACATGAAGAACCGATCTAGAATGGCGTCTTATGCTTCAAATTTATTATGTCTTTTGGTTCGTCCTTTGGTTTGTGTTTTGGTTTCTTTGGGTGTTAATTGTGGATTTTGTTTGTAGAGTAAGAATGCTGAGACTTAGGTATAGAAAGATTGCATATATAATTTTTATTCCAATTAGTTTTTTGTCCTATTGGTCAGGTATGACTGCATATATTTTCTTATGGAAAGATATGAGAATGATCATTAAATAAATAAAAAGTAATAAAAACACTTAAGTTAGTCTAATTATATTATTTGAGAACCTTATTATCTTTGAACATAAAATGAATTTAAATTTCTGTAATTGCATTATTATCTTATATTAATTTTTAAAGAAAAATCATTTTGGTGCTTTTCGTTTTGCGAAAAAAAACACTAACATAACAACTAATAAGTTAATACACAAGTTGAAATTAGAATTATTATTCGTAAAAATTTTCACATTAAGATGATGCCTCGTATGTTTAAAAGTGTCATTTTGGTACTCCAAAGCCGATTTTTTATATAATGTTCTTTATACCTTTTTTCCTCTTTATTTGATTGGTCTAAAATTAGAGAAAAATACTGAAAATATCATTTATTGGCATTTGGACCATTAAAATAAAACATCAAGGTATCATTTTAAAAATAAAGAACACAGGGTATCAAAGTTATATTTTTGAAAGACACGAGATGTCATAGTGATTTTCTGTAATTTTTATAAACTCTTATTTTTTTTAGTTATTAATTAGCTTTTCCAATCTTTTTTATGTTATCATAATTATATCTTATAACTCATTCTATTACTATAATATAAGATTAAAAATCCTAGCACAAAAAGAATTTTTATTAAGAATGATAGTCATGAAATAGAATAACATGACAGTTTGGAGAAAAACTAATAGAAGAAAATTAAAGACAAATAATTAAAAATTTATATAATATTCTCTTTTTTGTTCAAATTCATAAAAAGAATTTTTTTTTTTATAAGAGATCACGATTAATGACAGAGTAAAAGGTAAATGTAACAATAATTAAGCGCATATGTTTAGTCACAACAAAATTAAGCGATTTTTTATCTTTTTTTTCTACAGTAAAGTTATTTGAAAGAAGATTACAAGATGTTTGAAATGAAATATCAAATGTACTACAAGAGACAAATGTTAAGAAACAAAAATCTTTTAATACTAGTTTTATTTTATGAATTTTACAGAATTAAACTAAAAGCTAAGTTATAGGATTTTTTAATTTAGACAAAAAAACTAATTAATATGTTTAATATTTTGAGGCATAAAGGTAATTATCTGTTAAGGTTTTTCTTAAAAAACATGTGTAAAGGTAATGTAGAATTCTCATTAATCAACTTAGCTAACATGGTGGTCTTCTCGTACGGGGAGTGGTCTAAGCAGTACTTGTGCAAGTGGCCAGCCAATTGACGGCTGACAACACCCTCAACGGACAATATTTCTTAATAGGGTGTATGAGAGTATTGATAAGAATAAATTTTTGTTAAAAATACTATAATAATATGTGAGAGCTTTATATTGTAGTATATTTTTTGACACTGTAGTATGTTAAAGTTTTACACTATAATAACTAAAAGTTTTAGTTCTAATTCACATTATATGAGAAATGCTATACAATATTCTGCTTGACCATGCATTTGCTCAGTCATTTTGCGGAACCTATAAAAACCAACAATTCAAATTAGATTGTCCTCTACTATTTATTCGACACATCAAACTTAACAATCTAGACACTTAAATAAAACCTACATGTTTAAAGTAATTATGCGATTCACTTAAGTGTTAAAATTTAACTGAAGAGATAACTAAGAGGATAAAAAAATATGACAACAGATTCTTGATTATTAAGATCGTATACTTGTGATACTCACAAATACATTTAGCATTTCTCATTTAATGTACAGTTTACAGTATAAAGGAATTTTATAAGGTGTTTGGGAATTTAAAATATTATAGCATACGAGAGATTTACAATGTAGCTAATTTTTACTTTACATCATAACATATGAGGGTTTTACACTAATTAGTACAAGCCAATACCCTAAACATCTTATTTACATACACAAAGAAAGGGTCTGGGGGCTTCCGTGAAATGAGCATATACATACATACATATATATATATATATACATTCACAATATGATATTGGAGTACTGTAACGTGAATGTTCAAGCATTAGCATGACTAATTAACCAAGGATGAAAGTATTATAATCAATAGAAATAATGGTATATTTTATAGAAATTTCAAGTATATATGGATATCATTGGAAATACGAAAAAATTTAGAAAAGTAATATATTTACTTTGAAACATATTAAAAATATTTTTTGATAAAAAACAATGAAAAAAAGAAAACAAATAAACAAGTTTGCATAAAAAAAAATCTTATGAGATTCAAATATATGATTGAGATTCCATCTTAATTCAAGAAAAAGGTTATTTATTAAATTTAAACTAGGAAACAAAATCACTTATTCATCTTATAAATAAATGATAAAATAAAAATAAATACATCAATAACCAATTTTTTTAAAAGAAAATAAAATATATTTTAATATTTTTTGCAACATTGTACGAAAGACACCCTAATCTCACCTGCTCACCGACATTGATATTTAAACCAATATTATTTTTTAACATGTTTTTTCCAAAATTTTGATAAAAAACTTTTTACACCTAAAAATATTTCAGCACCAAAGAAAAGTTCTGAGATTTCAACAGAAATTTCAAAAATTTTGGCAAAATTAGACGAAATCTTTGTGCAGTGTTAAGCGATAAGAATTTGTGGGGCCCACTCCTGCTGCTGTGACTCCTATAGGGGTAAGTGCTTGAATCAGTGGACTCGCTTTCTCATTGGGCCCACATGGTCAACGGATTCGAGAAATCAGCACTGGAGACTGACTTGGGATATTCTGCTATATGGGATTGATGCCGTTCATGGAAACGGCAAAAATTAACGAGGGAGGACATAGATGTAAAATCAATAAGGCAAAGACATATTGATTTTATAGGGGTAAAATATAATTTTAAGAGAACGAAATATAATTTTTATAAAATCTTATGTATTTAAGGGATAATAATCCATTCTTGTCAATATGTGGCTCCATCTTGCCCATAATGTTGATCTTGAAGCCACCGAGGATATCTTTTATATATATATATATATAAATTTTGTAATTTTTGAGTCATTTCTCTTGATAGCATATAGCTTGATGAGAGATTTTTTATCAATCGAATACAGTATAAAAATAAGTTTGAACAAAAAAAATTAACATTGTACTATAATAATTTAAATTTTATAAAAAATACTACAAAAATTGAGTTTGAACGAAGATTTGTTTTAGTTGAAATTGCATATAATTGCAATATACATTCATCAGTAACTTAAGCACACGTCTACATAGCTAATAGATAGCAATAGCTTTTGGGTTTGAAGTCAAATAAATTATTTTTGAGAAAGTGGACTTTTACATTAATTGTAATATACATTCTTCAATAACTTAAGTACACGTCCACCTAGCTGATAGATAACAATAGCTTTTAGGCTTGAAGTCAAACAATTTAGGGACCGTTTGGTAAATAGATTTGAATTAATGATTTGATTTAAATTAGTATGATTTGAAATAAGATTTGAGTTGGTGATTTAAATTGTTATCCAAATTGACGTTTGGATGTGTATATAGAATAAAATTGAAATTTGTGATTTGAGAGGTGCTGAAAATAATTTTTAATTTATTAACAAATCTAATAAAATCTTGTCAATGATCCTAAAAAAATGCAATATGGATATTAATTTATTCCTCTCTTCACTAAGAACATAATGAAAAAAGAATAATCTCAATTGGATATTAAATGAAAAAGTTATGATTTTTTTCTCTGAAATATAAGAGAGAGAATATTCAGTTTTTACTGTAAAGAGATATTCGAATATCAAAAGTTTAGAGGAGTCAAAACTCTAAAAACTTAGATTCTTGATACTCAAAGGATTTAGATTTTTAGAGAAACAAACATGTATTCAAATGATTCTTGATACTTGAATTTAAATTTGAGTTCATTGAGTACAAAGAGTACTTAAAACAAACAACTCCTAATTTTTTGAGAAAGCGGAGTTTTACATTAGAATAGCGCATGCAATCTAAGTCATATTATTTATTTAAAGTCCATTTTCGAATAAAAAATTTGAATTAAAAACATAATACTAATTTAAATTTTATACGAGCAAACACTACAATAAAATTGACAAGTGACGATAGCTTAGTTTGTTGTAACTCTCTCCACCTCAACTATAGGTTAAGGGTTCAAGTCATGCTTAAAAGTAAGTAGCATTCTCCCTCTTCCAATATAAAAAAAAAAAACACTACAATAAAATTAAATTGGTTTACACTAGTACTTTTTAGTTCAAACTTAAGTTTTGAAACACTCTTATTTGTTTATTAGTAAACATAACAAAATGATTATGTGCAATTGAAATGTAGCAAAAATTTTAGAATTTTCTAAAAAGAGCAAAATTACATAATATTTATCATGATAACGGTCGCTTTTTATAATATAATTACATAATAATTATTTCTATGATATTTGTTTTTATAATTTTAATATGTTAAAATTTTTATTATATATCATCTTTACTCCTCAACTTTGTTATATATATATATATATTTTATTTTTTTTTCTCTTTGCCAAATGCGCCGTAGATATCCGGATTTGGTTCGAGAAATTGGTGCTGCAACAGCTCTTGAAGTTAAGGCTAACGGAATTCACTATTCGTATGCTCCATTTTTTTTTTATCTCTTATGCTCCACCTTTATACTCTACACGGTTTTTTTTTTTTTTTTGCTTTGAATTTATTCTACTCGGCAAGGACATTACTGTGAGGTGAAAAGTTGTTGAGTATTTCACTCAAAAAAAAAAAAAAAATTGTTGAGTAGTTGACTTGACCGAAAGCTGTAAGAGAAAGCCGCAAGTATAATTTCAGTAGCAACGACTGAATTGGTCGTTCCAATTTAAGTACATTCAGAAGAATTCAGTGTTACAGAAATTTTGATTAGCGACGATTGAATTGGTCGTTCCAATAGTACATTCAGAAGAATTCGAGATGGTGAAGATGTTATGAGAGTTACAGTGAAATATGACGTCCAATGCGCTAGTTTCAATGACTTGTTGATTCACACGAATACCAAAAGTTGAAAGGAATTTTGAGAAAACTCTCAACAAATGTTTATTCATCAAATATGTGCTGTAACAAAAGCAGTACAATGTTTATACGTAAAACCCTAACACCAGGATTGAAAGAAATTGCAAACAAGCCCTGGAATTAATAATAAAACTGCAAAACAGTCCCTACATGTTACTCTAAATCATTTAAGTGTGTTATGACCACCCAAACGGCGGAATATGTCTAAAATCATGTGGGCTACGACAGGTTTATCCAGAATATCGTACGTTTTCACTTGAAAAAATGATATTTTTTTGTCAAACAAATATTGTGGTCAAGCTAAGCCTTTTGGGTTGATGAGGCAAATGGCTAAGTTATATTGATTGAATTAAAATATAATTTTAGTTTATAAATATTTTATATATGTCTTAAAATAATATTATTAAAATAATTATTATATAATTATATAGTATAAAATATTATATTATTAAAATAATTACTATGTAATTAAGAATATTTTAAAGATATTTTAAATTTTGTGTTGAATTTTAATTTCATAACAATAATTTGATTATATATTGTAGTTCTTTTCAATTTCTTTAGCTGTGGCCAGTGCATCACATCCATTAATGTTACATGCTTGAAAGGGCAGCCAATCAAAGGACACCCAAAAGAATATCCTTTTAAAGCATGAAGGTATTTTTTTAATCCCAATTAATAATGTCATAATCAAAAAATTTGAAATTTAAAGACTGTATTACGGGTCATTTTAACGTACCATATACATTTACTTTTATTATTCACCATTGCATGTGCCAAGCATTTTGTTAGAGATGGGGTACTTAAAGCGGTGAAAATGAGTGGAACGCGGAGTTAGACGAAAAGCAATTGGAGAGGATTCACACGGCACCTTCTTTGGACTGTATTGAAAAGGGTGTTTGAATGGTTATGGCTTCCTAGTCCAGCTGGAATGAATCAAAATGCATTCCAACCCCGAACTTTTGACCAAAGTTTTGAAAGATAAGATAGGATTTAAAGTAAGAAAAAGAAACATTGACCAAACTCATTGTGTTTCACCTTGTGATGAGATTTTGTATTTTATGTTACAAATAAGGAGTTTTTACAGTAAGCCAGCCCTATCAATATCCAAATAAAAATGTATACAGAATTAACAGAATTTGGTACAAATTTATAAATTATCATATCCTACCATAAAAATCTCATACAGATTAATATTCCAACTGTGTTAAAATCATTAACGAGGAAAAATAGCCACACTATCACTATTATTATGAGGCAATAAATCCCAAAACTATTAGAACCACTTTTACTGTAGCATGTGAAAGCTTTACACTGTAGTAATTTTTTTAATTGTTACTGTAGCATGTGAGAACTTTATATTGTTCATAACTGAGTTTGTGGTGGAAACCGCAGTTCTTCCCACTATGCCAAACAGGGGTAAATAATTCTCAGCCCGTTTAATGTGAATGCAGGGTATATTTTTGATTTCTGGTGGGAGAGGAATCGACCGACTTAGCGAACCTCGTGGATCGAACTACCACAAGTGCATCTCATGTGCTATCAATGCAAGAAATTGACATGGCCAAAACTCAAGTACTCCAAATTGTATCTTCCTTAAACTCGGTTTATAGTATGTGGAATACCAATTCTAATACTAATTTCCTTAAAAAAAATATGTAATACTAATTTATGTGGCAATAATTTATCAAATTTTCAATGCATATACAATCTCTTAATATGAGTTGACATGAAAATCTTTGAAAAAGCTACTAATTATTAAAAAAAGAGTAACAACTCATATGTAAGTTGCTATAATAAAATTAATATTAGAGTTAGTGTCCACAATATACTATTTATTATATTGTTTAGTTTTCTTTTCACAAGATAGTATTTGTAGAAAGTATGTTGGTTTAAATTTGTAGTCTGTAATTGGAGGAATCATGTCAGCTCAACTAAAATCCACAAACTAAATGCCACCTTATACATACACCTAAGATTGTGCTATTCTTGATCTGCTTTTTTGCCGTTGGAGATTTGGAACGCTGGCTTCTACCTCCTCATTGCTCAGGCATTCTTTACCATGCTCAGCCACATGCTTGTCGAGATCTTTTTCTTCTTTGCAGCGTGGCTTACCAAGGCCGAGGGAATTCCAATTGATGATATGACAAAGAGTGTGGAAAAAGCATTGATTCTAGAAGAGATATTATGATGATGACGACAATAGGAAGGGAGATGATAAGCATGACAAAGCTAAGACACATGAAGAGCTTAAGTAGAGTTATGTTATGAATTTTATTGTCTTTTAGGTTTAGTTTTTCTTTTAGTTTGTTTGGATATTAAAAGTAGATTTTGTTTTCGAAGTAGTAAGAATGCTAAAACTTACTACGTTATTTTGTTGAAAGCTATGGAGAGTGATTATTTATATCTAGTTTTGAGAATATTAAAAAAAATTTCATACTTTATTCACCTTCTTAGTTTTGTGCTTCTTTTACCCTTAGAATACTACAAGTTAATATACAGAAGAAGAAAATGAAGCATATTCCACTTTTTAACTATTTCCTGATTGAGAAAAATAGAAGTCAAGAGGATATGATGGTGAGATTAGTTGCTTGTTAAGCTTGCTCTGGCACATATTAAATGGAACAACCAGTTGTCAATTATTATTTCTTTAGCTAATGTGGGAGTCAATTAGATATTAGTTATGACTAGTACTTATAATATTATCTTTATCTTGTTAGATAATAAGAAACAAAGATATTTTAGTGCTGGTTCTTATTTTATCATTTCTACGGAATTAAGTTACGACGATTAATTTTTGGATATAAAATCTGATTAATATGTTCAACAAAGATATTCTTATTTTTGAACTTAAGATGGGGATTCAAACTCTTCACCTGCAAATGGAGTCTGGTGTAGGTTTTAGCGTTAGTCATACATGCAACCAAATATGTTCAGTATTTGAGAGGCACAGATAATTAGTTAAGGGTTTCTAGTAGTAGAATGAGAAAACCATTCCCTATGCCATGCTTTAAGCCTTTTTTTATTTTATTTAGAGGAGGTTTATGGTGGAGCATAAATAAATTCTCCGTCGGTGGACAATGATCCAACGGTGATGTGTAACTCTTAGATTCGAATCAACGATGAAAAAGAGCGAACACAAATTTAAAATGAGATCTACCATGTATGATTTCATACCCAATTACAACATTTATTCAAAAAATAAAAACATAAAAACAAAAAAAAATAGATCTGAAAAATAATTCATCTGCTTTCTTATCTTCTCTACCATGTCCTCCATCACTCACAAACTCTTCCTCTGACGATGACCATTCCTACAATCGCTCAAAGCATCACCAGCTGAATAGCTTGCTTATACAGTTCAACTTTCTTTCTTCAGCATCTCCCATATTAAAACAAGAATTCCACATCAATACTGATGATTGAAGATGATACATCAAGTCTAAGACAAGAAATTGAAGATTGTCAAAGATCAAAACAATCATACAATTTTTTCACAGAAAAATACAACAAATACTAAATGGAAAAATCAATCTCAACAACACAATTAAATTCTAAAATACATTTAATTTCACAATACAAGGAAAAATCAGTCCAAAATCAATCAAATTCACAAGTTTCACAAAATTTTCGTTAAAACACAGATTAATTTCAAAAGTGAAAAAAAAAGTTGACGGTGGCAGGGGCAGAGGCATCATCTCATGATCTGCCGATGAAACCCGCAGTGAGGAAATTGGAAATGGCCATTGTTGAGGGAAATCTTCACGATGAGAAAACCATCTGAAGTTCATACCCTCTTAAAATTGAGCACCCGAATAGGTTGGCTGAAATGTCCAATCTGACCAGGACAGGATCTACTAGACCAATGATCTATTCGACCAGGATCTATCCGACTAGGATCTGTCCGACTAAGGATCTGTCCGACCAGGATAGGATCTGCCCGACCAAGGACCCGTCCGACCAGGACAGGATTTGTCCGACCAAGGATCTGTCTGACCAAGACAGGATCCATCCAACCAGGGACCCATCCGACCAGGACAGGATCTGTCCAACCAAGGATCCATTCGACCAGGATAGGATCTATCTGACTAGGACCCATCCGAGCAAGATCTGTCTGACTTACCTGAAGACCACCACGTGGCACCATCTCAACCCTTTGTTGGGCAATCCTCCTTCTCCAGAGATCGTGACACCTGTCGCTGGACACTTGGGTTACGGGCCAAACCGGTCCATACCCGGATCCAAGCTAAACTCTATAAATAGGAGCATCAACTCCACCATAAAGGTACGGGCATTCTTCCCTTGCCTACTCTGCCTCTCCCTTAGCTCTTCCTGGTTAGAACATTGACTTGAGCGTCGGAGTGTCCTTGGCATGCACCAAACCGATGTCCCTTTACTCTGAGGCCTTCTCTCCTCTTACAGATCTGACAAGACTAGGCCAAGCCAAGCAGAACAAGAGGCAGAATAGGAAACCCGACCACTGTGCGTCTCCACACGCGGTGTTGTGCCAAACTCAGGCATCAACATTTGACGCTAGAAGGAGGGCCTTGCGCCTTTCCAGCAGCTAAAGCTCTTGCCCCCAGACATTCCCTGGACGGTCGACCAGAGAGGCCAGGTCTAAGACGAAGAGTCTGACCAGGTCCGAGAAGGTTACGGTCGACCAGAGAGGCCAGGTCTAGGCTACGGCCTACTAGGTCCAGGACGAAGAGTCCAAGCAGGCTACGATCGACACCCAAGGTCCAAGACGAAGAGTCCGACTAGGTTCGAGAAGGTTACGGCCGACCAAAGAGGCCAGGTCCAGGCTACGGTCGACCAAGACCAGGTCCAGGATGAAGAGTCCAAGCAGGCTATAACCGAGACCCAAGGTTCGGGACAAAGAGTCCGATCAAGTCTGAGAAGGTTACGGCCGACCAGAGAGGGCAGGTCCAGGGTACGACCGACCAAGTCCATGACGAAGAGTCCAAGCAGGCTACGACCGAGACCCAAGGTCCAGGACGAAGAGTCCGACTAAGTCCGAAAAGGTTACGGCCGACAAGAGAGGCCAGGTCCAGCCTACGGACAGACCAGGTCTAGGACGAAGAGTCCAACCAGGCTACAAGCGAGACCCAAGGTCCAGGATGAAGAGTCCGACCAGGTCTGAGAAGGTTACTGACTGACCTAGAGAAGGCCAGGTCCTAGGCTACAGGCAGACCCAGTCCAGGACGAAGAGTCCAAGCAGGCTACGACCGAGACCCAAGGTCCAGGACGAAGAGTCCGACTAGGTCTGAGAAGATTACGGCTGACCAAAGAGGCCAGGTCCAGGCTACGGCCTGACCAAGTCCAAGACGAAGAGTCCAAGCAGGCTACGACCGAGACCTAAGGTCTGGGACGAAGAGTCTAACCAAGTCCAAGAAGGGTACAGCTGACCAGAGAAGGCCAGGTCCAGGCTACAGCCGACCAGGTCCAAGACGAAGAGTCCAAGCAGTCTACGACTGAGACCTAAGGGCCAGGACGAAGAGTCCGACCAGGTCCGAAAAGGTTATGGCCAACCGGGTCCAGGACGAAGAGTCCAAGCAGGCTACAACCGAGACCCAAGGTCTAGGCCGAAGAGTCTGACCAGGTTTGAGAAGGTTACGGTCGACCAGAGAGGTCAGGTCCAGGCTAACGGCCGACCAGGTCCAGGACGAAGAGTCCAACCAGGCTACGACCGAGACCCAAGGTCCAGGACGAAGAGTCCGACAAGGTCTGAGAAGGTTACGGTCGACCAAAGAGGCCAAGTTCAGGCTACGACCAACTAGGTCCAAAACGAAGAGTCCCGACAGGATGTGCTTACAAAAAATGTTTCCCAACCACATTAAGACTTTGGTGCTGATGACCTCTGTCACCAAAGTCTTAGGGGGCTACTGTTGAGGGAAATCTTCACTATGAGAAAATAGTCTGAAGTTCATACCCTCTTAAAACAGAGTACCCGAACAGGTTAGCTGAAATGTCCAATCTGACTAGGACAGGATCTGCCCGACCAAGGATTTGTCCGACCAGGATGTAACACCCGCCTATTTTATGTAACGGATAATATTATATTAGTGACAGTGTTAAGTAATTTTTTTATTGATATATGTTATGATACATGATATTGTTGTCACTAACTATTTATTTTAAGTGTTATGACAGGTGACGATCACGTGAAATTGATGTGCTCAAGTGTTCATGTTAATTACATTATATGTTTAATTATGATTCCTTAATGATTTAAATGTATGATGAGTTCATGTATGTAAGGACAGTTCGGTAGGCTAAATAGTCCTTCAAGCATCGACAGGTCGATGGAAATCATTGGCAGAATGAACTTAAGAGAATCGACAGGCCGAAGTAAGGATTCGGTAGGCCGATGATAGCTGACGAGCAGTCAGTAAAAGTCTCTCCAAATTTATGATTGAGATAATTACGATGATTGGATGGTTTAATGTGATTGATTGGCATATTTATGGATTAATTTCCTCATTTAAGGAAATAAAACATTTGACTTTTTATTGATTGAATGTAATTGATTATGGTTTCCTATTTTAGAGGGCAAAATATGGTAAGTGAAGCTAACGTGTTAACTCTTCCTCAATCCTTTCCACTTTCCACGTGATTTGACCTTAATCTTCAGTTAGAAAATTTTGATATGTTGGGGGGAGACCATCCTTTCTTTACACCATTTTCAATTTTTTTTCACGTAAACACTCGCTCTCTCTCTCTCTCAGTTTTCTCTTTCTCTTCTTCTTCATGTTTTTCTCCTCCCTTTTCCCATCAATTCCTCTGTTATTATTTGAAAAATATATTGAAATTCCATTGGAGTAAATTCAAGGAATTTGAGAAGAATCGTTTCGAGATAAGAGTTCATTCTCGGTTTAATTTTGAAATGAAATCCTTCTTGACATCCGACTGCTATATCTTTCTCTACAAAATTCCTTTTGCTCTGAATTTTAATGTGTTATTCATGTATGTGTTATGTGATGTTCCTCCAAGTTTCACGTTATTTCGATATTTCTACATTAAGATATGAATTTTCTTTTTTCTACCTCTCACAATAAAAATGTTGCTGTTTGGATATGTTGCACGAAAATATGAGTTTTGTTCATAATGCAAATGAATGTTATTTTGCACGAAATTGGGCAAATATGTTTATGTATGTGTTAATGTATGAATTGAAAAGTCTCATGATAATATGAAATATATTTTATGTAATATGAAATTTTTTATTGAAGCTAGGTTTATAAACTGTTTTATCGGTAAATTGATGAACACCTTGTTTTGTGATAATTTGTGTGACTAAATGATTTTATTTGATGATAAAATATTTTAGTGGTTCTGTAACTTTATGTTAATAATTTTGTCTTATAAATTTTAGGGTCATCATATTTTTATTTTAATTATGGGAATATGATGATTGCTTATAACTCACTGCATGAATTGATTTTGATTATTTTGTCTTTGAGTTCAAACACATGTTTTGGAATGTATGGAATTTATTTAAAGGTGATTTTTGGATATGTTAAAGTTTTATATGTCTTTTTTTATATGGTATAGAAATGTAATATATGGACTAGAGTTTAAAGTTATTGAATTTAGAATTCATGGAGGTCAGAAAATGTTTGTGTTGGTAGCTTGTTCTTATGATTTATGGATAATGAAAATGTATTATAAATTATGTTTGCTAAGAGATGAATGTATGAGTGATGACTTATGAAATGGATGATTTAATTCTATGAAAATAAATATTAATGTTTATGTATCATTTAATGAATGTATGACATGAACACATTATGAAGAAGAGCACATCGAGACTGTAGCATCGTCACCAACAATATTAAGGTTAAGTAAACTAGTCAAAAAGTAAGTACATTCTCACCTGCAACATGATATGTTTTATAAAAAGTTTGAAAATTATGTTCATGATGATATCTATGATGATTTTGTGATGGTTTCATTTATATTTCCCATGAAAGATTTTTATGTTTTAAAAGTTATGCATGTATGAAGACGACATATTTCAAAGCATGAAAGTTTAAATATGAATATATATGTATCACCTAAATAAGTGTTGCACACCAATGTTATGATATGTTATAATGTCATGTATGGTTTAGGATTAGCTACCCTTTTCCTCTCATGACGGCGCGCCTACGATAATGATTATAGTGCAACACTTAGGGCCCTTAAGATAAAATGGAATAAGTTTTAACTATGGTCAAAGTAATAAAAGATATGTTCCTATGAAAAATGTGCCTAGTGCATTATGATGATGATGATGATGATGATGTTCATAAAGTATTTTAAGTTGTGAGATAATAATGTACTTACTAAGCATTAGCTTATCCAGTTTTTATATCATGTTGCAGATAAAGGTAAGAAGGTCATGGACTAGGTGGAGGATATAAAAAGGCGTGTGAGCGAAGGATGATGATTTGTAATCAGAAGAACGCCAAAGAAGCAAGTTTTATGATTAAACCATGTTTATAATTTTGGAACATGTTATTTGATGAGTTTTTAAAGATTTCATGAACTATGTTTTAATATTTTACCTTATTAAGTATATGGTCTTCCAGCTTATTGAATCTTGTCTTTAAATTAAGTTTTCTAATGTTTTTCTTTAAAGTTGGTCGGCCTGCCGAACAATGATGACCGGCCTGCCGATCTTAGCAAAATTTAAAACCCAGTTTTGCAGAGCCTTGGGCGGCCTGCCGGTGGATGAACACTAGCTTGCCGATCCAGTTCGGCCTGCCGAAGTAATAGGTTCGGCCTGTCGAACTGAGAATGAAGATTTTGCTTAAGATGATTTAAAGTTTGCTGATTGCTTTAAAGTGTTGTGTTGTTTCATGATAAAATATGTTTTTATCATCTGGTATATTTTATTTATAAAAAGATGTTTATGATCAATTATATGTTTAATAGTATTATTAATATTATGAATTAAGTTATTAAATGTGGTAAAAAAAATAATTATGCATGGATCCTGGGTTTGGTTTCTTAATTATGATTTCAATTAAGTTGTGTTCAAATAGTTTACCTAAAATAAAAGTATGTAATGTATGAATGTAACGACATCTGTGACGTCTACAAGGGGACGTTACATAGGATCTGTCCAACTAGGGACCTATCCGACCAGGGATCTATCCGACTAGGATAGGATATGTCCGACCAGAGACCCGTCCGACCAGGGACTAGTCTGACCAGGACAGGATCTGTCCGACCAGGGATCTGTCTAACCAGGATAGGATCCGTCCAACCAGGGACCCGTCCGACCAGGACAGGATTTGTCTAGCCAGGGATCCATCCGACCAGGACAGGATCTATCCGACCAGGAGCCGTCCGAGCAGGATCTGTCTGACTTACCCAAAGACCACTATGTGGCACCATCTCAACCCTCCGTTGGGCAATCCCCCTTCTCCAGAGATCGTGACACCTGTCGCTGGACACTTGGGTTACGGGCCAAACCGGTCCATACCCGGATCCAAGCTAAACTCTATAAATAGGAGCATAAACTCCACCACAAATATACGGGCATTCTTCCCTTGCCTACTCTGCCTCTCCATTAGCTCTTCCCGGTTAGAACATTGACTTGAGCATCGGAGTGTCCTTGGCAGGCACCAAACCGGTGTCCCCTTACTTCGAGGCCTTCTCTTTTCTTACAGATCCGACCAAACTAGGCCAAGTCAAGTAGAACAGGAGGCAAACAGGGAACCCGACCACCGTGAGTCCCCGTACGCGGTATTGTGCTGAACTTAGGCATCAACAGCCATCATCGGCGAGACCACCACTTGGTTCATGCGCGGGGTTGGGAATGATGGCTAGTGTTATTGTTGACAAAGACATGATGTAGGTGGTGGAAGTAGTTGACATTTTTTGCTGGGTTTCAGGCAAAATCTTGACGTCCGCTGAGTTTTGCAGCTGATCGACATTCACTGGGCTCGAAAGTGCTTTGCCGGCACGAAGGAAGGAGGCTGAGATCAGGAGGGAGGGAGGGAGGTTGGGTTCTCCGACTAGAGTGAGGGAAGGAGGGTGGGTTTTTCAATAGGTTTTTGGCATTTTCCAGTGGCAGAAGTTAGGGACAATGAAAAGGCTCACAGAACAAGGCTTAGGCTTCTCTTCGGTGGCTGTAGAAGTTAGACCAACAAGAATAAAAAAGAGACGCAAACACCGCGAGAAATAAGGGAGATGAATTTAGTGTTTCAAATTTGGTATTTGGTTATATATCGCAGAGTCTATTATAACTCAAGCTTTTTGAAGGTTAGATCAAAATCTAATAATCCTAATAGAAATTCTCCACCAATGGAGAATTCTGGTGTACTCTACTATAGATTTTCTCTTTTATTTATGCTATAAATAGTAAAACTTGAATTATTCCCAAAAAAAAAAACAATTTGCTCTCCTCTCTATTGTGCCACAAAAAAAAAGAAGAAAAATTTGCTCACATGTCTTCTCTCTAACTTTCTACAAATCTCTCTCCTTTCTCTCTTACTTCTTTGCCCTTTTTCTCTCTATATCTTTCAACATGTCTCTCCCTCCTCTCTCTTTCTTCTTCGCTCCATCTCTCTCTATTTCTCTTCTCTGTAGACACTCGTTGTCCTTCACCATGGCTTTCATCGTCAAAGCTCATGCTGTCCTCATCCTCACAATCTTGCCGAGTCTTCACTTAGATCAACCTTAATGCCTCTCTCTATTCTAGCAAAGTGCGTCATCATCGCAAGCGAATTATGGTCATCTTCCTTAGCCACAAGTTTGCCCAAGTTTGCACATGTTAGGAATTATCACAGATTAGAAAAAACAGAATAATAAACTTGTTAACTAACTATGTACATGTGTCACTAATGTAGTAGGCAATCAAGACAAGTTGTTGTGTTTGTTAAGTTAGTTGAAAGGGTTAAGAGAGTTAAAAACATGTATTTTAGTGTCAATCCATATAGAGTTGAAAACAGAATGAAATGAAAAATTAATTAGGATTCTTTCACCTGATTTCTTAACTCTCTCTTGTGTCTACTTCCTTTCAAATTTAATATGGTATTAGAGCGACGGATTCCGACGCCGAAATGATCGTCAAAAACTGCCATTGATGGAAGCTCAATTACACCAACACACGGTTTGTGCCTGTATCCTTTCCTCACCCAATTGCAACGAAGCTTGATTAGAAAAACTTTCTTGTCTGAAGAAAACAAGTTCTTGCCATGATTAAGGGACACCGACTTTAAGAATTTCTCTTTACAGCAGCATCGTCTCCTTCAAGATTTCTTTCTCATGAAGATCAGCTGGCTAGAAAGATTAATCCTGAATTTCAGAACTAAGAGCAACAAGATCAACTAATCTTGTCTTGGTTACTGGCCTCGGTCAATGAAGGGATTCTCACTCATCTAGTAAACTATGACTCTTTTGCTCAAGTTTAGAGCACATTAAAAGTTTACTTTGCCTCTCAAATTCGAGCCAAGGTAACTTAATTTAAAACTTAACTTCAAATCAAAAAGGGCTCCCTAAGCATGAATGAGTTCCTATTGCGCATTCGTCACTGTGTGGATATGTTAGAATTGGTGGGACATAAACTCTCTGTTAAAGATCATGTAGATTCAATCTTAGATGGTCTTTCGCAAGAATATGAAACATTTGTTATTTCTGTCAACACAAGGTTAGATCCATTTACTATTGAAGAGATTGAATCCTTGTTGCTTGCTCAAGAGACAAGAATAGAAAAGAGTTTCAAGAATCTTGACTCGGCTATGGCCAATCTTGCTATCAATGCTACACATTCTAATCAATCTCCCTCCTTCAATGTCAAGAAAAATTTTTCGGATTCACCTAGATTTGGTAATCACCTTGGATACACGTATAACTCTAGTGGTATTAGTAGAGGTTCTCAATTTAGAGGTTCTTACATGACTAGAGGAAGAGGTTCATGTAGATTTCATGGAGGCAGAGGACAGTGGTAGGCCAACAAGGTTCAATGTCAACTTTGTGGGAAAACAGGACATGTGGTTCTCAACTGTTACTATCATTTTGATCATTCTTTTAATAGACATGAATCTATATTTTCAACACAGCAAGCCACAGGGAAACGTTGCTGTGATTCACTCCCAAAAACAGGATTCAAATTTGATGACTAGAATGCTAGCTACACCAAAAAGCGTGTATGACTCGGCATGGTATCCTGGCAATCATGCTGATTCTGATTGGTACCCGAATTTAGGGGTAACAAATCATCTTATAGCTGATTCAACAAACTTGATGACCAAAAGAGAATTTTCAGGACTTGATCAAGTTCACATGGGTGATGGTAAGGGTTTACACATAAAGCACATTGGTTCTTCTTAGTTCATATCTCCTTTTATTGCATCAAAAACATTGTCTTTAAAACAACTCCTACATGTTCCAAAAATCACAAAAAATCTATTAAGTGTATCTAAATTTGCCTTAGATAATCAAGTCTACTTTGAGTTTCATCCCAATGTCTGTTTTGTAAAGGATCTTGCCAATCAAGCCATACTCTTGGAAGGCCATCTTAAAGGGGGTCTCTATGTCTTTGACATATCTTAAATCCAGCTTGCTAAGTCAAACTTGTCCAAACAGACCATCCTATCAACTCATGTTCATCTCAGCACCTCAAATTCTTTTAGTGCATCTAATGTTCAAAAGAATCTGTTTTGTGATGTTTCATCAACAAATTCTTCTCAATTTAGTCTCTGGCACAATAGATTAGGCCATCCCTATGATTCAGTTGTAAACATTGTACTTTCACAGTGTAATCTCAAAAATGTCAGTAAAGATTCTAATAAAGTTTGTTCAGCTTGCTACCTTGGCAAATTGCATAAATCTCCATTTCTTCACTCTACAACAGTCTATACAAAACCACTTGAAATAATTTACTCAGACATCTGGGGTCCTTCTCCCACTCCTTCCACTAATGTTTATCGATAGTACATGCATGTTGTAGATCAGTTTACACGTTTCACATGGTTGTATCTCTTAAGACACAAATCAAAAGCATTGCAAACCTTTGTCGACTTCAAAAACCAAGTGGAACTTCAATTGGGCCACACAATCAAAACTGTTCGAACTGACTAGGGGGAGTATAGACCCTTCACTGAATTATTAACATCACATGGTGTTTTGCATAGACATCCCTGTCGTTATACTCATGAGCAAAGTGGTCTACCTAAGAGGAAACATCAACATATTGTAGAAATGGTCCCTCTTAGCTTAAGCTTCCGTACCTTTCAAATATTGGGATGAAGCCTTTAGAACTGCAGTGTATCTTATTAACAGGTTACCTACTCCTGTCCTAAAAGGCAAATCTCCTTTTGAGTCACTATTCTAGGTCAAACCAAAATACCAACAGCTCAAAACTTTTGGCTGTCTATGTTTCCCAAATTTGAAATCCTATAATTCTCACAAATTTACCTACAATTCCTCTCCATGTACCTTCCTTGGTTACAGCTTAAACCACAAAGGTTACAAATGTCTTTGATGAAAATGGCAGAATTTTTATCTCTAGAGATGTCATATTTGATGAACATTCCTTTCCTTTTGTCAAAACTGTTCAATCTTCAGTTTCTAGTGGTTCACCTAAGCCCTTTCCAAATTCCATATCTGTCCTTCCTTCATTTTTATCTGGTGGTCCTAATTCTCAACCTCCTCCACCCTTCTTACAGCTAATTCCTGATGCAATACAACAAGACAACCCTGTGAATGATCGGTGTGCTTTATCTGACAATTCTCTATCTACTATAGCTCCTAACTCATAGATTCCAGCTTCTTCAACCAAACCAAGAACAAACTTGAAGAGTACTACCAATGTTCATCCTCTGAAGACTAGAGCAAGAGCAGGCATTTTCAAACCCAAAGTCTACATGGCAGCCAAGGAACTAGCTACAGTAGCTGAAGCCTTAGAACGAACTCACTGGCAGCAGGCAATGAGGGATGAGTATTTGGCCCTACTAAGGAACAACACCTGGAGTTTAATATCATTACCTAAGGGAAGAAAGGCAGTAGGTTGTAAGTGGGTATTCAGAGTAAAAGAAAATCCAGATGGCTCAATAAACAAATATAAAGCTAGATTGGTTGCAAAAGGGTTTCATCAAGTGGCAAGTTTTGATTTTGGGGAAAGATTTAGTCCAGTTGTCAAGCCTACAACAATCAAAATTATCCTTACTCTAGCTCTTAGTCAACAGTGGACTATAAGACAACTAAACATCAACAATGCCTCTCTAAATGGTGAGTTGCAAGAAGAAGTGTTCATGGAACAACCCTTTGGTTTCACTAACCCTAAAAATCCATCCTTAGTATGCAAACTTCACAAATCACTTTATGGCCTCAAACAAGCTCCTCAAGCTTGGTTTGAAAAACTTTATGTTACACTAAGTGAACTTGGCTTCAACTCATCAAAGTCAGATCAGTCTCTTTTCACCAGATTCACCTTTCAAGACACACTATTTGCTCTAGTCTATGTGGATGACATCTTGATAACTGGAAGCAGCAATCAAGCAGTCTTAGAAGTAATTACCAAGTTGAATCAAAGATTTGCACTAAAAGATCTAGGTGAAGTGGATTATTTCCTGGGAATCAAAGTTAGAAAAACAAGCATTCGTCTTCACCTATGTCAAGCTAAATACATCCGAGACTTGTTATGCAAAACCAAAATGTAGTTTGCTCGAGAAGTCATAGCACCTTTAACCACTGGCCAAAAGCTAACAGCCTTTAGCAGTGATCCAGTCACTAATCCTCAGTTGTACCAAAGTACAATAGGAGCTCTACAGTATGTCACAATTATCCAACCTGAATTAGCGTATTCAATTAATCGAGTATGCCAATTCATGCATAATCTTTTGGAGGCACATTGGAAGGCTGTCAAAAGAATTTTAAGATATCTGGCAGGCACCATTTAGTTTGGCCTGCATCTCACCTCTTGTCCTCTGCCTCAACTTAAGCTAGTCAGGTTCTATGATGCGGATTGGGCATCAAATGTGGATGACAGTCGATCAACATCTGATCTACTTGTTCTGAAGACCAAACCTAATTTCTTGGCAGTCAAGGAAATAGCACAATGTGTCAAGATCATCGACAGAAGCTGAGTATTGCAGCTTAGCTAGCTTAGTTGCAGAGATAAGTTGGACTCAAGGATTACTAGGAGAGTTATAAATTGAAAGCACTAAGAAGCCAATCATCTGGTGTGATAATCTGAGCATTGTGCATCTTGCAGCAAACCCAGTTCTACATGCTCGAACAAAGCACATTGAGCTGGATCTCTATTTTGTTTGTGAAAAGATTTAACAAAAGCTTTTAGAAGTAAGACATGTTCCTACAATTGAGTAATTGGCTGACATATTCACAAAGGCTATTTCAAGTTCTATCTTTAGTACCTTCAGGTCCAAACTTAGAGTTCTAGATTTTGGCACTCTAAGTTTGAGGGGGGATGTTAGGAATAATCACAGATTAGCAAAAACAGAATAACAAACTTGTTAACTAACTATGTACACAGTGTCACTAATGTAGCTAGGCAATCAAGATAAGTGTTGTGTTTGTTAAGTTAGTTGAAAGGGTTAAGCGAGTTAAAAATGTGTATTTTAGTCTCAATCCAAATATAGTTGAAAACAAAATGAAATGAAAAATTAATCAGGATTCTTCACCTGATTTCTCAACTCTCTCTTGTGTTTACTTCCTTTCAAATTCAATAGCACATATCATCATCATCCTCCACCACACTAGAGCTCATGCAAGCGTCACTGCCATTGCTCCCTACTATGTGTAGTCCCTATCATCAACTGTCGTCACCGGATTCTAATCAAATTTGCTTAGAGCGAGCGAATCTCCTCACCAGCCTTCTCTTTCCTCTTTGACAGCGAATAGATCTCCATTGATTAACAACACGATGAGATTGGCACCTACAAACTCAAGACCTCTGCTCATGGGCATCATCTCCAAGGATTTGATGTCATCTATGTGTGACCTTTGAGATATGGTCTTCCAATGGAGATCGATGGAGCTAATGGAGATCAATGGCCAAATTCAATTTGGCAAACTATAAGGAATTGTCATTCTGCTACCTTTTCGAATCACCGCTGATGTTTATTGTAACCGTTGCGATCTATAGTGTTGGAAGTGATTTTTGTTTGTTGATAAATTTGTTAAAATTTTTTAAATAAAAATAAAATATGTTAAGAAGTATGTAGCATAATTTTAAACCTTTTGCATAATCACCTTATGCAGAGGATTACGAGGATAGACCATGAGAACCTCAAATGCGCACCCCTGGCGCCAAAGAGTGTGCTCTACCGTGTGGAGTCACATGGAACGAGCACAGCCATGCCCAAATACTCCAAGGCTACACATGAGGCGAAGAAAATCTATAGCAAACGTAAGTTTGTGGTACTGTGCCAATACAAGAGCTTGACTACATGTGTGGGAAGCCTGACACGAGGAGAGCTTCTTTTGGGGTTTTTGGTTTCCTATTTCCTTTAACTCTATAAATAAGAGATGATGGGGCTTATTTTTATGTAACTAAGAAAATTAGAGTAAGAGAGAGGTTAGAGAAAAATTCTATAGAGAGTGTATGCAATTTTCTTTTGTAAATTTTTTCATGATTATAGTGAATTGCTATGGTGGTTAAAAGTGAACAAACTCTCATGTTGAGACTGAACTACTATAAATTTCATGTGTTCTTGTTTAGTTTTCACATATTTTTCGCTTTCGGTAGAATTAGTTCTTCTAATTCATAACAAAATAATATGTTAATTAGTAAACAAATTTGTTGAGGAATGAAATATTTTAGTAGGATATGAAAAATATCTCATCAGAATATTCAAAGATGACCAGATATGTTTGTTTAGAAAAAAAAAATTCTTGTAGAATATGAAAAATTATCCCACGAGAATATTTTTTACCATCCAATTTGATGATCGGAGGTGGAGATGACATGCTACCTTTGTTGTGAAAAAAATAAATTATTTTGATATGATACGAAAAATATTTTACAAGAAAACTAAAAAAATTCCTATCAGAATATTAAAAATATCCCACCAAGATAGTGGTATAAAAAGTTTTCAACATGTGTGACCTAAGTAAAAATTAAGTATCCAAAAATAACATTTATGAAATTACACCAATTGAATCTTGGGGTGTAAAGGTAATAAGCCTTGGCCTGAGGTTCTTGCTTACCCTTTCATGTGGCATCGGATACAATTATTGATTGATGAAAAATAAATAAAAATAAAAATCAGTTCTCTGGTTTTGCATACATTTAGACCGACGATGTCAAATAATACTAGTAATAATAGTAATAGTGCTAATAACAATAATACTAATACTACTAATAATAATAATAATAATAACAGAGGAGCATTTACAGAGAAACGGCAACAAAAATAAATAATAATAATAATAATATGATGATGACAACGATGGGATGATGATCACGATATTACTATTCAAAGTGTATCATTCATGCATGAATATAAAATGAAAAATCCGTATTTTGTGAAGCACGTTTAAGGTTTGAACAGACTTAAAGAGAATCTGTTTATTCAACATTCACTATTATCTAAGCCGTGTCAACCACGATGACGTTGATGGTTAAACCAAAGTAAACGTACGCACGACAATAGTCAACCGTTGTCGGTCGCGAGAGAGAGAGTGATAGAATTATCAGAGCAGGCCAAAAACACAAGACTCGGGTTGTCGACGGCTTTGTACTCGTCAAGGGCCGACCTTTTTGCCCGCCCTTGACGCAAACTGGCACAAACATCCAATAAATAGCGCTTGCTAATTCTCCATGCATTGTATATCATTAGCTCTTTTACTGAACTTGTGCAATTATTGTCGTTTCTAGTGAAGAGAATTATATCATGACGATGAAAAACGACGACATTGTAGTAATGGAGGACTTGCGCGAGAAGAAGAAGAAGAAGTACTACTGCGTATACAAGGACCCAAAAGAGCCAGTTGAAGCTCGAGTGAAAGACCTTCTTTGCCGAATGACTTTGGAAGAGAAGGTCGGTCAGATGACTCAAATTGAGCGCAGAGTTGCCACTGCTGACCCAGCCATCATCGGCTCTAGGTTCATTGGTATGTTGAAAAAGTTCTGCATGAGAAATATGATACATATTAGACATAAATCTTCCATAAGAAAATCATAAGATTGAGATTCCGTCATGATTGAGTCTCACGAGGAAATTCTTTATGAAATTTGTGGTAACTAGTAACAAAAATCACTTATATATCTTATGAAATATGAATAATTTATTCCTGTTTGAATTGGTTATGTTTTCAAAATAGTTTTATTTTGAAAAATAAGAAATTTTAAGAGGATGTAGAGAGTGGTTTTGAATTTTTTTACCTCAAAAAAGGTGAAAAAATTTCCAAAGACACCTAAAAGACGAGACATAATAAATTAGACAGCATACCACTTTTTCACTATCATAATTGTGTTCTTTTACTTAGCTTTTATTCTCTTGATTCATACCACTTTCTTAACCAAATAAGCCAAAATGAGTTAAAATAAAACTTGTTTGTCTTGTCCTAACCCAAAATAGCACTTATAATTAATTATATTTTTATACTCTTTAAAAGTGGTGTATTTCAAATTTTTTTATAAAAACGGTAAGATTTAAAAACAATGTCATAGAAGTAGTATTTCTCTAATTGACCCAAAAGATATTTCCAAACAGGCCTAATCAATTTCTTATAATTTTAAATATTTCTCTATTTTTCAAAATATACCATAATCTCACACATCAACATTTGAACTAATACTTTCATATATATATATATATATATATATATATATATTTCGAAATTTTGACAAAATAATTTTTTTACACCTAAATATATTGTCTCACCTCAAAAATTCTAAAATATCAACTGCAATTTCTAAAATTTGGCATATTTCTCTTTCAATGATATGCCAAAGTTTTTTTTTTCAATAATATTAACGTGAAAATAATTCGTGGGATCCACTTGCGCGTGTTGTGAGTTCCTATTGGGGGAAGCCTGATAACCAATGCAAGAGAAGACTTAACGAGTGATGACTATTGACTACTATGCAGGTAGCATGCTGAGTGCATGTGGCAGTGGACCCTTTCCAGACGCGGCACTTTCTGATTGGGCCCACATGGTCAACGGATTCCAGAAATCAGCACTGGAGACTCGACTTGGGATACCTCTACTCTATGGGATTGATGCTGTTCATGGAAACGGCAGTGTCAGTGACGCCACCGTATTTCCTCACAATGTTGGTCTTGGAGCCGCCGGGTAAATAAATTTTTCTAATTTTGACATTTTCCTTGATGAGAATTTTTGGTCAATAATGAGATTATAAAATCAAAATTCTAATGTTATGACATATATTGCTATAATAAATTACATATTTATTTACATTTTTTGATGCAAAAAAAAAATTACTGGAACTTGAGCCTCCATTGTCCTTACTTGCCTCAGTGCATGAATCTACCTCGCTGTATGATAGTAAAAGATCATAGGCTTGAAGTCAAATTAGTTGTTTTTTTAAAATCGTCTTTTTCAATAGAAAAGCTCAGAGCACACGTAATAGAATTCATATTATTTATAAGATGTTTGAAAAAATAGTCAGAGTTAAGACTAAAATCATCATAGCATGTGAGAGAAAATACTGTTCAAATAATAAAATTGTTGTTTCAACCAAGACTACCAAACGGCCTATCATGTAGCTATTTATTTTATTTTTTTATCTCTTTTTCCAAATGCGTTGCAGAGATCCAGATTTGGTTCGAGAAATTGGTGCTGCAACAGCTCTTGAAGTTAAGGCTAGCGGAATTCACTGTACTTATGCTCCATGTGTGGCTGTAAGTTAGATACAATATCAACTAGTTTGTTTAACAAGGTTCTTTTTTTTTTTTTCTTTTTTGGGCTGTGAATATTCCACTCGCTTGTTTGACACACGCAAAGGCACAAGGACACATTATTTTAGTTGAATAATTGTCGAGTAGTTTGATTTGACCGAAGGAAGGCGATAAGAGAAAACCATACATATGAATTCCGCCAGCAATAATTGAATTGGTCGTTCCAATTCAAGTACATTTAGCATTCAAAATTTCAGAAATTTTGAGTTGATTATAAGAGGTTTGTTGTTTCAGGGAAGAATTTTGTGAATGGCTCCGTCTTCTTCATTGATTGAAAATGAATATACATAATATGTAAATTACAATTACAAAACAGGGTAAGTTATTCAAAGCTATTAGAATATTACGAAATTTTCAAGATTGAAAATAAATACAATTACTTTTAAATTGTTGTTAAAGATAACTATGTACAGTAATTGACTTTCTTTATAAGCTCTCAAAAGATGGAGCTTCGATAAGAAATTTCAATCTTGGACCACAATATAAAAGTTACAGACTCAGTAGATTATTCAAAGCTATCAAACCCTCCAATTTAAGGGATTTTCTAAATTGCAAAATAAATTTAATTAAGTTCAAACTATTGCTAAAGACAGTTATGTACAAAAGTTGAACATTGCCTAGAAGATTCAAGCTACTTTTATAGCTCGTTTCCAATTCCTTGCTCTGCTCTACATTTCTGAGAATAGTATTGATCGAATTTCTAATTTCAACGAATTTCGACAGGTGTGCAAAGATCCAAGATGGGGAAGATGCTATGAGAGTTACAGTGAAGACACCAAAATTGTAAGAAATTTGACATCCATCGTTACAGGCTTGCAGGGGCAGCCACCTAATGGACACCCAAAGGGATACCCTTTTGTAGCTGGAAGGTAAAAATATTGTCATAACATCGATTTCGGAGTTTAAACACTCTGTACTAAAGGATCATTTTAATGTACCATGTGAATTTACTTTTGATTATTTACAGCCGTAACACCATTGCATGTGCCAAGCATTTTGTTGGAGATGGGGGTACTGAAAATGGTGAAAATGAGGGGAACACGGTATTAGACGAAAAGGAATTGGAGAGGATTCACATGGCACCATTTTTGGACTGCATTGAAAAGGGAGTTTGTATGGTTATGGCTTCCTATTCCAGTTGGAATGGATGCAAAATGCATTCCAACCGCAAACTTTTGACCGAAGTCTTGAAAGATAGGCTAGGATTTAAGGTAAGAAAAGGAGGAACATTGATCAAACACTTTGCTTTTCACCTTGTGATGAGATGCTGTAATTTATGTTACAAATAAGTAAAATAAATAAGTACACAACACTGACAGAGTTTGGTATAAATTTAGTAGCTTAAAACAGAGCTCTATTGATAAAGGTGTCATTATCTACCATAAAATTTCACGCACATAATCCAACCGTAATAATATTTATAAGGAAAAATAGACACGCTGTCACTATCATGAGGCGTTAAATCCCCAAAACTATTGAAGCATGATCTTCATTGAGCTGGTTTAATGTGAATGCAGGGTATCTTGATTTCTGATTGGAGAGGAATCGACCGACTTAGCGAACCTCGTGGATCGAACTACCGCGAATGCATCTCATGGGCTATCAATGCAGGAATTGACATGGCAAGAACTCAACTCCAATTTTTAGCTTAACAAAACTCAGTTATAATTATCGAGTAGTTTTACAAATACCGACTCTAATACTGATTTACATCATGTTTTTAATAACATGTACTTTTTATTTCGAATTTATGTGACAATCTTTTAAACACCTCATAGCTCATGTATAGCATAAGTTAGCATAATAAAATTAAAATTAGAGTTAGTGACCATAATACCTTTTTATTTTCTGATTTCTGTTGATTATTAGAGCACACCATCTTAACTATAAACAACATGCAGGTTATTGTTCCTTACCGGTGTGAACTATTTGTGGACCACCTGTTGGATTTGGTAAACTCCGGCGAGGTTTCCATGGCCAGAATAGACAACGCTGTTGAACGAATATTAAGAGTGAAGTTTGTAGCTGGGCTTTTTGAACATCCTTATGGTGAACCAAATTTGCTGGATTCAGTCGGTTGCAAAGTAAGAGTTTGCAGGTTAACAAACAATTTTACCAAATGCCCTATATATGCCATCTCTGTAATTTTGTTTTCCATTGTGTTGTTTAGCGGCATAGGGAACTAGCACGAGAAGCGGTTCGAAAGTCCTTGGTTCTGTTGAAGAACGGAAAGGATCAAAGGAAGCCTTTACTTCCATTGAAAGGAAAAACTAAAAGAATCCTTGTTGCTGGATCTCACGGTCATAATCTGGGATATCAATGTGGAGGTTGGACCCGTAAATGGCTAGGATTCAATGACAACGAAAATGGAAGATTTACAACTGGTATGGAAATGCAACTGCAACAATGTCGAATTGTAGCTCGGAAAATGGCCCTTTTATTTTAATAAATGGTTTAAATTTTGTTAAATTAGAAAAATGATTGCTTTTTTAATGAATTAGTTGTCAATTACTGGTTGAGTGATATCAATGTGTGTTTAACAACACCTGACGTTTATTAGACAAAATGGCTGATTTATTTTTATCTTTTCAATTCAGGCACAACGATCTTGGAAGCCATTAGAGAAGCTGTGGGAGAAGACACAGAGGTGATCCACGAGGAGAATCCATCGCCAGAGACGTTACTGAGAGAAGACATCTCCTTGGCGATCGTCGCCGTCGGAGAATTTCCTTATGCGGAATCATTTGGTGACGATTCGAAGCTCGAACTTCCGAAGGATGGAAAAGGAGTCGAGGTCATAAACTCAGTGGCGGAGAGATTTCCGACATTGGTGATTATGATCTCGGGAAGGCCTTTGGTTGTGGAGCCAGAGCTGCTGGAGAAGATCGACGCTCTTGTCGCGGCTTGGTTGCCCGGCACTGAGGGAGGGGGAATTGCCGACGTGATATTCGGAGATTTCGAATTCGAAGGCCGGCTTCCGGTGACTTGGTTTCGAAGCGTCGAACAACTTCCGATGAATGCCGAGGATGAGTGCTGTTATCCTCTGTTTCCACTAGGCTTTGGACTAACCAAAGCCAAATGCGGAGAGGAAATGTCGTTTAACAGGTTACGTGAGGGGAAAAATGTTGGTGGATTGTCGTATGAGTGCCAAGGTTCTCCTTACAACCAATCACCAGTTATAGTGGCTGCTTCATGTGTTACTTCAACGTGAGTTTCTGATGCAGGATTCTCAGGGGTTGGCTTTGTCGTTATGTTCACTGTAGTGTCGTTTGTGTTTATGGTTTCATAAGGGCCGCGTTTTGGCTGCCGCTGGTTGAGCTGTCGTTTGTTCTTTTCTGTTTGCTGTCGTTTATAGTCAACACAGTGAAGTTGTGTCGTTTTGAGCCGTCTCTACTGCTCATCTCCACTGCTCAAAACACGTTGCTCCGTATAAAATGATGTTGATGCTCTTTAGAATGGTTGATGTTTTATTTTCGCTACTATGTTGTCCTATCTTTTAATTATAGGGAGAAATATTTTCTATTTTTGTGTCATCATTTTTAGAACTCTGTCAATTCGAACTGCTAGCAACTTATCTGTAAGTTTTATGTCGTTTACTTTAAGTTGAGAACGACGCCGTTTTTTGCCACGGCCATGCACCTTTTATGGCTACTTTTTGTCCATATTTCAGGTCGCAGACTATGTGCTGTTGATTTCGAGCTTTGTCTTTCCTTTGTCATATTTGTTTGGACTGGATTTGAATATTTGGTATATGATTAGAGTAGACCCTGTTCTATAAATGTTGTTTCTTTTTATCATACTTCGTTAAAGATTTTCTCACGACACGTCCATTTGATAGTGTTTTCAAAATAGTTTTGTTTTAAAAGATGAGAATTTTTAAAGAATAGTGTTGAAAGTGTATTAGAGTACAGTGACCTAAATTCAAATAGGCCCGATTTGAAAAGCTAGCAGTGCGACAATTATAGTGAAAGAACAAATATGAGATTTTTTATGAGATCTTTAATGATAAGCCTGATCCCGTAATTTATGTTTTGGGCCTATAGAGTTTTGTTAAAGTCTATATATATATATATATATATATATGATGTATTACGTTAGCGTTGATATTATTGATTTTTTAGCCTCCTCAATTGCCACTATCTAATAATATTTTTTAAGTTTAATAATTTTTTTTTCTCTATTTATAATTTTTTTCCATCTTAAATTTCACATAAATTTATGTACATTCTTATTTTTCGTTTCTATTGTACTATTTTTATAACAAGGTGCTTTTGTAAGGCCTAGTCAGCTATAGTTCGAACCTACCTGGTTTGTGCAAAAGAACAAAAATACAAAATGTATTCAATAATTGATGACGAAGGTGAAAGCAACATTATGCAATATACATCTATCCATGTAGCCAGATGCCAGTTTTAAGACGACTTATTATATCGATGCTTGTGCAAAATTTCAGATTGGTTAAAATAATAAAAACTCATAATTGAAGAATATATAAAAGAAAAAAAAAGGAGCACTTTTAAAGAGCTTGATGGCAGGGGCCTGGCCCCCTTACAGGGTGGCCCCACAAGGTGGGACCTACCCGGTGGGCCCAATCTCTGTGGGGGTAGGGCCAGTGCCCCGTTGGGTTAAACAATGTTTTTCAAAAAAAAAAAAGAAAGCAGCTTATTACCGTAGGAAAAAAAAAAAGAAAAAATCGGAGCATTGAAGTACAATTCAAACTCATTAAATTACATAAAAATTAATTGAGTAAATTAAATAAAACTAATTTAAGGATAGACAAACTTTACAATATGAATAAGATTATGGTTTGACCGGGTTTATGGTTTAAATTATAGATTATAGTTTAAATTTATTTTTTGATTTAAATAAATTAAAATTAACATTTTGACAAACTTATTTAATATAAATTTAAACTATAAATATGGTTTAAACTTATTTTTTTTAACTAACCCATATTAATTTTAATCAATTAGTTTTAAATCTTTTCAAACCAACTGATGCGTTACAATTGTTGGTCTTTTTTTGCTCTCTCTCTCTCTAATTCAGAGCAATGGCCAATAAGTGGTTAAAAAAGGACACGAGTGACAACTAAAGGTCATAGTTGCCGAATATTTACGTTGACTAAAACGTTCACGATCCCTTTTCTTGGATTCCGTTATGCTCCTTAAACGGTGGTTTACAACTTTCCTCGCATCACTCGCTTGAGAGTTGAGTCTGTGACTTTTTAGAGCTTAGACACGACCAAAATGGATACGGCGAATTGCATATACAAGAACCCAAATGAAGCCATTGAAGCTGACCTCCTTTACCGCGTGACGACTCTGGATCAGAAAGCCTTTTAGTGGCCTCCTGATTGCCCAACGAGGGTCAGCATTCCCACCAAGTTAACCAAGCTTCAGCACGCCAAGCCAACAATGTCAACTTGGCAAGGATCAGATTTGCCCCGCCATGCGAATGCACAACAGGGCTAAGCATTCCAACCGAGGCAACCAAGCTTCCCAACGCCATGGCAACGCATGACGAGGTCAGCATCCCAACCGAGGCAACATAGCTTTCCCACGTCAAGCCAACGGTCCACCACTGCGGTGCATAAAGCATCCAAGACACCCAATATGGGCAACGTACCTTGGACACAAGCATCGCAATGACTTCTTGTTGAAAAGACGAAATTCAGCTCATCGAACAGCCGCCAGATGACCTAGATCAAGCGTTGCGTTGCCACCCCTGTCGCCATTACAGACCATGCCTTTGGTCCTTAATTTCCACTCTCTCTCTTGATATTTCTTCCTCTCTAAAATTAGTACTCCTTTCTTACCCACTTTCTAGATTTAAGTGAAAGTGATTGTTTTTGTAGGGAGTATTCTTAGGGGTGGAGGCAGTGCACCTTTTGAGAAGGCCTAGTCGTCGGATTTGGCTGATATGAATGATGGGTTTCGGAAGTTGGCTTTGGAATCGGAGCTTGGGATACCCATCATATGGTTTGGACGCGGTTCAAGGGAACAACAATGTTTATGGTTCAACACTGTTCCCTTATAATGTTGGTCTTAGAGCCACCAGGTTGGTTTTGCTTCTTGACCCTTTTCACCACATTGATTGTTACCTCTTTTTGCTTGCTTAATGTTTGTTGGTTGAATGTATTTGACGTTCTGTTGTATCGCCAAGGGAATCAATCTTGGGGAAGAGTATTAAGCAATGGAAGAGAAAAGACGTTTTTTTGTCTTTAGAGAGTTAACTCAAAAGTCACCTTGTAATACGAGAGAACATGAAATCAAATATTTTCCATGGTATTCCTTGTTTTTAGCGGTACAAGTGGAAGGATTATGTCTTGTTAGGTGATCATCCATATGGCTAAGTTTTGAACTAGGAGATCAATATGAAAGATGGTTTACTTGTGTGCATCAAGAAAAGACTTTTTCAGTGATGTAGGTGATAAATTAATATATACAACGTTTTTAAAGAATAAAAACTCTTTGGTAATGATGTTAGTGGTTGATAATTATTACTTTCGATTAGATATCTATAGCAGTTATTAGCCCCGCTAACAATGATTTCTGGCTCCATCACTGGACGCTAGAGATGCGGATTTGGCTCAAAATATTGGAACTGCAACAGCTTTGGAAGTCAGAGCAAGTGGGGCTCACTATACTTTTGCTCTTCTATAACACCTGTTATTCTCTTAACGGATATTAAGGTAATTAAATTAATTTTTAGTGTACCAATCAAAAATTTGCTTCATTTAAAATCTATTTCACAATATTTATTTTTATCTATTTTTAAATTTTCTAAAATTCTCCTATACTTATTTAGTATGTTTACTGAAAAACCTTGAAACTTCTAATAAATTTTGAAAATGTAATTTTGGCATTATGTGGGTTAAAGTCTCCAGATGAGACATGAGGATATCTTTCCCAACTACTTTTGACCCTCATTTTATTTATTTCCTCTATGACATGCTTCAACATGTCTTCTTTATAATTGCTTTTATCACTTCTCTTCAAAGACTTCATCTTTTCTTCTTTTTTTTCTTCCACGGTTCCCATACTCTTCTTCTCATTTCCTTGCTAAAGCAAAATACTTAGAGAGAACTTCTTCAAGGCAGTCATAAAAATCAGCCACCATCACCTCCATTTAAGCAAGAATTTCAGCCATACCGAAGTCAAGAAACCTGTTTTGAAGCCATTTCAAGCTTTCCACACTAGCCATAATCCGAGGTTAGAATCTTATGAATAAATTTAGTCTTTCATTTATAATTTTTTTTTATATATACTCAAAGATTATTCAAATTTGCATTCTCAAACCTGAGTATATGTTTTGTTACTATTTTAGAACATATGTATAAAGTCTAAGTGTATATACCGTAGACAGAAAATTTATATTGTTAAATTTTGTAATACCTCTATGGGCAGTGGCTCTTTCTTGAAATTCTATAATTAAATAAAAATGAATTTTGTAAATTAGTTTGTATATTTAAAAAGTAGACATCCTAAACTTTCTAACGAGCTATCATAAGCCTAAATCGGAGTTGTATTTTATTTTTTATGAATTTTTCAATTTTTGGATTGGAAACTAGTAAACCTACCAATGGCAATATACCGCCCGTTTACGTTAAGTAAACCACCTGTTAACTCATGTGATGATTGTAGATAGTGAACCTATCCTTTTTGCAAAAGTATACTGCCAGTTTGCCATGGTATACCAGCTTCTAACCTGAACCAATAACCCATCTTTGCTCACCACCTAATTCCTTAATGTCTTGCAACCTTTCCAATATTATCCTAAGTGATTGACGAATCTTATTATGGACTAAAACATATAGATTACTTATATACATTTTATATCGTGTTAAGACAAAGATTGTTTATTGTGGTATTTAAAAGAGATTTGCATAAAAACTTTAATGGTACACTAGTAAGATGGATTTACACATGATTTATTTATGAATGTGATGTATGTTGTGCTTTAGTTTTAAATTGTCCTTATGCACACCTTAGGATCAAGGGAGTGTGGAGCTAGCGTTAATTGATTTCGGGATTAAAAGATTGGTGATAAGCTTGAAAGGTAGGGATTCTAGTACTCATCGTTTGTAAGTTTTTATAGAATTAAAATTGATTGTTTTACCGCAAGATATATATATCTTTGTTGAACTGCTATTATATGAGTATCATATATAAAACTATGACATGGACTCGTCTTATATTATACGGCGAGGAACATAATAAATTGACACATGTTATAAATTGAGAAGCATGGTTAGGAAAACTGACTCTATAAATAATGATTGAATATAGAGAAATGGTGAGACGTGAAGAGGGCGGCAGTTATGTCATTGGGCACAAATACCCTAAAAGGTAAAATAGGGGAAGGTGATGACGCTTTCTTGGGTTGAAAGTCCCAAAACACACTGTACAAGAATCGACTTGGTGAGGACTCGGGGCTTGATGTCCCCTCACCGAAACAACCTTGGAATATTTAGAGGGTGATCAAGCGTGTCCATTTGGGTTTCGATAAGTTGAGTGATACTCTATTGAACGTGGGTACCTAGGAATAATGATGAACTGTAACATTTGTATATATGTATATGTATGAAACTCGATAATGATTAACTATGGTATCCACGGAATATGATTATAATAAATCTCATAATCTGGATAATGATGAGTATTAACTAACCATGCATGTTTTAATGTGGTAATGATAAAAACCTAAAGGTGAGTAATGGTTTTCTCTACTGAGCATATTGTCGCTCATTCCCTTATATTTTTATCTTTTCAGGATCACTAAGTGTGAGATGGCTACGAGAAAAATAGTTGAGGAAGCTATGTAGCTATGTACGTTGGGACTGCTTCAATTACTAAGAATGTTATTCATAATAATGTAAGCATCAATTGTTACTTTCTGTGACTGTATTAAAATGCGTTGAAGGTTAAAATGATGATGATGACAATTTATATTATTAAATTTAAGGTGTTACATTTAAATGTAGTTTATTGTCGTTTATATTTTTATTTTTGATTTGAGAGTTTTCATTTAAGCCGTAGACAACTTTATTTTTAAGGTTTTACTTTTATTTTTTATTTTTATTTTAATTCATTAAAAATTAAAATATAAGGGCGTTACATCCTTGTGTAGCTGTAAGTTAACTTAACATGTACGTAATTAGTTGCTATTGTAGTAATTATTTATTCAGGCTGAACGACAGCAAGATTTACTTCTGAACGACAGATAAACATCGATAGGGTCTTAATTTTCTGGAACAATCAGACTTGCGTCAGATGCACGGTTGCTTCATTTAAAAAGCCTCTTGGTCATATGTAGTAGTGTGAAAAGTTTCTGACAGGTATGCAGAGATCCCCGTTGCTATGAGAGTTACAGCGAAGACACTGCAATCGTGAGGAAGATGACGTCCATTGTTACAGGCTTGCAGGGACAGCCACCACCAGGACATCCGAAGGGCTACCCTTTTGTGGCTGGAAGGTACAGAAAAGCCGTCTTCTTCTTCTATCCATGCTTTTTTCTTTGTCAAAACATACTCTACCTTATTTAATTTGACGCTTGAGGTTTTAGTACTTCTATAACAATTGTTGTTTTAATGTCAATTGAGTATCCACTTTTCATTGTCACGTGTGAGTAACTTCAACTTTTCAAAAAAAAATCTCGTGTGGAGAAATTTAACATGGAAAAGATACTTTTTTTATTATTACTTTTCCCTCGTTTGTCTATTAAAATTGAGGCAGGGTTTTATTATTTCTGACTGGGAAGGACGTGATCGGCTTGTCCGACCCCGTGGCTCAGACTATGGAAAATGCATTTCCCTTGCCATAAATACAGGAATTGACAGGGTAAGACCGAAATTACAATTTGAGAACATTTTTCTTTTCTTATGATTTCCTTAAATCTTGTGTTTCTCGAGTTTTAATAGGAAACTGTGACAGGTCATGGTGCCTTTTTATTACAAAGAGTTTATGGGGAAATTGAAATACCTGGTGGAATCTGGGAAGGTACCAATGGCCAGAATTGATGATGCTGTTGAACGAATACTGCGAGTGAAGTTTGTCGCTCGTCTTTTCGAACATCCCTTTAGTGATAGATATTTGCCACATACAGTTGGTTGCAAGGTAAATTTGCATAGTTTCATACTCTGGATTCACATCTTTGGCCCGTATATTACCAATTCTCCAACTATCGTTTCTGATTTGTACGCCAACCTTTTAATATATTATACAAAAGCGATGTTTAGTAATGTTCTTAAGCAATTGATAGATCACGAAATAGCCTAATCAACAATCAGAATAGTGTTATCAAGTTTGTTCCTTGTTATTACGTTAGGAAGCAATATATGGTCCTTATATGCATCTGATCCCAATTTATTTGTTACCACAGATAGAAAGTTTAATTTTGTTTGATTTTTTTATTTTATTAATACTGTTTTTTTTTTTTGCAGTTACATAGAGATCTAGCGCGTGCAGCTGTTCGCAAGTCCTTGGTTCCGCTGAAGAATGGGAAGGATTCAAGGACACCTTTACTTCTCTTAGACAAAAGTGCTCCAAAAATTCTCGTCGTAGGAAGCCATGCTGATCTTGGATACCAATGTGGGAGGGGGGGTGACAGCTACTTGGCATGGAACTAGCGGCAGGATCACAGTTGGTATGCTATTGATATATTTTCATTTCTGAAATAAGTGAACCAAATGATGATTTTTTGGACATTATATCCGCATCGCAGATTCTTGTCTGAATCAAAATGCATCTTTAAAGGTTTGCAGCATGTCTACTTAACTATTGTGTTGTTGTTTTTAAGTTAGCATTGAAATTTAGACTGCCATATTCACATCAAGCAAGATATAGAATTTGTCACTTATCAAAAAAGCAATATAAGTTCTCCTGTGACTTAAGCAGAAATATTGTAAAGCTTAAATTGTCATCTAGTAGAGGCTCGCCACTCATCAAATTGCCTTAAATGAGGTACTATTGGAACAGGGTAATTTGGTCATACAGTGAACCTTATTTGGGAACAAATAATTTTTGCAGCTCAAATCTGCTTTTTCTAGATTTTTTTTTTTTAACTCTGAATATATATGGGCTCATAATGGGATTTGTTTATTTCAGGAACCGCCATCTTGGAAGCTATTAAAGAAGCAGTGGGAGATAATACAGAGATAATTTAAGTGAAACATCCGTCGATGGAAACATTATCACGGCAAGATATCTCTTTGGCAATTGTAGTAGTCGGTGAAGTACCATATGCAGAATCAACTGGTGACAACTCGGTGCTTGTAATTGAAGAAACCGATGCTTTGGCAGAAGGATCGAAGGAACTGATGTGATAAGCTCGGTTGCTGATAGGATCCCCACATTGGTGATTCTGATATCTGGAAGACCTTTAATCTTAGAGCCTCGGCGCTTGGAGAAGATTGATGCTCTGGTTGCGGCTTGGTTGCCCGGTAGTGACGGTGGGGGCATTTCAGATGTCATCTTCGGTGTTAAAAACTTTGAGGGAAGACTACCTGTGACATAGTTCATAACAGTTCAGCAATTGCCAATGAGTGCTGAAGCCAATGCATATGACCCTCTGTATCATCTTGGCTTCGGCCTTACTTACAATAAGAAATTAATCTTTGGGCTAATTAGATTAGATATTCAACGACCAATTTAACATCTTGAATCTGTAACACTAGAAAAAGCTGGTAATTATTTCTTGGTATCAAATTTACCTGTGCGTCCTTGTATTGTGCTGCTGCTATTGTTAGTGTTATTGTTATTTGTAACTTTCTCATTCCCACATCGTTTTTATTTTATTCATGTTGATAAGCAGTGTATAGAGTACAGTTCCTAGACAAAACATGTTCAAATCAATAAACAATAAAGTCGTGGCTCACTGAATCATATGATCACATCGTTTCATCTCATGCCAAAAAAGATCTAAGAGGCAGTCCCACAAACACAAAACCAAATCTTATGCTCTTGTTGGTGGCGTGTCTTTTCTGTTATATATACTGTTTTCTCTTGTCCTGACATACCTCGTTTTTACATTTTGGTTTACTCCAAAGTGGTATGATAGATAGGAGGTATATGTTCGAGCTCCAATAAAAAGTGCTTGAGATTATTTCTAAGCACACAGCTTAATATTTATTACTTACATTACGTCTTACAATACAAGTAGTTATGACTTAATGCACACATTATTCAATATTATGCCTCAATCAAGTCACCTCTTTTAGTGTAAAAAATAATGATAAAAAATCAGTTTATTTGCATTTTTGTACCACATGCGGTGGCCATGTGGAAGTTTATCGTATTTACTGCCCAGAAAAGCAATTTGTGACCAAGTGGATTCAAGTATCTACGCAATACAATAGCACATAAGTGAGATTCCCTCGCCAATATTCCATTTTGTTTTTGAGGTGCGCGGAAAACGAAATAAAGGGCAGAGCAAACGCCAAAAGCATAATTAAATTGTATTCTGTAACTCAAAGAATTAGAATTTTACTTTCCGACCATCTACGTACTTTTATCTTCCATCTTATATCACACTAGCAATTCAGCCCCCACAGCAGAGATAACTCTGAGGTCTCTCCGTGGGCCACTGAAGCAGCATAGGGAATCCAAGCCAGTTTCACAAATAGGCCCCTTTAACCTTTACTGAAGTTCCTTCCTCAATTATCTCCTTTTCGGTGTGGCTAAGAGCGAAGACATTACACATAAATGTTCCGAATAAAAGCATCTGTTGAGGGAGAGGAATCAGAATATAGTTCAAACATATGGGAAGGCAAGAAAAAAATTAACTATGTGACCAGTTCTCGGTAAAAATAATGTAAAAATAAATAGTCAAAATATGACCGAAAGTTGAAGTTAGGATCTTATTTATATGATTGTAAACTAGTTAGGGTACTCACCAAACCAAAGATTAAAGCGGCTAAGGTGCTTTCTTTTGCAAGTTGCAGTAAAGAGGCTCTTCGTGAATTCTTTGCTTACTTCACTGAACACCATTTTCCCAAGTGACATATAGGCTTTATTAGGCCTTTCATGACAAAAGCACGAGGAAATTTTGCTGTCACGACAAATAGGAGCAAGACCGACGAAGTTAAGGCAAGAAAAATGGATTTAAAGATGGAAAAAGAGCAGCATATTACTGCTTTATTTTATTTTATTTTATTGGAGTTTGTCGTTTTGTATAGATACTGTGTACTGTATTTGTGATAAGCTTTTTCAGAAATTCTAAGAACTATCATCTTTCATTATCATTAAAACATATAATTTTAGTTAGTAAATTAATTTTTTAATAGTCTGACTCATGAATTAAGAGCAATTTTATTTTATACGTTGCAAATTTTTAAATAGACATTTATGTATCATGCTGCTGAAAATTCATCCCCGTTAAAGCAAGAGTTTTTATAAACTGTGAAAAAAGATAGTTCTTGGAAATTCTCAAAAAGAAAAAAAGAAAACAAAAAGGTAAAGAAAACTTGTGAGAAACTTCTCACTCCAACAGTGGCAAAAAATAAAAATAAAAATAAAAAGGAAGGAAGAAAGAAAGATATGTTCACTTGCACGGGGAAGAGCTCAAAATTAAAGTGGAATCTTCTTGGATTATCTGTATCTGATTTATTCTCATTACTTTTGGCCATGTTTGAACTTAAGGACTTAAAAAGGGATGATTAAAACATCAATTTTAATTCAAAAATTACAACTATAAATAATATAAAATTTTAACAATTATATTAAAAAGAATAAAAACTTACTATAATATAAAATTTTCATATTTAAAATATCAATTATAAATAAAGTCCCAAACAGAAACTATGGTGGATAGATTGCTGGTATTATTACTCAATCATCATTGCTACTTTGTTTATTATTAAGGCCAAAACCATGCTTATATCTATCAATTATGTCTCTCTGAAAATCCTTTCAACTTTAAGGCGTTAAACAGTGTGCAATAATTGTTAACTTGTCTTATTAGCTTCGATACCAGACCATTATCAAAGTAGCACTTAATTAAGCAGAAGATTCTTTTTTCCAAAGCAAAGTAAGAAAAGGTTGAGAGATCAGCGAACCGTCCACAAAAAGAGAATCTCAAGCCCATCTAAAATAAAAATACCAATATTAAAAAATTAATAAGATGTTTGATAAGATAGTTAAAACTATTAATTAAAACTATTTTTACGATAAGGTAACACGTGATAGCATTGCACTGTAGGCATTTTTTTTATTGTTATTGTAATGTAAAAGTTTTACACTATTTATAAATAAAAAAAGGTTTAAATCATTTTTACCAAACACCTTTTAAATTAAATTAAATTAAATTAAATTAAAAACTAGGAAGTCATAATCTCAAACACTAATTACCTTTAGAATAAGGTAAAGAAATCCTTCGGCCGAATGAAAAGTTAGATGCATTTGTGTCCACTATCCGGGTCACAAGTTTTGACCTTGGCCTGAGGAGCAAAACCTAACCTCGATTAAAATTCTATTTTAATTGACAGGTGCCGTACAACTGAGAATCAGAAAAAACTATAATTATTTATCTCTTTTTGTGGACTCAATCTAACAAAGAAGTCCCCGTGCTCTTGCAAGTTAACTAACATCTTTTGACGTCTTGTCATCATCGTGAAAAACCAAATCCAGTACAGAAATATGATTCACAAATCCGTATTAACAAGTGTTTAGATTAAAAACTAAGCCACAGATTAATTATAAATTAATAAGGGTAATCTGATCTGCATCTTACTTTATGCATTTCATTCTTTTTACATAAAGGGCTAATTGTCACCGCTGAAAGAGATTTTCTTTTAGAATCTGTAGAATATTGTCTTTTAAAAAAATAAATAAGAATGAGAGAGATTAAATTAGGCATATGATGCTTTAGCTAGTGCATGTAGAGTCAGCATTCAATAAGGTCCGAAGGTCTTAGTCCAGTCAACCAAACCATTTTGGTTCTATGACTGAAGGCTGGCTAGTAAAACTAGTCTAGAAAAATGACTTACGAGTTTAAAGTTGAACTAAAAAGTTTGTAAGATTTGAAAAGCAAAGAGGCAGTCGAAAACCATCAAATGCCATGCCTCACTCAATTGTTATGTGAGTTGGCCAGTCGGCCTTTTTGATTAAATAAGACTGGCCAACTGTGATCCGATTAAGGAGGGTACAACGTGCATAAATATCTGTTTTCAACCACAATGAAAAAACAAAAATAAAAAATCATCAAACAAGCAAGGTTTGAAATTCTGTTTGAGAATCAAAACATCATAAATTTAATTGACCGAAATTTACTCAAAGATCCAAATTTAAAATAAAAGCATTTGTGTAAACCAAATACGCCAGAGAGAAACTATGCAATTAAAGATCAATGCAAATAACAATCGGAAAAGACTTGGAAAACATTACGGCGTTCACAACACAGGCAATTGAGCATATCTTGAAATTCCTTCTTACATAAATTCACCACCCAACATTATATGGAGAGAAAAGACAACTGAGAAGCTTTCACTAAGTTCTATGTTGCAGAATTCGAAATTCCAAGAAAACACTACAATTTTGTTTTCTCAAAACTTCAAAAACTACTAGACTAACTCAATAGTTTTTTTTTTTTTTTTTTTTCTTTTTCCTTATAATATATTCACAGGAAATCAAGAAAAAAAGAAAAAAGACAATCAAGATCTACACTAATGAACTGGAAAACATGGAAAATTAAGCCACTATATATATATATATATATATATATATTATAGGTTTTAAATTGTTATAATATCATCCATGTGGGTAGTGCAGTGGGGATTGCATCTGAAAAACCATACTTTGATGTCCAACGTAAGAGTCATGAACAGAGCCTCTCTGGAGATTATTATGCCCCTGCATTTTTAGCCCATATGTGTTGATACCATAAGGATTGGACATAAACACATTTCCATTAGTCATGTGGAAGCCCATGTTTGCTCCGCCACTACCAGCGCCACTTGGCTGATTCAACTGGAAAGGAGTCCTTGACATGGCAGCCGAATTTGGCTGCTGACCGACCACCGATGAGCGGTCCGACGAAGCAGGCCTCTTATTGTCCGGCGAGAGAGTTCTCGTGTCGTTGAGATTTACGGTCGTTATGTCGTGAATACTCGCTCGCCGCTTATCTTTTCCCCCTGATAGCTGCCTAATGAAGTACTTCTGAGCATGACTCGCCACTTGGGTCGGTGTCCTAGTGACCACAAAATTGCGAGAGATGTTCCTCCAATCCCCTTTCCCATACTTCTTCAAACCCATCAGAAACAGCCTAAATAAATATCCACGAAAAAAATTGCTCAAAGTATTAATCCAAGACTATAAACTTGCTTCCACAAAACTTCAAACACAAATTTATAGCTATGAATTGGAATTAAAAAAAAAAAAAAAACTTTACTTATGCTCCTCCTCTGTCCATGGAACACCTTTCTTTCTCTCCTGATCAGCAGGCCTTGTTGAGGAAGATCTCTTTCCCCCAAGATTAAAAGGAGACTGTTTGTTGAACCCATCATAGCCATGACCATTGACCCAGTCCAATTTGAATGTGGAAGTTGTATAGCCGGGAATTGGGATAAGCCCAGCTTCTATATTGCTAACATCGTCCTCCAATTCCTTGTACTTCTTCATCACGTCGCTCACAGTCTTTCCCGGGATCATCGCCGCCACATTGTGCCACCGGTCCGGCGTCTCCTTATCGAAAACCGCCAGCGCGTTTTCGAACAATTTGTTCTCCGCCACTGTCCATCTCGCGCCTTTGCTCTCTTCCAGTAGCCAATTCGAGTTCGAAATATACGAGGCAGGCGATAGAATTTCCATTTCCTTTTCCCCTTTTTTTTGTCCCACAATTTCACAGTGACATGGAAAGACTACTCCTCTGGCTTTCAGAGAGAGAACCTCAGAGGAAAAGGAAGAAAAAAAGAAAAGAAAAGAATGCAGAGGTGGAGATTTCACGACAATAATATCAGTGTTAAATCAAGAGGCATTTTCTTTCTTCTCTTTCTTTCTTTATTATTTTTTTCCCTTCTCTCAAAGGAATCGGAATACCTTTTTATGTGTAGGCATAGCCTGAGGAATCTAGAAAAGACCCAACTTTTTCAAAAATTTGAAAGAAAATGGAAGAAATAAAAATATGAGAAACCAGCTATGCAGATAGAAATCAGTACCCAGAATACCAACTGTGCAAATCTCAAGGAAAAAAGAAATACAGTAACAGAGGAATATAAGCCAAAACCCAGAAACAGTTTCTGGTCAAAGAACCGACTTTTAAAGGGAAAAGCTTGAATGTGAAGGTTTTCAGCCTCTTAGATATTCCAAATTAGGAAAGAAGCTGAATGGGAAAGATAAGAAAGAGAGTGAAAATTGAGGACAAAATAAAGGAAAGTAATTTTGGGGGGCTCTGAATTCCAAGGAACTGAAGCGGGGCAGAGGAGAAAAGCAAGGGAAAGATCTCTTCTTTATTTATTTTATTTTATTTTTTTCCTTTCCTTGAGGCTGGGCAGCAAAAGTAAAGAGAGAGAGAGGGGAAAACGAGGGAAAAAGGGGGAAGAGTATATCGCGAGGCTACGAATGGAAAGAAACCACTCAAAAGCAAACTAGTACGCTTCAAGGGATGAATCTAAATTTCACAAAAAAATATTTAGAGAAAGAGAGAGAGAGAGAGCAGTGGGGATGACTGAGAGAGAACGAGGAGGAGAGCGAGAGTGGAAAAGCAGTGTTGAAGGTGGTGAATGCTGATTGGAGTATATGGTGTTGTGGATACTGCAACTCGCAAAAAAGTTCCCTCTTATTATAATTGACACACACTTTCTCTCTCTTCTCTTTATTTTACTTTTTTTATTTATGAAATTAAAAAAAATAAAGTCACGTAGTTACAAATTTTTAGTTAAAACAGAAGTAGTTTTAGGCCCACTTTTAATGCGGAATTTTAAATTTTAAACCCTTTTGCTTTTTGAGTTATAAAGTAAAGATTATCCAATTTAATATTGGACCACAGCGTTTATAATAATACACGAAAATTGTACTTCATGAATAAGAGTGGTTAAAAGGCTATTTGGTATTAGTATTTTAAACTATTTTTTCAGTTATAAATGGTGTAAAATTCTTATAGTGTATAAAAAAAATCACTACGATGTAAAATTTTCACATGCTAAAGTAAAAACAGTTTTAACTAACTAGTTCAACTACTCTATTAAACACCACATAAGTGTTAACAAACATCATAAATTACACAAGAATGACTTGTGAAAATTATTAATCACTGTGTGAAAAACTATTAGGACAAGTACTAAGAAAGTGTTTGGCTAAGGGTGGTTCATACCATAAACTCAGTTATAAACAGTATAAAGCTCTTATATGTTATAGTAAAAAAAATTGCTATATTGTAAAGCTTTCACATGCTACAGTAAAAAAATGGTTCCCACCATTAGCCAAACACCCTATAAAATTTTAGTTGTTATAATTTAAAACTCTCATATATTGCAATAATTTTTAAAAAATAAGCTACAATATAAAGCTTTTGTATGTTACAGTTTTCAGTTCAAAAATTTATGTGTTATTCATCCTACTTTTTGTAATTAAACACATTATATGGAAGTAAATTAATTTAATATAATGGCTAATATAATTTAGCAAGCAATTACTATATTGTGATCTAATCTAAAATAAAATTTTGTAAACAGGACGATTACAGTAGTATTCAAAATAGTTTAATACTCGCAGGACAACAGAATAATTTATTAACCCCTTTCAAAAGAAAAAAAAAAGGTTGCCAATGCAATTCATTTTCATTTATTTAAAAAATAAGGGGAAGAAAAATCCAACATTATGTTGAGATAGAAACAGGGGAAGGGCTGCTCATGATGAATGATGGAAGCTCATCTGTCCCCTACTGTTTCAATAGGTAACAAGTCGCAACAAATCCACCCAAAGCAACTTCAGCCGTCGGATGAGATTAAGCTGTAAATTTACTTTTTGAGCAGAATGAACATTAATGGCAGGGGTATTATGGTCATCACGAAGCGGTAGCCGCCAAAAGCGACGGTCCAGATCAACGGTGAATTCCCTCTTGGGCAAGTTGGCCTTTGTGGGCCCCCATCACACAGTCACAACTTAGCAGGCTTGTCATTGGGTGCCCTCCCTACATAATTGCAAAGGTTTATGATCTCAAGGAGATGGGTCCCCTAAGCGGGATCTGACCCTCCACATGTCGATGCTCAGCTGGATGAAGGAAACTCAAAGTGAGAGTGGAGCCCACAATACTGGCTTCCAATTAGCTCTATCCACGTAAGTAGGTAGGAGCACAAATCATGGGGCCGAGTGTAAGCGATCAACGAACGCATAATTGCAGCCCCGGCCTTTGTAAACCCTTGCAAGCCCAGCCAACCACCACCTCTCACGTCGCCTTTTTATTGGTTTCTTTCTTTTCTTTTTTCTTTTTTTGGTTGCATTCTACATGTTCGTTAGTGGAATTAAGTAGGAGAAAGCTTTTTAACCGAGCGCGTGGTCATCCTCAACCGCAAAATCTTTCGCATGGGACAAATGTTCTGAAAGTGGATCTTTATGTAGCAAGGCCCTTGCCTCGTCGTAGTGTATGTTTTTAAACTATAAATCTACTTTTAACTTTTTTTAAAAAAAAATTAACAACTAAAAAATTATACTTACTAGTGTTATTCTTCGAATGACTTATAGGATACAAGTTTTTTTTTCTTACTTCAAATCACTTATATGATGTTTAGATTGCTAATTCTAAAAATAAATTAACCATTGCAATTTGGATGAAAAAATATTATAATAAAATCAGTTCGAATCGAAAAAGAACCAAATTTACCAAACACTCAATTATTCTATTGTGCCAACTTTATTGTGTATTTGTGATAATTTTGTATAAATTAGTGGCCATAAGATGAATACAAAAACCACTTTGCAACACAAATCAAAGAAGAAAAAAATTACAAAAATGAAATATATAGTGAGAATTCAAACCATAATAGTTTAAACGACACACTGTAACTTGTAAAAGCTTTATATTATAATATATTTTTGCTTGAAATTGTAGTATATTTTTACATGACACTATTGCGGTTGAAGCTTAAATTCAAATTGTTCTCCTAAACGCTCTATAATTGCCAATCAAAGGCTAAAATAGTTATGTTTAGAGGAAAAAAAAAAGAAGAAGAAATGCCAAACTAATCCAACATAAGGATATAAAATGACGGGGCGTTACTTACAATCTATACCTGTATCTTCATCATTGTTTACCGGAAGACATCATACAAATTGCATCGAACACTGACACTAATTTTGAACAAATGAATGACCAGCCCTAGACAGGATGTATGTGCACACAAGCAAGGATATTTATATATACATATATATATATATGTATGTATATATATATTAAAAAGGAAAGAATAAAAAACTATCTACAAGGAGGCGCGTGTTGTCACGCTTGATCCACGTACGTTGTATTTCAACCCGTTTCTCCCACAGGAGCCTCAAGGCTCTAAACCAATACAACCAGGCGGTCCCCTTATGATGTGACCAACTGCTCCGCAGCGCTTGTCCTTGTATCATTCTCTCAGTACTTTCACTCTCTCTCTTCCCTAGTCACTCACAAACAAGGGTATTTTTGGGCACCCGGTAAAATTTTAGATCCCAGTAAATTTTTGTGGGCCAAAAAATTTAGGCCCATGGTTGCAACAATAAAGAATTTTGCATTTGCACGGCATTCCCCTTTCCATTTATTATTTTAATGGCCCATTATTTGGTACGTCTTTGCAAAATGTTCGACCCTCCACGTACTCAACAAAGAGACAATTTAAGCCTTAACTATCATTATTTAGTAGAAGGAAATCATTGGGGAATGTCATAGTCTGATGTCCTTTTTCTCACCAACGAGTAAAACCGGCGATGATTGACCCTCCAATATGTGTTAATTAGATGTTGACTTTGGTAACTAGATGAAGTGGATCCAATTCATGTTTAAACCCCAATTTGTATCATCTTTCACTCTTTTTAGGAAAACGACAGATGCCCTTGTTGCTTTGTATAAATATTGTTTTCAGCAATTCATTTAATACAATCAAATGTACTGGATATTTGCACAAAAATGATGACAGTACCATTTTGCAGTGTCAGAGTAATCAAAAGCTGTTTACCAAATCTATGAGATTTCTTTTGTCAACGCCACATTATTGGTTTAACTTCAAAGATGGACACCATTTTGTGAAATTGTAAAGTTATACAAGAAAAAGTCAAAACAAAGGTTGTATTAATATATATATATATATATATATATATATGTATGTATGTATGTTTATAAAGACATTATGGAGTAATATTGGTCATTTCAATTTACGTTAGATATGAAAAATTATCAGTCCTCAATTATTGAGTGAACTTTTTCTCTCCCTGTATATATTGAAATAAATGTTTGACAAAATTAATTATGACTAAAATTTTTGGTTGCTATACTGTAAAACTCTTGCATGCTACGATGATTATAAAAAGTAAACTACAACGTAAAGTTCTCATATGTTACAGTTTTCACCCTCTATTTAGAATATTCATTCTAATTTATCGGTTATAACTATAAATAATATAATGCTCTCAATAGCTACAGTAAAAAGCAAAAAGTAGTTACAATATAAAACTATCACATGTTATAGTTTTTAAACTTAAAATATATGTTTCAACTGATTCTCCAAACAGTCTATTAATTCAAAATTTCAGTTCTAATTATATTTCTCAAACACCCTACAGCTCTTGGAATTAGTTAAAAAATACTTGCTCACTTATCATATTACTAAGTATTAAAGAGTTGGTACTGAAATTAAAATGTCTTGACATTGTTTACAATTGTAGAATTGTTATAAAGCAAAAACCAAATAGTTAACTTACAAAGCATATATAGAATTGAGACACGAGAAAAATAGAGAAGCTTGTTATTCTTCCTCTAATTATGTATAAGGTCATATATGTATATATATGCCATAATCATACAGTAAAATAGCTTAAAAGCCATGAATTACAACAATAAGATTACCATTAGTGAAGTGTTAATTAAGAGGTTATGAAGATTATAATATACTTGGTGGGTATTTGACAGATTGATTTAAACCAAAATTTTTAGTTTAAATACGGAAGTAAGTGAGAGATTTTACATTGTAAATATTTTTTTGCTTTACAATACTACAGCATATAACAGTTCTATATTGTTTTTAATTCAAACAATTAGTTTGAATCAATGTGTCAAACACCTTCCAAATATACTGAAAGTCACGAGGGTATTAGAATATATCAACATCCACGCTACAAATTAAACTTATTCATAACAAAAATGAATTTAATTAATATTATTCATCTGTTTCAGTGAATTAGTAGATTGTTACTTCAACATTTCTAAATATTTATTATTCTATTACGTTTTTACTTCATATATATTTTCCTCTTTTTTTTTTTGTAATTAGAACAGGAAAAAAAAAAAATTTCAACACCCCCACGATTCCACCAACCAGCATAGACGCAGTCAATGTCAGTATAATACCCAGGGAAAGGAAAATAACAATAAAAACAATAATAATCAAAAGAAAGCAGCAAACAAACCAATCAACATTCACGTATATCTTCACCAAAAAATAACGCGAAATTTTTGGACCAGGGAAATCCAAAAGTTGGGCTGAGCTGGGCCATCCACAATACAGCCCACTAAAACTGCTGAACTGAAGAAGATGCCTTGTTTTATGATCACATGTAACATGTTGTTTTGTTGGTGAAAAAAGCCATGCATCCATTTTGACTGACCTTGCTAACAAGGGCCACTCCCCCACACCATCATCTTTTCATTGGGCGCCTCGAATCTCACACCCCAACCACCATTTATTCCCTCTATTCAATGGAAAACGTGTCCATTAATAAGGTGGGATGGTGTTCTGGATGCCCCAACAAATTGTCCCTCCGCCTTGTCCAATTCTCTCAAATTATTCTCATGATTTTAGTTTCATTAAAAAGAAATAACAAAATCCGTGTCTTGCAAAATCAGTTATAACAAAAAATTTTAATTATTATAGTATAAAGCTGTACTATGTTATAATAAGTAAAAAAAATAAACTACAATATTAAGCTTTCATATGCTATAGTTTTTAGTTCAAAATTAGTTATAACAAAATCCGTGTCTTGCAAAATCAGTTATAACAAAAACTTTTAATTATTATAGTATAAAGCTGTCGTATGTTATAATGAGCAAAAAAAATAAGCTATAGTATTAAGCTTTCACATGTTATAATTTTTAATTCAAAAATTTCAGTTCTAACCACACTCTACAAAGACCCTAAAAAGCTTTTGATGCTTTTTGGTTTTCTTTTTCTTTTTTTTCCTCCCCCACTAAATATTCTGTGTGCATGTTGATGATGTACTACTAGAATTTTCCCAGACTTAAAAAGAAAAGAATATGGTTCTTGCTTTTTAATAATGTGTTCCAAAATATTACAATATTAGTTGAACGCATTAGCAAGGTGTTTATAAGTCTCTTTTGTTTTGTTTTGTTTTTTAAGCACTCACACTTTCATTTTCCACTTCAAAAAGCTCCAACCTTCCACAACTTCTTTTCTTCTTGGTCGATGAATAAAGAACCTTGTGAAGGGTAGTTTAGACATATTACAAAATCCCAATAATTAATGTTGAAATATAGTAAGAAAATTAAGATATTTTACAAATATTCAAATTCTAAATCATTATAATATTACGATATATATAAAACGTGAACGTTATTATAATAATTACTGTGTAATTTAATTATTTGTATGATACTTTATGAAAAATGTTTAGATTTCGACTCCATTGACCATCTAATTAATTTGCAATGTAGTGTATTTTTTTCCTCTTTTTTTTGAAAATGCAATAGTGAGCCATTGATTAGGCCTTAAAATCGTCAGCCATGGAAATTTATGATCATTCTTTCTTTAGTGTAAGCTTAATTCTTCCTTTGATGTATCTTTATCCTTCTATTTAGCACATTAACCTTAGGACTAGTGACTACGCAGTGGTGAAAGAAGTCATCAGTTTTAGACGCCATGCATGCACCGAATTAATGCTATCTTTCAATTTTCACTTTGAATTGAAGTGAAAAAACTTTACTCATTATTTAACGCCTACTTACTAATTTTATGTATGTAATCAAATAATCAAATATATTGGAAGCTCAATATGATTTGTACTTGGACACTCACACGCAAGGAAGGAGATCAGAGAGATTTATAGCTCCATTATAACATGAATTTGCGTTCAAAATTTCAATTAGCTTTCCACGTGCTGGTTGGTTTTGTCACGTATATTCTCAAGTGCTATCAAATGTCAATGGAGCTTTTTTTTTTTTGTGGATTAAATTTATGCAGCGAACCATGAGCAGCGTTGGGGAATTCAAGGAAAACAATACTCAATGTTATTTTTGACAATTTCAAATCGATTATGGAATATATGTATATATATATATATATAGAGAGAGAGACAGAGAGAGAGAGTAAAGGTTGTTGGCTCTTCTTCCAAATCAAATATGCCCAATAATAGGTGTTAAATATGCCAATATGACCAAAACACACCATTAAATAACATCATTGATTCGCCCACCAAGAATAGAAAAAAAAAAAGGAAAAAAAAAGGAATAAAATACTTTGCAAAAAGGACGCAACAATAATATATCGAATCCTAGGTCAACTTTATTAGCACTTTTTCTTGGCCAAGGAAAACTTTATTGGCACTTTAGATTAATATGTACCAATATTACTTCTCCAATCCTCAAACAAATATGTAAAATATTTACTAATTGACATTTATTTTTAAAAAAAGAGATCTTTTTGTTTTCTTCTTTTTGTGCCACGAGTCGATGATTAGACATTAGGACTTTTTTCTTCCCTTTTTTATTTTTATCTATTTATTTTTTTGAAGCGATAAACTTGAAGCAGCGTGAGCAAAAAATTGTATGTAGAATTGTCTGTTGTCATGGTCTCGTCCTCTCAAGACTCGGAAGGCCGAGGGCTTGGCGCAGACGCAACAAAAATGGAAAGGGTCAAAAATATAATATTGATAAAATGCTGGGCTACGCCATCAATTTGCTTCCATTAAGGGAAAGATTCCATTTTTTTCTCCGAGCGTTCATCTTTTTTTCTTTTTTTATTTTCCCCCCAAAAGTCAAAAAGTCAGACAGTGACACAACATGCGACTTGTGCCTGGGTTGGGAAAGCGTGTGCACGCACGCTTGGAGGCTTAAAATAAAGTGCAGATTCATTGTTCCTGTTAGGTGCGAAAAAAGAATTGTTTAAGTATTTGATCATAGTCCATTACCCATTATTATAAGTCTTGTATCTACCCTTTTTAATATATATATATTTAATGGGACAAAATGACATTCTTCATGTTGCAGTACTGTTTCTTGATTTATTTGTTTTACTGTGATTTAATTTGAGTTTTGGGACCTAAAGACGGGTCCTCATTTTGAGACAAGCTCACATGATTTGCCATATTTTTCAGTCTAATTTAAGCTCTTTTTTTTGGGGGGGCTAAAAACGATGTTGTTGGCCATTTGGGTCATCCTTCCGCACATGGGGAGAAAAAAGAGGGGAGATATTATTGGGCTGGGTTAGTGTAAGAACACTGGACCAGATTTTTAGATATCGATCCACAATGATTAGTGAACTATTGGGTTGAACTTGATGAATTTTGTTGGCTGAACGAATAAAATTGAGAAAAAAGATAAGAAATGAGCACTCTTAAATTATTTTTAGTTTTGCGCTAATAAGAATTATCTAATTCTTATCTAATCTTTCAAGCTTAGTTATTTGTTTAAAAAAAAAATCACTTTTTGTTTGAATTAATAACAAGAGTACGTAAATAAATACACTTCAAACGTACATGTGAAGGCCCTGATGAGGGAAAACGGGAAAAAAGATGCAAGAGCAAATATTGTGGCGGGCTTATTGAATTGTGAGCAGCTTCCATAAGCTAGCTCGAAAGAACTCTCTTCTCTCCTGTCCTCTGTTGATCTGTTCGCAGCATTCCTTCTTCTTATTTTTCTTCTTTTGTTTTTTTTTTTTCAAATTATGCAAAGGGGAAATACTTTGGAATTCGCCATGTTAACATTTGGGAAGGTCAGCTGGAGGTGGTAGAAGAGATTAATTAGGGCCTTTTCCATTGTCCACCACTATGCCATCTTAAGCCCCCATGTCATGTGCACTTCCAGATGACAATGTATAAACCAAAACCCTATGTAATTAAAAAAAAAAAAGAAAAAAGGGAAAAAAAAAAAAAGAGATCACAACTATAAAGCATCATGAAATAGTCCTATGCAATTTCACTACTAATTTTTACCAAATAAAATATTCATGAACATGCGAACTCATGACAAGTATTTATGACCATACTAAATTAATTAATATTTGATTTCGAAATAATTGAAAAAGGTTTTGTAATTACCTGGACTATCACCCTTGAATTTGATAGCAGTATTCCTCTCAACACTGTCAACAAGATTGAACTTCTTCGGATCCTTATTCAAGATAAAATTTCGAAGACCCCTTCCAAACTCAAAGAAGTTAAAGCCATGCAAATGAATTCAATGGTTTTCAGGGGCTATCATCCCGGTGTCTGACAACGCCAGTTGCACAGTAGAATTGTATGCAAGTCTATAAAGCCTCGTCCCTGTCGTTGTGGCAAAATTACTAGGCTGCGTCCCCGTGTAATTAAAAGCCACCTGCGGTTTCCCTGGAAAATCGTCGGTGAAAACTCCGCTGATGTTGAAGGAATGGGCTTGAAGGAGAGCAATATTAGGTATAACAAATGTGACATTGTTGATATCAGCAACCACTCGACTTCCATTAATGCAGGTCTTGCAAGGGTTGATTCCGCGGCCAATTGCGAACAACAAGGAATGGTCTATCTTGAGAGGAACTATAGCGGGTATTTTTTGAGAGTCGAGGCTTCTTAAAGGGTTTGGGGAATTTAGTAGCTATTGAAGCGGCGTTTGGGGTGGTGGAGCTGTGAGCATTGTGCGAGAGCTTGAAAGAGTCCTGGAGTAGTGCAACGTGGCGGTGGCGGTCTTGTTGTCGACGGCAATTGGAGCGTCCATGAATGGTGAGGCTATGATAGGGTATTTTCCAGCATTTTGATCCGCAGTGAGGAGAACCTTTGTGGTTTGACTTGGGGAAATGACGATGGTGTCGGTTCTGAATGGCTGTTTAGACAGCATCAACCTTGACAACGGTGAGTTGGTGGCCGCCAATCTTGAAGAAGAGCTCTTCGTTAAGTGCAGTGTTGATAATTCTTAGCAACTATGTCTTGTCGGATTCTAATGGTAAGGAATACCCTCCTATGGATGACACACGGGATCACAAGGAAAATCTTTAAATATAGTGAAACATTTCTGTAGAATTACTCAAAATAACAAGTAGGAGCTATCTTGGTGTTTAATGGGTTTGTGAGTTGTTTTTAATGTTTCGAGTCCTTTGAGTTCAAGTCCAAGGAAGAATATGGTTAAAAAAAAAAACTAGGGAAAATTGAATTATGCATGCAATATTTTAGTTTGTTTAGTAATTTAGTTTCAACCAACAAATTTTAGTCTAAACCAAGTTTGATACGGCGTTTTTTCTAATAAAATTTTAAGATATTACTTAAATATTTTTAATTTAGATTATTGGTTCAAATTGAATTTTCAAACTGTGTTATCTTTTTCTTACTTACCTTGTTATGGTTGCAATTTTTAATTTAGACTTAAAAACTAACACTTTTTCTCACACTCTAGAGACAACCTTTATGATATTTACAAGACTACTCACTTGAAAACTCTTTGAAGAGTACTTTTTATTGATATTCTACTTCTTCTTAATGATTAAAATGTAAGGATGTTGCCTATTTATGGTTGTAGGCAATAACAAGAACTACACAATTAAACAACTGTAATTAAATTATAACCACACACATAAATTTCATTAATCCTACCACACCTATCATACATAACAATGGAAATTTCTTGAAATTGGGCTTGGTTTATGTAATTGGGCTCATAAAAAAGATGATGTTGATTTTTAACTCTCCCCATCGACATTAGTTCCCATTCTTTGTACCTCATTTAGTTGACGACAAAATTTTTCAAACTTACCGGTACTCAAGCCTTTTGTAAAAAAGTCTACAACTTGATCATCTGTCTTGATTTGACTCATCTTAATCTCTTCTTGTAGAACCTTTGCTCTAATGAAGAGAGAATGCACTTCAACATGTTTAGTTCTTGTATTAAAAATGGATTTTCTGCTAAGTGAATTGCTAGTTGATTATCGCAGAACAGCGGCATTGCATAGTCAACTGTTTGATATAGATCTTTTAGCAGTTGAATCAGTCATGTACTCTCTTGAGCTGTCATTGCTACTACATAGTACTCTGCTTCCCTAGTCGACAGATACAGTCGATTGTCTTTTGCTACACCAAGAAATTGTTCCTAAACCAAGCTTAAAGATATATCTAGTGGTTGATCAATGAGTGAGTGATCTCTTGCATAATCAGCGTTGCAATAACCAACTATTTTGTAGTTTTCACCTTTCTTATACAAAACTCCATAGTCTATTATACCTTTGACATATCTTAAAATTCATCAAACCGCTTCTAAGTGAGGCTTCTTTGGATTTTACATGTATCGACTCATCATGCCAACTACATAAAAAATATCATGTCGAGTCAGGGTTAAATAGATCAGACTACCTACTAATTTACATTATCGTATCTTCCAATTTTTTTCCTTCATGTGCACACATCTTAGCATTTTGTGATCTTGTTTTGACATTTTGACTCCAAATTTATTCCACATTGCTATTTTAGCCAATCACCTATATAATTGTAGGAAAATAATTATTAAAAAGAGAAAGTAAAATAAAAATAAAATCTAATCAAACTAAAATAAAAACAACTAAAAAGTAATTAAAAAACCCAAAAACTCACAAAAAATTAAGTGAAAAATATCTTATTTATCAATATAAACTCGCTTGCTAATTTATGTGATTCAACCGAGAGGATTTGAAAAGTGAAAGTCATCTAATTATGTCCGCAAGATCAAGCCCAATTAACCCATAAGTCCAACGTCAAGCAAAGTATTAACAATAAAATATTATATGCAACGTCACATTGAAGCAAGGAAGCTTCCTGGACGTTGCTATGTGGCATGGATGTCTTCCACTTGTCAACAATCAACGGGCCTCTCAAGGCTATAAATGCCCATTTCTGTATTTGGTTTCACCACAGCAGAAGCAAGGCAATAAGCTTTGTGTAATAGAGAGTTGTTTATGTGTGCTTTCGTGTGAGAGTCTCATAGCTTGAGTGTGCCTGTTATTTTGTGTTCTTCCCTTGTGTGTTCTACATCGACTTGATCATTTGAGTGCGGGGCTTGAAAGAATAAAACAGCAAAAAAAAAAAAGAACAATAACATTTCTTCTTGAAAGTACAACTCCTATTTAATATTCAAGCTGAGTTTTTTGTCAAAAAAAAAAAAATCAATCTTATTTGAATGAGAAGTATAGCAATATACATACACATAAATACGTACACTTCAAACATATACTTGAAAAGGAAAAAAATGAAATTACAAACATTCTCAGCCTTTATTGAACTCTGAGAGCAGCTTCCTTTAGCTAGCTCAAATAAACTCATTTTCCTTTCAGATGCAAAGGGAAACACATGGGAACACTAACACTTAGGAAGGTCTGCTGGAGGTGGTAGGAGAGATTCGTTAGGACCTTTTCCATTGTCCACTACGAATGCCATCTTAAGCCCCCATGTCGTGTGCACTTCTAAATGACAATGCATAAACCAAACCCCTATATAATTAAAAAAAAAGAAAAAAAATCAGAGCTATAGTTCATGAAATATTCCTATGCAATAATTTTGAACTCTTGACTAAAATTGATAATTGATTTCAATTTTTAAAATAATTGTGAAAAGGCTTTTTTGTTACCTGGATTATCAGCCCTGAATCTGATAGCAGTCCATCCACCAGAAGGTACTCCAACAGTATTTCTCTCAACAGGATCAACAAGATTGAATTTCTTCGGATCTTTCTTCGGGTTAAAATTCCCCAAGCCCTTTCCCACCACAAAGAAGTTAAAGCCATGCAAATGAATTGGATGGTTTTCGGGGGTTATGATTCCAGTATCTTGCAACACCAATTGAACAGTAGAATTGTAACCAAGTCTATAAAGTCTTGTCCCTGTCGTTGTCGCAAAATTAGTAAGCTGCGTCCCCGTGTAATTAAACGCCACCGGTGGCTTCCCTGGAAAATCATCGGTGAAAACTCCATTGATGTTGAAGAAATGGGCTTGAAGGAGAGCAATTTTAGGCATAACAAATGTGACATTGTTGATATCAGCTACCACTCGGCTTCCATTGACGCAGGTCTTGCAAGGGTTGACACCAAGACCAACGGTGAAAAGCAACGAATGGTCTATCTTGAGAGGAACCCTAGCAGGGTATTTTTTAGAGTTGAGGCTTCTGAGGGAGCTCGTGAAGTTGGTCGCTATTGGAGTGGCGTTTCGGGGTGGTGCGGCTGTGAGAATTGTGCGAGAGCTCGAGAGAGTTCCGGAGTAGTGCAACGTGGCGGTGGCCGTCTTGTTGTCGACGGCAATTGGAGCGTCCATGAATGGCGATGCTGCGACCAAGTATTTGCCAGCTTTCCTGTCTGCGGTTAGAAGAACGTTTGTCGTTTGGCCCGGAGTAATGACAATGGTATCAGTTTTGAAGGGTTTGCTGTAAACGGCGTCAACTTCAACGACTGTCAGATGGTGTCCGGCGATCTTGAAGAAGAGCTCTTCGTTGAGTGCAGCGTTGATAATTCTCAACATGTATGTTTTGCTCGCCTCTACTGGTAGTGTAAATCCACCTAAAATCAAAACGCATGATTAGAAGGGAAATAACTAACATATTATTCATAAAAGTCATCTCTATATTTTTTTTTTCCCCTTTTTGACTTGGCGAATAAAAAATGTTGTACTGAACCTGATTTTAAGATTTTTTTTTTCTGTTGTAAATGCCAATCAGTATAAAGTTATGAAAACACCTCTTTTAATGAAAAGCGGATAAAAATGTGCAAATTAAGCAAGGTAGTGAAGCATGTATATTTCTGTTTTACTTAATAATTACATTATATATATATATATATATATGTATATGTGTACCTTGTGAGGTGCAGCCTGAGACAGGCCCTGGCTGGCCGTTAATTGCGTGAGCGTCAGAAACGTTTGGAGCCAAGCCAGATTTCAAAGCCTCGTTGATGACAGCTTCCACATCAGATTTCCACCATTCAGCTGCAAATTATAATTTCAACAAAAAAAAAAAAGGATCACATATCCAGATTCTCTTGATTTGTCTTTTTACATTTTCTCACCAGAAATTTTTGTTGCTCATTCTCTCACTAGAAATTTGTATAGCAAAAAGTATGTTAATCAAATTAATGTATAATAATGCTAAGGCTCACCTAGAACAATAACCTTTTCACTGTGAGGTTTGGGGAATGGATAAGGGACGCCACGCTTGGGTAAGATGACAATGGCTCCATGGACCTGTGGCCCTGAGCCAGAGAATGTGTGCGTGCCACCAAAGAGTGCCTCTCTGACCTGTTACTGTAAAGTTGTATACATATTGTTGTCCTGGCTGTATGGGGCATTGCGTTATGTATGCAGGCCCATCGGCCCATCCCGTTCTAAGTTGTCTGATTCCGTGCCTTAATCAAACCCATAAAAATAACAATATTAAGAAAAAATTTTAATAGGTTGAGAATAAAATATATTTCGGTCTGCCTTTTGTCTTTCACCGTCCTATCCCATAATATGTAGAAGTAAGAGGCATAATCTAATATCTGTTTCGTATAATTTTGTGGAAAGACGTAGCACTACTTATGATTTTGTTTTTTTTGGTTGCTGCACCTTTCCTTTCTATTGTTTTGATACACAAAATAAATGTTAAATTATACTTCTTAATTTTGCATGTTATAGTGTAAGAACTAGAAAGGTGCTTCATGAAGGACTGGAAAATCAGCCTCGAATATTTTTCTATCAGAGAAAATACTCACCAATGGATGCTGACATTGTATTTGACATGGTTGACTACCTTGATCAAAAGGGTATCATCTTCTCTCGTGTATATTGTGGGACCAGGGAATTTCCCGTTCACTGTGACAATTTGCTTGCTCGAACATAATTTTGTGCTATTCTTCAATACCACCTACGTAACACATCCAGGAAATATTATTGCTAGGTTAGGTTATCATTTAAAATAACATAATTTCTTTAGCAGTTTAACATGGGAAATATTGTGGCCTTTATTAAACGACACTACTTTTTTTAGGAAAAAACTTCACTCCTAACTATGTGGCACTAGTCTAAATGAGCTGCTCCTTATGAAAGTTTGACTAAGCAAGTGAATATTCTTCTCCTAACCTCATTAAGCAATTGATAACGAGAATTGCAAGAAACACAATCTTTCGTGATCCATCATTTACGAGGGGAAATGAGAAGAACAAAAACTAATTGGTGTAACACTGGTACGTACACTAACCTACGATATTGTCCATAAATAATTTTTACCCCGAAAATGCACAGATTACGCAAGGTTTACTCCGGAATATTTATCAAACAAATGACGCAAAAAAAAAAAAAAGAAGCGTATTTATGCACCAATCTTGTAATATATCCTACTTAGAGAACCACCAAATTAGTTTTTACCAATACTACTACTTAGGAATGACATTGATTAGCAGTACTGCTCAATACAAAGCCGCTAATAATGTTGTTAGTTGTCAACTTTTTTACTAACAAAACACGTACTTACGTTGAACTTATAGTGTCGAACCATGCATTCGACCGATGCCGGAAACAGACAAGCCACGAGTATCAAGACTCGAACCCACGGCACCATCTCCATTTCTCTCTCTTGTCTCTCTCTCTCTCTCGCTCTCTCTCTCTCTGCCTCCACCACAAAAATTTTTATGTTTTTAAAATTAGTTCTCAACTGGTGCACTCAGAGGCAATTGTTGGAGCCAATCTTATAATAGAGTAGAGATGTTGAGACAGAATATAGTTCTCTCTGTTGCCACGTCGTTTTTACTCAGTTTGGTGGAGTGAAGAACCGTACTTGAGAGCGAAGCCCGACCGACGTACATACTTATTCTGGCTAAGGAAACTTGTGCACTTTTTTATTTTTTCCTTGCGTATCACACAAAGTTGTTATCCGTCAAAACCGTGGCACTTTTTTCAAAGCTAAGCTATATATAGGATTAGTTGAGCTCTTTCTCGAATCATATAAAATAAAAAAAATCATTTTTATCTCGTACGTTTAAAATTTCGTTACTTACAAAATAATAAAATTTAATTTAATAAATAATATATTTAGTAGACTAACACTTGTTGTTTTGTAAAGAATAAAGTTTGATATTTATATAATATAACTAATTTGTCAATTCATTTTCCTATCACAGAATAAAAATAAAAATAAAAATAAAAGAGAAACCGAGTTGTCAGTTGGACGAGGAGATCACCAGCTCTTGGGGGGTTTGGTGCAACCGTATGGGGTAAAGTGAACCAAAAAGTGGCTTATTGGTAACAACTATTCCACCACCTTGCTGAGAGCTCATTGGTCAATGAAAATGACATTGTCAACCAACTGAACAGAAACTTTTGTTAACTTTCAGCTTTGGTTAATTAGTTTTTAATGATTGTTTGAGATTAGGTTGATTCATTATTGGGTATCTAATTACCTCATGTGTTTACTTGTAACAGAAAGGCTTGCACAAGATATTAGGTACTGATCTATGTGCTTAACCACTCGTTAATTTTGAAAACTGTTTGCTAGCTTAGCTAATGTTATATTATATTATTTTATACAAACCAAATATATACAAAACACAATTTGAGTTTCTAACATATATATGAACCCAAGCTTGGAGCCGCCGTTTCCATAATTTTTTTTTTGTTTTGTATGTAAAATTTTATCAAACTTGTGTTTTATTTATTTTAAATTTATATCCCCCCTCCCCCGCACAAAAATTCTATATATATTATTTATCTCATCTTATTGGTCCAACATACCCTTGTCTTTATACTAATTTTTTTAACTCCTTCCCTGTAAACCACTACTTCTGTTATCGATATCGTAGTTGATTTAACATCACATGGTCGTTGTTAATGTTGCTTCATGTAAAATAATTGTTTGATGAGGGCATAACATGGCCCATTAGTATTTGGTGGGCATGTGAAAGACGAAAGGGGGTGTATTCACCGCAACAAATGTGTTATTGTTGAGGAATAGTTTTCAAACTCAAAATGCTTGCCACATTGGAGACGTAGTTTGCTTTCTCAAAGCAAAAGAATTTAGAGGGGTGGAATAGATGATGGCTGAAGCTATAAGCAAGTTTTGCTATATCGTTTTTTAAGGATTTAAAAGCTATAACTTTTCAAATGGAAATGGTTAAGAGTGTATATGGTAGCTGAGCCGTCCCATATATTTGGTGAACTTTTCTCAATAAATTATGAAATCTTATTTCAAAAACTATTTTCAAATCTCTTAGAATTTAAATTAAAAGTCAATACGAAACATGTATTTTTTAATGGTCCTCAAATTTCAATTATGATTCCCTTTGCATAATATAGCATGTGTTTGGAGAATTGATTCAAACAGTATAAAAGCTTTCTATTGTTACAGTATAAAGTAAAAGTGAGCTATAATATAAAGCTCTCTATTGCTATAGTATTTTGACCAATTAATTTAAATCAAGGTTCTCAAACACTCTAATAGACCGTAGTAAACAATAAAACTTATACGGGGATGAACTAATGAGTAGTGAGCAATAAAAAAATAATTTTTTTATTTTTATTTTTATACCATGCATTTTGAAGTTATCAAACAAAATTATCTTGTATTTTGAATTGTATCACATTTATATTTTCAGATTTTGAATTTACTTGAAGGTATAAATTTTTTCTCAATCAAAAGTCAAATGTGACTACAAGAACACCAAAATATCCTTAAAAAGAATAAGAATAATAAATGCCATTAAAATTAAAAATTAAAAAACTAAAAAAATATGATGGATATTTAGTTCTTTTTAGTAGTTAAAATAAACCGTTGACCAAAAAATATTAGCATGATTTTGAAATATGATGATGTAAATTGTGGTTTTAAGAGAAAACAAAAATCTAATCCTATTAACAAATATTAATTTTAGGAGAATTATAAAGTTCCATATGAAAAAAAAAATAAAATCATAGGGCGGAGTTATGAACCAATAAAGTTCCTTTGCTTTGTTCATGTGTTGTTTATCGTCTTTGGTGTCATTGATTAGGCCTTTTGTAACTAAACTTTGTAGAATATAATGTAAATAATTGTGATGACCATGTTTTTAGTTTATTTGTTAGCTCTTGAGGGTCACCCACTACAGAAATTGGTGTTGTTTGTTTGATTTTTCTCCCCTCTGATTCTGTTTTGCTCTTGGTAATATAAAACTAGGGCGTACAATTCTTAACATGTAATTGAGTTGAGTTTTAGAATTTTTGAATTATTGAGGTCCTATTATATAAAAAACATTAAAATTGTATCACGACTCAATAATTAGTGCCAGCGGGCAGCGAGACTTTAATTATAATTAAAATTATCCAGGAAAAAAATAAAAATAAGAACTATTTAAGTGCAGTTCACTAGTCCACTAATAATGGTATGTTTTTCCAAGGGAATTATGATTTGGGTTACGGGTCAAGTAAGTTTAGGAAAATGCTCAGTTTCAAAAAAAAAAATGTTAAGAAAATACAACCTAAGAGAGGGACAAGCGCCTTTGGCAACGTTAAGTTTCTTCTTTTTTTTTTTTTTTTTCAATTATTGTCGAGAGCATCAAAATGTAAAATAACAACGGGACAAGGATTGTACTAGTACGTACACATTTGGCTAATTTGTTTCTATTTTAATTTTATGAGAGTGATTGTAAAGGAGCTATTCTCTCTCTTGTTTTCAAATACATAATGAATTGCATGCAACTAGTTTTGCTACGCCTTTTTTTTTACCTGTTATTTTTTTTAGGAGAGAGATTATTCTAGGAGCGAATTGCTTTGTATAATGTAATTTTTGACTACCCTTTAACAAAAAGTCAAAAAAAAAAAAAAAAAGAACATTGAGGTGATCCATGATGCAGTGTGGGTTTGAACTTTAACTACTTGTCCGCAGGTTAAAAAGACCAAAAAAGTGCCGCGATGGTTTCTCTTTTTACTTACTTACTTCCTTACTTACTTACTTACTTATTTATTTATTTATTCTATGTTTGAAATTCAAGCCTATTTCTGTCACCAAAAAAAAAAAACATTTCTGTTTTATTTGATAAATACAACCTCAAGCATGTGCATGGAGGCCCAGGAAACAAAAGGGAAACATGAAAAAAACAAAATTAAAAAAAAATTAAAGGGGCAATATATATATTATAATTGTGGCTTATTCAAGTGTGAGCAGCTTCCTTTAGCTAGCTCAAAAGAACTCTTCTCTCTTGTCCTCTGTTGGTGTAATACCCAAGCATTTTTACTATATTAAAAATACAATAACTTAATGATTATGTTAAGATAAAAATACAGTTTAAGAAAAATATTGTATAATAAAATGAAAAATTATACATTATTACAATAATGTAATATAAAAAAATACACTGATAAAGGTTTGCAGCATGGAAATTACATTGCAAAAGTAATACAATGTAGAAATTTGATTATTTAAGGTCAAGCAGTATAGAATTAGACTGTTTAAGTTAAAGCAGTATAAAAATAATATTGTTTGAAGAATATGGATGAATAAGGAATGCTCTAGCAATATAGAAAATATACCGACAGTATAAAAAAATACTGTCAGTGTAAATTTTGATTGTACAAAGTTATATAATATTGAAATTATATTATGTGATGGATGAAAATAAGTATGAGAGGTTGCGTGACCTCATGAACGGTATGGAAAAGAATACCTGCAATATTGAAAAAAATACTATCAGTATAATTTTAGATTGTGTAAAAAGTCTTTGTGGGACCCATCATGGACACCTCAACGAATAGAAATTTGCCACCTAGCACATTGGGTGGCCCAATCATATAAAGCCAAGTTAAGCCAAAGATGATGTCAATGATGATGATGATGATGATGATGGTAAGTCATTAAATTTTGGTGGGAAAATTACCAAAATAACCATTGAAGTGGCCAAATCTCATTTTGCCAAGTTGCCCCAAATTTTAATCACCAAATGATGCTCAGTGGTGACTAAGCATGCAAAGTCATCGAATTTGGTAAAACATCAAATGGCAGTCATCACTTGGTTCATGTTATAAAAACCAAAACATGAACTAAAGAAATGCTTCATTTCTCCCCTAGAAAACCGTCTCCTCCTAAGGCCATTCTCTCTCAAATTTTGATAATTTCCAAGCCTCCAAATGATGTTTGAAGCAATTATAAGTGTGGACAATCAAGGACAAGCAATTGTGGAGGTAAAAATCCAAACTTTTAGTATGGGTTTTTATGTTTTTCATTGGGTTTGGCTCATGAATTGGATAGGGTTTTAATGGGTTGTGTTATGGATTGTTGTCAAGGGGACTTTGAAGGTTTTCAAGCAAAGGAAGGACAAGCCCTAGCAAGGATTAGGTAAAATTCTAGTCCTTGAAGTTAAGCTAAAGTTTATGTTTTTGTGCATCATGTGTTTGATGAAATGTTTTGGTCTATGGCATGTAAAATGGATATTATGGCCTGAATGGTTTATGTTCTATATTGATGGTGATGGTGAAGGAAAGAAAGTAAGGATTTTAGGTTTAAAAATGAAAAATTGTTAAATTTTGTAAAGTTTAACTAGTTTCAAAGGAATAGAATTTTGAGGGCCTTAGAGGCCAATTTATGTTCCAAGTAAGGTCTAGAAATTGTCAACACAATGAGAGAAACAACTTTTGTGAACAAAGTTTTGTAATATTCCAAAAGGACTAAATTGGAAAGTTTTGCTAATTCTTAGCAAATTTGAAAATTAGCCAAAAAGTCCACCTTAGCGATGGAACTTCTATAAAGTTAAAACACAAAAGTTGTAGAACACATCGAAATTGTTAGGACAGTGCAGGCAGTTTTTTAAAATTCTACTCGGTTTAAGAGTTATGAATTTTACGAAATTTTGAGCACAAAATTTCAAGAAATGGAAATGTTATGAAATGTTTGGAATTTGACCATGGAACTTTGGAAAGTTTTATTCCTTGGGAAAAACTGAACATTTAGTATAAAATGGTCATTTTTTGTTTTGGGAGCAAAAATGTAAATATTTTTGTGTTTCGAGTCAAAACCATAAAACTATACTGAAACTAAGTTTTCACCAAGAAATGTTGAGTTCTTGCATTGCTGTAGGCAATAAGTAATCATAGATACTAAGTTTTAAAAGATTTAAAGTTAGGTTAAGGAAAGAATGAAAGAAAAACGTTAAGGGCATGGTCATTTTATGAAAAATGGCCAAAACGGACTCGAAACGCCCGATGTTGAGAAACGTTCCTTAGTGAAAATTTTTCTGTAATACGTAGGTAATAGAATGGTAAAGTTAAGCAATAAGTTTTATAAAATTATGAAATGGACGAAAAACCCGTTTAAGGTAAAAATGTCATTTTTAAGAAAACATCTAAAACAGAGTCGAACACTCCGAACTAACAAAACATTCTTAGATTGAAAATGTTCAGTAATATGTTAAGTAACGAAACCTCCAGTGAGATAGGAAATTTAACGAAGGGATGCTTAAAAACAAAGGTAACCTGGTGGGTTATAAAGTAAAGTAAAGAAAAAGGTAACCCAATGGGTTATAGAGCTAAGTAAAAAGGTGATAACATGATGGGTTATAGGGTTAAGTAAAAGGTACAGTAATCTAGTGGGTTACAAAGTTAAAAATAATGGAGTATAAAGTAAAGAGAAGGGTAAACCGATAGTATACCAAGTTATGAAAAAAGGAATGAATGTTTAATGTTTAAGTTATGCTATTAATCGAGTAGATTGATCAGGACACATAGGCCAACTAATGAAAAGAAAAGGGAACGTTAGAGCTAAGCCTAAATATGTTTAGACCTCACCTATAGCATGAAATGAATAATTTTCAAATGTTTATATATATATATATATATATGTGTTTGTAAATGTGTTTGCAATTGTCATACAATTTGTTTTTAAAAGTATGTTTGCATTTATTATGCAAAAAGCTTTACAGTTTAAATCAAGATTTGCAATGTATTTGCAATTATTACGTTTAAAGCATGATTACATTTGATGTGCATAAAGTTTTGAAAAATCAAGTAAAAGATTGTAATGTATTTGCAAAATTTATGTTTAAAGTATGTTTTGCATTTTGTTAATGCATAATGTTTTACAGTTTAAGTAATTAGCTATATGTTGCGTTTGTTATGCAATAACTTTCAAAGAGAACAATTATGATTTACAAATGTATTTGCATATAACGTGATTGCATTTGATATACTCACTAAAGTCAATAAGAAGGTAAAGTAAAGATTAAAAAAATATATATCGTACCAGCTTCCTTGATGTGAGGTACATAAATAAAGTTAAAGTATGAAGTCCTTGATGTGAGGTATATGACCTCGGTGTTTGATGGTCCTAAGTCTTCCACAAGGGATGCCTCATGTTTATAATCTCATGATTAATGATATTGGTGCGAACACTAAATGTTATAAGATAAGGAAAGTTGAAGAACAAAGATAAAGGTTAAAAAAGAAATGAATATTTAAGTTTATAGAATATTCATAAAATGTTCATAATTGAGCATAAACGAAATCATGCATTTTAACTTTGCTTATATTCCTTATTATAAAATGTTATGTGTTAAGCTATGAAAAATATTCTGAGAAATGTTTTATATAAAATGTTTATGGAAAGCATTTTTATGTTCTCAAGAAATGGTTTACAAATACGTTTTATGAAAAATGTTCAAGAAATGTTTTACAAAAAACGTTTTCAGAAATATTTATAAAAAACGTTTAAGAAAAACGTTTTAAGAGAAAGGTTTTTATGGGAAAAGTTTTTAAAACATGTTTTATTTGTTTGTGAGTTTATGTTTGAACATACTGAGTGAAAGGTCATAAAAAGTTCCTTCATGCTGTAGATAGTCCTATAGGTAACCAGTAGGACCTGTTTGGGAAGTTTGGTGCTGCGGAGGGCAGATTCAAATATTTGGGTATAGATACCACTACGGTGTGCTTCCGCTACTTAAAGGAAAAGGTTTTCCACTATTTAGTATAGTGTTTTCAAAGTTTTAAGAAATGTTTTCAAGAATTTTAGATATATTTTACGAAATGTTTTATATAACTATAAAGTGAAGTTTTTAAGTTATGATTCAGTTAACGTTTCTTATTAAGTTTTAAGAAACGACTTGAAATAGTTTTAAAGTCAAGTGTTGAGTGGTGACTCAGCTTCAATTGCAACAGAAGTCGCAACAGCTTTTTAGAATGTTTTAAGGGATGTAAAAAGGAAAAAAAATATTTCAGTATTTTTTATTAAGTTTTAAGAAACAACTTGAAATAGTTTATAAAGTCAAGTGTTGAGTGGTGACTCAACTTCAATTGCAACAGAAGTCGCAACAGCTTTTTAGAATGTTTTAAGGGATGTAAAAAGGAAAAAAAAATATTTTAGTATTTTTCTTACTAAGTAAGTAAGATTAATGTTTAAGAAATGACGTTTAAGAAAGTTAAATGACTGCCCGAAAAGACGGATCGTCACAGTTGATCTGTTTCAAATGCAAAAGGGAAATACTTGGAATTTGCCATGTTAACACTTGGGAAGGTCAGCTGGAGGTGGAAGAAGAGATTCATTAGAGCCTTTCCCATTGTCCACCATGAATGCCATCTTAAGCCCCCTTGTTGTATGCACTTTCAGATGGCAATACATAAACCAAACCCCTATCAAGTAAATCAAAATGGATTTATAATCATTGTTTTCTCTCATTTCCTTAAATATATATTTATATGATAAATAATTCTTATCCATCACTCATTTTTTATTATTACTTTTTTTTTTTGGAAAAATTATTAGTGCTACCGTTTTGCACCAATTATATATGTCAATAATATCTTAGGTCTAGACTGGTTATGTAGTATAATATATACTACTATAAGAATAAGTCAATAAGTTTAAACCACACTTTGACAAAGGTTTTGTTAATAACTATTACCTGGATTATCAGCCTTGAATCTGATAGCAGTCCATCCACCAGAAGGCACTCCAATAGTATTCCTTTCAACGGGGTCAACAAGATTGAACTTCTTCAGATCCTTGTTTGGGTTAAAGTTCCCTAAGCCCTTGCCACCACAAAGAAGTTAAAGCCATGCAAATGAATTGGATGGGTTTCAGGAGTTATCCTCCCAGTATCTTGCAACACCAATTGCACCGTTGAACTATAAGCAAGTCTATAAAATCTTGTCCTTATCATCGTCGCAAAATTACTAGGCTGTGTCCCTGTGTAATTAAACGCCGCCGGCAGTTTCCCTGGAAAATTGTCGGTGAAAACTCTGTTGATGTTGAAGAAATGAGCCTGAAGGAGAGCAATATTTAGCATAACAAATGTGACATTATTGATATCAGCCACCGATTGGCTTCCATTGACGCATGTCTTGCAAAGGTTGACTCCGAATCCAACCGTGAAAAGCAAGGAGTGGTCTATCTTGAGAGGAACCCTAGCAGGGTATTTTTTAGAGTTGAGGCTTCTGAGGAGTCGATGAATTTAGTAGCAATTGAAGTGGCTTTTTGAGGTGGTGGAGCTATGAGAATAGTTCAAGAGCTTGAGAGAGTTCCAGAGTGGTGCAACGTGGCGGTGGTGGTCTTGTTGTCAACCGCAATTGGAGCGTCCATAATGGCAAGGCTATGACGGAATACTTGCTGACATTTTGATCAACAGTGAGGAGAACGTTTGTGGTTTCATTATAAGAAAAACTACATTTAACGATATACTATTTACGACATGTAGTTTTTGAATGTCATTGAAAAATACATACAACAAAATCTCCAATAAAGATGTCGTTAATGACATTTGAAACAATAATTAATGACATCTGTATAGACGCCGTATTAAAGCTCTCCTTTTAACGACAATAGTTTAGTGTCGTTAAATTATTTAACAACAAGTAAAAGATGTCGTTAAAGCTTTGGAGATTCTATGACACCCCTTATAGACGATGATCAATATCGTCTATAAAGGGTGTCGTAGAATCTCTAAGGTTTTGACGACATCTCCTACTTATCGTTAAATAATTTACCGACACTAAACTATATATTGTCGTTAAAATGAGAGCTTTAATACGGCATCTATATAGATGTGGTTAATTATTGTTTCAAATGTCATTAATGACATGTTTATTAGAGATATCGTTATATGTACTTTTCAACAACATTCAAAAACTATATGTCGTAAATAACATGCCGTTAAAATGTGGTTTTTTTTGTAGTGTTTGGCCCGGGGCAATGACGATGGTTTCGGTTTTGAAGGGCTTAGTATAGACAGCATCAACCTCGACGGTGAGTTGGTGTGCTGCAATCTTGAAGAAGAGCTCTTTATTGAGTGCAGCGTTGACAATTCTCAACATGTCTTGCCGGCCTCTACCGCTAGTGTAAATCTTCCTGTGATCATTATAATTATGACCCAAAAGTACAATGTAGATCAATGCACATCATAAAAAAATGTACGATTTTAAAAATTAAAAGATGCTTATTTTGCTCTTTTTACATACGTAGCTTGTGAATGGCAATTTGAGATTGGCCCAGGTTGGCCATTGATTGTGCGAGCATCAGAGACATTTGGAGCCAAGCCTGATTTCAATGCCTGGTTGATAACTGATTCCACATCTGATTTCCACCGTTCACCTGCACGTTTTAATGATACAGATGATCATCTCGGTTTCCAATGAGCTCACGAGAATATTCTCTTGTAGAGATCCTTAAAGAAGACTTTCAGAATAATTGGTACGCTTGATTTCTTTTCTTATATTTTCTCAATAGAAAGTTGTATAGTACTTAATCAAATTAATGTATAATAATGCTAAGACACACCTAGAATAAGAACCATTTCATCGTGAGGTTTGGGGAAGGGATAAGGGATGCCACGCTTGGGTAAGATGACAATGGCTCCCTGGACTGTGGCGCTGAGCCATAGAATGTGTGCGTGCCACCAAAGAGTGCCTCTTTGACCTGTTACTATAAAATTGTATATGTATTGTTGCCCTGGTTGAATTGGGCATTGTGCAATGTATGCAGGTCCGTCGGCCCATCCCGTTCTAACTTGTCTGATTCCGTGCCTTAGTTCCCATAATAATAGTACATAACAAATAACTTAGAGAATCATAAGGGAAAAAAAAAAAAAAACCTCCTGTAAAACAAAAAGGAAAAGAAAAAGAGACTCACCAGTGAATGCTGAGATTATATCTTGTTAGACTAGATTGAACCAAAATTTCTACAGGATCGTTCATGTCAAATTATTGAGAAGAATCATACCAAATTGCGGAAGCGTACCTGAATTCATGATCTTGAATTGATATGGGTTATTGCCTTCCAATTCAATACGTATTCCTTGAATTCTTTTCTGAAGATGGGATTTCAGAGAAGTAAGAATATCTGAAAATTTTCTGAATGAATGATACGTATGAATTGGGGACCATAACCAAAATATATAACTTTTGTTATTTTAGTGTATTTCCAGTTTCGCCCATCATAAAATCTGGAAATTACAAATTGGTATCTACACATATAATATTAACAAATATAACCCATACATTATTTTTAATACCCAATAAAGCCTTTTAACTTTATCTTAATTATATCACTTTAATTTAGGCTTTACTTTAAGATAGCATTATATAACACATTTAATTACATATGTGTGCCCACATGAAAAATTATTTTCTAACATATTTGACATGATTGACCACCTTGATCAAAAGGTGTCGTCCTCTCTCGCATATATTATGGGACCAGGGAATTTTCCGTTAACTGTGACAATTTGCTTACTTGAGCACAGCTTTGTGGTGTTCTTCAATACTACCTATATACACATCGTCAAGCACAATATGATCATGCTTTTAATAAGGATCAGCATAATTAAGGTAATGGAATTTGTCCTTATAATTATATTGTTGTGATCGCTTCATTACAACAATATTAACGATAATAGTATGTAAGAATTGCAAGAAACGCAAGCTTTCGTGATCAATTATTACTTGACCAAAAAAGAGTATGATCGGTACCATACAACAATGTGTAAACATAGGACGTATCCTAATAAACGACGCCAAAAACCCTACAGTTCAAATACCTCATGTTTTCTAATTTCATGTGAATGTTTATTACACTTATAATCATTAATTATCACATTATACTTTGCATTCTTCAAGTACTTATAGTGTCGAACCATGCAATGGACCGACGCCGGAAACATACAAGCCACCAGTATCAAGACCCGAACCCAGGGCACCATCTCCATTATTTCTCTCTTTTAATTCTCTGCTCTGCTATACATTTACTTTTCTCAATTGGTGCACAAAAGGACTTGACCAAGCCAATCTTATATACAGGTCTCCAAGCACCACCCTCTGCTAACATGTCGTTCTTACACAGATTGGTGGTGAGGAATTAAGTGTTATACTTGAGAGTTGATGACGAAGCTCGACACGCTTACATACTTAAGCTGACCAAGAAAACTATTTTTTTATTTTCTAATTTAGTGTTTTACTCGAATTAACTAAGTAGAAGAAAAGGCAAAAGCGCGACACTTTTTTTGAAGCGAAGTTATATATGTACGTATATAATATAGTTGGAATTATCTTCTCGAGGATACTGCAATTCGTCAACAAGCCAAGAGGAGAGGCCGAATTGAGATTTGGTACAGTTGAATTAGGTAAAATGTACTTCAGCTAACGGAACCAAAAAAAGTGACTTATTGGTGTTACACATCTAGAATATGAGATCACTTTGGTCAATGGAAGGTGACGTTGACAACAAACTTAAATGGAACCCACTTAACTTTTAATGTTTAAGTTTAGATTTTGGAACTTCTGGTTGCACATAAGAAATTTACAGCCTTTCCCAAAATATTAGGTGAATGTCGGCGTTCGCTAGCTTAATTATGATATAATTTCTGATTTTAGAGGAAAAAAATGACATAGACCAAGCTCAAAAGCATATATAGGTATACGTATATGGACATATATAAATATCTTTGTGCGGCGTCGCTTGAATACAAGGGTGGTAGGCCTATGTTGTTTCGGGCCTCGAACCTCGAAGAAGGCCCGTAAATGTCCGCAAGGGTCTTCGAAGAAAAGCCCGAAACGGATATAAATTAGGAGGGTGCGCTCCTTGGCTTAGTTTTAAATGGTTGATAAGCTTAAATTACCAATATACTTGGCAAAGTTGACTAGGACTAACTTTTTAATTTAAAAATAACATATAGTTTTTATATATTATAGTAAAAAAGTAAAAAATTATTATAATATACTGACTGTTATATGCTATAGTATTTTAAACCAAAAAGTTAATTCTAACTAACTTTATTAAACAACCTATATAGATTGATCTTTTAACAGTTTTAAATTTTGGAGGGATTGGTAATGAAGTGAATTGGCATTTGAAAAGAGACTTGAAAAGGAACAAGGATATAGGGTACACAAATGTGGGTCTATGTAGTCCTGAGTCTCGAAGAAGTCCCGTCCATAAGGGCCTTTAAAGAAATTAGGCCTACACAAGTAGAGCTTTAAGAGGGGGCCGTTCAAGATTTGCTACAAATTTAAAGCTTAGATTGATTTATGTCATAAAAAAAATATCTGTAAAAAATAATACCGTCCCGTTATCATGTTAAATTTAAAATACTAAATATATCCTTAAGTCAATATCTTTCTTTACCATCATACTAAATCTGGAGAGGAGAGGTGATCCAATGTGGAGCCAACAATCAAAGGCGCCGTGAGTCACCGCGGGAGCAGTCGCCACGCCAGAAGTCGAGACAGACGATGCTGAAGTAGTGGTGCTGGCAGGGATCCTAGTGGCGGGCCTTCTCCCCCGGGTGGGCAAACAGGTAGTCATGGCTCCAGCTGCATGTGCACCATCGGACCTTGAACTCGTACATCTAGAAGTGATCTGATGAGTATGGTCGTCACTGAGGTCGCAGTCGGAATCACTATCGGAGTTGCTGCAGGGGAGGCATTTCTGTAGGAGTGTTGTCGGAATACATGTCGGCAGCGAAGAAATCCTGGCAGTGGCGGCTTGTGAGGCGCTGTCTTGGTGCGGCCTCCTCGTGCAGTGACGCCGGTGGGAGATGAGGCGGTGGAGAAAGGCAACCGGTGGGGAGCCCATCACGAAACTGTTGTTTGTCTTCATGGTTTGCTAAGATCGTGAAAGAGAAAGGGAGAGAGAGAAAAACTGATGGGGAAAGAAGAAATCATGTAAAAAGGAGGGCAAAGATTTAAAAAATCATAGCCTTAAAGGGTAAAAACATCCGAGTGGATAAATCTTTTTAAATAAGTGTGGCAGAATATTCTGTAGTTTTACACTTTGTGGCAGAAATCGATCCATTATTTAGTTCTGTGGCATCTGTCGTAAATATCTCCTAAGAGTGCAGCTGGGGCTTTGTCTTGGATTTTACTTGAGAGATTTTAACACACATCATTTCTAAAGACTTTAACAAGAGAAATTTTGAGTTTTTTCATTATAACCTCAATACATCATTATGTGGAAAAACTTCATATGATTACAAATTACCCATAATTTCTCAAAAATATTATCCTTAAAATACTTCTTCTGCATCACCTACTCTACAGCTTTGCCATTTCTTCTTCAACAAAAGTTATTTCTAGTGAGCTTTAAGTCTCAGTAAGCAGGGAATACGTCCTATTTTGCAGGCAAAATCATTAACACATAATTATCATATGCATAAAGACTTGAATACATTCATCACATAATTGTCATTATGCAATTTGCGATGCAAGCATGCTTCTACTGTTTTCCTTCTTTTTACTATTTTGGACCCTCAAAGATGTTGCTGCCGACATAATAGCGGGTATAACTCCTAATCCCAATTCAGTATCGATGGTATCCAATAATTTAATTTTTTTTATTTGTTGTTCTGCAATAATTAAAATTGCTTATTCAAAAGACTAATAATCCTTTTGGGTTGACTAGATTTTTTTTTTCCCTTGAAAGTGAGTTGGAATAAGAGTTTCGGAGAAAGCAAACTGTGGTGAAAGAGACAGGGACAGGGACAGGCTTTTCCTTTCAAACGATAAGTGTTAGAAACAAAGTGCGCAGCGAAATTTTTAAAATTTTTCATCAGAGTATTTTTTAAAACACAAGTTTGACATGTTATATGTATAAATTAAACAGATCTTACTAACCTCAGTGTACCGAAGAACCTCCGCGACCTGTGTAGAGAAGTAACGTTCTAGAAGAGCCTCAACCAACTGGTCTTCTTTGCTATTCTCTATCCACAACCGGAGTGAGTGTGGGCTCACACGTACAGCTCTTCCACTGGTGACTCTCCTTCCAACCAATAGAGAGAACCCAAAGCCAGTGTTCGTGATTTGTGAACAAAAGCTCTCAGGGAGTTTTCAGATGCTCACTAGAAGAGTATCACTCTTAATCTCTCAAATTGATCTCTAAGTAAATCATTAGACTCACTCTTTTTTTATACCTATTGGTCCTAGGGTCAGTCCATATCAGATTAGGTCTCAAAAAATCGAAACAAAATCAAATTCGGATCAATATCTGATAAGATACGCGTGAAAACGCGTAATCTTATCTGCGCTGATAGGCAGGCCGAACTGTCTGATAGGCAGGCCGAACAGGCCAGTTCGGCAGGCCGAAAACGTCATCCGGCAGGCCGAACTGTCGAGAAAAAATCTCTGTGAATCTTTTATTTTCCACCCGAGATTCTAAAGGATAAAGTCTCAGTTTTGATTCAAATAGCCCAATAGAAAAGATATCTGATCAAAACAAACTTTATCAAGATAATCTCTAAGAAAATAAATTAATTCATAATAATTCTACAAGTTTATCTTGTTCTAATTGTCCAAAATTAAAACAACCGATAAACAGACAAGAATTACCCGAACGCAATAATTCAACAGGTTCATCTTGAACTAATTTTCTTACATAATTAATTCAACCGAAAAACAGACATGAATTATTTGATTCTTATAAATTTTAAACCAATTTGATAAATCCGACATAAGTCACCAATTATTGGAAAAGCACGCCGTGTCGTTACAGGATTTTGTGAGCTAGCAAAGGGGACCAAAATGGACCTATAAAGTTCAAGCTCATGATAATTATGAAACCCAATATCCCAGATATACATTTCACAATTATCAACTCCAACGCTACTCCACTAAAAGCTTAGAGTTGTACTCTCGAACTTTATAGAATTACGAAGCTCGTGTAGCTAAGTCTCCATGACATATCATAGTGTATCGCATCCCCATATGATCATCCATAACCGGCTTAAGGACAAGTTCTGTCTTACCTTCCCGATTATTTTTATCTTACGTTCCATTGTCTCACCATTAGAAAACTTACCATCCATAGATAGTATACCATTCGGTTACACATATGTATCCAAATGATTGAGCGCTCCAGTTTTCCAATTACAGGACAACGCATATAAGAGGATATCATTACTCCTAAAGAGGAGCTATGGATTCCATATCTATGAATAACAAGTCTACGCTATCAAAGGTCATGCCTCCAACGTACCGGCATGCATGCCACTATAGAGATGTGGGAGTCACCCATTGGTACATCAAAAGACACAAGTCGAGACAACGGGCCCATTATTCATCTCAAGATTAAGATACAATACAAATGATTGTCTAAAGTGAATCGATTTGCCGAGACAAAATTATTAATCCAAATCAATTCACTTTATGTCCCGATCCAACACATCGTCACCTATGACAACGTGCCAATGTTTCTATTCATGGAGTCCAACTCCGATGGTCAAGACAAACCATCTCCCAAAAGGGATATAGACAACATAACAATCTTTACATGAATAAAGCGCCCAACTTTATTCCCTCGATTGCGGATCATATGTTTTAGACCATCACCTTAAGAATCGTGTCTACCGCATAATCATCCCATCATATGCCCAACTCTAAAGGTTTAGACTGACAGTCTCAGACTACTGTTTGCTTATCATACATTCAACAAATATGAACGTAAAGAGGACAATATTTGGTATATATAAATGAATAAATTCTTTATTGATAAAAATGTCTCCAAAAACGTATTACATTTTTACTCCTTAGAGCATACATGTCTAACAGTCTCCTACTTGCACTAAGTGAGTAAATACTGCAAATTTCGCATCCCTATAGCTTCCACATGCCTCTCAAAGACTCTCCCAGTAAGTGTCTTCGTGAATGGATCAGCTAAATTGTCCTCTGACGCGATCTTGCACACCATGACATGCCCGCTCTCAACGAAGTCCTTTATCACATGATACTTCCGATCAATATGCTTACTCTTCTTGTGAAATCTTGGTTCCTTAGCATTAGCTACCGCCGCACTGTTATCACAGTACAGTGATACCGCTTTATCCATACCAGGAACTACCTCAAGATCCCCAAGGAACTTGCGGAGCCACACTGCTTCTTTCGAAGCATCACTAGCCGCCACATACTCGGCCTCCATCGTTGAATCCGAAGTGCAATCTTGCTTCGCACTTCTCCAACTGATGGCACCGCCACCCAGAGTAAACACAAACCCCGATGTCGATTTCCTAGAATCCAGACAGGATTGAAAATCCGAATCAGTGTATCCTAGAGGAGTTAAATCCTCACCCGAATACACAAGCATATACCCTCGAGTCCTTCTCAGGTACTTGAAAATATGCTTTACCGCAACCCAATGGTTCGGTCCTGGATCCGCTTGAAATCGACTCACAATCCCGACCGCATAGCTAATATCCGGTCGAGTGCAAAGCATGGCATACATGAGACTACCCACTGCAGAAGCATAAGGTACCTTCTTCATGTATTCTCTTTCTTCATAAGACTTTGGAGAGTCTTTCTTAGAAAGAGTAATTCCAGACCTAGATGGTTGCCCACCTTTCTTGGAATCCTGCATTGCAAACCTCCTGAGAATTTTATCTATGTAGCTGGCCTGTGACAAAGCTATTATTTTGTTCTTCCTATCCCGAAAGATCTGGATACCGAGAACAAAATTAGCCTCACCTAAGTCCTTCATGTCAAACTGCTTGGTCAACCATAATTTGACCGATGACAATGCCCCAACGTCATTGTCAATTAGCAGAATGTCATCTACATAGAGTAGTAGAAAAACCACCTTCTCATTCTTAATGTGTTTGTAAACACATGGTTCATCCACATTTTGTGAGAACCCATAAGTCTTGATCACTTGATCAAATCTTATGTTTCAAGAACGAGAAGCCTGCTTAAGTCCATAAATAGATTTTAGCAGCTTACAAACCTTACCCTCTTGACCTGCGACCTTAAACCCGTCTGGTTGTTCCACATAAATGGACTCATCAAGATAGCCATTCAGAAAAGCCGTCTTGACATCCATCTATCAAATCTCGTAGTCGAGAGCGGCAGCTATGGACAAGAGAATCCGGATGGACTTAAGCATGGCTACAGGCGAAAAGGTTTCCTCATAATCGATTCCTTCCTTTTGCATATAACCCTTAGCTACCAGTCTAGCCTTAAAGGTTTCGACCTTTCCATCCACTCCTCTTTTCCTCTTGTAGATCCATTTACACCCTATGGGTTTTACCCATTCGGGAAGATCCACAAGCTCCCAGACCCGATTAGTCTCCATAGACTTCATCTCTATGTTCATGGCCTCTGTCCAGAGTCTTGAATCAACATCCTCCATAGCTTCTACGTAAGTATAAGGATCCCTGTCATGTTCATCTGGTTCAGCCAAAAAGACTTCCCCATTGAACATATACCTCTCAGGTTGACGCCCGATCCTCCCACTACGCCGAAGCCCCTGAGGTTGTTGTTCAGGTTTGTTTGGTTTTTCTACACTGATTGGAATGGTTTCATTCGGAACCTCCGGAGTAAACGGATCACCCCTCAACTCCTCAAGCACCACTTTGCTTCGAGGTTTAAAGTCGTTCATGTAACTCGCCTCAAGGAAAGTTGCATTAGTTGAAACCACGACTTTATTTTCCTTTGGGTTATAAAAATAACCCCCTTTAGTCCCTTTTGGATATCCTACAAACACGTAAACTTCTGAACGTGCTTCCAACTTATTCGGATCCTTAAACAAGACATGAGCTAGACATCCCCATATGCGAATATGGTTTAAGGATGTCTTCTGTCTTGTCCACAACTCGTGAGGAGTTTTAGGGACCGATTTTGAAGGCACATTGTTCAAAAGATAACATGCGGTTTGCAGTGCATATCCCCAAAAAGATAAAGGCAATGATGAATAACTCATCATGGACCGAATCATGTCCAACAAAGTCCTATTCCTTCTCTCTGTTATGCCATTCTGCTGCGGAGTGCCCGGCGCAGTCAAATGGGATAAAATCTCATTCTCTAACAAGTGTCCCAAGAACTCTTCAGAAAGGTATTCCCCACCTCGATCAGATCGAAGTACCTTTATGGGTCTACCCAATTGCTTTTCCACTTCAGCCCGAAACTCCCTGAACTTATCATAAGTTTCGCTTTTGTGGTGCATTAGGTACACATACCCATATCTTGAGTAATCGTCAATGAAAGTGACGAAGTACTCATACCCTCCTCGTGTCCGGATGTTCATCGGTCCGCAAACATCACTATGCACAAGTTCTAGAACCCCTTCGGCCCTATTGCCCTTAGACCCGTATGGTCTTTTGGTCATTTTACCCTCCAAACAAGACTCACATTGAGCTATAGATTCCACCTTTAAGTGACTTAAAGGTCCATCCCTTACCAACCTTTGAATCCTATTCAGGTTAATCTGGCCAAGGCGCAAATGCCAAAGATAAGTCTTATTAGAATGAAAAGTTTTAAGTCTTTTTGAGTCATTATCATTTATCTCAGCATTAAGCAATAGGTCCATCTTAGGTTTGATAAAATATAGATTATTTTGCATCCATCCAGAACAGATAAAAGATTTGTTTTTACGAATCATCACTTTTTCATTAAAAGATACCACGTAGGAGTCTTTAAATAAAGAAGATACAGAAATTAAATTCCTTTTAAATTTAGGAACATAAAAACAATCTCGCAAAATTAAATTCCTATAATTATCAAAGTAAAGATGGACATCTCTCACTACTTCCGCTGAGACCAAGGATCCATCGCCCATCCGAAGCGTTAAGTCTTCACGAAGTAGACTTCTCGTTTCTTTGAATCCCTGCAGAGAAACACAAACATGATTAGTTGCACCGGAATCTATGACCCAAATGTCACTAGATTCCTCAACCAAACAAGTTTCTAAATATAGAAGATCACACCTACCTCCCTTGGAAAGGAAGTCCTTGCAATGCTTCTTTATATGCCCAACCTTACCACAGAAGAAGCACTTAAGCTTCTTTGGGTTCTTCTTCTTCTTCTTCTTGCTCTTGGTTGCAGCAGGAATAGAAGACTTGCCACTCTTGGCCCGTTGCTTCTTTCCATTCCCAGAGTTAGGATTGGAACCAGAAGCAGCTACCATATTGGCCTCTCCACCAGCAGGAGACTCCCTGATCAGCAGTTCAAACTCCTGTAACTGTTTCATCAATTCTGTCAAGGTCATATCCCGTCTATTGCTCAAATTAAAAGTAGCTCTAAACGGAATAAATTCCTTAGACAGAGTCTCAAAGACCATAGTCATCTGAGTTTCAGCATCGATGTCGGCTCCATTGGTTTGAGCCTCAACGAGGTAACCTATGACCAACATCATATGCTCCTTTACAGATGTCCCCGGTCTCTGTCTACAGTTTAAGAGTTTCCGAAGCGCCCCTTGCCGCTTTGTTATGGCCTGGCCTCCAAACATGTCCTCAAGATTATCCAAGATCTGCTTCGCAGTCTCATAATCCTGATGTTGAGCCTGCAGCACGTTGTTCATGCTAGCCATAACATAGCAGCGGGCCTGATCATTAGCATCTTTCCAGCGGTCGTACGCTTGGAATTGCTCATTACTTGAGTCTCCCGTAGGCTCGGGAGGACAAGGAGTTGTCAGAACATATTTCAGTTTCTCAAAGGAAAGGACGATGTCCAGGTTCCGTTTCCAATCGTTATAGTTCTCACCGGTTAATTAGTTTTTGTCAAGTATCGATGATAAAGCGTTTTTAGACATTTTCAATCTACAATAAAGAATCATATACCAAACATAAGCAAACATATATAATAATTTAGTAAGATAACACAATCATGTAAAATCATACAAATGTGTTTATGTGTCAAAACCTTGAAAATATCACAACCTTACAACGATAATTCCCAACTCAGAATTCAACAAGCTCCTAGGGGAGTCATGCTAAATTCAATCAGGAACACGAATCCCCTCCTGATTAATATATGCCATCCAGGACCCGTATATCCAGCATATATTAATAATCGTTTCTTTGGCCATTAATTTTATTAACAGAGCTCCTAGGGGAGGTTAATAATAAAATTAACGTGAGTGTTTAACCACCGTTTCAATATTTTATCCATGATTTATAATCACCACCTAGGGGTGTGCAACCATAAATCATACTAAAATACCTTATCCTTTCAGAGATCCAATCTGGTACATGATAGAAATCCCTTCCTAGGGGTCAGGACCACCATGTTCTTCCTATGGACCAACGATGGAGGCCTTAGGTTCTCTCTTCGAAAACCTTCTCCCACTCAATCTTTTGGAGTCAAGGTTTTATTTTAAAATTATGCATGAACAATTTTAATATGAGCGGCACTCCCTATTCTATATGGCATGTTATCAATATACATGGTAAATCATATTATAATGCAGACAAGCAAAGCTACAAGCATAATAATAATAATAACCGTAATATTATGGTTCCACCCTAGAGAATAGAAAACTAAGATTACAAGAGAATAATCGAGACATTTATCGATTCTTCATCCTTGAATCCTCAAGCTGTATCCTTCTTTATGTAATATCCATCTTTAAGTCCTCAATCCCGTATGAATCGAACACTTCATATTTCCGGTCAAATCCAAATTTAGTGTTTCTCATAATCGTCTCAAAAATAAAATTAAAACTGCATTGGAAAAATTGCACCTTTTCTGGACACCTGGCAGCTCTCGGTCGGCAGTCCGATCTGGGTGATCGGTCTGCCAATCATGGTGGTTCGGCCTGCCGAACATGAAGGTTCGGCCTGCCGGCAGAGCACCAAAATTTTTGCCCCACTGTCGGCTTGCCGGACCGTACGTCCGGCCTGCCGATTTGTGACCTTCGGCCTGCCGAACTGTGAGGTCCGGCATGCCGACTGAGCATAAGAAACCTTAATCCAGAAAATACAATTTTAATGCAATTCATCAATTTTATTTTCAACAATTCAAAAACATAAAATTAGAGACTCAGGAAATACCTGGAGGCGCCATCATCAATCTTTAAGATCCGACTTCTCGTTCCGTCTTCTCCGAATAATTATTTAATTACAAAATTCTTACAAATTAAAAATTAAATAACAATTTCTAGACGGAGATGATAGTCCGCCATCTAATTACATGAAAAACCTAGATACACATTCTAACCTCTAAAGAACCATAACCGGTATTAATTAATTAATAAATAATTAAACAACAATTTAATCAACCATAATTAATTAATAAACATTCACCACATAATCCATGACAACATATATATTATATAGAAACCTAGAGTGCCATCTCTCTATAAAATTTAATTCAAGCATTGGAGAGATTAAGATCACAAAATTTATGCATATAACATGATCACAAACTTGCAAATTTATGTAAAACCTCGGCTCTGATACCAATTGTTGGAAACAAAGTGCGCAGCGGAATTTTTAAAATTTTTCATCAGAGTATTTTTCAAAACACAAGTTTGACATGTTATATGTATAAATTAAACAGATCTTACTAACCTCAGTGTGCCGAAGAACCTCTGCGACCTGTGTAGAGAAGTAACGTTCCAGAAGAGCCTCAACCAACTGGTCTTCTTTGCTATTCTCTATCCACAACCGGAGTGAGTGTGGGCTCACACGTACAGCTCTTCCACTGGTGACTCTCCTTCCAACCAATAGAGAGAACCCAAAGGTAGTGTTCGTGATTTGTGAACAAAAGCTCTCAGGGAGTTTTCAGATGCTCACTAGAAGAGTATCACTCTTAATCTCTCAAATTGATCTCTAAGTAAATCATTAGACTCACTCCCTTTTTATACCTATTGGTCCTAGGGTCAGTCCATATCAGATTAGGTCTCAAAAAATCGAAACAAAATCAAATTCGGATCAATATCTGATAAGATACGCGTGAAAACGCGTAATCTTATCTGCGCTGATAGGCAGGCCGAATTGTCTGATAGGCAGGCCGAACATGCCAGTTCGGCAGGCCAAACACGTCATCCGGCAGGCCGAACTGCCGAGAAAAAATCTCTGCCAATCTTTTATTTTCCACCCGAGATTCTAAAGGATAAAGTCTCAGTTTTGATTCAAATAGCCCAATAGAAAAGATATCTGATCAAAACAAACTTTATCAAGATAATCTCTAAGAAAATAAATTAATTCACAATAATTCTACAAGTTTATCTTGTTCTAATTGTCCAAAATTAAAACAACTGATAAACAGACAAGAATTACCCGAACGCAATAATTCAACAAGTTCATCTTGAACTAATTTTCTTACATAATTAATTCAACCGATAAACAGACATGAATTATTTGATTCTTATAAATTTTAAACCAATATGATAAATCCGACATAAGTCACCAATTATTGGAAAAGCACGCCGTGTCGTTACAGGATTTTGTGAGCTAGCAAAAGGGACCAAAATGGACCTATAAAGTTCAAGCTCATGATAATTATGAAACCCAATATCCTAGATATACATTTCACAATTATCAACTCTAACGCTACTCCACTAAAAGCTTGGAGTTGTACTCTTGAACTTTATAGAATTACGAAGCTCGTGTAGCTAAGTCTCCATGACATATCATAGTGTATCGCATCCCCATATGATCATCCATAACCGGCTTAAGGACAAGTTCTGTCTTACCTTCCCGATTATTTTTATCTTACGTTCCATTGTCTCACCATTAGAAAACTTACCATCCATAGATAGTATACCATTCGGTTACACCTATGTATCCAAATGATTGAGCGCTCTAGTTTTTCAATTACAGGACAACGCATATAAGAGGATATCATTACTCCTAAAGAGGAGCTATGGATTCCATATCTATGAATAACAAGTCTACGCTATCAAGAGTCATGCCTCCAACGTACCGGCATGCATGCCACTATAGAGATGTGGGAGTCACCCATTGGTACATCAAAAGACACAAGTCGAGACAACGGGCCCATTATTCATCTCAGGATTAAGATACAATACAAATAATTGTCTAAAGTGAATCGATTTGTCGAGACAGAATTATTAATCCAAATCAATTCACTTTATGTCCCGGTCCAACACATCGTCACCTATGACAACGTGTCAATGTTTCTATTCATAGAGTCCAACTCCGATGGTCAAGACAAACCATCTCCCAAAAGGGATATAGACAACATAACAATCTTTACATGAATAAAGCACCCAACTTTATTCCCTCGATTGCGGATCATATGTTTTAGACCATCACCTTAAGAATCGTGTCTACCGCATAATCATCCCATCATATGCCCAACTTTTAAGGTTTAGACTAACAGTCTCAGACTACTGTTTGTTTATCATACATTCAACAAATATGAACGTAAAGAGAACAATATTTGGAATATATAAATGAATAAATTCTTTATTAATAAAAATATCTCAAAAAACATATTATATTTTTACTCCTTAGAACATACATGTCTAACAATAAGTTCCATTAATTTTTGTTTGCTTTTCTTTGTAGGAGAAGTCCAATACTTCCAAGCTTTGTTCCCCTCGGATGTTACGGGTTTTTGTCATTTTAGGATTTGATTTCAACGCACAGGAGCTGACTCTTCCTTTTGTTCACACTAGGCGTGACGTATTGCCCACGCTACTACATCAATTATAAGGATATGGAGAATGAGAGTCCCTCCAAAACATACATATATGTATATTATCGAGGCCGGGCAGGAATCCAAGAGCTGTAACCTAAAGGTCTAATCACATTGTGAATGAATAAATAAAATATTTTTGTTGAGTGTTAGGTTTAGGATGCGCTTCATTTGCTAACTAATAGAAAATGTTCTTGTTTTGGAATTATTATCCCAACATGTACGTGCGGGGTTTTTATTAGCGTTTTCTTTCACAGAATTTGAATCTCACAGAATATTCGCTTTATATGCATTTTATTTCCTATGAATTCCACAAATTTGTACACCTTTGAGTCGGTCATCTAGATAATATAATATTGAAAGAGAACCAAGAAAGTTGTCTTCAGGTTTCATCAATCAAAAAAATTAAAGAAATAAAGATGGAGTTGGGTCTTTGATAGTGCCTATAAAAGCAAGAAACAGCTAAGAATGGAAGAGTCACACCTTGAACAAGCCTAATTCACTCCCCAAGAGATACAAAGCTTAATTAACTAGTATGTCATAGTGCTCCGATGTTAATGTCTATGTGATCTGATTAAGGTAAGAATTTTACTCTTTTAATTTGTTTGTTCAGAATAATATACAAAAACTTGTTTAGAACTTGTTAAATTTGAATCAGAATATTGCTTTCTTAGCATTCTCTTGTTTTTTTTTCTTTCTTTCTTTCTTTTTTTTTTCCTCTTATAATTTTGGGGCAAATTAAAAAAGGGTTCTACGTTTGATCTCTGTTTTTCAAATGCTATAAAGTTTCAGTACATAATATAGCGTTTCATTAACTACTAGGAGAAAGTTTTTCAAAAAACTCGAGAAATTTTCAGAATTAGGCTGTTAAACTCATGACTTTGTTCTAGTTTTTAACTCTTTAAAATTACAATTTGGGGGCCTTGATTTAGGTTGGGACCTTAGGCAATTAACCTCCTCAATGGCCTAAGGTTTGAGCCATCAGTAGCACATATTTTTGAACGTGAAGTCTGATTATGGTCAAATTAAAATATAAAAAATGCAAAATTGATAATTTTGATACAAATCTAACGGTTCAAAATATAATCATGGAGTCCAGAACTATTGTCTCAATCTCCTATTTTCTTAACCATCCTCTTTATTATTTATTCGACATATTTTTTAAACTCAACAGCCTAAATACAAAAATAGAACCCAAACATTAAAAATAATTAAACAAATTATTTATGTGTCAAAATTTAATTGAAAAGATAATTAAGAGGACATAAAAATATGACAGTGGATCTTTATTCTCTAACTCTCTCGATAGATCTTTTCCATACCCTGAAGATTTTTTTGGGGGCTGGAAGTTTTGTTTTCAAATTAGTGATCACTCCAATTAGAAAGGGAAAACATAGAAAAGTCCAGCTATTTAGAGCTCAAATTAAGACGCATGCTGTTACATCCAAGATGCGATACACAGCCACTTATATATCTTGGGTTTGACTTTTATGTTATTTAATTATATTTTTTTATATCTTTTTAATAATATTATATTAATAAAAATATTATATTAATTAAAATATTATATTTTAATTATATTAATTAAAATATTTTAATTGATATAACATGATATTATTAAAGGACAAAAAAAAACATGTAAGCTAAATCCTTGCATCCCACCGCCACTTTTCAGGCATCTAAGACCTACGGGAACCTTTTTTTTTTATTTATTTAGGGAATCTAAGACCCCACAACAACTTTTCATTTTTTTTGTGGGGATTTTGAAGGCAATAAATGCAATATGACAGAATCTCCATAAAATTACGGCAGAACTGCACGTGCATCTCATTTTCCAGCCATTAATGAAAAACGATCCGAGCCGTGGAAAAAAAATAAATCAACGGATGAGATTATTTTTATGCATCTGATTGAGATTTATACGTTGGGATGCACTACTGTCCATTGTCCTCTTACTCACAAAGTCACATGTGACAATTCTTTCCACTAGTGGATGTAAAAGTTGCATTTACATAGGTGATAGTGTTTGGCAGGAGCGACTTTTTATTCATTTTTTTCAGTTATAAATAATATAAAATTTTTATATATTATAATAATAATAATAAATTATTATATTATAAAATTTTTATATATAATAATAAAAATAATTTTGACCAGGCCCTAACACCCAAAAACTCTATAGCTGGCTTCGTGGAGAATAGTCAACCAAATCGTCTCTCTCTTCGGCATCATGAGAGAACAGTCCGAGTGGTGTACACAAAATCTTCTTTGAAGTGCCCATCTTAGCCAAGACAGTCCACACGTTGACATTTTTCCATGGAATCACGAAACGGATCAGAGCACCACTAAAAAGTAGAAAATCCCAGTACAATAATACAATCCTCACTGCCCCTTGAGTTGTGTATTAGTGAAAAGTTCTTTTTCTGTTTTCTTACATGATTTGAGTTGCGGCCAAATGAAGCACCAGGTTTGGACGCTTTTTATCTCTCTGTTTTCCTATGTTAAGTTGCGGCAAAGTTTTATTTTTCATGCCCAGATTTTTTTTTAAGTTTTTTTAAACCAAAAAAAGGCTTCCTGTCCCATATGCAATCCACTGGTTTTTGGATAATTTTTTGCCAAACCCCACTTGAGTGCCTGATAATACATATGCCTTTGGCAAAATTAGTACAATATTGGTTCGTGGAACTAGACTAGCTGGTGAACTAACTGGGTTTGAAGCAAAATATTATTCCTTTTATTGAAGCAAAATTTTTGCAGCAACAGTTGCATAAATAATCAATGTGATGGAGAAAAAAAAGTTGATTCGTGAAGTGGGCTGAGTGTGTTTCATGTTTGTAAAGAAAATTGTTGCACAGTTTTGGTTGTTTGTCTTCTGCAGCTTTAGTTAACTTCCAAATCCTGCTGTAGTTCAGTTCTGAGAGAATTTTCTGAACAAGCAAGTTGCATATACGTAGTTTGAGAAGCCATGGAGAAGGATGACGTGTGCACGAAAGATGGGACGATCGACCACAGTGGAAATCCGGCTGATAGAAAAGTAACCGGAACCTGGAAGGCCTGTCCTTTTATTCTAGGTACATTTACAATCTATTTCTGGTACAAGTAAGCGGAACATTTCTAGTCATGGAAATCAGTTGCTTATTTATTTATTTATTTTTCCTTTCACCTTTTGCTTTGTCTCTAGGAAATGAATTTTGTGAAAGATTGGCATACTATGGGATGAGCTCTAACCTGGTGACATATTTCAAGGAACGGCTACATGCTCATAGTTCAACTGCCGCTAATGATACTTTGAATTGGAGCGGAACGTGCTACATCACGCCTTTGATCGGCGCATTTTTGGCCGATTCCTATTTAGGAAGATACTGGACTATTGCCGTTTTCTCAACTATCTATGTCATTGTAAGTTGGACCTACTAAAAGTTCTGAATTCTGATACTTCTGCCTAGTTCTTAATAATCTTGCATGCCTAGACCAAATGGTGCGGAACTCAAACTGGAAATGTACCCAATTGTGCCAATTAAACTTTCAATTCCTTACCCTCTAGCTATTTCCAGAGCTGCAAATTGCCCAGAAGAGATTTGAAAAGTTTACTTTTGTTACTTGACAAGACTACTTTTTCTCATTTTTCTTCGATTTTTGAACATAGGGGATGACATTTTTGACTATGACAGCATCAGTCCATGGCCTAAAGCCAACCTGCAATGCAAAAGATGGTTGCCATGCTACAGATGCACAAAAAGGCGCCTTCTTTTTTGCTCTTTACACGATAGCGCTAGGAACCGGCGGGATTAAGCCTTGCGTCTCCTCCTACGGAGCAGATCAATTTGATGACACTGACGAGGTTGAGAAGAAGCAGAAGGCTTCTTTCTTCAGTTGGTTTTACTTCTCAATTAATGTTGGTGCTCTCATTGCTGGCTCTGTTCTAGTATGGGTGCAAGAAAATGTGAGCTGGGGATTGGGATTTGGAATTCCAGCAGTGGCCATGGCAATTGCCATAGTAAGCTTCTTTTCAGGTACTCGGCTGTATAGAAACCAGAAGCCCGGAGGCAGCCCCCTAACACGCATTGTTCAGGTGGTGGTGGCAGCCGTGAGAAAGCGCAATGTCCGAACTACCTGCAGACAAGGCTCTTTTGTATGAGGTTGCTGATGCTGAGTCTGTTATCCAAGGAAGCCGAAAGCTTGATCATACACGAGATTTTAGGCAAGTTTCTCAACTTAAAAGCTCAATGAGAGTCAATTACACTTGTTCTCTAAAGTGGAACTAAATTACGGTCCCGTTTGTTTCATAGTTTAAACCATAATTCAAATACTTAAGATATTATGTTTTTTATTTGAATTTATGTTCAAACTTTTTATTGGAAACTATGAACCAAATGGGCCATAAAAATTTATACGTAGACAAAAATTTCTTTAAAGAGAAAAATCCATAACTTGAAGTTTGCTATTGTTTTGAAATGTCTCTTACCAAAAGTTGTACTCTTTCAGATTCTTTGACAAAGCTGCAGTGGAGATACAAACTGACCACATAAAGGACTCGGTGAACCCATGGAGGCTTTGCACAGTCACACAAGTAGAGGAGCTTAAGGCCATCATACGGCTGCTTCCCATATGGGCCACAGGCATCACGTTCTCTGCAGTCTACAGCCAGATGGGCAGCTTATTCGTTTTGCAAGGTAAGACAATGGACCGCCGTCTTCACCCCTCATCATTCAAAATCCCATCAGCCTCCCTCTCCATCTTCGACACCATCAGCGTCATCATTTGGGTCCCGATTTATGACAGGATAATTGTCCCCGTGGCCAGAAAATTCACAGGCCACGAGAACGGCATAACTCAGCTGCAGAGAATGGGGATAGGCCTTGTCATCTCCATCTTCGCAATGTTGTCTGCAGGCATTGTGGAGAGCGTCAGGCTTAGGATTGTTCGGAGGCACGACTACTACGAGATCGAGTCCATCCCCATGTCGATTTTCTGGCAAGTTCCCCAGTATTTCCTCATCGGGTGCGCAGAAGTCTTCACATTCATAGGACAGCTGGAGTTCTTCTACGAGCAAGCGCCTGACGCAATGAGGAGTTTCTCCTCTGCTCTGTCGCTCACAACCGTCGCTTTGGGGAACTATTTGAGCTCTCTGCTTGTGACAATTGTCACCAAAGTGAGTACCAAGCATGGCAAGCTTGGATGGATCCCGGACAATCTGAACTATGGTCATCTACATTACTTCTTTTGGTTGTTGGCAATCCTCAGTGTTTCAAACTTGGGCGCTTTTCTTGTCATCTCTAAGTGGTATACGTACAAGAGGCCCGTTGGAACTCTCCGTTGATGGTCATCCTGTCTGGTTTAGGTGTGTGATATGAAGACACCATCATGTTATGTCTTTTTAAGTACTTGTGAATGATATAGTGTACAAGGTCTTCTTAAAGAGCACATAGCTTGCTAAATGCTACTTTTTTGTTGTTATATTATGCAATTCAAAGTAACAAAGGATAAAGTGTGCCAAAAAAAGAGTGAACCAAAAGTTATGAGACCCTCAAGTGTTCACATATCATGTATTTAAGTGTTTAGAGGACGTCAACTTCTAGAGAAAGGACAATTTTTTCAACAACGGTTGGTTTAAAAACAACAAATGTGATTAATGAATTCTCCTCGTGGCTAAGCAGTCGAGATATTGAACACTGAACATTTGATTGAATTTTTGGCCCATTCTAAGATGAGGGGAATGTCAATTTAACTAAAATTATAGATATGATCCATGATCCTACACCAATCAATCACGAAATGGGAGAAGTTTTCTTTTGTTATTTTTTCATCAATGCTTGCTTAGTCGAGGCTCATCCATGCCCAATCCCAACGGACAAACCTTCAATCTGCCGCTGGCTCTATAATCCACCCATTTTGAAGCCCTATAGTTCTTGGTGGGTTTCTCCACTTTCTATCGAGTGAAGCACCGATCGCAACTTTCTTAGAAACGCACCCTTCAGGCTACTTCCTGATCTGGTCAACTCAAAAAAGCGCCAGGTAGCTTTGTGAGTCTGCAAGACTAGTACTTTTATCAAGTGTAAAGCAAATTGGTTGAGTCCGTACGGGAAGCCTTCTAAGGGGGCAGCAGGTCGGATGGCAAGCCCCCCTCCTCTCTTTCGAGCAAACAACTAGAGATGTGAACTGTATCGTGGCCACAGTAATTGAGGTTCGTTTTATTTGCGGTGGGTTTGGTCCACTAGATTTTGTGTTGTGTTCCTGCCAGTTAAGTACTCCAAAGTTTAGATTTGGGTTGTGCTTATATCTACTACTAATGTTGGAACATTTGGTTTTGTTATGTCACAGTTTTTTAGATTTACTATTAAATTATGCCTACAACAATGTCATAATTTATATTAAATAAAAAACATAAAACAGTATAAAAAAATATACAAGGACATAAAAAATCTGTTAAATATTAATATGTAAGTCTGAGTGACTATTTTATGAATGCAAGTCATAATTGTTTTACAATTCTAAAAGTTGTATTGGTAATGTTTTACCTTAAAAAAAAAATTATCGTGTTTAGGGTTGTGTGTTGTGTGAAAACGACAACATCATAGACGACAATGACTCAGAAAATGACAACCTCTTTAGAAACGGTATCATTTTTAGAGACAAAAATTAAATTAAAAGCGACATACATTACAAAAAAGACGTATCTAAAATAATAAAAAAAAACCATCAAGGAGAGACGACAAACATTAGAAGCGACTAGTATTGTTCTACAATTCTAAAAGTTGTATTGGTAATGTTTTACTTAAAAAACATTATCGCGTTTAGGGTCGTGTGTTGTGTGAAAACGACAACATCATAGACGACAATGACTCAGAAAACAACAACCTATTTAGAAATGGTATCATTTTTAAGGACAAAAATTAAATTAAAACGACAATACATGACAAAAAAGACGTCTTTAAAATAATAAGAACCATCAAAGAAAGACAGCAAACATTAGAAGTGACTAGTATTGTTTTACAATTCTAAAAGTTGTATTGGTAATGTTTTACTTACAAAAAAATTATCACGTTTAGGGTCATGAGTTGTGTGAAAACGACAACATCATAGATGACAATAACTCAGAAAATGACAACCTTTTTAGAAACAATATTATTTAAGGACAAAAATTAAATTAAAAACGACAATACATGACAAAAAAGACGTCTCTAAAATAATAAGAACCATCAAAGAGAGACGACAAACATTAGAAGCAACTGGTATTGTTTTACAATTCTAAAAGTTGTATTGGTAATGTTTTACTTAAAAAAAAATTATCACGTTTAGGGTCGTATGTTGTGTGAAAACGACAACATCATAGACGACAATAGCTTAGAAAACGAAAACCTCTTTAGCCACGGTATCATTTTTTGAAACCAAAATTAAATTAAAAACGATAATACATGACAAAAAAAACGTCTTTAAAATAATAAAAACCATCACAAAGAGACGACAAATATTAGAAGCAACGGGTATTAGAGTCTTATATTTATAACACATTTAAACTTAAAATAAAAAACTTTCGTGATGTTAAAGTTGTAAAGATTTAAACTGTACACCTCAAGTTGCAGGTGCTGCCAGCCCAATGGGGCATTTTGAGAAATGGCCTCCGGCCAAAATTTCTTTTGGCAAATAGACCACTTTTTTTTAGATAGTTTTTTACATTAAAAAAGGCTTTTTGGACATCAAAACGGTTCTAGTTTTTTTTTTTTTTTCCATCATGTTGAGGTTCCTTAATCTGCTACAGTCATTTTTCTTATTTTGTTGAAAAAAACTGAGACAGTTTACCCGTACAAAAAAACGTGTTTTTTTTGTTCAAAAAAAAAAAAAAAAACTTTTACCCAATTTATTTTTTTTTTGTCCTTTTTATCAAAATCTTCCCAGCCGAACACCCTGCCGAATGAACGTTTGATGTCAAGTGAATACTTCCAATATATTTATTAGGGTTTTATGGTTTTGAAATAATGAAAGTCTATCTCCCATTGTTTTCTATATAAGCCGGTTTCTTTCTCATACACGCGAAGCTATAGCTTTAATATAATTTATTAAATATTGTTATATTGTAGACACCAAGAATTTTCAAGATCAAGATGGTCCGAAAGCGTTACGAACCAGCAAAAACAGGTAAAAACGCTATGTGATCTCCTAGCTACAATTATTGCAAACAAAAATGTTTTCACGAATTTTTTGGAAACATCAAACCAGAATTTTCTCTTCCTAAATGTTCGATGAAACGCTTGTGTATAATATCCTAAATGGTCGATGAAATGCTTGTGTTTAATATTTTCTCTTGCAACTTTGCCGGACTTGCCTTCCAAGTGTTCGACAAAATGTTTCTTCAGCACCTTTTTTTTTTTTTTTTGGTTTAAATGATTTTGAACAATTTCAGGATTTGAATTGCTCAAGTCCATCGATTACGACAAGTACCTGTCGAGAATGGGAGTGGGAAAGGAAGACTACCCGTTTTGGAAACAAATCGGAAAGGCTTTACTCTCTGCCTACGCGCTTGTCGGCGCTTGTTGGTGGTACAACGAGACTTCTCCATTTGGTTGGTGGACGCTCAAGCCTAGGCCCAAGGAAGAAAAAGAGTTGGCGCACTTGTATGAGCGGAGAGAATTTCCGTACCCGGGAGACCAGGAAGCGATGGATGAGTACATTGCAAAGGGTGGTATGATCGGCACGGCAATCGGCTTAAAAGGGATCTCTGAGTCGGAAAAAGAAGCGTATAACTATCACAAAGAGTTGCAGGACAGGAAGTTGAACCAGGAAGCTCAGAAGCTCTGGCTCAGGATGAGGAACGAGGTCATTTCGGAGCTGCAGGAGAAGGGTTTCGACGTTGAGTGAAATTTTAATCCTTTGATGTTGCTGTATGTGTATTTAGTTTGGAGATTTGAGAGTTAAAGCTTTGTGTTCTGGCCCTGTGAAACTTTGATGTTCTTGATATAAAATAAATTAAGAATAAAAATTTTCAACTGTTTGCTATTATCAGATTATAGATATGCGTCTTTTTTGAAGTCGATTTTGTATGTTTGATGTGGACGAGTATTACCAGCAAAAGAACGTAGAAGAGAATGCTGAAGTTCTCGTCTCAGTTTTATCATTGAAGCCAAGATCAACAAACCAACAAAGTTTCCTCTTTGCGGTAAAATTCCTGCTTTACAAGAGAATGCTCTACCACTATCACATTCGAAAGCAAAGTAATGAAGGAAAAGAGTCTTTTTTTATCTTTAAAAAAGGGGACTTTTAATTGCAAACTAAAAAAGTTTATTATTTTTTTGGAGATATAAAGCATGTCCTTCGAATAATTGTTAGAACTAATTGGTTCTAACTAATTATAGTGTAAGGTTTCAACAACTAGCATAAAAATTAAAACGTTGTTACAGTGTTTTTACATGCTACAGTTCTTATACTTAAAACTATAGTTCTAGCCAATTTCCAAACGGTCCAAAATAGATCTCTAAATTGAACTTGAAATTTCATAAGCCATCTTGCTTTTAATTAGGAGGAGTTCCAAATACATGTATTCATTATTCGAGCCGCAAACTTATGGCGAATTCCCCAGCAGAGCAAGTTGGGAACAGATTTATAGTCTACTTTTATTGCCGTTGAAGCGTGGAGTCAGGTAAATGTCATAACGTATGCCACTGAAATATAAAGAAGCTCACGAGAACTGCATGTTCTAGTGTCAACTTCTTGGTGGTAAATACGCCGTGCTTAACACGGGCACTCGTGTCCAGTGAACCAAGTTTCGGGCGAGAGAAAACAAAATCATACACAAATACACTTGAGATAAATAGCTGAAAACGAGTCTTGCTCTGTAACGATGGCATTAATTTCGTTACATTTGGCCAAGCAGATTAGCATATCATTGAATTCACAATTGTAATTTTTACCAACCAATAAGTTCCATGGATGACCAACTACTTTGAATAGTTTATTGAAACTTAACAAACTGGATTCAACGGTATCCCTCAAGCAGATTATTTATAAAAAAAAAAAATGCTAATTTCCTTTACTAGCACCAGTGAGAACATAAAAAGACAAGTTACGCAAAGAAATAACAATATAATTAAGCTTTAATAAAGAACGAGAACAACAAATTTTATGTCTTTACAGCGTGGCACTCAAGAACAAGCAGTGTAACCTTTACAAAACATTCTTCGCCGCCAACAAATGCGAGCTCTTTAGCCTACTCTTTCCCGATTGAGTTCTCCTATGGCTCCGCAATGGCGTCAAATAGAACCTTAACAGGCCGTTATCAATGTTGCTCGGCGAATATCTTGCACTCCGATTGCGTTGCAGCATAAACTCTTCTCTGCTCTTCAACAAATTGCCTTTGCTCTCAACACCACCACCACCACTTGCGTTACTCAACATGCCAGCCATTTTAGTATTATGGTTCCTACAGCTAACACTATAGCTACGAATAAGCTTCTGACTCACGGACCCATTTGCTTCTCCATTAGCCACCCTCAGTTTTTTCCAAGAATCATCATCACCCACATTTCCTCCTACCAATAACCCTCCGTCGTCTCCACATCTCCGCTCGCTTCTCCGCTGCTTCAGACCCCACAAGTTCCACGTTTTGTGCCACCCTTGGGGCTTCTTTAGCCCCTTTTGATCAACACCACTTGGTGTAACCGGAACAGCTTCGTTGGAAGCAGATTCAACACTCTCCAAACTCTCATCTTTGACAGATTTCAGCTTGGCATCCCTCAAATCCCTATCAGTAATCAGCAGCTTTGCTCCGTAGAACAGTTCCATTGTCGCCGGAGAAACCTTGGCGTTCGACATCGGCTTCAAGTCATCAACCTCAGCCAGAGCTCCTCTCCTGTGCAGAGAATTCGGGCAATCGAAACTCCTTCGGCGCCGAGAAAGCGACTCTGAATAGTAATCCTTGGTCTGCGCAGAACCACCGGGGCTCCTCTCCCCGTCATCGGCCGAACTGCCCTTTGCATTGTTCGATGACCAATTCTCGGCCTCGCCATCGGAGAGCTTTGCATCCTCTACGACGGAGAGCATCGGACTCAACCGCGGGTACGCGGCTCTGCCCATCAAATACCCGTCCAGAGAAGCTCTCGGCTCGTCGAAAGAGTATCTGAAATCATCCAACGACATTCGACCGACGTCGACCGACAGCCTCGGATCGGTGTCGCAAGATCTGCGCCCTAAGACGTACTCTCCGACCTCCGATTGCGTCTCCCTCGGCCGCCTCGGGCTCCGCTTCTCGACCGCCGAAACTCCGCCGTCTTCAAGCTTCTTCGTCTTGGCCTTTCGCCGCCATTTTGCCAATCTTTTGCTCAGACCTGACGCTGCTTCCCAAAACGTCCCCGCGATGTCCTTGAAATCCCTCGCCGTACCGCCCTTCTTCCTCCGCCATTCGAGATCTATAAATTCCTTCATCGTCTTCAGCTCTATTCCCTCTTCGTCACCCTGATCTCCTCCATTCCTCATCACATCCTCGCAAATCCTAATCTCACTCTCATTCTCATTCTCATTCTCGTTCTCGTCCTCTTCCTTCAACTCAAACCCTAGGTTCCCCAATTCGACCTCGAACTTCCTCGGCACGCCTTTCCTCTCGTCGTCGAGGCTGAAGAGGTGCCACAGACTCTTGCTGCTGTTGTTGTTGCCACTCCGAGCCCTAATGTCGCACGACCTCCGCCGTAGACACTCCGGAGGGTTCGAGAAGTTGTCGGATCTCCGACCGGAGCATGATTTGCTGCGCCGGAGCTCCGAGCCGTTGGGGACGTGAGCCCCAGCCGGGGGCTCATGGTTGGCGGCGGCTTCGATTCCGGCGAGGCGTTCGCGGAGGCATGAGGCGCAGAAGCCGGTGATGGGAGTGCTAGGGTGACGGTGACAGATGGAGAGACGGCGGGTCTGGGATTGGGATTGGACGGTCATGGTGTGGGCTAGAGCTCAAGTGTTGGAGTGGTGGGTACGGAGTGCATTTTAGGAGAAATGACTAGGAAGAAGAGTGGGGACTCATTTACAGAGAGAAAGAAGAGAGAAATCAAGAGCAGAAAAAAAAAAAGGGAAGAGAAGAAAAAAGAACACGAAAAGCTGAAACCCCAGATAAACCCCTCTCTCTTTCTGTCGTTGGATTTTATTATTCCCGATGCAAATGCATCTTGTTTTTTCACGGAAAGCAAAAGGGGACAAAATAATTTTTCAGATGAAAAGCTAAATCGCCACCAACCTTTTTATGTTTGTGGCTGTTAAGAATTCGGGAAATTTTGATATGGAACTGGATGGGTGTACAAAGGTGGGTTCCATTAACTTTGCTAAACTAGTGTAGAAAGTTGGAATATTTAACAATGGTCATAATTTAAGAGCTTAGCACAAATCCCCTATGGAAGTTTTTGCTCAATTAGATAGAAATTTTGTATTCCCAAGCTTTTCTGTTTTTTTTCTTTTTCTAGTGGAGAATTTTAGTAGGATGATAAAAAGTAAATTCTCAACCAAAAAGAAAAAAGAAAGAAGAAGATATATTAAAAGAAAAGGAAAAAGAAAATATTGATCTCGAAATTTTTTGGTTGTTTCTTTTTTGGTGAAACTTTGGTATTTTAGCCTATCACAAACGGCACAAATTTTTAAAGGCCTCTCAAGGTTTTGAATGGTTTAACCTGATTAATCTGAAATCGACCTATAAAGAAACCCAAAAATCTCAAGGTTTTGAATGGTTTAACCCAATTAATCTGAAATCGACCTGTAGAGAAACTCGAAAACAATAAGAGTCTTCCAATACTAACAATCGTGTTCAGAAGGACTTAAACTTGAGTATGCTTGAATGAAACAGCCTGTACTGATGGAACCGGCCAGACGTTTAACATATGAGATTGTCCACAATGTCATTGATTAAAGGGCCCAACAGAAACGACAGAGAGCAAAGTGCCAAAATCCAACTTCCTCACCGTGCGCAGAGTACGCCACCATCGGCATAGATATGCGCACTCATGTGTTCTTCCACAAGCTGTCTCGCTATTATAAACTTTTGGGAAATAAAAACTTCACAGAAAAGACATTTGTGGGACCAGAAACTCATTACTATGTGCAATGCAACACATTATGGCTTCTTCTTTAATAATCTCAAACGTTGTTTAAGACAAGCTTTTAACTTGCAAAAAAGGTCGCTGAAATAATTTCAAAGAGAGAGGAATTAAATTAACGAGCCCAATTAATTCAGACTTTATTTGTTTTTGGCATGTCTCTGCATTTATTTATTTATTTGGCCTTTGAGATAGAGGTTGATTTGGAGGGTTTAATAACAGCCATTGAAGATAACAGGGTCCCCACAAAAGAATTGTCGCTTACACTTTATTACATGTGACATATTTTTAGCTTAGATGTTCAAATACTGAGACACTGTATTTTTTGCTTGACATTTTATTTCTTTGGGTGCTTCTGTTATCCAGTTATTACATTGACGTCAATTATTAAAATCTTAATTTTAATCTCCAATTTTCTCTCAAAAAAAAATGAATCTCCAATTTAGGAAAAGGAAAAAAGAAAAATAGAGTTATATTCGAAGCCGATAATTTTTAGCCATTTTGTGATAAATAGAGCATATGTATAGTTAAAAAGAAAAAGATTATTTTTTTAACTATGTCATAATAAAAACTGTATTCTAAAATTAGAACTTGAGCTTTAACAAACAAAAAAAAAAAAAAAGGGAAGCTAATAGTTAAAAATGTACTCTAACATTAGAATGATTTTTTATACCCCAACAAGGAATTGTCATTGAGAAAATAAAATGGTACCATCTGCTTGAAATATATGTAGGGAGAGTTAGAAAGCTTATTGTGATGTGGCTTGCTTTCCCCTTCCTTCCAAATAGATGCTTTTAAAGGTTTAAAAAACAAAACAAAACAAAACAGAACAAAACCAAAAAAAAAACCAATAGTGATAAGTAAGTACAGCTATTTTGAATTCCAAGACTAGCTGTATGGCATTCAACGCTTTTATACCCCTTGGTTTCGTCAGCAAACGTGAACAAATAACTAAAAATTGTTGAGAATTCTAAAAAAATATTAATAATATTCTACAACATCACGAAATTTTAAACGCCTCAAATTTTTGGGTGGCCTTTTTTTAAATTTTTCCCAAAATTTAATACATTTATTTTTGTGTTTTAACTATTGCACGGATTGGTGTTGAAGAGATATACAATTTGGGGAAAAAAATGAGAATCTTTTACGGCATGTTTGATATGGTGATGGAAACCATTGGTTAAAAGTATTTTTACTGTAACATATAAAAGTTTTATATTGTAACAATTTTTTTTTTAACTATAACATGTGAACTGTTTATATATGAGATAGTGGTTAAAACCACTCCTTGTTAAATGGTATGGAAGTAGGACATAGAAAAATACCTTATGGATATTGCAAAGCAAACAGTCTTAAATCATTAAATTATTAATCAAATTACATTAAATTGCTATGGTTTTATTTTTGATATCGTAAGGTAATACGAGGGTTTAAATTTACACAGTTATTTATTATTGATAGTGTATTCTTCTGCATCCTAAGACAAAATTATCTCTTTGTTTTTTCTACATAAATTCTAAAACCATATTTCTCTCTAAACCAAGAATAATCAAGGAGTCCTTTAAAAAAAAAAAGAATAATCAAGGAAGAAAGAGGGAAATAGCACATCTAAATTAGGAAATAAAAATTAATGGCATAATTTTAAGATAAAAAAATTATAGCAGATTAATCAACAGAGTTCCCAAAATACATGTCTCATCCCGCATCTCTCGCTTTCTCTTCTTCAATTTCTGCGCGCTCTCTCCTCCATTTCTCTCACACCCGCTCTCGCTCTCCGCCATTAACGAGGACTCAACACATGCTCAATTTGATTCTAAAATCTCTGTTTACGTGCACATCATATCAGGTCCAGTTCAATTTGTTGGGCCAATGGCAAATGTAGTATATGAAAATTTAGATATAAAGATTTTGAGCACAAGCTTAGGTTGCAACTTGCAACAAACTGCTTTTGGATCGCGATTTGTGATCAAAGAAAACCAAAGGAGGGAAGGAAAGAAAGAGAGGGAGGGAGGAAGGGAGAGGGAGAGATCCACCGTCGACGGCATTCGTGAGGATTACGGGAAAAATTGACGCGAGAGGAAATTGGGAAAGATAAATACATAGAGAAAGGGGGAGGGGTAGTTCAAGGAATTTGAAGGTAAAAAATTCAAACTGCCATTTTTTTTTTTCAGTTCTAGAGATTGTGTGTTATTTCTTTCCAAAGTTTGGGAAGATTGTTGTGTGCTGCAATTTCTCAATAATAAACAACAAATGACCATAATAATAAATAAATATAACAATGATAACTAATAGTTTAGCAAAAATGGTTTTAACTTATTACAGTGTTTTGTTTTATAAAATTTAAACAAAAAAAGTTCAAACCATAAAAAAAAAGGTTCCAATAAAATGAGTTTGAACCACAATTTTTAACTGTAACTAATGTTTAGAATTTTATAAAATGTTAGTTTGAACTACAAGTAGTTAAAACTATTGTTTGAAGTTTGAACAAAAAATATGAGTTTGATTCATAATTTATAGTTTGAACTAAAAAAGTTAGTTTGAACCATAATATATTATTTTAATTTGAACCAGTATTTGATACGTTTGAACTAAAATGTTGGTTGGAACTAAAATCCCTAGTTTCAACTGATTGGCTTTAACATCAGTTGTAACGGATGATGGGCCAAACATAAGTTCGGGTTTTGACTTAAAATATACGTTCTAACTAATGTTTTAAATAAGAGATAAGTTTCGAAAGATAGTATTTATGAAAATTTTCCTTAAAAAATAAAGTAAATTAGGTGGTATATTAGTTTTTAACTATCACAAGGGTGTTCCATCACTTATTTTTTTATTCTTTTAATTCATATCACTTCTTTTAGGCAAAATACCCTTAGATAACACTTATTTGTTTAATTCTAACATAAAATACTTGTGATCAATTATGTTTTTAAAATATAGAGAATTTTCATAAATGTCATCTTTTAAGATTTACTTTTTATAAATGTCATATATATTTATTTGTAGCATAACTTAAACATAAAACATAAATGATAATGTGCATGACTTTTTTTTTTTAAATGTGGCATGATTAACATCTACTAAGTGCTGCATAACATTTAATTTTTTCTTATAATATTTGTCTTTAGTTTAAAACATATAAGATTGAAAAACAACAGTATTTCTCAAAGGGTTGATGAGACATGTGGCTATTTTTTGTTGTAGAGTTAAAATATGTATGCAGATCATAAATATTCTTTATATGTCCCAATGCATGTGTATAAAAACATAAATGACCATAATAATGATATTGTTAGTTTTAATTTATTTTTTAAAATAACTAAAACAAACGTATTTAGGATTTCAAATGGATTATGATATCATTATCATTTAAAAAATCCATAAAATTAAGGTGTTTGTTACTTAAATTCAAATTGGTATATAAAATAACGATTTTAAGATTCACTAAAAAGATGGAATTTTTTTATCGATAAGTTGGATTACCGACAAATTGAAATTAGGGTGTTGTAATTAAATTAATGACACCGTCTTTTCATGTGTCTTATTAGTTATATAATTGATATATCATTAAGTTAATGATACGAAATGATAATGATACGCAATGACATTCATTTCTTAAGACTTCTAGTGAATGATATTTTCTTTTTTTGTGATATGTAATTAAATTAATAACATAGCATTTATTAAGTCTTTTTGTATATCTTGTAAGTTATATAATTGTTATATCATTAAGTTAACGATACATAATGACATTCATTTTATTTTTTTAAGACTTTAAGTGATAATAATAATTCATCAATATAATATGTTAAAATAAGAAATATATGTGTATATTTTTTCCTAATTTAACTATTCAAAAAATAAAAAATTTGTTATAAAAATTTAAATACATGATAATATTTAATTAGAAGGTATTTTAAAGTTCTAAATATATAAAATTTTTAAAAATATATATATAAGTGATATTTGTGTAATAAAAATAAATATTAATTTACTTATTAAAAAATAAAAATAGATATTAATTCGAAGAGATTATATAATCTTAACTTTCTCAAATTGAACCTTGATAAGTGCAGCCCAAAGTGGCCCACGTTCGTTCAACGTACATGGATCAGCCCATATATCTGAATTCGTGGGTTACAAGGAAGCCAATCTGAGAGAGAGAGAGAGAGACAGAGCGAGAGAGAGGGTCTCCAGTCTGGGAAAAGAAACAAAATAAATCAAAGGAAGGCAAAAGCTGGTAAAGCAAACTCAAAGCCTAAAGGGCAACCGGAGAAATGGAGAAAGCAAAGCAATTCCTGGAATTGACCGAAGAGGAATCAGAAATCATCTCGCGACTCGCCATTCCGGCCCGTCAACCCGGTTATGACCCGTGCTTCTACGAGGGTTTCGCCCTCAAAGGCATCAGAGTCGACCGAGTCGAACCGGGACTCGTCGTCTGCACTTTCAAGGTCCCTCCTCGCCTCACCGTAAGTCCCAGCTCTTAGCCATCCACCACCTCGATCAAATCATCATCGAAAGTTACGAACTTTACGATTTATGAACATGAAGTTTTGATTTTTTTTTTTTTTTTTTGTGGCCTTATATGTGTGGGGGCGTTTTTGAAAGGAAAATTTGAAAGGGGGTTGAGTTTGGGACTTGTTTTTTGTTTGTGGCAGAATAGGGAAGGTAAATTAGCAACAGGAGCAATTGCTAATCTGGTTGATGAAGTGGGAGGTGCATTAGTCCACGTTGAGGGTCTCCCTATGAATGTATCAGTGGACATGTCTATTTCTTTTTTATCCACCGCCAAGGTTTATGTAAGTGTCATCCTCATAAGACACCCAATTGAACATCTCTTACAGTTTTTTTTCCCTGTTGATACCCCTATTATTAATTCCTGAAGCTTAACAGGGTGCGTTGGCAAGTCTGATTAGAATTAATTTTTTTGGTTCAAAGACATTGTTTTACATGAGAAGTTTATACTATAATAATTTTTTATTTTTTACAAATATATGTGAGAGTTTTATTTTATACGTGAGAGTTTTGTTTTATTTTTTAATTAAAAAATTGGTTTTAACTATTTCTGTTAAATATTTTATTAATTTATTAATATTTTTTTTGCAATAAGCACACAAAATATTTAATTATATAAAAAGTTATCATAGTAATTATATAGATAAGATCTCTACTTTTGAGTTAAGTAAATATTAAGAAAAGAATTAGATTGTTTTTTATTATATCATCAAATAAATAAGTAAATACTATTTTATTATTATTTTTATTTATGTTTTTTATAGTTTGGTAAACATGCCTAAATGTGAAACATCCAAATAAATATGTGCAACTACCAGGATAAATAAATAAATAAATATGTGCAACATTTTGTTCTGTTGCCATTTTTTGGGTTTTTATGGAGTCTATGGAAAAGAATTTGGTTTATCTTGAAGGAAAACAAAGAAAAAAAGGGTCTTGAGCTGGCCAAGTTTATGTTGGGATTGGCACATGATATGGGTAGCATTTTTGACTACTACTGGAATTTGTGAGACATATGCTTTGTACTGAACTAATAGAACGCAGTCACTGCAGATTCGCTTGCTATTAGCGTGTCATGTGTGATATTGAGCATTGACAGCATCGCTGATATCTAATATTGATACTGAGTTTTGAAATAACAGGATGAGCTGGAAATTACATCGAGATTATTAGGACAAAAAGGAGGATATTCTGGAACTATGGTGCTGATGAAGAACAAAGCAACTGGAGAGATTATAGCTGAAGGTCGACATTCACTCTTTGGAAAACACGCTAGCAAACTCTAATTTCACTGCATTTCTAATGTATCAAATATAGAAAAATATAGAAAATAAAAAAAAAAAGTTAATCCAGGACTCTTGTTGTGTATTTTGACCCTAGGTCCCACCTTGCATTTGTATACTTGATTTCAACAAGATTAATTATAGTTGAGCGTTTCAGTTTATATGTCATTCCTATCTGAATATTGTCATCTTGAAGAGGTTGAGGCTAAAACAATAGGCAGAAGAGTATTTTCCTTTTTTTAGCATGCTGGTACGAGAAACTTATTAGGGCCAGAAAAGAGTACTTGTAAGCTGGGTTTGAAGGACATTGGCCGAATCCCGCCCTGATTTCTATTATTTTTCCGTTTGATTGTTGTATCCTGATGCTGAAGATGTAATTTGGATGCTGAGGAGAGACAAAAACAAACCAGTTGACTATTAGCGTTAGGTGAGAGGTATCCCTTAGAACGAAAACAAAAATACAAATGCAATTGTTAGGCGTTGAGAAAACAACTAGGGCATTTGGCTAATTGGCTAAAAAAAATTAGTTCAAAAGCATGTAAAAGTTTTATTGTATTTTCTCGCTGCCCTTTTCCATGACCTCTTTCTCCACCGGGGAGAGGGTAAACCTTGATGAACCTGGTAAATACCAGATCTTGTTATGCATAGCCTTTGATCTTTTCTTCTCGTTTCTGTGGATTATGAACTCTCCACTCGCTGTCGTCGAATATTGTTGAGAAGCCAAAAGGCATGTAGATATCATTGTCATCGTGTGATACTGTCTTGCAAACGTCAGATTCATGGCTTTAGTTCCACGGAACCTCGGCAGTTTATGAATTAAGAGTTTGCATGATCATTTTTCTTGTTACTTTTATGTCTATCAAGTTGTGTTTGTGCTGCTATACGAATTCTTTTCTTGACAGTGTCATAAAAAAGAGCATAAGACTATTGGCACATACCATCCGCTCATAAGCATGCATATCTGATTATGGTACTGGAGGAACAATTCGCAACTGCAGAAGAAGGAAATCCATCCATTACATGGATCCATGCCTCCACACCCAATGTATGTACTAAAATGTACAGTGAATCTTTCTATTGTCCCCCATTCCTCATGCATCATTAATTGGGGTTGGGGATTTTGACTACAAAATTTTGTAATATACTTTGTTAAGTATGTTGCAGAGAGGTGTAGGTTGGATTCCTTGTTCAAAGCTTTCTGTTTGCTTGGCTCGTCTCTATATGCTTATGTAGTAGGTGATATATTTGAGAACTACACAAATGTTAGATTAGGTATGGGCAAAATTTGGCCTGTCGCTAGAAAATAGCCTTTCTGAGGGTGCTTTTAACTTTTTGTAATATGCAATTTGTCTTCTGCGAAACAGGAGAGTAGAAAAACAATGGAATCCATTTGTCTTTTTAGGTGCTTAAAGTGAAAGAGGGCTCCATGTGGAGGCCAAAAGAAGATCCCTCATTCCCTCTATGCAATCACTAGATTCTAATTTGGTCTTTCCAAAATTAATAGGGGGCGAGAAGAGAAAGGAGGACTTGTTAATTTGAATTTCAATATTGAAAATGATAGCATTTGGAGAGGTTTCAGCAATGTTTTAGGCCTCTTTTTTTTTTTTTCTTTTTTGCAAATGGAAAAGCGCTATAGGCTTACATTTCGTTTGGAAAGCCCGTTTAAAAACCAAAGTTCAGTTTGCTAAAGTGTGAAGCTTTCACACGCTACAGTAGTTTACTACAATATAAAACTCTCACATGCTGTAATGTTTAGGTTTCAACTTTAAGTTCTAACTGATTTCCCAAGCGAACTCTTATACTTTATATTTAACAGTGGTATGATGTAAACTAGCTGTCAGTTTTATGTGCTATCCTTACTTCTGATAATTTTTTTGGTTATTATTATTTTGGCACCATGTAGTATAGAGAAACTCATATTAGTAAATATCAAAATGGTATTTTGTAATTTTTAAAAATCATTTTGATTATCTTGAGTTTGTGTTTTTCATGATGAGATTTTCGTTTTATCTTTTAATTAATGAACCCTAAATTAATTTTGTAAAATTATAATGAAAAATCTAAACAAAAGATTAAATAAAACTTATCAAAGAAATTCATATGTGGATTTTTTTTTTTGGGTATTCTTCGTATTTATTTTCTTTTATAGTTTTAACAAAATAATTTAAAATTTATTGATCACAAGGTAAGTTGGAAATTTTATATTACAGCACACGGCTCAAACGATATTTCTAAAACTAAAAGATACTGTTTTAATATTTTCAAACAACAGAGTATTAATGTAATGTTTTCTTAAAATAGAGTATTTTTAGCCGTGACAACTATATATATCCTCAATTTTGTATTTTCTCAATTATGATGAGATTTTAAGTAGATTTAACGTCTATCATCGCACCACAGCACCCATCATAGAAAGTTCACTTTCGGTTTACTCGGTTTTACTGCTTCAAAATGCTTCTCCATTTCAGTCCAAAAAAAAAAAGTGGACATTCCAAATTTCAACCTCTTTCATCGCCATGACCAGGTCCAAGAATGCTAATTTCCGGGCTTGGGTTTGAGTTCCTGGGGCTTGGGCTGTTCAACGCAACAAACCTACAATTTTAATGAAACCTGAGGAGAGAAACAGAAACATGTATAATGCAATATAATAACGTAATTATATAATATCCCAAAAAAAAAAACAGAGTATATAATGTAATTTTAAATTATATAAACCAAGAAAATACCTACCCTTCCATTGACCCGTATAACTTTTTAAAATACCCCCTTCCATTGACCCATCTATAACTCTTTGAGTAATTTGTATTATTCGTCCTCCAACTTTTAAAAGTTAACACTTTGATTTTTTTTTTAATTTTAACAAAATGACCTTTCAACTCCAAAAACATCGCAATCTAAGTCCTTTTCGTTCACATCCGTTAAATCCTTCACAGAATCCATCACGCGGAAGACATGTGCTTGCTCCACTATAAAAGGGCATATTGGTAAAAAAAATTAATATGTTCCATTTTAACAAAAAATAAACGTAGACTGAAGAAACAAAAAAAAGGGTCTAATATAAAAAAATTAAAAAAAAAACAGAGAATCCGGTCAATAAAACATGTGAAAGTGTTGCAGAAGCTATTCAAGAGAACGGTAGGATAGGTAAATTTTTGTGAGAAAAAATACTGTAGTAAAATAATTCAATCAATAATTTAAAACTAAAATAAACACACTCAAAAAACTACAGTTAAAAACCCAGAACAACCATGCTAGGAGTCCAAACTATGAACCCTATGATTGGAGAAGCACCGGCGTGGTTGGAAGAGGCGGCGGGGGCAACATTGCCAAGAGTGAAGAGAGACTTCGCCAACCCAACAACAGGTGGGTACTCACACGGTCGAGGCATCTCGCGATGGCGAATCTTGATCGCACCAACAAGCTCGCGGCGACCGGGTGGGTTCGTAGCAACAATTCGAGCGCTTATGCTGCCGCGGGCAAAGTGAAATGATTTTATTTTATTTTATTTTCAGATTTGGGAAGCATGGTTGTGTGGGTTTGGAGGGATAGTAGAGAAGCTTGAATGGAGGTAGGGGTGAACGGCGGGCGGTTTGATGGTTTTTAGGCGGGTGCGGTGTGATTTTTTTGGATGGCGGGTTGGCAATTAACCAACCCGCAAACCGCCCACCATATGGCGGGCGGTTTTGGTTTGATTTTGGGTAGTTGCGGGCGGGTGTGGACGGGTTGAGGCGGTTTAGACCTATGCTATTGCCCAATGTAATTTTTTGGACATTTTTTTTAAAAAGTGAAAAAAAATTGTAGAAAATATAAGATGATAATACATAAAGCATTCCCAACAAGTTTGATGCTTAAAGACAGTGACCATATTCAAAAGTACAAATTAAGAAACATAATCATTCACTGCAACAAGAAACATCAACTACATATAAAGTGATAAATAAAGTCAAGAGTCTATAAAAATTAAAGCCTATTCACTTGGTTCAAAATAATAGAATGCTACAAATGAAATGATGAACAAAATCAAGTGTTCTTTTTCTTTTAAGGCTTTCTCTACTAATTTACTTGATTTGAATTTTAATCACTTCACAAAATAATATGAGAATTTTCAATTTCTAATATGTCAAGAAGCAGCCGAGCCCATGCTTAAAGTGTTGGATTGTTCAATCATCTCTAAAATAAGAACAAAATCAAATAAATGATAAGTTTTTTTAAAAAAAAATATATAGGCGGGAGGGTGCGGGTTGAACCCGCCCTCAAAAACTTAAAACCAAACCCGCCCATCAAATATATTGGTGGATGCGAGGCGGTTTTTGTACAGCCCTAAACGGAGGCTATGAAGAAAAGTGAAATGATCTTTTTTTGTTTGCAGATGTTTTTTGCTGTTAAATTTTGGTCCAAGTGAAAATTGATTTTTTTTTTTCATTTTCCTTCCTCCCTTTTTCTTCTTCCTCTTCATCCACTGTAAAAAAAAAACCCTCTATCCTGCTACTACACAATGGGCAATGAAAATTACGCATAGTAATTACAGAAAAGATAATCAGTGAAACAAGAAATTGAAGTTTTACATTTATTCATTTACGGATCCTTGGACAGAAGAAATTTAAAGTATGTGTCGCCTTTAACAATTTCTCGATTCAAAGTAAGGAGATTTGCAGTTGGACCGCCTAATACCGGCGACGGAGGTGCACTGAATGCCGAAAATATCGCTGGCGACGTCTAATTCCTAGCATTAACAAAGAGATGGTGGGTTTCGTGGGACAGGAGATGAGGGGTTGAGGGCAGGTGACACTTGCTGAAGTTTGGGAAGGTTACATGTCGCATTTGACTTTTTTTAAAAAAAAATTTGAGGTAAAGGTTGAGTGCATTGTTGTCTTCACATTAAAACTTGATGATCGTATAATATATTCTGTGAGAAAGTTGACGGAAATGGACCAAAACGACTTAGATTGCTAATATTTTGGGAGTTAAAAAGGTTATTTTATCAAAATTAAAAAAAAATAAAATATCACTTATTAAAAAATTAAAGGATCAATAATATAAATTATTTATAGCATTTCAAAAAATCCTTATTTAAAAAAAATTAAAATACTGTTGCCGCAAATTGTATTAAATGCGAATGAAAAAGCCAAGCACGCCTTGCTTGAATGAACCGGGAAGTTGGAACTGGTCCTACAATCATTAAGTAAGAATAAACCAGTCTTACTTTTCTTTGAATTTTAAGCGACAAGATAACATGATCAAAATCATCAAGAGGCCACCATAACTCTGCAAATGAAGAAAACTCCAGCTTCTCCCCATAAACTTCAATCAATCCATAGAGAACAAGACTCCATCAATGGCGGCTTAAGCAAGAACCACCAAAATTCTAGATCTGCTCTCAAGTACATAAGAGCCGTAGCCAAAAATGTCGCAGGAATTCTCACACTCTCCTTTCTCTTCAAACCCAGAAAGGCCACACAGAAAGGCATAAACAATGGCCAAATCAGAGGGGTTTCCTGTAAGTTCTGCTCTTATTATTCATCTCTGATTTCATTTTGTTCTCAATCAAAAGCGTCATCAGTATCAAACTGGTTTTCTCAAAATGATTTAATTATTTTTTTTCTGCTTGTTGTGTAGCTTCACTTGATCTTTCCACAGGAAGCTATAACAGAAGTTCATCAAATTTTGATTCCTTTGCTTCTTCTGGTACCGCTGCGAGTGGACTGGCTGGGACACCGAATTTCTCGTATGAAGAGATTTTCAAGGCGACCCAGAAATTCTCTCCGTCAAATATGGTTGGTGAAGGTGGGTTTGGAGCAGTTTACAAGGGCAGGCTTGAAAACGGAACTCTGATCGCTGTAAAGCGGGCAAAAAAGGTACATCTCATTGTATACGGTATCACAAAAGAATTCATCACTTTTGTGTTTGACAAATAAATTCAAACTCGTGAGTTTGAACCTAAACTCTGTAGTATATGAGAATTTTACACCATTGTAGATTTTTGCTTTACAGTGTAGTCTTTAGCATTTAAACTCATGAGTTTGAGCTTATTTGTGATACGCAAGGATATTTATTAAGCCCAGTTTGGGATTTGTTCTCTTTCAATTGGGAACACTACTGTTACTTATAAGCTATGGTAAAAGTGCATGCTAGAAGCTACAAAATCCAACTTCTCAAAATGACTTTAAAATTGTCTAATGCAAAGTGCTTTTGTGAACTTTTGCCAAACACTCTAGTTGTGTCAGTTTTTGTGCCAAGTGCTTCTACGAGCTTCAAAAGCAATCCCAAACTGGGCCTATGGGTAGAAATTTGTATTTGTGATCTTTTTAATTTAGTGTTAGTTGCATTTTGGTAACTTAAAATCTGTGGCAGAACACACATGACAAGGTTTTGTCCTCGGAGTTCAGGAACGAAATCATTACCTTGTCGTTGATTGAGCATCTAAATTTGGTAAGATTGTACGGGTATCTGGAGCATGGAGAGGAGCGGATCATTGTGGTTGAGTTTGTTGGAAATGGGACACTTCGTGAACATCTGGATGGTAAGTCAAGTAACAATTTTGATATCAGAAGTTAAAGGGTGAAAGTAGTGCAGAAGTAGAAAAACTGAAACAAACAGACTTACAGTGTTTTGTGAACATAAATGAATAGGTTTCACATGTACGTTTTGGTCGCTTAAAGGAAGATGAGAGACTTTCTTTAAAATAAATGCTCCTTTTTTCCTGTGTCGTTATTATTTGGTCACTATAAAGATTTAAGGTTAAGGAAAACGATCTACAATTTGTAACATTTTAAGAAAACAGTGCAATAAAGCAGATTTTTATTTTTTAAGGTACACGGGGGAATGGACTTGAGTTTGCAGAGCGTCTAGATATTGCAATTGATGTAGCTCATGCAGTAACCTACCTTCACATGTACTCAGGTATGAACAAATCAGCTCTAATCTAAATTTGTATAGCTTTGTTCCCTCGTTTAGTCGTAAAGATAAAATTGTATGGATAGTAGAAATCATGTCTTCTTCTTCTTCTTTTGTTGCTAGACCAATTACAGGGAGATTGTTTTGTCTGCATATGTAGTGAATAAAAACATGCATTTGAATATAAACTTTTGTTTTAAAAAAATTTGGCAGATCGACCAATAATCCACAGAGACATAAAATCATCAAACATCCTCATCACAGAGAAGCTACGAGCAAAAGTGGCAGATTTTGGATTTGCACGGCGAGCGGCAGATCAAGAAGTTGACGCGACTCACATTTCAACCCAAGTTAAAGGAACAGCAGGGTATTTGGATCCTGAGTACCTTAGGACATATCAGCTGACTGAAAAGAGTGATGTTTACTCCTTTGGCGTTTTGCTTGTGGAATTGATGACTGGAAGACAACCCATTGAGACTAGGAAGCCTAGCATCGAGAGACTGACAATAAGATGGGTAAGAATATATCCTAAGAAAATCCAATATTGATATGCCTTGGTTTCCAAACAATATACATTCAATCAATATTGCACATTATCCGCTTGTTATGAAATTGAGGCCAATATCAAAACATCCATTACTTATTTTCGGCAACTAGAGGAGTAAACAGAAAAGTGTTGCCAACCCAAGTATAGTAAATTTGTTTAAGGAAGAAATCCATATAGAAGCATCAAGCAGGGAGAAAAGGCAGCAATTTTAACCTGTTCTTCAATTTGAAGACAAGGTCTAGAAACCAAATTTCTCACTGTTTCAACTATTCTTATGTAATTCCTAGGCATTTTCAAGTGACTGGTGATTTTCAATCACTCTATCTAATAGTGTTGTTTTCCCCTTACTGTTACTTGTTGATGATTAGCGTTACTCATGGGGTATATATTTTACTAAAGACAGAGAAGAGTTTATGTAATCACCCTACGCATTTTGACTTGCTATACTATATGAAGCATGAAATAATCTCAAATAATCCTCAACTTAGATGTGCAGTACACAGATTGCCTGAGCATAAAGTTGCGGTCCCACAATTCCAGCTCTATAACACTTCCCTTGTTCCTAGCATTCCTTTGAGACATTCATCATGTGAAACCAGAGCAATTAGTTGCCATAACAAGCTTCATTTTCCGCTTCACATGGTCTGTTCCCATGGATTATAGATAATAATTCAGCATGAGAGACATGGTTTTGGCCAAACATCGGCCTAATCATGTTAGATGACATATTAGATTGTTGTGAAATAAAAGGGAAGATGTACACAAAGTGGAATTGTGTTGACGACAATGGTAAAACAACACCAAGTAGCATTGAAAGGAATCAGCCCGGAATTGCCTTGAGGTAGTGTCAGAAAGTGGAAAAACAGTAAAACAAGACCCTATCATGAAGACAATTGTGCTAATTGTATGGTTAGCCTTTCTCATAAGAAAGAACCGTCTCCTCCACTGTTTATACAATACATCAAACAGGAAAACTAACCAGATTATTATATTAATGCAGAAATTGGTAGAATTTTCATAGAAATGCTTGTAAAGTTAAATTACCGTCTCCTCCACTGTTTATACAATACATCAAACAGAAAAACTAACCAGATTATTATATTAATGCAGAAATTGGTAGAATTTTCATAGAAATGCTTGTAAAGTTAAATTTTATTTCATCCAAACTATAACACTAACACAGATACGTAGAAATTAACAAGCTACAAGCTAGTGTGACAGCTTTTTATACTCATTTATGCAGGCAATGCAGAAGCTGAAAGAAGGAGATTCTGTACTTGTCATGGACCCAAGACTGAGAAGAACCCCAGCATCAACCATCGCAGCGGAGAAGATCCTCAAACTTGCACACCAATGCCTTGCATCTCTAAGACATTCAAGACCTTCCATGAAAACATGCGGCGAGGTATTGTGGGGGATTCGCAAGGATTTTAGAGAAAAAGCTTTCCCACCTCATCCTACCTCTACTTCTCCCCATTCAGCCAATTTTCCTCAGCCAGATCCAATAAACAATAGACATATTACATTTGGGATTGACGATGAAGACCATAAGTTTATCTCTGCATAATTGAGTCTTTTCTTTTCTTTTCTTTTCTTTTAGTGTGGTTTCAATCTGTTTATACATGCCATTTCTTGTTATTCAAGCATCATTTGTCATGTTGTAAAAATTATTTGATTTGTTTTAGTGCCAATAAAAAAAATTGAAAAGAGTGCTATTTAATGACCCTGGTTTATTTCCCTCTTTATTGGTGAGTGATTGTCTCAATGTTGTTAGAAGGTATTGTATAGATACAGTGATGCTAGTTTTCTGCTTAATTGGCAGCATACACTATTTTTTTTTTAATGAATAACATAAAAATATTATATTCCATTATTTTCCATAAACTGCCTAACGCATGTTAGAAAATAAAAAAATAAAAAAAAACATAGCCTTTGCTAACGTAATTGAAATTGTGACTTGGAATCATTGTAGCACATTATAGTTTTATATTGTAATATATTTTTACTTTACAATGTAGCATTTTTGTTTTATACTAATTTTGTTTGACAATATTGACCGGAACTAATAAATTTAAACTGTAACAATATAAAGTTCTTATATGTTATAATAAAAAATAAAAATTATTACAGTAAAAAATACATACATGCTTCATATAATATTTAAATTTTAACCTTAATTTTAATTTGATTTTCAAACAAACAGTTGAACTTTTATGTTCGAACGTGGTTTCCAATTCTAAATGTTTTAAGGCTTAGTTTAATAAATTAATTAAAACTTTAAGTTTTAATTTTAAAACTTTTATATACTATAATTAAAAATAAAATTTGTTATGATATAAAACTCAATTCTCTAATAATATTCAATAAGCATTAATCTTCAGAGCGGACAAAACAATTATTGATCGTTAATCTGAAGGGAACCGAGTTCAACGTTAACACGTGTACTTGATCTGATCCCGAAAAGGCCAAAGCTTGCCATGTAAACTGCTCATACACTCACCCACAGACTCCCACTCCTCGTGGTACTTTGCGCCTCCCATTCCATTTCCCTGTGACACATCACGTTCAGTTCAATCACTTTCCCAAGAAAAGCGAAAAGAAAATGAGAAAAGAAACTAAAAGAAAAGAAAAGCTAGCCCCAACTTCTTTCTCTCTCAACCCCTCCCGATATTTTCCTTTTTTTTTCACAGAAGCTCCCAAAAATCTGAGTCTCTCTGGCATTTTGTCCGCTTTCCCAAATCCTTCTACGTTGCATATTCTCTCTCTCTTTTGGACCGTTACATGAAACAAATATCTCCTCTTCCACTCTCTTTATTTGATTCTTCTCTTCTTCGGTACTGGAATCCATATTATTCGTAAAGCAGAAAAATTTCACGAAAAAGTAATGTCATTTTCGTTTAATTTGCAGTATCTACGCTTGGATTACGATGAAATTGTCATTCTGAAAAGTTTTCACTTTTTTCCTTCTTTTTTTTTTGTGGTTCAGATTTCTGAAGACCGCAACTAGGCCATGGCGGGGACGGTGAAATCCAATGGCAATACTCGTTCTGGAATTCCCTCGAAGGTTCCAGCGCCAGCAGCCGCGAATCCGTTGGCCGAAGAGGCGTCGGAGATTGCGTCGAACATCAATTACCACGCGCAGTACAGCCCTCACTTCTCGCCGTTCAAGTTCGAGCCCGAGCAAGCCTACTACGCCACCGCCGAGAGCGTCCGCGACCGTCTCATACAGGTTTAACTCCAGAAACCCGATCGATGAATCCTGACTTTGACTGATTTGATTTCTTTTTTCTTGTTTTTCAAAGAAAATTGTTCAAACGAGCTATTTCGACTTAATGTGTTGATTTTTTTTTTTTTTTTGGCAGCAATGGAACGAGACGTATCAGCAGTTTCATTGGGTGGATCCGAAGCAGACGTACTACTTGTCGATGGAGTATCTTCAAGGACGAGCTTTGACGAACGCTATTGGGAACCTCAATATTCAAAATGCCTACGCGGATGCTTTAAATAAGCTGGGACATGAGCTTGAGGGAATCGTAGAACAAGTAAGCCCCAGTTTAAAATCTGAAGTCTCTGAGTTTTATTATATTGGGTCTTTATTGGATTATCGTACTCTTATGGTAGAAATCTCTTTTTCTTTTTTGTTTTGATATTATCTTTTAGGCTTTGTATCCTGTAAAGTTACTATTTTAGCCAAGTAACCTCCTTTAGAAATGAATAATTTGCCTGCTTGAATTCTTTTTCTTGGTCTGTAAGTGTAGGCTGTAAGTCTGAATATTTAAGTCTGATTTTTTTCTCTTTTTAATTTTTAATGAAGAGTGGGTTGAAAATTGTGGGTAATGAATATTTGCAGGAGAAAGATGCAGCTCTGGGAAATGGTGGTCTGGGAAGGCTTGCTTCGTGCTTTTTGGATTCGATGGCGACATTGAATCTTCCCGCTTGGGGTTATGGCTTGAGGTATAGATATGGGCTGTTCAAGCAACGCATCACTAAGGAAGGCCAAGAAGAAATTGCTGAGGATTGGCTAGAGGTTCTGTTTTCCCCTGAATCTGTAATTTTGTTTCTGCTATCGGACTCTTGCTTGATTTTTCTTTTTTATGGAAATTATACAGAAGTTTAGTCCTTGGGAAATTGTCAGGCATGATGTGGTGTTCCCTGTCAAATTCTTTGGCCATGTTGAGGTCAATCCTGATGGATCGTAAGTGACTAAAATTTAGAAATTAATTTATCTATTAAGCTAATTTCTCTTTGAGAAAGCCGCTGCTTAAGTTACTAGATGGGAGAGTGATTTATTATTTTGAAAAAAGATGAAACTTGATTGCACTGAACATGTATATTTTATTTTAACAAAGGTGTACCTGTACTTCACAGGCGAAAATGGATTGGGGGAGAGGAATTCCAAGCTCTGGCCTATGATGTGCCAATTCCAGGATACAAAACCAAGAACACTATTAGCCTTCGTCTTTGGGAAGCAAAAGCTACTGCTGAGGATTTCAACCTATTTCAGTTTAATGATGGACAATATGAATCTGCCGCACAGCTTCATTCTCGAGCTCAACAGGTAGGTTGTTGGTCATCTGTGGAAAAGTATTTCAAGAAGCAGACACCCTTTTGTTTAAAAAGATGAGTTTTTAGTTGAACACTGATATCAACCGCTTCTTATTACCATTATTACACTTTCACCAAGAGTTTCTCTTCAATCATGTTCAAAACGAATTGTGAGTCTGCAGATTTGTGCTGTTCTATATCCTGGAGATGCTACAGAGAATGGAAAACTTCTACGGCTGAAGCAACAATTTTTCCTCTGCAGTGCATCACTTCAGGTTCATTGATCTTCTCTACTCATATTCAGTGCTAAAGTGGCTATATGCCTTTGTCAATAACCATTACTTTTTTATTAAGGATTTCTATTCCATGTTCAGTTGTTTGTTTGTCTTTCTATTAGATTTCTGGTCAATAATCTGGTACCCTAAAAAAATTGCAGGACATTATCTTTAGGTTTAAGGAGAGGAAACAAGGAGAAGGCTCGCGGAAATGGACAGAATTCCCCACAAAGGTTGCTGTACAATTAAATGATACTCATCCTACACTTGCTATTCCAGAGCTAATGAGATTGCTGATGGATGAGGAAGGACTTGGATGGGATGAAGCATGGGATGTGACAACAAGGTCTATTGAGTGTCATATTTATCAGACACTTTTCAGTGTGATTATCCTTCAGCTGCTAAAGCATGGGCTTTTTTTTCTTTTTTTTTTTCTTAGCTTGGAAATCATTTTTGGAGCTAAACAGTGCCTGATTTTAATTTTGAACCAGGACCATTGCTTATACTAATCACACAGTCCTTCCTGAAGCGCTTGAGAAATGGTTACAGTCTGTAATGTGGAAACTTCTTCCTCGTCATATGGAAATCATAGAAGAAATTGACAAGAGGGTATGTGCTGCATTTATTTGTCAATATTTCTGTGCCAACAATTATTCTGATTTCTGAAGCGCAAATTCCTTGCAGTTTATTGCTATGGTACATGCTACACAATCTGATCTCGAGAGTAAGATTCCCAGCATGCGTATCTTAGACAATAATCCACAAAAACCTGTTGTGCGGATGGCAAACTTATGTGTGGTTTCTGCTCATACGGTAAGACATTAAATGCATCATTAAATCTAAATTGAGAATTTCTCGGGGCTCACGTGATGTCACCTAAAATCTTTGGTTGCAGCCTACAAGATAGCTGATTTTACTTGTATAATAAACTGAAAAATATTCTTTCTTAAACATTAGGCTGATTATCTGTATAAACATGTTTCAGGCTTATTGTTTACTCTTATTTCAAAGCTCATTTAGCTGGTACATTTCCATAATGAAATTAATTGATGACTAAAATCCAAACTTGCAAATCTAGAAGATTGATGGTCGTACTCTATATGTTTCAATCCAACTTTTAGGATCAAATTTTTTGTTCACAAGGCAAGAAAACAATACTTTTATCTTGCTTCCTTTATCTAGTTTCCCTACTATGTTCAATTATACCACCTCTCCTTTATTAGCTATTTGTTTGATGTTTGATTTCGTTTGAAACTTTTTTTAATTTATTGATATTGACACCTAATTATTCGTAGGTAAATGGCGTTGCTCAATTGCACAGTGATATATTGAAGTCTGAGTTGTTTGCAGACTATGTCTCTATATGGCCTACCAAGTTCCAAAATAAAACTAATGGCATTACTCCTCGCCGATGGCTTCGATTTTGTAGTCCTGAGCTCAGTAACATAATCACCAAATGCTTAAAAACTGATGAGTGGGTCACCAACCTAGACCTACTACGAGGTCTTCGGGAAGTGCGTATGAAGGATATATTTTTCTTCCTCTTTTCAACACTGGCTACTTTTTATTGTTTTCTCATTACTTTCACCAATCATGTCAGTTGGCAGACGATGAAGACTTTCAAGCTGAATGGGCATCGGCCTAAGATGGCTAATAAACAGCGATTGGCACAGTACATAGAGCGTGTGACAGGTGTGAGTATTGACCCAAATAGCCTATTTGACATACAGGTGAAGCGTATCCATGAATATAAGAGGCAGTTGCTTAATATTCTGGGTGCAATATATAGATATAAGAAATTAAAGGTATAGTAGCCTTCCCCCAGTCGTTTTTTGTTTCACTTGGTTAAATTTGTACTCTCTGGTAACCAGCTTATATTGAATCTATTAGGAGATGAGCTTTGAAGAGCGGAAGAAAACAACTCCTCGCACCATCATGATTGGAGGGAAAGCATTTGCAACATATACCAACGCTAAAAGAATAGTGAAACTGGTGAATGACGTTGGTGCAGTTGTCAACAATGATCCTGAAGTTAACAGCTATTTGAAGGTTGGCCGTATTCTTTTCTTCCCAAAATTGCAAAATTTGCAATATATTTTGGAATCTTTAGATTTTCTGGCGATATAGCTGTATTCTTTTCTTCCCAAAATTGCAAAATCTGCAACATATTTTGGGATCTTTAGATTTTCCAGGTGATATAACTTGGTTGAAATTGCACGTATTTGTAGTATATAGTATGGGCCTTATTCCTCAGGTTTATTTTGACGTTTAGAAGTAAAACAATTAAACCTATTCCCAGATTAATATAATTTATTCCATCTCGTCATAGGATTCTTATACTTAAGATGTTAATATTCTAGAACTATAAGTTCTTAGCTTCCTCACTTTACTCGTATTGGTGTCAAGCTGTGAATATGATCTGTGTAGACATCTTTTAAAAACCGGCAAAACTTTTCAGGTTGTGTTTGTTCCAAATTACAACGTGTCTGTGGCGGAGATGCTAATTCCAGGAAGTGAGCTATCACAGCACATTAGCACTGCCGGTATGGAGGCAAGCGGCACAAGCAACATGAAGTTTGCACTCAATGGTTGCCTCATTATAGGAACACTTGATGGGGCTAACGTGGAAATCAGAGAAGAAATTGGAGAGGAGAACTTCTTCCTGTTTGGTGCTACAGCAGATGAAGTCCCCAGACTGCGGAAGGAAAGAGAGAATGGGCTGGTGAGAGCTTTCAATTTCTTCATTATGATTAGAATCAAAGTATGATTCATTCTGGGTATTTCTCGCAATGCAACAATTGCTTATTCATATCTGACGTCTTTGCTTTTTAATCACTCAGTTCCAGCCGGATCGGCGGTTTATAGAGGCCAAGCAGTACATAAGGAGTGGAGTATTTGGAAGCTACGATTACAATCCACTTCTTGAGTCTCTCGAAGGAGACTCCGGTTATGGTCGTGGAGATTATTTCCTTGTTGGCCATGATTTCCCAAGCTACGTGGACGCTCAGGCAAAAGTTGATGAAGCTTACAAGTAAGATAGATAAATTATTTTTGGAGTACCTTTTAGGTTCATTTCATTTATTAACCAAGATATCAATTTCATGCTACGAAACATGACCAAAATTATGAACTTGGTCAGTTTCAAATGCATCTTGTGGAATAAAAAGTGCACAAGTTGGGTGTTATCATTTGACCATGATTCTTCGATGCTTTTTTCCATAGATGTCAATATTTAAAATGCTGCCCCTTTTTTGGAACTACAGGGATCGGAAAAGATGGCTAAGGATGTCGATACTGAGCACTGCGGGAAGTGGAAAATTCAGTAGTGACCGAACAATTGCTCAGTACGCCAAGGAAATTTGGAACATTGAGGAGTGTCGTGTACCATAAACCCAACCTGGACTTCCTATCTGGTTATTGATAAACCGGGCTCAAATTCCGTCAAGAATAGCATTAAAAATAAATAAAAGATGGCAAACAATCTGCGTCAATAAAATGCGTCTGTAAAAGGCGTTATGAGCTGGTAATAAAATTACCTCCCACGCCCCATTAGAATATTTTGTGCTGAAATATCTCAAGAAACAAGAGGAATTAATAATTAAATATCTGTAATATCTCCAGAAACGGAAGATTAAATAATTTTGGTTTTCGTGTGTTCTCCTTTCATATGACTTCTACCCACTGCTTTATTTGCATTCTTTACCAATAAGCTCTCTCCCATCGAGGTTGTACGCTTACCTTTCTCCCAATGAATAATAAATAAGTTTTTGAGAGTTAACAAGGGTGCGAAATACTTGCAACAGACGAGTTCAATAAAACACCCGTTCCGCGCACCAATTATGATACGAAAAGGACTATTGATGTCACTAAAATATAATATCTAAAAGGACTTGCAACAGACGGGTTCAATAAAACACCCGTTACGCGCACCAATTATGATACGAAAAGGACTATTGATGTCACTAAAATATAATATCTAAAAAAAAAAAGAAACTCCAGATGTATGGTAAATGGTCTACCAACGACCAAACTTTTCACACAACCCTGAAGAGAACCAAATATGCAGCAGCCAATTAGTAATGGACGATCAAGCTAGGTGAGATACAATCACGCTTCATGATGAAGGCGAAGTTGATCTTGGACTTGCTGACCTTGAAATTGATCTAGAACTTGAGCTCACGCTCCAACTCCGGCTTCTGCTCCTAGAGTAGCCATGCCCAGGGTGTTGCCTAGATGAAACTCTGCGAGACCTTGGGCTCCTACGAATAGGAGAAACACTAGGTGAGCAACTCCTTGAGCTCCTCCGTTCCGAATAAACACTCCGTGAAAAACTCTTTCTGGAGCTTCTACGTCTAGGCAAGACACCACGTGAGTAGCTCCTCCTTAAGCTTCGCCTTGCCTTTGGCGAGTCACTGCAGGACACTGAACGGTAGCGATGTTTCCTTTCATAGTAAGAGTCATCTGGGGAATAGTCCCTGGAGCGGTATCTTTTTCCACAGTACCGATCATCTGGTGAGTAGTCCCTGGAGTGGTATCTTCTTCCATAATACCGATCATCTGGTGAGTAGTCCCTGGAGTCGCAAGGAGAGCAAGACCGGTCACTACGGTGTACTGGTGATCTGCTGTAAGGGGACTGTGACCGTGAGTAGGACCTGCGTCGACTCTCATAAGGAGAGTTTGAGCTGCGCCTCCGATAATAAGGAGAATTTGATCTTCATCTGTAATAGGAAGAGTATGATCTACGGCGGCTGTAGTGAGGAGAGTATGATCTGCTCCTGCTTCTGTCTGATGATCGAGGTGAGCGACTATAGTCGCTCCTAAATGGAGAATAGCTAGGCGACCGGCGAGGAGAGTAGCTTGGAGTTCGTCGACGCACTACAGAAAGTAGTATAGATAAAATAAGAAACGAATCATATAAACCTAAACCACTGGACATACGACCAGATGCACCAATATTAAAAGCCACATACCACGTACTGTTCTTAGGCCAAGATACCGTCCTGGAGTAGGAGTACGTCCTCTTCGTCTCCTAGCCTGTAATTAAAAGTTTGTGAGTTAAATCATGCAAATAACAAGTCACCCAGGGAAAGCAAGACAGCCTAATCAAGAATTAAAGCTTGAATGTTTGTTACGACATGGTTATAAATTCATAATAGCAATGAGATAAATAGCACAATATGTAATTGAACATAAAAGAGAGAGGAATGCAGGGCATACAACCCCATGATCTGATACTTCTTGTTGTGTTTGATTTGTTTGTTAATTGTTTGGATTTTGGTGAAGAGCTGCTACACACAGCTAACCTGCTGCCACAAAAACTTCAAGGGGAAGAAGCAAACAACTTTCAAACTCAAATGAACTAAATAGCAAACCATCCAGAACTCTTTTACAATATGGACTTCAGCGAAAAAACCACTAGTCGTTTTGAATCTTGTCATTATGCATCAAGTGATTAATAAACAAAACATAAGCAACAGTTTACCTTCTCCACTGTAATTACACGGCCTTCCAGTTCAGAGCAGTTCAAATACTTGACGCAGCAATCAGCCTCCTCAACACTGGACATTGTAACAAATCCAAATCCACGGGATTCTCTTGTCCAGGGATCAACCACAAGATGCACATCCACAACCTAGAAAAATAAACAAATAAACTAAAACAGTGAAAATAGAACCACCCACCCCCCCCACCCCCACCGCCGTGCGCGCCGAAAAAATGACGGCAACACACCCAACAAGAAATTTTAATGCAATGAATGAGAATCAAACAATTCTGTAACGAGGATTTGGTAATTGCATGGTAAAAGTATAAGAAGGGTGCGGTGCAATTTCAGGCGTACCTTTCCCTCCGTCGCAAAGAGCTTCTCAAGTTCTCGCTTCGTGATCCGAGGGGACAACCCTGTCACGTACAGATTGTTACCAGGATTATCAACATCACTCGATGGACTCCTGCCAACCAAAATACAAGAAGATGATCAACAGATAAAAAAAATAAGCCAACCTGAGAAAATAAAAGGACTACCAAAAAAAAAAAAAGAGCAGCAGGGTTAAATCACAACCTTGACCGGCTCCTCAACCTTGACCTGGACACAGACCTGTTGTATCGCTTGTTTGGGGACGTTGAATGAGAATAACTGGAAAATTAATCAAACAAACAAAATTAACATATGATTGAACCATAAATTTTTTTAAAAACCCAAGCTACTCGGTAGAGACCACACCTTGACCTCCTCCTGGAGTACGGCATCTGACAATCAAAAAAAAAAAAAGCTTACCTACAAGAAGATGACCAAGAGCTGAACAAAACAAGCCGCAATTAATTGCTAGAATAAAACACAGAAATTTTGGAAAACAATAAAAACAAACATTATCCAAGACTGGAGAAGTTAGACACGAATTCTGCTCTTATGACTTTTATTCAATAGGACACACATCAAGCATTATTACAAAAAATCGACACATGAATAAAACAAATGTGCTGCGTGCGCAATCCCAATCAGGAACTAAAATTCAAAATCTTCTCTCTTTTTATAGTTGTGTATCTGGTAAAAGGAACCTACGTTTTTTTTTTTTGAAGAACATGTGATATGTAAATTAAATAAATGATATAACTTAATATCAAATTATATTATGAGTGAAATTAATATTACATGTTTGTTTAGAGAAAATCATGTATGCAAAAAACAAGTATATTAAATTAATGTTGTGTTTGTATTTTGTAATCCTCACATAAATCTATTTCTTTTTGCTAGTGTCAGGAGAAAAAAAAAAGAAAGAAAAAGGAAAATACACTGATTCTTTGGAGATATTATTTCTGAACCCACCAAGCAATCAAATAGTGTTCGACAGTAAGAAATATCTTCCTCAATCTATTGTTCATTTGAATGTTAAATCGTGCATTAAAAAAAAATTAAAACAAAATTGCTGCTACGCTGTTCCAGAAAAATTAAAGAGAGACGCAACTAAAAAAATAAATCTAAAGATTAATTCATAACACAAGTAACGATTATCTTCTGTATTCAACGAAATCGAAATAAAAAATTTTGATATCAATTCGCGAAAATTATCAAATGAACAAGAGATCGGAACTTACCGTAGCAAATGAGAGCAGAGAAAATTCGCGAAGAACACGAAAATCCTTTCCTTTAGCTCTCGAGATTACCTGGACTCGCTTGGATTTCCCTCCTCGACCTCTGAGTACCGTTTATGGAGAAAGAAAGAAAATCCAAGAGTTGCCAAAGCTTTTGGTGGGAAACCCCCGGAAGAAGGCTCTGGAGGGGCGGACGCGAAGCCCACTTTTAAATTGAATTGAATATTTTATGTGCCCCTGCAGTCGTGGTCCTCGGTAGTGCGCGTCCGGTGGTCCTAGATTCTGCCACGTGGTGATCGAGGGATTCTTGGCAAGAAATATTCGATGTGTCCCTTTTGGATTTGTTTTAAGTATTTTTAAAAATATTTCTTCACGTTTTTAAGATAAAAACTTTAAAAATTTTTAATATAATTTTTTTAAAAAAATTATTTTAAAAATAAAATTATTTTTATCTATTTTAAAAACACCATTAAAAAGACGCAGGAACGACGGAAGAGTGAGATCCAACATAATGGAATTAAGCGGTTGGTCTATCCCAAAAATATGCAATACGGTCCTTTGAAAAAAAAAACAAAACAATTTTGTCGACCACGTACAACGAGCAGTGGGGATTTTGGATGACACGTGCCAGAAACAATTCGTTTTCAGAGACCCAAGTATTTTTTCTCGGTTTTTTTTTTTTTTCTTTTTTGAGACTAAGAGAATTAAGCCATCATTAATCAAGAATAAAAATAAGAGTAAAAATAACAAAAAAAATCTACTCAAACAAAAAAATTATGTAGAATTCTCTGTTGGGGTTTTCTACTTTAAACTTTGCATAAGTGTATTATCTCTCTTGGGAAGGTCATGAGGCTAGAGTCCAACTCTATTTTTGGACAGTTCACTAGACTTCTGATCCGTTGATGGTGTGGCCCAAAATCATGGCGTCGTTTTCCCTAGTGGTGGGCCTATTTGCTCGGGGTTTGAGGGGATGTTCGTGACTTGATGGAAGGGGCTTCGTCATGGGTGGGCTAGCTTTCTCCGGTGGCTATAGATGGTGGCCTAGAGCGATAGGCAGATCTAGTGGGGATTAGTCTTCTTGCTCCATAGGCAAGAGGCTTTGGTCGAGTTTGTGCTTACGTTCCTTTGGCCTTGACAGGAAGATGGATTCATAGTGGTACAGTTTTCTTAGGTTATAGATGAGCAACGAAGATCCGGTTGGGCTCCCCATCGGTTTTCTGGAAAGTTTAAGGAGTCCCTCATCCTCACTCGACAGCGGCTGGCTTATCACTTGTGTCTTTATCATTGATGGCTATGTCTTACCTATTTGTTTTATGTTTTGTGTTCGTCAAATATAATCAATGGTGTTTTCACCATTTACTAGTTTTATTTTATGTGTTTTGTTAGCTTTTTGTTGTAATAATGGAGGTAGTCTCCACTTATCTGGTTTTAGTTTGTTTGTCTCTTCCCCTTGTTATCGGTCAAAGATGTGTATATGTCTACTTAGACTTTAGTCTAGATCATGTCAGTATATTCCCTCGGCGATAAAGGTGTGGCTTCAGTTGATTCGTCTTTTCCATCTCGACTATAGTAGATTTTCGAAACGAGCCTTTATCATGCTTTATTGTCTATATCGAGCAGGCTTTTTCCTCTAAGTTTCGATATTTGAATTTCGTTCACATACTTCATCCGTTTTTACTGGCTGATCCAGTTGGTATTTAGGGTCAGATTCTTCTACAATGGGTCTTATGCAACTATGTTTGTATTTGTTTTGGTTTCAATTGAAGTCTCCCATTTCAAAAAAAAAAAGATAAAAAAATATAACATTGTTTAGTAAATAACTCATTTAAATTAAAACAAAATTTCTTTTTGTATAGTTAGACATAGAGAGAAACACGAGTAGAGAGATAACGAAAAACAAAAACAAAAAAAAAAAAGAAGTAGAACGAAGTAAAATTAAAAATTCATATGTTTGTACTTAAATATTTTTAAAATTGTGCTATTTATTTATATTAAGAATTGAAATTGTACTATTTAATGCAATTTCTCTTTTTTTAGGAAAATTAGAAGCTACATTTTCAGTTTTTGTCAGCAAAAGAAAAAATAATTTCAGCTTAAAAATTAAATAAATAAACCCTTTTACTTGTCATTTAAATACAAAATTGTTTTTTTTTAGTCCTATGCGGTATCACCTTTTTAAACAAAATTTTTCATTAAAAAAAAGCTTCACAAAACATGTTCAGTGACTCTATTTGTGTTTTTTTTTTTAAATTGTTATCAGGATTATGTAAATCTAAAAAACAAAAAAATCTTATTTTTAAAATTTGTTTTCAGACACAAAAAATCACAATTTCGTCTTTTCCTCATTTTTGCTTTTTGTTTGTTTCCTGACAAATTAGTTGGAAAAACTTTTGAGCCTTTCGTCAACTCTTCGATCATGAAATCTTACAAAAAAAAAAATTCTCCAATTAACCATTTTGCATGTAGGATTTTTCTGATTTCTTTATTCGTTGGTTGCGATTTCATATTGCTAGTTGAAGAGCTATGGTCAAAGCTCTACCAGATATGTATTCGTTGCTTTATGATTTGTCTCTATTGCATCAGACAGAGGCAAAGCTACATAAGGATGAGGCCATTTTTTTTCTTATAATTTTGCATATAAAATTTTGTAAATACTGTATTTTGCCAATTACATTTAGTCCTCTCACTCCCTTTAAAATTGCATTTCACCCCAACAAATTTGTATTTCGCCCCTCATCTAATTACTTGAGTCACACTTTCGCCCCCTTTCACTAATTTTTTTAGCTCAACCCCTGGCACCAAACACCATGTTGGTGGGCTTCTCTAGACCATGACCATGTGTTGGCGGCACAAAGGATATTTTAAAGGAGATATTTATATATGTTTGTCTCTGTATGTGTTAAAGAAGATGGAGATAATATTGGGAATATAAGATGGAATTAGATTTTGGGTTTTGGTCAGTTCTTAGCGCTTATTAGAGGCTTGGCCCCAACATCATCTCCTCAGTCCAATCTAGCCTTGATCCCGACCTATCAGTCTAATATAAATCCTTATTCTGGTGTCGGTCCTGGTCTTAGTCCATCTTTATGATCCTAGCGTCGAGCTTAGGTCAACAATAATTTTGTTTTTGTTTAAAAAATATGTAATATTTATCGTTATCAAACACTTTTTTTTTTTGTTTTCAAAAACATAAAACGAATAAGAGTTATCAAACATAATTTTTTGTGTTTAAAAAACACAAATGATACCAAGCGCACTCTAAGGAAATTATAATTTGTTGAGAGTTAAAAAAAATACAAATTGTTGAAATTTAATAAAAATTAGGAATAAGATTTTTTTTAGCTATTAAAATAAAGATTAGGATTGGGAAAATCCAGTGAGAGAGAGGAAAAAAGTGCAAAAAGAATAGTTGTGTAGCATAATTTTAAATTGTTAGACCACATCAAACTATATTCTTTATAGCAAAAATTAACATAATTAATAACTTAATGATTATCTCATAATCTAAAACTAGAATTGTACACTTGATTTTAACCGACGACTTTTAATATTTGTTCTTGCTATGCTACGAATTTTAAATAAATTTATTAACATCTCAATATGCTATGTCGTAATAAGATATTATAAATTTTTTTGTTCATATTGCTGATTATCAGTCGTTGTTGGTTCTCTTTTATATTAAGATTTGATACGTAGCTTTGTTTAATTTTTTATTTAATGTATTTTTTTCTTTACTATTCACTTGTTGGAATATCAATTTAAACCGTGTTTTCAGTTCAAACAAATACTTTGAAAAATGTTGGTTTTTTAATAAAACACGTGACAAGATCTAATATAGAAGGCGAAAACAGACATGTTGTAAATCAACAGTCCATATTGACTTGAAGCACATAATTATGTCAACAACCTAGTTTTCCATGTTAGCATGCCGAGCCATAGCTCTTGTTGCGCCTACAATAGACGGTTTGGTATTTTTGGGCAATTTGGTGGTTTTTGAGTGATAATAAGAAGGCTCAATATCACTTTTGAAGTAAGTGATTTATAAGTACCACTTTCAATCAAATCAGATTTCAACCCTAATCAGATTTCAACCCTAACTTTTTTTACGAAAGTGGTATGCTTGAAATGCATTTTTATAGTAGTATTTCCCTAACTCACCATTTTATAGGTGAAGTGGGCGGTTTAAACTTGTTAGGCCTTGTTAAAAGTTTATATTGGTATTATGTATATTTAAATATAATTTTGTAGTTATGTTTTCAGTATGTTTTTGTAAAATTAACTTATTATTTTTTTAGGCTAAAAAACCATCATCAAACATCAAGCACCACTCATATTTATTACGAATTGTTGATCATGGTTGTTAAAGTGAATAACAGTCAAAAACTCAATAATAAACATAGCTAATAATACTTATAAAATCCAAACACACATGTAATAAAAAGAAAAACTAAAGGAGGTAGACTCAAGAAGAAAAATACAAAATATATATTGTTAGAATAAAATTGTGATGAAAACCATCATCACCTAGGATCGTTCATGTCAAATCATCAAGAATATTAATAAGATGCGGAAGCTAACCTGAATCCATGGATTGAATGTGATTCTTGAGTCTTTTGGTTGAGGATCTTCCAAGTCTGGTACGTAAATCCTCCTTATCATAATGCTCTGTAATCTCTCTGTAGATGGGTAACAGAAAAATAATGTACGTACTGACTTGGGGACCACAACCCCTTTATATAATTGCTAAACCCTAGCAATTAACCTTAATTATTAATTTAGCCCATCATAAAATTAGTAATTATAATTTTGGTCTCTACATATGGGAGGCCCATACTTAATGATGCATTAAAAGCCCAAAACCTAAATTAATCACTTTTAATTGGGTAACCTTATTTGATAGCCTTTAATTCACATTTATTTAATACATTAGCCCATATATTGGATTTTGATCCAACAATCTCTCACTTGGGCTATATATGAAACTTTATAAATGTGTATTATACCTTATGAGCTCATGAATTTTGCTATCAAAACCTTATGCACCTTATCAATCTTGTCCATTAACTATATCAATATAGGACCAAAGCGACATTTGTTACATATGTCATAACTAGACCCATCAATGATCACATATACGAATACAACTAATGACAAGATCAAGCATGGATGTGTAGCATGGAAATTTCACGCAATGTGATCTTAACATGCCTATTTTCAACTGGTCCACCTGAAAACTTTAGTGAGATCAAACCATACCAAAATCAGAGTGTGAATAAACTAAAAACTTTATTTCTGCATAAAATAACCTTAAAATATCCATAAATTGAAATAACTGAAAAATGTCTATATCATAAGAGCATTTAAAATTACAAACTCCCACTAAAACTAAATATCCTGAAATGATATGACACTCATACGAGCAGTGTGCTCATGAAATATTTTGGGTGGCAATCCTTTAGTAAGCGGATCTGCAATCATGGAGTTTGTGCCGATGTGCTCTATAAATAACTGTCCACTCTAAACTCTTTATTTCACAACCAGGAACTTGATCTCTATATGCTTTGACTTCGTCGAACTCCTGTTGTTGTTGGAATACAAAACTGCTTACTTATTGTCACAAAATATCTTGAGTGGTCTTTGAATACTGTCCACTATACGCAGCCCCGTGACAAAATTGTGTAGCCATATTCTATGATTGGATGCTTCATAACACGCTATGAACTCTGCCGCCATTGTAGAAGATGCTATAAGAGACTGTTTAGCACTCTTCCAAGAGACAACACCTCCAGCCATAAGGTGACATAGCCCGATGTAGATTTCATACTATCTTGGCGTCCAGCAAAATCGGAGTCAGTATACCCAATGATCTCAAGCTGTTCTGACCTCCGATACGTGAGCATGTAATCCTTTGTTCTCTAAAAATACCTCAAGACTCGTTTGGCTGCTACCTAGTGATCCTTTCCAGGATTGCTTAAGTACCTGCCCAACATCCCTGTAACGTACGCAATATTCAGACGCGTACAAACCTGAGCATACATTAGACTCTACTACTGAGCATAAGGAATCTTCTACATTTCCTTAACCTTAAAATCATTCTTAGGGCACTGATTGAGACTAAACTTGTCTCCCTTAGCCACAGGGGTATCACATGGTTTACAATCCTGCATGCTATATCTCTTAAGAATCTTTACGATATAGCCCTTTTGTGATAATCCTAAAATACCCCGAGAGTGATCCCGGTGTATCTGTATACCCAACACAAAATAGGCGTCACCAAGATCCTTCATCTCTAATTTCTTTGATAGAAATCTCTTGGTTTCGTGCAACAAGCCTATATCGTTGCTGGCAAGCAAAATGTCATCGACATATAAAACCAGAAAAATATACTTACTCCCACTGAACTTGTGGTATATACAATCATTGACCAAATTCATCTCAAAACCGAATAAGATGATAACCTGATAAAATTTGTAATACCATTGACGAGAAGCTTGCTTAAGCCCATAGATAGATTTCTTTAATTTGCAAACCATCTTCTTTGCATCTTTGGACACAAAGTTTTCCGGTTGCACCATATAGATTGTTTCATTAATGTCACCATTGAGGAACGCAGTCTTAACATCCATCTGATAAAGCTTAAGATCAAAATGTGCCACTAATGCCATTATAATCCTAAAAGAGTCTCTCGAAGAAACTGGAGAGAAAGTCTCTTTATAATTAATGCATTCTTTATGTGTAAAGCCTTTAGCGATAAGACGAGCCTTATACCTCTCCACATTGCCTTTCGAATCCCTCTTGGTCTTAAATATCCATTTGCAACCAATGGGTTTCGCACCTTCAGGCAATGGGACAAGATCCCAAACGTCATTGTCTTTCATAGACTTTATCTCTTCATTCATGGCATCAATCCACTCTTGAGATCTAGAACTTTCCATGGCTTGACGGAAGTTGATTGGATCATCTTCCACCATACCAATGTCATACTCATATTCTTAGAGAAATACAATGTAATCATCTGGCACCGCACTTCACCTTTCTCTAGTGGATCTCCTTAATGGCATAGTTCTTGAGGTGGTTGAGTTTGTTCTTCTGGAATAATTTCTGGAATGGGAGGTTCTCCAACATTGTCTTGATTTGGGTATGCTTTTTGAACGATGTCAGGAGTAGGAACCTGATCAATGTCAATAACAGCTGTGGGAATATCAACATATTCCTCTTCAAAGACAAAGTCCCTAACCATATCTCCCCCCGTAAACTTGAGATCCTCAAAGAACTTGGCATTTTCCATCTCAAATATCGATTTGGTCGTGGGATCATAAAACTTGTACCCCCTGGATCTTTCAGAGTATCCAATAAAATAACAACTAACCGTCCTTGAGTCCAGTTTCTTTTCATTAGGCCTATAAAGCCTTGCCTCAGCTGGACATCCCCAAACATGCAAATGCTTTATACTAGGCTTCTTGCCTGTCCAAAGTTCGTAAGGGGTTTTGACAGTTGCTTTAGTTGGAACCCTGTTAAGGATATACGCTGTAGTCTTAAGTGCTTCTCCCCAGAGTGATTTTGATAAGGCAGAATGAGAAATCATACCCCTCACCATGTCCTTAAGCGTTATGTTTTGTCTTTCAGCAACACCATTCGTAGTGGGCGAACCTGGCATAGTGTACTGTGGGACAATACCGCTTTCTTCTAGGAACTTAGCAAATGGTCCCGGACGTTGTTCACTTGAACCGTCATATCTACCATAGTATTTACCACCACGGTCAAATCTGACGCTTTTAATCCTTTTGCTGAGTTGATTTTCAACTTCAGCCTTATAATTTTTGAACACATCCAACGACTATGACTTTTCCTGAATGAGATATATGTAGCCATATCTGGAAAAATCATCTATGAACGTTATAAAATATTGTTGACCATTCCAAGAAGCCATAGGGAATGGCCCACAAATGCCTGTATGTATAAGTTCTAAGACGTCCAAAGTCCTGTTGGCTTCAAATCTTCTTTTATTGGTTTGTTTCCCCTTTATACAGTTAACACAAATATCAAAATCTGTAAAGTCTAAGGGGTCAAGAATTTCGTCTGACACAAGTCTCTCTATTCTCCTTCTAGAGATATGACCCAATCTCTTGTGCCATAACGCAATTGAATTCTCATTGGTTAATTTTCTCTTTATACCTCGTGTACTTAATTGCAAGGATTCATTAAATGAAGCAATTGTATCAAGTAAATAAAGATTATCGTAACCTGATAAAGAACCGGAACCAACTAATTTTGAATCATGAAACAAACTAAATTTTTCATTTCCAAATGAACAAGAATAACCAGATTTGTCCAAAGCTGAAATAGAAATCAAATTCTGTCTAAAAGACGGTACGATAAATGTTTCATCAAGATCCAAATAAAATCCAGTCTTTAACAATAATCTAAATTTTCCTATTGCTTCAACTTCAACTTTCTTGCCATCGCCCACGTAGATGTATCTTTCACCATCATTTGGCTTTCGACATCTCAGGCATCCCTGCATAGACACACTAATGTGAGTGGTTGCACCAGAATCCATCCACCAAGTGTGTTCAGGTACCGAAGTAAAATTAACCTCAGAACAAACCAAATTAAGAAGCATACCTTTTCTAGCACGCCAAGCGTGATAATTGGTGCAATGCTTCTTCTTATGTCCTGCAACTCCACAGAAGAAACAACCCGTACCTTCCAGATCAACCGGTCTCTTTTGTTGCTTCTTTTGAGGTGCCGTAACTGCAGCTTCCTTATCCTTCTTCCTTTCCTTCCCTTTGTCCTTGGAAGTATTAGTCAAGTGAGCACTTTCTGTCTTTTCTTGCTTCAACCTTTCCTCTTCTTGCACACAATGTGAAATGAGCTCATTAAGAGACCAAGTCTCCTTTTGGCATGTCACGCCCCGGAGTATGGGAGGTGACGTGGCGGACTATTTAAATTAATTAAAAGAGAATTTAATTAAAATCCATAGTTTAAGGGGTTGAATTAAGTATAAAACGTGAGGTTTATTAAAACACTTTATAGCGAGTTCATATACATTAGACAATTTAAAACATTAAACGAATAAATATTAAAATAATAAAGTCGCGAGTATGGGTTTCACAACCCACAACTTATGCACACACATGGTTCTGACAATATCATAAATACAATCACAGTCCAGATACAAATAAAGTTAAATCTTACATGCCTTGATTAAATGATACAAAATATAAATTAATCCCTCCTATTGCTCCTGAGTTCGGTCCGAAGAATGCTCTCCAAACCTAAATGGGAAACCACCTAGAGGGGGAATTTAAAACAAATAAGACGTGAGCGAAAGGCTCATTAGGACTATGTTTTACAAAATAATTTAATTTAAAGGAACATTTCATTATTCAGGAATTATTTAAAAGAAACCTTAAATAAATAAATAGATAAACAAATAGACAATTTTAAGTAAAACCATTTTTACCCAAAACAGTCTACTTGGATAACCAGAAATATCATTTTCCTTTCCTAGGCAAACCATAGTATCACCACCGTAGTGGCCCAGCTGGGTTTGGGGACCTGCCCCCAAGGTCGATCGCTACACGACCCGATCTCTGATATGGCATCATGCCTATGTATTTATTATCATTATCATTCAAAACCCAATTACCGAGTGTTGTCTTTTACATTCATTATGAAGTTCATTTCAGATCACGGTATATTAAAAATATAACCGATAAATTTATTTTCAAACAACCGTTGAAAGCATTTTAATAGAAATCCTTTTTAAAGCCAAATCATTTCAAAACCAGGCTACCAAAGAAGTAGGGTAGAAGTCCTATCTCAATACTCGTGCCGGTGCCCTACACCGTAATCCCGGTCCGCTATACGTTAGCTCCGCGGAACCACGAACGATCCTAGATACAAACTAAGTCGATCAATATCTAGTTCGAGACATTCTATGTTACTAAATCATTTCATGATGTCCTAGTGTGCCATTTGTATCTTTAAAATCATTCTATAAGGTTGGGATTTAAATCAGGGTTCAAAACAGTGAAAATCATAAAAATTTCCATGCCTCGGTCGGCCTGCCGGACTCCCTGCTTCGGCCGGCCGAACTGCACAGTTCGGCCTGCCGAAAGCAAGGTCCGGTCGGTCGGTCATTTCCCCAGGTTTGGCCTGTCAGACGGAAGAACATCGGCCTGTCGATCCCTGTTTCGGCCTGCAGATCCCTGTTTCGGCCTGCCGAACACGCAGTTCGGCCTGTCGAACTAGGAAAACCCAGAAATTCCAACCACGAGGTTCGATTTCCCCAAAACCCAAATTTTGATTCTAACCTGTTTTTCTCAATTCTCAGGCATGGAAAACATTCATAGATGATAGAAAAACATATTTAGACACTTTAAAACTCATTTAAACAAGATTCAAATACGAAAATCCCAAAAATCTAAAAATAGGAAAAAATGAGGAAAAATGAAAAATCTTCAATCAAATCCGTTTTTCTTCAATCTAAGCTTAGATTCTAGTTGTTATAAGTTCATTTAACTCAAATCCAAGGTTTTCTAGGCTTAAACAATCCTAGATTTCAAAAATACACAAAATTGAAAATTTTGGAAAAAGTTTAGAAATTTCAAAACTAACCTCGAATCGAAGCTTCAATCCGCGTCCTCGGTTGCCAAATCACGTCCCCGAGCTTCCTCCTTGCTAACCCAAAGCTTGGATTCGAATTTCTTTCAAAAATTTTGAGAGAGAATTGAGAGAAAATGAGAGAGAAGCCGAGAGAGAGAGAGAGAGAGGGCTCACGGGTGGGAGAGAGGAGAGAGAGAGATCAGGGAGAGTGAGGAGAGAGGAGGAAGAGAGAAAATAAATAGAGAAAATCGATGGACGGTTTTACTGTGCGAAAACCATGTGCCGTCCACGGTTTTGTAAAACAGAGTATTTTTAACAATTTACAAATTGTTGTGTTTTAAAACTCAAAACATCATTTTAAAACAATAAGAAATCATTTGAATGCATCAATTTAACAAAACAACAAAAAATTTCAAGATCCAACCAAATAATCTAATTAATGTTAAAACATTAATTATGGCACACTAATTCATCATTTATATTACATTAACATTAAACAAATTTTGGGGCGTTACATGGCAGTTATAGCTCACCTTAAACTGACTGAAATGTGCTGGAAGAGATATAAGAACCAAATGCACTAGCAAGTCCTCAGAAAGGTCAAGCTTAAGTGCTCTTAATTTTGAAGCAAGATGAGACATTTCCATGATGTACTCCCTAATGTTCCTCTTACTTTTGTATCTCATTGAGATGAGGTTTGCCAAAAGTGTACTTGTTTCAGCCTTTTCATTTTTGGCAAATCTCTTCTCAATGTCCTCAATGAACTCTTTGAATTGATGTTGGCAGTAATATTAGAGGCATAACTAATAGCTGAAACAGAGAACAAAATAAACAAAACCAAAACAAGCTCACATAAGAATCCATAATAATAATAATAAATCCAAATAAAGGTAACCCCATCTCAAGATATCGGGCACTCCATTAATATTTAGTCTTTGGACAGAAATATTAACTTGTAAGTGATATCTTGGTGTAGTAATCAAACACTGACAATAAGAACATGTCAAACAATAAATCTTCCTTGGGGCTGATTTATTGCTTACATGTAAAACCAAATAATCATCACGTGTTTATCACCACAGGTGTACATGCAATTCTGTCAAATATTGCATTCCTTTGGGCCGATCAATATTCACATAAGTTACATAAACACAACCTTTTATATTTCAAAACAAATTAATTTTCACAAGAGAGGCCACTTTGGTGACATGTTGCTTCAATTAATTCATCTCAAAATATATATAAAATACCAATATTTGAATTTAAAATTGCACAAAAAATGACCAAAATTAAAAAAATAAAAATAAAAAAATTTTTGGTCAAGGTCAACATTAACAGGATTGGGGCTGAACCGGGTTGGAAGAACCCTACCTGGGTCCTAACCCAGCCCCCCTTTATTTCCTTCTTTTTTTTTTTTTTTGGGTCACCCAGGGGCTAAACCCCTGGGTGAGAGCTGGTCACGGGCCCATCGTCATTTTTTTTTATTCTCTAGTCATAGGCCCAGTTGGGCCCATGTATATAAATTTCAATTTTGGGCCAAAGCCCAGATGTACTTAAAAAAGGCCCTAGGGATCGTCTACCTCTCTGGGAGAAAAGTAGTTTTACTTCAGGCGGCGGCCATAGCCGTCGCTTTTCCAGTTTCACCGTAGCCTGTGCCACGGCTGCCGACGCCACCGCCGACCAAAACCCAAAGTCCCTTTGGCAGCATGCCGCACTGAACCCAAGAGTAAAGAATAGTTTTTCAATCTGAATCTTATAACCATTCAATCCTTAATATATATATATATATATATATATATATAAACTTATTATTATTATTATTATTATTTTTTCTCGGCAACTGTGCCATAACAATAACAAATAAACTGTTTCTTGCAAACCGAATTAAACCAGCAAAGTAAACGTAAAATCTTAACATAAGATGAAATTTGCCGAATCCAAACAAAAAGTATATATATGTATGAACATATCTTACGGAATCCAAACAAAATTTCTAAATAATTGTTCTCAAATTCAATAATTTTATAGAACCATAGATTGTTAAATTTGAGAATTTTCTTATGAGTATCATATCTAGAAAATTATTGCTTCCCAATAATTCAACATGAAGAGGCTATAGATACCACTCGTTAGAATAAAATTGTGATGAAAACCATTATCACCCAGGATCGTTCATGTCAAATCATCAAGAATATTAATAAGATGCGGAAGCTAACCTGAATCCATGGATTGAATGTGATTCTTGAGTCTTTTGGTTGAGGATCTTTCAAGTCTGGTACGTAAATCCTCCTTATCAGAATGCTCTGTAATCTCTTTGTAGATGGGTAACAGAAAAATAATGTACGTACTGACTTGGGGACCACAATACCTTTATATAATTGCTAAACCCTAGCAATTAATCTTAATTATCAATTTAGCCTATCATAAAATTAGTAATTATAATTTTGGTCTCTACACATAGGAGGCTCATACTTAATGATGCATTAAATTCCCAAAACCTAAATGATCACTTTTAATTGGATAACCTTATTTGATAGCCTTTAATTTACATTTATTTAATACATTAGCCAATATATTGAATCTTGATCTAACATATATATATATATATATATTTTTTTTTTTTCTTATAATAGGGGTGGGGTGTCGTGGCAATTTTGCATGGCAGGGCGGGCGTTTCACACCCGCACTTTGGCATATTAATGGCGTGGTACAAAAACAGTACGATGGGTAGTTTGACTTTTTTTTTTTTTTTTTTTATTTTGTTGTCTAACGCTATCACAACGCCATCATTTGAGCAAGGCCCAATGTCCGTATCTTGAACAATGCGTCTATCAACAGGATTTTGGCGGTTGTCGATTATCAAAATTTTTAATATCTTTTTAAGAATCTGATGGGACATCCGTATGTCTGCTGATGAATTCTTTGGTATTTCGGCTTCCAAGCATTTATTAAACTACTATTTTAGTATAATAGATTAAAAATATGCATATTTTTAACGTAAAAATTGCATATTTTGTATAACTAAATATATATGTAACATTTCAAAGAGAGCAGTTTCTATAAATTTTTTATACATGGTGACATGGTAATTTTGCCTCGAAAACGCTTTTCTTGAAAATCAATCCAAGGCATCAACTTGGAAATATTTATGCTACATACCACATATTTTAGAGATGAATTGATTGTCCAAAAACTATTATAAGATATGTCACTCTTATATAATTTAAGTTTTGTGTGTTGACAAAAACACCACAAATTAAACTAGGTTTTTCCTCTCCTTCTCTTTCTCTTTCTTTCTCCTAGCTCCCAGCCTCCTTTCTCTCCCACTCCCAATGCATCCCTATCTCTCCCTCGACATTGTTGGAGATTGTCGACCTGCGATGCCGGAGACCGTCAACCTCCAATGTAGGAGACTATCGACCTTTGACTTGCAGCGCCGCACTACGAGGGAGATCTATCCTGCTTGCTTTCTCTCTCCCAACACCACCAAAGATCTCTCCCCCATTGCGGCCATGCAAGGAGACCCATCTCTGTTAGCGCGGTGGGAAATCTCTCATCGTGACTTCTCCATGGGACAAGAGATTTGTTGAGATCTTCTCCACGCGAGAGAGATCTCTCCCTGTTGTTACTGCACAGCCTCTCCTCGTTTACCAAACGTACGTTTGAGTTGAAAATATAGGTTCAAACAGTAAAAACTTATGTACCAAACGCCACATTAACCTTGTATTTAGAAAATAATGTAAAGCTCTCGTATGTTACAATATAAAACAATAATATGCTATAATATAAAGCTCTCATGTGATAATAGTTTCTAAACTCATCTTTTTTAAGTTTACTGTTTTACTTAACACCCCTTGAATACGGTGACACGGTGAGTATCCTAGAAAATGTTTTTCTTGGCAACCAAGCCAAGGCAATCAACAGGTACCATATTTGTAAGAATTTAGAAAAGCCGATGTAATGGGCAAAAAGAGCGGGCCCAGATACCCGACCGACGTAAAGAAACAGGGAAAGTATAACCGAAGGACACACAATTCCTACTCGTTCCTTGCCTTTGCCTCCTTTTTCATCTTTCATTCGCTCGAAAGCCGCGAAAAAAGGGGCAAAAAGCCTTCCACATAAAAAAAAACCCAAAGAGGCAAACTTGAAACTACTCGAAACCCTGGAGAACTGGAAAAGTACCAACTGATCTGGAAGGCGACGAGCAGCTCTAATGGAGCCCGTCAAAGCAGCCAACGAACTCCATTTCCGGGTCGGATTCTCCGGCCACAGTGGCCACCTCAGGCTTGAGCCTCTCTCTTCCGTTGAGAGCTGCGATCCTCTCAAGTCGCTTCCTGATTTCATTTCGGTCCGTTTTCCACTTCCAACTTCCATTTCCAATCTTTCTCTGTTTTTCCTTGCTCTTTAGTCTTTTTTCTTTTTCCTATTGTATGTGAGAAGAAAGAAATTTTGAATCTTTTTGCTGTTAGGGCTTACGCAATTTGGTTACTTTTTTGTTTTATTTTATTTTTAGCGTTTTACTGCGATACTTGATTCATCGTGCGCCGAATTTGAGTATACAATGCGTTTTAAAGCTGAATTGGTTGGATTATAGAAACAGTCGAATTGGACGCTTGAATAGAATCCCTCTTTTGATAATTGAGTAATCAAGATAGCTTCTAGCTTCCTTTATTTTGCTTTTTATATGAACTATGTTACTTCTGGTCTGTCTTTTTGTTTCTTTCTGGAAAGCAGAGAAATTTTTTCAATTGCTGGTAATATTTTATTAATTTTCATATTTGTTCTAAGTTTGTTTGTTTGTTTTAGCCACCTGCATTTCCCAAAGAAACACCTGAATCGATAAAATCTTATATAGAGGAGACTTATCTCTTGCCAAGATTGGATTCTGAGTTATTTTCACCAGAAAAAGCTGGCAAGCAGTGGGATTTCGACTGGTTTGACAAGGCAAATGTACCTTTGGAGCCATCGATGCCGCGGTCAGTCATAATTCCCACGTGGGAATTGCCATTTAGACGTCGAAAAAAGGGATCAGCACAAGGAATATGGGAACCCAATTCTGTGCAGGTATTTAGTGTTTGTTTAAACTATGTCTGTCATCTTCCAAACATGCTTCCTTCAAACGTACATGAAAGCTAGATCAATAGGGTTCTTTGGTTTATTATTACTTCTAATGCTAGTTAGAATAAAATCTGTCTACAAAGAGATATTCTGGCTCTTTTTGCAATAATCTTTGGATTTGTTTTCAATCTTTTCTTGTCTCTGAATCTCGTTCAGAATTGTTATATCACTCTAGGTTGATGTATCAGAAATAACAGTTGGAGCTCAAGAATCTGGTTCATTACCACGCATGAATGGCCCCACAAAGGATTTCATAAGAGGAAGCATTAACAACCGCCCTTTTCGTCCCGGAGGCTTAGATGATTCCCGATCCCTAGAAAGGATCCTTCCTGATGGTGCTACCAATGGAGAATGGGTTCGCGAACTTTTAAGTGGTGGTCTTCCACAGACTATTCCTCCAGGATTTAAGCAGGGTCTAGACCTTGGTGACCTCAAGGTTAATTATATTCATGCAGATTGAAAACTGTAACACGTTATTTACTTCTTTTTGTTTTTGGTTAGTAAGGTAGCATCCTAACGTGACTAATACAGTCTGTTTTAATTGTATTCTGAAGGCATATCCATGTGCATGGAGTGTCTACAAGGAGCAAAGCTCTCCAAAGAGTACATCCGACAATAAATCGGTCAGTTAGTGTAATCAAGTATATATTTTGTAACTAGAGCTTTCTCTTACTGGAATAGATATGCCTTCGTTGGTCTACACGTGAGATTTTTTTCATATCATAGTTGTTCCACTTATCTTAATTTTGAAAAGGTTTCTTTATATGTTGCTATCATTGCAGAATGAATTGTCTGTACAGTTTGATGACTTATTCAAAAAGGCTTGGGAAGAGGATGTCACTGAATTCGTGGAAGATGGTAAATATGCTAGGCCATTATAATCTATTAACATATGCAAATTTCTCTATAGAAATTTGATATCATGCAGAAGATTAATCAATGAAGCTTTGCTACTTAAAATTATGTTATCAGGACGGCTGAGTTGTGATTATCATTCTCTTTGTAAGCTCAGCTTTTCGTCTAACCCTAAAAAGCTGCAAAAAGCCTTTTTATGTTGCCTGCTCATTTGATTTAGTATAGAACTTGAAAGTTTCTCTAGAAAAAGAAGACTGAATTTTATTCATTTTGTTCAATGTTTACAAACGTTTAGCATAAGGATTAAATAGGACTAGGACAGCTACACGCCCTTAATTGACTCCCTAATTTTCTGCTAAAGGATGAGGATCCTATTGACCCGGATTTATTCAATAAAAAAGGAAACTAGAAATCAGGAAAAAATAAAAAACAAATTAGGAAACAAATCTCCTAACTTTCCGACACTCCCCCTCAAGTTGGTGCGTAGATATCAATCAGCCCCAATTTGCTTATACAAATATCAAACTTAGGTTTAAACAGCCCCTTAGTAAGAATATCAGCCGTCTGTTGTGATGTTGGAACTAACGGCATGCAAATGATTCCTTCCTCGGGCTTCTTTATTATGAAATGTCTGTCTATTTCGATGTGCTTGGTCCTATCATGTTGAACAGGATTGTGAGCTATACTAATGGCAGCTTTGTTGTCGCAGTATAGCTTCATTGGTTCACTTATTGGCATTCGTAACTCAGTTAAAATATGTTGCAACCATAACAACTCGCACACTCCATTGGCCATAGCTCTAAATTCTGCCTCTGCACTGCTTCTAGGTACAACACTCTGCTCTTTACTTTTCCAAGTGACGAGATTTCCCCACACATAGGTACAATACCCAGATGTTGACCTGCGATATGTCTCAGATCCTGCCCAATCTGCGTCTGTGTAAACTTCGACACTTCTTTGTTCATTCTTTTTGAAGAACAAATCTCTTCCTGGTGAAGATTTTAAATACCTCAGAATCTGGTAAACAGCTGCTAGATGTTCCTTCTTTGGCGAGTGCATAAATTGACTTACGAGGCTAAATGCAAAAGCAATATCAGGTCTTGTATGGGACAAGTAAATTAGCTTTCCAACTAAGCGTTGATATTGAGATCGGTTAACTTCTTCTTCCTTGCTCTCACCAAACTATATATTCGCATCAATTGGAGTATCCACAGGCCTACATCCACTCATCCTAGTCTCATTTAATAAATCCAGGATGTACTTTCGTTGGGATACACATATTCCCTTCTTTGATCTAGCAACCTCCATTTAATACTTGAGAGCTCCCAGGTCTTTGATCTCAAATTCTTTGGCCAAGTTTTCCTTTAATCGACCAATCTCAGCACAATCATTTCCTGTTAGGATAATATCATCAACATATACTATCAAAACAGTTACCTTCCCATTATCTGAGTGCTTTATAAACATTGTATGATCGGTTTGAGCTTGGCTATATCCCTATTGTTTTATTGACTGGGCGAATCTGTCAAACCAGGCCCTCGGAGACTGTTTAAGGCCATATAAGGATTTCTTTAGTTTGCAGACCTTTGAACCGAATTTTCCTTCAAAGCCTGGTGGGACATCCATAAGCACTTCTTCTTCCAAGTCACCGTTGAGAAAGGCATTCTTCACGTCCAGTTGTTGAAGTTGCCAGTCAAGGTTTGCAGCAACCGATAACAAGACTCTAATAGTGTTCAACTTAGCCACTGGAGCAAAGGTCTCGTTGTAATCAATGCCATAAGTTTGAGTGAAACCCTTGGCCACCAAGCGAACCTTGTACCTTTCAAGAGTTCCATTAGCATTGTACTTTACAATAAATACCCACTTGCATCCAACTGTCATCTTTCCCCTTGGCAAGTCCACCAATTCCCATGTCCGATTCTTCTCTAGAGCATCCATCTCTTCAAAGACAGCTTCTCTCCATTTTGGGATCTGTAGAGCAACCTAAACATCTTTTGGAATCTCCACGAGAGAAAGTTGTGAGGTAAAACAAAGAAATGATGGTGAGAGTTTGTTATACGAAACAAATTTGGACATAGGATACTTTGTACAAGTCCTGACACCTTTACGGAGAGCAATTGGAACATGTAAATCACTAGAGGAGTTTGACTGAGTACTACCTGGTGAATTTGGATTAGTTTTCGGTTCAGTTTCATGGCTTTGCAGGGAATCTTTGGCCTCCATTTCCTTTGCTGGGTATTTTCTTATGTAAACCTGTCCAAAAATATTTTTTAAGTCTACATTTCCCCTCCCGTTTTCAAGATCAGGAATTGGTGAAGAATTAGAAGGCTCGGTTTGGGTTTTCTCTTTTTGAACATTTTGATTTTCAGATCCTTTGTTTTGGAAAAAATTTTCACCATTTTTGTCTGCACTTGAATTCGGTGTGCCTTGGAAAAAAATACTGTCATCTACTGACTAGAATTCGAACCCATATCTGGATTAATATCCAATTTTTCCAAAATATTATTATCCAAATATAAATTCGAATCTTCATCTATCTTCTCTCCCTGAAGATGAGAGCCAAAAAATGATTTATTTTCAAAAAATGAGACATCCATAGTGACAATATTTTTTGGAAATGGGGTCATAACACCGATATCCTTTCTGTGTTGATGCATATCCTAGGAAAATGCATTTTATGGCTCGTGGATCAAGTTTCCCTCGGGTCTTGTCATTGTTATGCACAAACACCACACATCCGAATATCTTGATGGGCAAATTTGATGTAAGCCGAGAAGTAGGATATTGCTTATTAAAAACTTGTAGCGGGGTTTGAAAATTCAAGATTTTTGAGGGCATTCGGTTAATAAGATAGGTTGCTGTAAGGATTGCATCCCCCCAAAAGTGTTTTGGTACCTTTTTTGCAAACAATAAAGCACGTCCTACTTCAAGAAGGTGTTTATTTTTTCTTGCAACAATGCCATTTTGTTGGGGAGTATCATTACAGGAACTGTGATGAATAATCCCTTTTTCAAGGAAAAAATGCCCCAAAACTCTATTGAAATATTCTTTGCCATTATCACTCCGAAACATTTGAATGTTTTTTTGAAATTGAGTTTGAACCATATTGTAAAAATTCTTAAATATCCCTTCTACTTCTGATTTTTCTTTCATCAAATATACCCAACTTACCCTACTGTGATCATCAATAAATATAACAAACCATTTTTTTCCTGAAAGTGTGGGAGTCCTTGATGGCCCCCACACGTCACTATGTATAAGAGAGAAAGATTCAGTTGGTTGATATGGACAAGGAGGATAGGTAGAACGATGTAATTTTGCCAAGGCACAAATTTCACACTGACATAATGAAGGGTTTTTATTTTGGAATAAACTTGGAAACAATCGTTTCAAATATAAAAAATTCGGATGTCCTAATCTATAATGCTATAATAAAATTTTTTGATCATGTGAGTCAAAGATAGACTTAAAACAAACATTTTGAACATTATTACTTGGTGTTGATCCAACTTCAAGGAAATAAAGGGCTCCACATTCCCTAGCATTGCCAATCGTCTTCCCCGATACTATTTCCTGAAATTCACAGAATGATGGATAAAAATTAGCTTGACATTTTTTATCAGTGGTTAGTTTACTTATGGACAACAGATTACAAGACAACTTAGGGACATGAAGAACATTATGGAGAGTTAAGAAAGGTGAAATTTTTATTGAACCAAATCCTGCTGTTGTCGAAAAAGATCCATTGGCAATTCTGATTTTTCTATTCCCTGCACATGGACTATAAGATAAGAATAATTGAGAATAACTTGTCATGTGATCAGTCGCACCGGAATCAATGATCCAGGTGTTTTGAGGATCTGTTTTGACACTAGAAAGGGCAATATTGAAAGGATTACCTTGGTGGGCTAAAGAACTGGAAGGATTTATTGAGAATTGTGGAGATTTTAAAAGTTTGTATAGTTGCTCCAGCTGATCCTTTGTGAAAGGAGATGCCTCTGAATTGACAACTTGCTCTTTTGAATCATCGGTTGTGGTTTGGAGAGCTCGCCCTTCTGGTTTCTTCTTCCAATTTGCTGGTTTTCCATGTAATTTCCAGCACGTCTCTCTTGTATGCCATGGTTTTTTACAGTGGTCGCACCATGGTTTCCCTCGCCTTTCTTTCTCCCTTTCAACACTCTGTGTCACCAAGGCAGATTTTTCAAGTTCAATATTTGCAGTAGATGTCGAGCCCCTTGACATAATGTTCTTCCTTGCTTCTTATTGTCTCACTTCCGAGAGGACTTCGCGGATTGATGGCAGAGGCTTGCGACCAAGAATCCTTCCTTTTACTTCATCAAGAGTCTGATTAACACGAGCCAGAAACATATAAACACGATCATTCTCTTCGCGTTTAGCGTATCTTGCTTTGTCATTAGCATTCTCCCAAACATCATCATAACATTGATCCAATTCCTGCCATAAGGTCACCATCTCGTTGTAGTAAATAGTAACCTCGCGATCTCCCTGTTTGGATTGCCAAAGCTTGGTTTTTAATTCAAAAATCTGGTTTGAATTTTCCCGGTCTGAATAAGTTTCTCGGACTACCTCCCAAATGTCCTTGGCAGATGGTAAAAACATATTTGGTTTGGCGATGGCGGTCTCCATTGAGTTAAGAATCCAAGCCATAACTAGAGAATTCTCAGACCGCCATACTGGGAACATCGGATCATTTTCGCTCGGTTTTTTTGCTTCACCAGTCAGGTATCCCAATTTTCCTTTGCCATCTACAGCAAGTTTGACAGATTGGGACCATTCCAAATAATTCTTCCCGTTTAATTTGTGAACGGTTATTTGTAAGGAGGAATTAGCCGCAACCTGGTCAATACTGCTTGTTGCCATTGTTGTTGGTGAGGAAGAGGTGCCAGAGGTAACTTCGGAGAAGGTCTTCTGCTGTGAAGGAGTCGTCGCCATCTTTCAGAAATGAGGAAAACAGATTTTCTGGAGAGAGCCAAACTAGAACCTGGGCTCTGGTGCCATGAAAGTTTCTCTGGAAAAAGAAGACTGAATTTTATTCATTTTGTTCAATGTTTACAAACGTTTAGCATAAGGATTAAATAGGACTAGGACAGCTACACACCCTTAATTGACTCCCTAATTTTCTGCTAAAGGATGAGGATCATATTGACCCGGATTTATTCAATAAAAAAGGAAACTAGAAATCAGGAAAAAATAAAAAACAAATTAGGAAACAAATCTCCTAACTTTCCGACAGAACTCTTATACCAAGTTGTTCAACTTTTTAGAAGATTTAAGTTAAAAAAAAAAAAGAAGAAAAGATTTAAAAAGGTTTGGTTCTCTTTCGTTTTATATTTTCTTTTGATTCCTTTTAGCTTAGCTAATCTAGTGTTGTATGTTAAGTTCATTTGTCAGAAAAGGAATCCAAAAAGTCAGAAGCTGAAGCAGAGTCGATTAAGTCAGAAGCTGAAGCAGAACAGGTAGATGTTCCCAGTGATGCTTCTAATGCTGAATTATCTGCATTGGATGAGATTTTATTGGTTGAAGCAGCAGAATCAAAAGCAAACGATCATAATGATGGGAAGCACCAGAAGGAGGTAACTAGTGGTAGCAACAGCAGCGTTGTTGTAGTTTACAGAAACTGTCTATTAGCCACATTCAAATATCTTGCTTTGCAGGCCTCTCTTAAAATACTTGATTTTATTGTTTACATTAACTAGTTTATACACTTGCAGGCCTGGGCTGTTACTGGAGGAAGTGACTGGATTTTACGTAATTTTAATGAGATTGTTCCTGACATGGCACTTGATTTTCCTTTTGAATTGGACGCATTCCAGAAGGAGGTATTGATTGATAAAAGCTCTCCTTAATTTTATTAACCAGGTAGCTTGATAATGGAAGGATTAAAAATTTGTGGTATGATGCGGAAAATGATTTTGTTTAGGGAGACAAACAAACGAAAAAAAAGGCACTTTTATAAATAGAGGAATTTTATGACTCGTGTTTTTGATTTTCTATAGCCAACGATGGTAAGAATTCATTTTAGCTAAACCATATGTTTCTTCTCTCTTTATCATCATAATCATCATCATTATTATTATTCCTTTCCTTTCGTGTCCTAATTTGGTATGCTTGAACAGGTTTGGGGATTTATTGTTATTTGAATTGGCAAAATTATCAAGAAACTTCATGCTAGCTCAACTACAGTGGTAGTTACTTAGATATCCACAAATCGTGATATTAGGTCTACTCTTCATAGAGATTTGATCTCAACTTTGCACCAATAAATAATTCATTATCATTTTCTAATTCTATTTATGACCATAATTAATTGTGGGGTATATTTTTGAGTTTTTTGCGTGTGTTTGAAGCCTTTTGTTATCTTGCTTTGTTGTTTCCATGATAACTTAGTGAGTAGTTCAAATTTTATTTTTTGCAGACTAAATAGTCATTCGCCTCTTTGTTATGTAACAATTGCAGGCAATCTATTATCTTGAAAAGGGGGAGTCTGTCTTTGTGGCTGCTCATACGTCAGCAGGAAAGACAGTTGTTGCAGAATATGCATTTGCTTTGGCATCAAAAGTATTGAATATATCCTTGAGTTGTCATATGTTCATTCTTTTTTAGAAAAAGTAGTTGACTGGGCTTGAGGTTTTTTCTTAATTTTTAATTTCCAGATTTTACCAGTCTCTTTCCTCAAGCTTAATGTTTGTAATGTTGTTTTTGCATCGTACATGCTTTTTATGTGATAGTTTTACATTTGATGTCAAAATGATGCAGCATTGCACTAGAGCCATCTATACTGCTCCAATTAAAACCATAAGCAATCAAAAGTATAGGGATTTCTGTGGGAAATTCGATGTTGGACTTCTGACAGGCGATATTAGCTTGAGGCCTGAGGCTTCTTGTCTCATAATGACTACTGAAATATTAAGGTCAATGCTCTACCGGGGTGCTGATATTATACGTGATATTGAATGGGTAAAAGAGCTCTTTTCTGTCAACTGTAATTTCCATCATTCCTTCTACAGATGTTATTCGATTTTTTATGGCAAAAATATTTCACAAGCAAATGTTGATGACTTTTGCACCCTCCTACGTATAGGTTATCTTTGATGAGGTGCACTATGTCAATGATGTTGAACGAGGTGTTGTTTGGGAGGAAGTTATCATCATGCTTCCGAAACATATTAATATTGTTCTTCTTTCAGCCACAGTAAGTGGTCTTATGTACTGTTCTTGTTGCAATGCTCTAGGGAATATTACAGTTGTAAATCTAGGGTGCCCTCTCCTAATATTACGTTGGTACTTTAAGGCACATTACTAATACATGCATCGAGAATTATAAAGGATAAATGTCAGTTATATTGCATGATTCTGCATCCTTTTCTTATAATATAGTAGTTGTCTATGTATTTATCCGTTTTAAGTTCGACACTTCAGCTAAATAAAGATACTTGTGCATTACTATTATACACGTCCCTTTTATAAATTTGCTCTGGCCGAGGATGTGTGTGAAGCTTTTAATGTCATTTTTCAGGTCCCTAACACGCATGAATTTGCCGACTGGATTGGACGGACAAAAGAAAAGAAAATCCGTGTTACTGGGTTAGTAGCAGCGAATCCTGTTGCTTTTGATTTCTTTGCTTTCTGGGAATTTTAATTTCCAAGATATACCCTTCTCACTTTGGACAATAAAGCAGAGAGGGAATATGCATTCTGAATTAATCCTAAAAAACAATGTCTACTATTTTTGTTTGTTTTCAGGACGACAAAAAGACCAGTCCCCTTGGAACACTGCGTCTTTTACTCTGGGGAACTCTACAAGGTATGTGAAAATGAAGATTTCATGCTTCAGGGACTGAAAGTCGCTAAAGATGCATTCAAGAAAAAAAATGTAACTAGCAGCAGTACTGGATCACATGGTGGAGGCTCAGCTGCTTATGACAGTGGTCGAGCTCAAAAACGCGACAATTTCACTCGGGGAAAACAGAATAAGCACTTTGGTTCCCATCATTCAGGGAACTTTCCTGGAAGTGGCAGAGGGAACCAAAACAATGGCAATGGTCTCAACAACTGGGGTTTAAGGAGATCGGATGCCTCTTTGTGGCTGTCACTTATCAACAAGCTCTCAAAGAAATCTCTGATACCTGTATGAGTACAATTCCCTAAATATATTATGTTTTTCACTTGGTTGGTTGGATTGAGGCTGAGTTAATCTCATCAGTTATGATTGCGATATGATGAACTTGAGAATTGATGGATTGCTCTCTCATATTTTGCAAAGAAAAAATTAGATGAAAAAATTGAAATGAAAGGAAAGCAGAAGAAAAAAGGCCTCTAAGAAGAGAAGTTGGGAGCTTCTTAACGTGATTTACTTTTTCCATCATTTTATTTTTGTCGGCTTAAAAAATTTCTGAATTTCGTAACCAGAAATTTGGCCTTGTTCTTCCACTCTAATATGTTGCAATTATTCTTAATATTTAGTGCTGTATGATCTCTTGCTATGTGGCTTTGTTGAGTGAGCTTAGTCGATAGCTAAAGTTTCTCATTTTTATCCTCTTTCCTCCGTGTCTGCTATACTAAGATCTAACTTCGATTTTTTGTACACTCTCGGAGCTATTTAAGGAATTTTTGTTCTGTATATGGCACACCATTTGGTACACATTGAGCCGAAGATTAGGTGGTTTAACTTTTAACTCTTCTGAGCATGAGATGACCCTTTGAGAAATTTTAATTGACTCTTGCACACACAGTTAAAGTTATGTTTCTTAATTGAGAAGCTTCTCAGAAAACAGCAACGTCTTGTTTGATCACTTCTGATCATCTTTCTATTTATTTTTGTGAATCTAGGTGGTTATATTTTGCTTCTCTAAAAATCGATGCGATAAATCAGCTGATAGTATGACTGGGACTGATCTCAGTAGCAGCTCCGAGAAAAGTGAGATTCGTATTTTCTGTGACAGAGCATTTTCACGTCTTAAGGGCTCTGACAGAAATCTACCACAGGTTTGGTGGAGTGGCAATCGTCTCTCATTTCTGAGGTATTTGTCTTTGGGCTTAGGATGTAATAACGATTTATTACTTGCACAGGTTGTCAGAGTTCAAAGTCTACTTTGTAGAGGGATTGGTGTGCATCATGCAGGCCTGCTACCAATTGTCAAGGAAGTTGTTGAAATGCTTTTTTGTCGTGGTGTGATCAAGGTAAAATTATATTACTTGTGGACTATTTCAGAGTTGTGTGTGTGTGCACAAAAGGGGGGAAAAAAACAAGACTGAAAAAAAGGGAACAAAAGATCAAGCTACATCTGATGATGTTAGGAGGCTAACAATAATACTGCTAATTCAAAGTTTTATATGAACGTAAGAGTTACAGTTTTGGGGGTATTTTTTTAAACTATATTTTTTTAATTGTTATGTTGTCGAGTTATTTTTGGAGTTGCTCTTGCAAATATCTCTGCTATTTTCACAGGTGTTGTTCTCCACGGAGACTTTTGCAATGGGGGTTAATGCCCCGGCAAGAACGGTAAGTCTTACTTTAAGGCATTTTTTCATTAGCCAAACGTGAAGGGTTTGTAAATGTTTTAGAAACTAGGGTCTTAAATCCATTATAGTGTTAATGATATTACTATTGCTGATACAAGGTTACTGTTGATTTACCAATTCTACCAAAGCCCTAAACTATCAGGAGGGAGGCCAACAATAGTTTTATATTCTCACGCTCCCCTCATGTGTGGGCTGGACAATGGGCAATCATGTTGGCAAATAATAATTAGAAAGCTATCTGATAATTATCTAACAACTAAGTACATTAATTACAGACAACTAATATCTCAATACTCCTCGAATTGGCTTATAGATGTTCATCATTCTAGCGTGCTACAAAGAGACCTTTGATACCACGTTAATTTATTAATTCTCCCAAAGGCTCAAGTAGTTCAGAGGTGGGTCAAAAATAGTTTTATATTCCAACTATTACAATAAATGCATTCTAAAAGTTTAAGCACCTACAATGTGATTTCTCACCTCTTTGTTTAAGGTTCTATACTTTGGTTTTTGACCCTCTGCTTTTAATTGGTGTTTTCTGAAATTTAAATTGCATGCTTTGATTGAAAAGTTTATCAAGCATGCATTTTCCACAGCCTACTTCCAGTAGCAGGTGACATCGTTGTTTTGAATATAACCTTTTGCAGGTTGTTTTTGATACATTAAGGAAATTTGATGGCAAGGAGTTTAGACAGCTACTACCTGGAGAATACACTCAAATGGCAGGCCGTGCAGGCAGAAGAGGGCTTGATAAAATTGGTACAGCTGTTATAATGTGCCGTGATGAAATCCCTGAAGAGAGTGATTTAAAACGTGTTATAGTTGGAAGTGCAACTAAGCTGGAATCTCAGTTTCGGCTGACCTATATTATGATCCTACATCTTCTTCGTGTTGAAGAATTGAAGGTGAATTGAAAAAAAAAAAAAAAAATCTTACAATTCTTTTCCTGGGGAAAGACTTTGTGGCTGGTGAAATGAGGGAAGTTTTATTAAGAAGTTAGTGGCCTGTGGCCCTTTTCAAATTCTACAACCAAGACCTTAAGCATATTGTCAGCCAAGGGAATAAATTCTTTAACCTTGTAGCGATTTCACGATTTTCTTCCCTAAGCTGGGGTTTTAACATTTTGCTTAGGCTTATTAACTGAACAATCTTAGATGTTTTGGAGGGCCGCCTGTGATCAAATTTAGTATTTGTAATTTTTAGTTCATCACAACTCACAATGAAGGGCATTCAAAAAAAAAAAAAAAAAAAGAAGAAGAAGAAGCTCACAATGAAGGGGCTGCCTTCTGTATTTGGCATGCTTTGCACTATTCTATGTACTCAATCACTTTTTGTTTTTATTTTTATTTTTTTTCCCTGTTTTGCCTGGGGAATATGGTCACCAATTAAGAAGAATAACTAGGTCCAAGTTTAAATTTCTATCTTAAATTTGTTGTGGATGGACCATAATTGCAGGTAGAGGACATGTTGAAAAGAAGTTTTGCCGAGTTTCACAGTCAGAAGAAACTACCAGAAACACAGAAACTTTTGATGCGAAAGCTTGCTCAACCTACAAAAGCAATAGAGTATGTCAAGTGGACTGGTTACCTTTATGTCTTGTGATAAATAGTTTTGATCAGGCGCCAGTTGCTAATTTGGAAATATTGCTCCTTTCTGCTCTTTGAAGTGCTATACCGGTCTCAGTTGCTTTAACATATTAAGTAACCTCTTATCTGAGACTCTGCTGTAATGTTTTGAGTGACTATGAAATTGGCCGAGTCATATAATTGCCTACTTGCGAGGAAATCTTTTCTATAATCGCATGATGCTGATACCATTGTTATGTGTGGTGCCCTACCTTCTTGTGGGGTCGGGGGGGTTGGGTTTTGTTGAATGGATCTTCAATCCTGCCTCTGATGTTGGTATGAAAAACATTTTCCTAGAATCCAACATAATAATATCCTTTTTTTTTTTTTTACCTTTCACCTTCCGAGCGTCTCATCTTTGTGTTATGTATCATGCCGTCTTTTTAGCTTGACAGGGTATGAAAGGGTATGCCATGCGTCCAGCTTTTCTCAGTGTCATTTATTGGCGAAACAGTTCAGACATTTAAGCCACATTATAACATCAGCCAATGGAATAGATTTTATTACTCTTTCAGTACTTCCTTGTAGTTGTCTAAGTATAATAATCTTTATTCTGTCTTTATTATACCATTTCATATATTTTTTCGAGACTTGAGTGAGGATTATTTAACTGATGGGTTGTGTGCCATGTTTTTTGAGTGTAGATGTATAAAAGGAGAACCAGACATTGAGGAGTATTACGAAATGTACTCGGAAGCTGAGAAGTATAACAACGAAATCTTTGAGTCAATCATGCAAACCTCTGCTGCCCAACAATTCCTTGCTCCTGGAAGAGTGGTAGTAGTGAAGTCACAATCAGTGAGTCCTTATACATGGCTAATGCATCATTCCCATAAAAACTAATGAACTAAGTTTTTGCTGTCATGACTGTTTTTGTATCTTAGTTTCTTTCCTTTTTGTTTTATTTTTGTTTTTGCTTTCTCGGAGGATACTTCATTCTCTTTCCTTGTATTTGATTTTTTTTAATCAATAAAAGGAGTTTTTCTATATTAAAAAAAAAGAAAGGATACTTATAAAAAAAGTGGTAAAATTAGTATATTCAATATTAAGTTGAAACATCAAACTAAAATAGCTACATATGAAGCAATAAGGTGCCAGGTTCCAACTTCTGAGGCAGCTAACGAAAATTGTTGAAGATTTGTTGGAAGTTGGGGAAATTGTACCTCCTACAATTGCTGTCATCCACCACCTCAGATCAAAGTTGAATTGATATTGCTTATAGTTGGTTTGTGATGGGCTTCCAACGTGTTACACTTTGGCGGGAAGAGATAGTGGAGTTAGGCAATCAGATTGTTGTCAGGGTAATACTTGGAAAACTAAGGGAGAGAGTTAGCAGTCTCTCGAACTACTGCTACTTTAGGGTTTGTGTTGTGATTTTCCAAGGGTTTTCCTGAAATTCTTCAATAAACTTCTATTCTTCATAGCTATTGTGTGTGTGTGTGTGAGATCTGGTCCTATCAGGTTCATGCTGAATGGCGATTTGATTTCTAGTCCTAGTTATTGATCTAATCTTGGTCACATGAAACCTTTTGAAGTATCTCTTGGGCAGTTATAGTGCTAACTCAGTCTATCATGCAATTGTGGCAGGCGCATGACCACTTGCTTGGAGTTGTTGTGAAATCATCTTCCGCTAATAACAAGCAACATATTGTTTTAGTACTGAAACCTGAATTGCCATCAATGACGCAAACACCCTTTGTAAGCGATAAATTTCACGATAGCAAAAGTGGCCTCCAACAAGGTTATTATGTGATGCCAAAATCAAATCGTGGTCTTGATGAAGAGTATTGTTCATCTGTCACTTCTCGCAAAGGATCGGGTGTTATTAAAATAAAATTACCACATAGTGGTGTTGCTGCCGGAACGGCTTATGAGGTTAGAGGTATTGAAAACAATGGCTTTTTATGCATATGCAATAGCAAGATAAAGATTAACCAGGTTGGGATTCTCGAGGATGCTAGCACTGTCGCTTACTCCAAGGCGGTTCAACAGCTTCTAGATACAAAATCTGATGGAAATAAGTATCCTCCAGCCGTAGATCCAATAAAAGGTATGCCTTGTTTCTTGTGAAGGTTACGAGGGAGAAATAATTTGGTGGATTTAAAGTTAGTTCTTATATGTTACTTATAGAGCATATAGTGAAGTGGAATTATGCAAGAACTTTTTGTTCCTTTATATTCTAGAATATCTAAAGCGAGTTCACTGTTAGGATTGTTAATAATATAGCAGACTAGGAGAATCGGAGAACTAGTATTTTACTTACTTTTAATGGTGTTGATTCCATTTAGATTTGAAGTTGAAGGACATGACTATTGTGGAAGCATACTACAAGTGGACAAACCTGTTGCAGAAGATGTCAAAGAATAAGTGTCACGGGTGCATAAAGCTGCAGGAGCATATTAAGTTAGCTGGAGAGATAAAGAGACATAAAGATGAAGTTAATACACTTCAATATAAAATGTCGGATGAAGCTTTAAAACAAATGCCTGATTTTCAGGGCCGGGTAAATTTTATCGTCCATGCCTTGCAACAGTTGCCGACATGGTATATTGTGTGATTATGGGTATGGGATCCAATTAATATATTAAGTTGTAATTTTGCAGATTGATGTACTGAAGGAAATTGGCTGTATTGATGCTGATCTCGTTGTTCAAATAAAAGGCCGTGTTGCTTGTGAGATGAATTCAGGGGAGGAGTTAATATGCACGGAATGTTTATTTGAGAATCAGTTGGATGACTTGGAACCTGAAGAAGCAGTGGCGATAATGTCTGCCTTTGTTTTTCAGCAAAGAAATGCATCTGAACCTTCCCTCACTTCCAAGCTGTCTCAGGCGAAACAGAGGTCGTGCTCACACCCAAACACACATTAATGATTCATATCTGTTTTCCGCATATTTTAAATGGCTGTGCATGCTTTTTTGTGCCTGAAAGTTCATCTCGGACATGAATGCTGGTCACTACAAAATATAAAACTCTAGGTTTATTGATGAAGCTGCAGGTTTATTTGTACCTATCAGCAAATTCATGAATCATGGTTATTTGGAAACATGATTTTGATTTCTGATGATTCCTGGGTCTGTCCTGATGCGTGAATTGTGAAAAATATATAGCTATGCTAGCATTTATATTTTCAATAAACATAATATAAGTTACAAATTGCGATTGTCTCCTGCCAAATAATAGCGTATAAGATATGAGGTTATGGTGTTGAGGCTTACATTAAGGTGGTTATATGCATCTTTTTTACTTGAAAGTATGGTTATATGTATATTTGCAATATCTATGGTTTAATTTATCTACGACACATGAAATACTAAATTGGATACGAATTTAAGGCACTCATTTGAGTTCTTTTTTCCTCGTTCCAGACTGTACGATACAGCAATGAGACTAGGCAAGCTCCAAGCCGAGTTCAAAGTTCAGATAAACCCTGAAGAGTATGCCAGAGAGAATCTAAAGTTTGGCCTTGTTGAAGTGGTTTATGAATGGGCAAAGGTTTGATTTTGGAAAGTGTTTTTGTGTTTACCCGTCTCTTTTTGGAATGTTGCATCATCTTACTCTTCTTTGTCATGGCAGGGCACTCCCTTTGCAGATATATGCGAGCTTACAGACGTTCCAGAAGGCATGATAGTGCGGACAATTGTCCGACTGGACGAAACATGTCGCGAATTCAAAAACGCAGCAGCAATCATGGGTAATTCGGCCCTGTACAAGAAGATGGAAACTGCTTCGAATGCCATAAAACGTGACATTGTTTTTGCAGCTAGCTTATATGTCACTGGTGTCTGACTTAGTCATAACGTGAAGCCTGAAGGTATGTTCAAGTCATCCCCATGATACTGAAGGTTCTGGAGACTAATTTTTTTCGTGTACATTAATTATTGATTTCTAGAGCAGGTTAATATGTACCATATAGTCATTGATTGGCTTCAGATAAGCAGAGGTTGACGTTGATCAATGGAGGCAAAATAGTGTGTGTACAATTTTTCACATTCCAGTTGAGAAGCTAAAAATAACTGTTTTAAGTTATTGACGTACGGACCACGTCATTAATGTGTTTTTAATGTCAATCCTCAAATGTAAAAGTACCATAATTTAGTTAATCTTTTAAACCAGAGCAGTTTGCAAGTGTACCCTTTTTTCAATAAAAATGAGGAGACATTTTTTGCTGTTTATTTTGAGCAGAGTTTCACGGTAGAGTGATACCTTGTATCCAGTTCTTTCAATTTTGTTTCTATTTTTCTTTTTTTTTTTTATGTGATTTTGATCAAATTTAACATTCTTATTTTGACCTGGGGTGACCGTTGTTAGCAGAAGAAAAGACACCTTGTTTCTTAAATCTCAAATCAATTTTTGATGACCGTTTCAGAGGGAAGAAAAGCATAATCACAAAATATCAGCAATGGTAGTTTACTTGCTGTTCAAAAGGTCTCACCCATATGAAAATAGAAGACGTTATAATGGCTACATACACAAGTACACACCAAAGTTCATGACCACCAATCCATACTCCTTTCAAACAAAAAGGCATAAATTACCCCCCATCAATATGTTCAGGAATTCTTATTTGCAACACCATATTCATTGACCCTTTTAAAGTAATGTATAAACTATTAATATCGAGATCTAGCTCTGACTATGATGAAGGCAATGGCAATCCACCCTCCATTTTCAGCTGTCACTCCTATTGGGCTTTCTCGAAACATAACCAATCTGGAACAAGCATTTCATTTGTGAAATAAAATAGAATATATTAACCTGCATTCTAAAATTGAACGAAGCAGTTTAAGGTTTTTACCGTCACAGCGTCTGTAGATGGAAACCAGTCATTAGTGGCCGGGTTACACTCGGAAGATTCATGACTGTCGGTGACACAATCAGATGCCGGGTTGTAGCCTTTGTCACTTTTGTTATCCATCTTTATGAACCCTGTTCCTGTCTGGAAAAAAAAAAAATATATATATATATATATACACATATTATATATAAAATGAAACAAATATTTACCTTGCGATCTCCTCTCTACTAGTCATTATTGAATGAGTCATAAATATGTGGGACCTCCTCATTATTCATTTTTTTAATTTGTTGCATTAACTATTTTGGTTTCAACCCCTGAGTGTGTGTAAGAAGTTCTGGAAGTAAATATTTTCGCATTTATTGGTACTGCATTGTTAATTCTAATTCCTACTGCTTTTTTATTTATGATATATGTGAAAACAGTAAATCAAAGTGATTAATTTGAATTAAAGTTCAGGTTCTATCTGTCGTTCTACTACTGAACTATTACATACACAGATATTGGAGATCCTCTCTTCCTTTAAAAAAAAATATATCTTCAATTTATATTTTTTCCTATCCACCCTCCATCCCACTTTTCAAATTTGAAGTGGCGATTCAAACATCACATATATTACTATAATAATAGCAAAACATGCAGTGCTTAGATCTTGCGTCGTTTTGGATCTTAACAGGGACTTATCTTTGGTACGAGTAGTTTTCAGTTTCCCGCGACGTTTAAAGTTTTGCAGCAATAATGAGTTGAAGCAATTAAGTTTTAAACTCCCCTGCCCAAAAAAAAAAACTGGCTCTTTCCTCATCATAACTCAAATTCAAGTTGTTAAGCAACGTCCTAAAGAATATTCTAAAAAGAAGTTCCATAGAAACTATAATAGGGTTAATTACATAATTATAACTACTGATTTTAATTATTTGTTGATATGTTATTTTATTTTTCGAAACTATAAAAGTTCTTTTTAAATTTAAAAAATTTGTTTCAATTATATAATTATAACTACTAATTTTAATTTTTTGTTAATATGTTATTTAATTTTTAAAAACTATAAAAATACTTTTTAAATTTAAAAAATTTGTTTTAATTTTATCTCTATAAATAAAAAAAATTAAACAAAATAACAATTTTTTTTAAACAGTTATAAAAAATAACTTATAAATTTAAAAGCATAAAAACTCTTATAACAAAGCATCAAATTTCAAAAAAAAAATCATAGATTTCATGCCTATTTGAATGTTAGAATATTTTAAATACTTTTCTCAAGAAGAAAAAATGTTTTATAAACAAATTCACTTATTAAGTGTATTGTTATTTTATGTTTAAATACAGTATTAAGGAATAAAAGCAAATACCGTATGATGTTGCATATCAATAGTTCTGATATCCGTGTAATACTTCGTCTCCGCGTACTCCTCCTCCGCTTTGCTACACGTATAAACTAGTTTCTGCTTTCAAACAGGAAATACAAAATGTCAAATATTTATATAGTATCAACTCATAATAACAAAAACATAAATAAATAAAAAAATTAAAAAAAATATAACACATCAAACACGAAGAAGGCAAAAATATTGGACACTCTTTAAAAAAAAAAAAAAAAAAAACCCCACCTGAGGATCAGATTTTTCCAGACGTTGGAACTCAGATAATTCAGGAATAAAGCCATTGGGAATATTAGAGAGAGCATCAACATATTTTGATGAATACTCACTCCTTTGAGGCTTAGTGTGTCGTTTGGGAGTGATTCCATCAAAGTATTCTCTTGTGTCTGCCTCTAACTTTGCCTCTTTCTCTTTTGACAAGTGAATGTCACTCCTATTAGGCCTCCCATTATAGCTCTCCATTTTCTTTTCCTTTCTTTTGATCTCTTTCTTTTGGTATGACAAGCTCCTCCCCCTTTTCTTCTTATTTTATATTATTTTTGTCCTAGAGATTTTTCTCCTTCGCAATAATGGGAGATATTTTTAGTTTTGGATTAGCTTGCCCATAATATTGACCTTTTTTGAAGAAAATATCTGCGCAACCTTATCTGAACATTATGTGGCAGTGTTAGATAGGTGGGTCAATGGGTCTTTTCCTGTTTTTGCAGTAACCATGGAACGACTCAAATTGTTTTTTCTAACTTTTGCCGTTTTAAATGATATTCAATAAATTATGTTGTAACATATTATTTAATTAAAAATATTGAAATCTTAATTAGATATTATTTTAAAATTTTAAAATAATATATTATAAAAAAATCAATTTAAAATTAAACAAAGAATTTGAATTTGAAATCTTGAAACTTGAGGAGCGACTATAACTATAAATGATAATATTGTTTCCTTTTTTCTTTTTCTTCCCCCTTGTAACTGAATAATGCAAAGAGGGAGCCTTAGAGGACTTTTTTTAAAATGAGAATTTTAGATCGAGTATGAAAAATACTCCACCACAAAGATTTTGTTTATTTAACCGTGTATCAAATTTTATCAATTTTGCATATGTTTTCTTTATTTTAACGTGATTTTGAGAATATCATAATATTCACACATTATTATATATACTAAAAGACGGCAAAAAGTTACTGTACATATCTTTTCCTTTCTTTTGATCTCTTTCTTTTGGTATCACAATGTCCTACCCTTTTCTTCTTATTTTATATTATTTTTTTCCTAGAGATTTTTCTCCTTCGTAATAATGGGAGATATTTTTAGTTTTTGATTAGCTTGCCAATAATATTGACCTTTTTTGAAGAAAATATCTGAGCAACGTTATCTGTACATTATGTGGCCGTGTTGGATAGGTGGGTCAATGGGTCTTTTCCTGTTTTTGCAGTAGCTATGGAAGTTTGGAACGACTCAAATTTTTTTTTTTCTAACTTTTACCGTTTTAAATGATATTCAATAAATTATGTTGTAACATATTATTTAATTAAAAATATTGAAAACTTAATTTGATATTATTTAAAACTTTTTAAATAATAAAACATAAAAAAATCAATTTAAAATTAAAAAAAGAATTTGAATTTGAAATCTTGAAGCTTGAGGAGCGACTATAACTATAACTGATAATATTGTTTCCTTTTTCTTTTTCTTCCCCCTTGTATTTAGTATACTAAAGAGAAAAGACTTGCATGCATAAACTGAATAATGCATAAAGGGCGCCTTGGAGGACTTTTTTTAAAATGACAGTTTTAGATCGAGTATGAAAATACTCCACCAGAAAGATTTTGTTTATTTAACCGTGTATCAAATTTTATCAATTTTGCATATGTTTTTTATTTTAATGTAATTTTGAGAATATCATAATATTCACACATTATTATGTACACTAGAAGACGGCCAAAAGTTACCGGACATAGTACAGTGTCTTTCCTTCTCCGCACTTTGTCTGTGAATTGGCGCTTTTGCCCTTAGGTGGGCTTCCACTTTCAAGTTGCTTTGATGGTTTTTTGGTCATTTGGGGATTGTTTACAGGTAAGGAAATATTAAATAATTAAATTATTTAGAATTACAAATGTTCATAAGAGTTTTATGTTAAAGGATTTTAATGAATATGTTTTATGAATTTATTATTACAAATGTTTAAAAGATTATGTTTTAAAAAACTAATATGTTAGACTTAAGTGAATAAATTATAAGAAATTATTATTATGTTAAATTTAGAAAGGAATAAGTTTTAAGAAATCAATATGTTAATTTAAGATAATAAATTATAAGAAAAGTATAAACAATAATTTAATGAAGGATTTAAAAAGCATTTAAAATAGGAATTTATAATGATATTTAATTTAGAATTGTTTTAGAAATATTTTCATTTAAATAAAAAACAGTTTTTAAATAATTATCTTTACGTTTTAAAGAAAGATTCACGGAAATTATTATTATCATGTTTTAAGAAATTAATATTATGATTATTTAAAATCAAGATTGTGTAGTTAAGTAATAGTCACGTAGATAGGATCATTACATCAGGATAGGGGGGAAGAGTCTTGGTACAAGGGAATGGCAGGCTGGGGTTCACTTATAAGTGTGTTGGGTAAAACAGGTGAGAGTCTATTAGGCTCGGGCGTCGTGGTTCTAGGTAATAGGCGTTGCAGCGCTGGTTTGAGAGGGTTAAGGGGAATTAAGAAAGTCGTGGGAGACAAATGGGAAAGCACCGAATCCGCACACGGGGTGTTTGTTGATGTCAAGGCGGTGGAATCGAGACTCAGGGATGACGTGTCAATGACTGGAGAGGAAGACGTACAACTTAGCCGTTGGGAAAAAGTGTCAGATTGTGGACAGTAGAGAGTGGGATTTTGTTGATGAAAAAGGAAAGAGCGACTCAACAAACTTGACATGATGAGAAGCATACACTTTGGACATGCTTGGATCAAGACATAAAAAGGCACTTTGAGTTAAAGAGTAGCCTAGGAAGACACATAGAGACGGACGAACTATCAAGGAGCGGGTTAGTGAGGAGAGTACGGATGAAGCTATGGATAGTAAAGACACCTTAAAACTCGAAGCTTAGAATAATTAGGGGGAGATTAAAACAAGAGATGATATGGAGATGAAAGTCAAAAGTTTTGGAGTGGGCATGTGACTAATAAGATAAACTGCAATGGAGAACGCATAAGACCAATAAGACAAAGGCATTGACACATGAGATAGAAGAGAAAGACAGTTTCAACAATGTGATAGTGACGATGTTTCGAAGTACCTATTATGTTTCGATGTGTGAGATGAGATATGCCATGAGCAGCAATAAAATTTAAGAGTGCACCCGATTGTCTGAGTATTATGTAATAATTTTTCGATTGAAAAATGATTTAAAGTGAATAAAGACATCGGAAACATGAGTTTTTTGTTTTAGTGGGTAGAGCCACATGTATGTGGTGAAGTGGTCAACAAAGATAACATAATATTTATAATCATCAACAAAATAAATAGGAGAGGTCCAAACATCAGAGAAGATAATTTGAAAAGGAGAAGAAGAGACAAGAGAAGAAACGGAAGAAAGGTAATTTGTGGCTTTTATTGCATTGACAAGCATTACAATAGAAATCAAAAGACACAGGACTCGATAATTGTAAATTAAAGCTAGCAACAATGTGCTTAAGATTTGAAGACGACGGATGACCTAGATGATGATGCCATTTGGACAAAGTGGTCTTGACACTTGAAAAGACAATTAAAGCATAAGACTTGAAAGAAGAATCCGGCCATTCATACACATTGTCCTTAGTTTGACCCTACAAAAGAATTGCCCCCGAGCGTAGATTCTTCACATGAAAAGAAGTAGGTAAGAATTCAATGGAAGTATTATTAGAATGGCAAAACTAAGAAATAGAGATAAGATTCTTTTTCATAGAAGGCACACAAAGGACATAATCTAAAGAGAAAGTTTAGTGGGTGTAGAGAGGGATATAGAACCAGTGTGGGTGATGGGAAGGCTCGTGCCATCGAAAATCACATCATCGTCAGGACTGTCATAAGGAGTATGAAGAGAGAGATTGCTCAAGCCGGTGGTGACGTGTTGTGATGCTCCACTATCGAGAAGCCATTGGGGTTCGCTAGTTGTGGTAGTGGTCAACATTTGCTCGAGGACGCCATTGGGTTGGTGGGAGCGGTTGCCAAGACAGAGTGGAACAAGGTGCCAAAGTTGAAGTTGGAGTCAATGGCAAACAAGGGGCATTATTGAACTGTGTCCTTGTTCACGACGCCTTTGGCAACGACCCAAGTATGGTCTAGGCAAAGACGACCACCTCGAAGGATGGGAGCCAAAGGAGCAATAAGCAGGGAGGTGGCGCAACTGGAGTGAGATGGCCAGAGAAAAGAAAAACGGCAACAGTGGTGGAACATGTGGTGGTGGCGATAGTAGTAGGACAACCGGAAAAGGAAGAAAAATTGGAGAGAAGCCTAGGAAGATGGCTCTGATATCACATGGAGAATAATAGACTAAAGAAGATATAGCATAACCTTCTCATTGAATAAACTAAGTATCTATAGCGTTACAAAATACAATTCAAATATTAAAAAGAAAATTAGTTAATGGGAAACTTATCAAGATAACAATAAAGGAAAGAAAAAATCTAACATACTAATATTCACAAAATTTACATAATAAATGATATTTTAATTTATATCTTCGTTAGTAATAACATTGATTTTTGTACTACAATTTCGTAAATCAAATTGTGTTCTCAAACGGGCTATAATACAATTCGATTAAAAGTGTGCGTTCTTGTCAAGAAATCCCAATAACTTGCACAGGTTAAGCGGTACCAACACGTGAAATCATGGCTTATTCATTAAAATAACGATGTGGAATACAAGTCGACGTCTGTCCAAACGGACATATAGAAGCTTGTGCGCCTACAAACGGGTATACATCATAGTAATGGCTAATAATAAATCTACATTTTGATATAAGAGGCAACAACATTCTGCCTAAGAATTTAAATAGAAGAAAACAATAGAAGGTCCAATACTCTTCCGAGGGGAAAAGATGATCCTATCATAATCTGCAAAGGCCAGTACCAGGTGCAGATTTATGTAGACCCACCGACAAATTTCTTCGTCTGTCGTGAAAAATTGTAAAGCAATTATATATTATGGCAAGTAGTTTAGCAAACGCACGAAAAAAGCATTTAAAAACCCGCAACATGGTTCATAAATTGCTATCTTACTTGCTCAAGAGTTAGAAACATAATCACATTCCAAGATCCAAGCCGACCAAAGTTTGGAAGGAAACCTTTGTACAAGGCAAAAAATCCCTGCAATATAGTTGCAATCAGAACAAGATAATTGATGCTCGGTGATTTCATAAACATTTTCAATCAATATTGAAATACAGTCGAGAAAGCTTATACAAGGAAAAAGAAAAGCATCACCAGGAAATCAGCAGCCATGGGATTGGTTTTTTTCAAGTTCAATGAATTGACATACCTCAGTCTTCAAAGTCTTGATGAAACATTCAAGGGTGTTTTTATAGGTTGAATCTCCCATCATCCTCGATTTTACCTGTAATTCCCGTCAAGCTATAAGAAAGTGCTTCATATGAATCTCGAAATAAAATCACAAATGTCGTCCAAAAAACTTTTACGGACGCACCAATAGTTAGAGCCTACAATTAGTTATTTGTATTTTCTACCACTGTTGCACCAGCATCACAATACACATTAACTGCCTTCACAGGTTGGTGAGACTTGTTTTTCAAAACACAGAACTGATAAATTCATGCCTAAAAGGTGAAATAACGTGTAATCGTACCACATCAACAGGAGAACCAATACAGACAGCAAATAAACCTGCACCTAGACCAGCCAGGAGATGAGTGAAAATACTGTCCGTGAACCCTGGAATTTTCAAAATCGTCTGCATAAGTTTCACGAATCAGGATACCATGGGATTATCACCGTAGACATAACAAATGATCCATAAGTTACAAATTTTCATGGAACTTCAGTTTTCATAGCTTAACAATGCATCATTACCTGCTTCACTTGGTCATAACTTGCCAGCTCAGCAGCATTAATAATAGCATTCCTTGCTAAATTTGGCCCCAGCCCAGTCCATAGGGCCCCAAATCCTTCCTGGAATTAATGAAAGAAGAAAATCAGCCAGAGTGCTCAAGGCATATAAGAAAAGAAACGATGAACAAACACAGTACTCTCATCTCATGAGGAAACTAACCTGTCTCACTACAGTGAAATAAGCATTTACAGCTCCAGAATAACGCCTGGGCACCCCAGGGGGCAATTTCCCTTCAGCTTGAAGTCGAACTTTCACAAGGTCCATCGGGTTTGCCACTGATATGGCCAGAGCACCTGTTTTGATTTAAAAGATGAAAATTTAAATTAATGTGACGCTTGTAATTACAAGCATCCTAAATTTTCAACTCAGAGGAAAGGAAAATTTGAAAAGAAATGTTGGGCACCTTCACTTGCGTGAATTGATATATTGGTGCAAGTTTGTTTGATACCATACTAACCAGTTATCAGAGCAGCAAGTATTTTATAGTACAAAGGAATATCCCCAACAAAAGCAGTGCCGACAAAGAAAGTTTTGACCTGTTCAATGCAATTTGAAGTTGCACACAACGTGTTACAAACAATTTCCAACCGTGCTAGAACTACTCAACTCATGGAAGGAATGTTTTATTTTATTTCGTAACTCACAGGATCATATAAGCCAATCCTTAAGCCTCCATAAATACATTGGCGTTGTAATCCCGGAACAATGCCTTTCCAGAGTGCTGACAGACCCTCTTCCCTGGCAATGGTAACAACCGTGCCCAACAAGCCCTTATACTTAGGCACGGCCGCCCCATCCAAAGCAGCCGATTTCCTTTGGAGCTGTAGTCTTACTTTAGCAGTGTCCAAAGGAATTGTACAAAACTGCCAAAGAGAAAAAACAACATACATAACAATACTTAAAACAGATCATTCTTGAAATGCAATTCAAGTCAGAGACTTGAGACTCAGCAAGGCTGTTGAATAGAAGTTTTTGTGCCAAATGACACAGTAAGTGAATTTTATTATTCTTTGATTAGTGAATCTATTTATAGAAAACTTTTTCCAACTTAACAACTCATTTGACTGATAAGTTGGAATGCTATCATTATCCTTTTGGAAAAACAATAAATGAAGCTTTTTGGGGAAACTTTTCAAATTTGTCCTTAATCATTGATCAAAAGAAGAAATTTTTTTGGCAAAATTACATTGAACAAGTCTACAATCTACACTTTTGGAATCCCCCCAGAGGAGTTAGCAATAATCTCGAGTTCCAACACAAATTTGCAAGACGTTGTTCTTATCCGTGGTGTATAACTCTTGTTAGTTGAAGTACTAAAATAACTGAAACATTAATGTAGCCAAAACGAACACAAAATCTGAGGAAGTAGCGCAGATTAAGGAAGAAACAAACGGATGTTAGGACGTACCTCGGCGAAACAGGCAGCGAAAGCACTGCACAAGAAGGTTTCAGCGAATGAGATCTCAGACCTGGGCCCGAGATCCGCCATGGGAGAGCGCAAAAGGAAAGGTCAGAACTCAGAAGCAATGATTTTGGGGAAAAGGGCAAGGAAAATTGTGATAGAAGAATGGGGCTAAATGAAAAAGGGTTTTATAGGGAGCGTGAAAATGAGTGATTAAGAAGGAAAGGAAAAACGTGTTCATCGACCACCATTGAAGGGAGAAATGGAACACAGCTGATGCTTGAGGTAGTTGTCCTTATCAGTTCTAAATTATTTCTTCTTCTTTTTTTTAATGAGGTGGTTGGTTGTATTAGTTTAATTTACGAGGACTTCTATGCAATTTGTCAATTAATTTTTCTCTTTTATTTTTTGTCTGAAAATTTCTTTCCTTTAAATTTACATAACTACCCTTTTGTTTTCCGTTCCTTGGCACTTCCTAACGGGAAAAGACTACAGTAGTTACCGCTTGTGGTGCACCGGGGATAGTGCATGATCGAATGGCTCCTATTGCCTTCCCCTTGTTCTTTTGGGTTTTAGGAATGGTTGATGAACTCTGAGCACGAGTGCTTGTTTCTTTTTTATGTTATTTTTTTTTCTATTTTTTATTTTAAAGACATTTATTCGACTGCATGTATAGCCAAGGAAGTCTTTAATATAGCATCATCATGTAAGCCATTCGATTTAATCTCTAGGGTTAAAAAGTGGGCACTATTGATAATACCTTGGAAGTGGTGCCCGCTGTTGATTTTCCCCTGTTAGCATTGGCGTGTTCTTTGGTGGGAGAATATTTGATGATGAATATGTTGTGTTTTTCTTTTTAATAAGAAGATGTTGGAGTGTAGATTTGTTGTTTTATTTTTTTGTTTCTTTGGATGGTCTCTCTATTATTTATTCGACGTCATTTAAGCTCAACAATTTAAACAAATAAATAAATAAGGCTAAACTATTAAAAGTAATCAAGTAATTTATTTATGTATCAAAATTCAATGCGTGACATCCAAGAGATAAGAAAACGTATTCGAATAAGAAAGATATCAAATATCATTTCTTTTTGTATATTATATGGATGATCCGATTTGCAAGGGTTATGATTGAGAATTGTTTGATTGTCTTTCTCCAAGAAAGAGGCGAAAGGTAATCAACTTGAAATTGAGACAGCTATTCAAAAATTTAGTGAAAAACTCGATTTGTTATCTCATATTTGCTTTTCGTGAAAAAATACCAATTGAAGCAGATGGTTTCTTCAAACAACAAGAAGCTAGGTCAAATATTCAATTAAATGATATTGAGGATGTTTCTCATCTCTTCTCGAAAAAACAAGTGGGTTATTTCTTTACAAAATTGTGCTCTATTTCATATGTGACAATTCTGCTAAGATCTTTCTTTAGTTGGGGAAAGAATCTGCATGAATTAAATTTTTTGAGGAACATATTGAGAGAGAATTGACTTTGGTTAAACAATATGTGGTTGAAAAACAAGAATCAGTTTCTTAGCAAGGCATGGAATATATCGTCAAATATTTAATATGATTCTACAAGATCTAGTTTCGTTCAAATAATAGATTTTAGCCAATTAAAAGGATTTTCTGATCGATTCAGAGATCATTTTGACTCCATTAATAATGAGGATTCAGCCCACTTGTTTCTCCCATTGTGTTTTATCTAAGTGTATAAATGTTATATTATCTCAAAATCAAAGTATTGACCCTTAAAAAAAAATGGTCATGATGTTATTTGTCGTTTGGGGGGGACGAGGAATCTTTTTAATCCAACTTTTACTATCGTTGATTGAAAAAAAAAAAAACTTACTGTCGTTTAAAAATCATTTACTGTGAATTTTTTCACAAAACGACTTGTAGCTTTTCAGAGATTTCTATCAGACTGCGGCATTTATGCCAAAAGAGCACACGGACATAAGGCTTTCCATGTAAAATTTGATGTTGTTATTTTTTGATTTATTTATTTTTAAAGAAGACGTTGTTTGAACTTTGAAGGGAAAACGTACGACATCTATATTTGGGAAATTTTGAGAAAATTATATGCTATGTTACACATTTAAAATTGTATTTATTTATATCACACTTAAAAAAAATTTACCATATTTTTATTTATATTTTATGTTAAATTATATGATAAATAAATTAACATATATAGCATCTATAAAAAAAAATCTTGCAAGATAACATTTTTTAACATTGTGCAGAAATTTTTGTGTGAAAAAAGGCCTAACCGTTTATTCTGGCCCATTACGAAACGTGACATATACTCATTATTTTTGAGGAAAAAACTCCAATGATTTTCAGAAAACGTTAAAAAATATCATTGTAGTGTGTTGTGTACCCGTCACTTAACTCTGGTTTGTTAGAGAACGACATTAAATTTGTCCCGTCAAAGTTGCTGTCGTGTATATGTTAGAAGAACGACCCATTAATTGTTCTTTAAAATTTTGATGTCGTTTAGGCCTACGTATAAACGAAAGGACGAGTCGTTTTTATTTTAGAAAGTTTTCAACTTGTCATGTTTAATAATTGACATGGCGGTTATCTTGTAAATATATTCAAGGAGCGTATTCGAGGACAGATTATGTAAAGGCAAAAGACACGAGTTTGTTTCATTAAAAAAGATTTGTGTCGTTTGTTCTTAAAAAGAGTATGCCTTTTATAGTCGAGAGTTTTATTGTCTAAGCATTGTCTTATATCTTTAATTCCTAAACTTCATTTCGTTTATCCTAAAAAATATTAGTGCCGGCAGAAAAACGACGCATTGAATTTTCTTTCAGGCTGCAACGTCGTTTATGCCGGCAAAGCTGTCCTTCCTCAAGTTCTACCTTTCTCGTTACATGTCGTTTATTTTGTAGAAGTCTGTTGTGTGTTCTTTTAGTTATGATATCTGTACAAAAACCGCCCTGCACCAGTTAACTGTCTACGTCCGTGTCCGTCCATCTCGAAAAAAAGGGTTTACGTTAACAATCCACTAGTGAGGTGGGTTGAATATATTCTGTGGGCGGGTTTGGTTTTAAGTTTTTGAGGGCGAGTTCAACTCGCACCCACCCGCCTATATAATTTTTTTAAAAAAACTTATCATTTATTTGATTTTGTTCTTATTTTAGAAATAATTGAACAATCCAACACTCTAAGCACTGGCTCGGTTGCCTCTTGACATATTGAAAACTGAAAATTCTCCTTTTATTTTGTGAAGTAATCAAAATTCAAATCAAATAAGTTAGTAGAGAAAGCCCTAAAAGAAAAAGAACACTTGACTTTGTTCATCATTTTATTTGTAGCATTCTATTATTTCCGAACCCAGTGAATAGACTTTAATCTTTATGGACTATTGACTTTGTTCATCACTTCGTCTGTAGTTGATGTTTCTTGTTACAGTGAATGATTATGTTTCTTAATTTATACTTTTGAATATGGTCACTGTCTTTAAGCATCAAGCTTGTTGGGAATGCTTTATGTATTATCATCTTATATTTTTTACAAATTTTTTTCACTTTCTAAAAAAAAGGTCTAAAAAATTACATTGGACAATAGCATAGGTCTAAACCGCCTCAACCCGCCCGCATCCCGCCTGCAACCACCCAAAACCAAACCGAAACCACCCGCCATGTGGTGGGCGATTACCCGTCATCTAAAAAAACCGTACCGTACCCGTCTAAAAACCATCAAACCGCCCGCCGTTCACCTCCTAATGATATCAGACAAAATTAATACCCACGGAAATCGTTGGTTGCTAAAATCTTTGACTAGAAATTATGTTTTTGATAAAGCTTTGTGGAAAAAATGAAATAATTTAAACTTTAAAATTTAAAATAAATAATAAAATTGCTACGATGAAATTTGGGCCGTCATATTATAATTTTAAAGCCATTAAAAGTTTTCCTATTAGAGGTCTTTCTTCTAAAGAAATCGTATTTTTGTAACTCTGATTGGAATCTTGTCTGATGTTACATATATTACAGGGAATAACATATTTTATTTATAAATTTTTGTAGAAGTCAATAATTTACTTGAGTTGTTAGTAAATAACAATTTTTAAGTCCTTGTTTGTACGTTATTCTATATATATATATATATTTTTTTTATCTTTATTTGGTTTTGTTTTCCTTTCCCTATCATATATACTCATAAACTCTTTGTTTTTTCAACTTTTTCCCGAGTTTATGTCATCAATTTTTGTAATTTAACAACGTAGTTAATTTTATATTTGCATCAAATAATATTTACTATTTTTCACCTTGTTTTTGCCATTAATTTTCATTCCATCCATTAAACAACTATTATTCAAGCACTTTCAAAATAGTTAAAATCCATTGTCTAACTTTTTCTATCCTATTGGTTGTCCATCTATTACTTATTTTTAATGCCATACAAATTTAATAACCTAGCTGTATAAATAAGAGCTATTATTAAAATATACACCAGTAATTAAATGAGATGTCGATATTTAATTAGGAGGCACCTATAAACAAGTAAGACAAGACAACAAACTTGAACTTCTTATAGAAAAACATATTTTGTACATCAGACTTTTGATAAGCCATGCAAAACAAAGCTATTGTTGTTTTAAGTCTTTACCATGTCCACATTAAAGAACTGCTTTATAATTATGAATTAAGGTTAATACATTTTAAAATTTTATCCGCTTGCTAGAATTTTTCTCCGTCTAAATTAGGAATGGAAATGGGACGCCACGGGACTCTACTCCCCAAGACCATCCTCATTGACGACAAAAAAAGGATTCATGAAATTTTTATCTTATCCCCAATCTTGCCCAAATAAGAGAGGCAAAAAAAGGGTTTGTGGAATCCGTGCTTGGGAAAATTCCATAATTGTTCTAATTCCTACTTTTACATATACATCATCAAATGAAGCGGGTATACTTTTTAGCGGAGGGAAGTGTTATTGGGTGGAGGGCATGTGCTCCCATAATTTTTAAAAATTTTATTTTAACCCTAAAAGTTTTTTAAATTATTTAATTTGTCATTGTTTTATAAGAAAAATTATGACTATGCTCTAATTGAAAATTGAAAATATGTTGTCGTGTCCCCCATTTTACAAGAAAAATTACAATCGTACCCTCACACTGTCATAAAGATGTATAACTATATATCCATTTAATAAAATATTATTTTTAGTTTTTTTTTTCACATTGTCCCTATTGAAGAAAAATTTTGACTCTATCCCTGGGTGTATTGGGATGGGGTCGGGGTGGGTAGGTGTTCCCCATTTCCTCTATGCCCTAGCCCACCCCAAATCTTGCTAGAACGTAATTCCCCGTCTTTGTCTCGTCCTTGATGGGAAAAAGCCATCCCTTAATCTAAATTTTGACGGGTTTGAACATTAACTTTTTTTAGGTTTATGAGATAGATAAAAGGAAAAATTTTAAATTAGTACCTTATGTTATATAAAAATTGCGTTTGGTATCCAATGTTTTAGAATATTTAATATTAGTACCTTGATCTTTTGGAAAATATTTTTTAGTATCTTGGAGCCCTTTTAGGATACAAAAAGACAACATTATCTTTATTATAAAATACAAACAGTTGACTAAAATTTTTAATTAAAAAAAACTGAAAAAAAAAATAAAAATTAATGCATATGCTTCTTATTGCCCCACCACATAACACCAACCATCCCACCCTCTTCGTTGCACAGCCCCCACCCCCATCACATCATAAACCATAACCAAAATAATTCTTCCATTCCTTTTATGATTTTATACTTCTAAATTTCCAAACAAAAAAAAAAAAAAAAACTCATAAACTAAAACCTAAAAAATATACCCAAGTATTCTTTCCACTGCCATCAATAGATTTGCTAGGGCGGCCATGGAATGCGATGGGATCTCGACCACGATGGTTGCGATGAGCTTGCGATTTGACCTTACCCCCTTGCAACCCACAACCTCCACGATCTGAAGATGCAAGCAATGATGTAGACGACAACGGAGGTGGAGAAGAGAGAGAAGACGAGGAAGATGAAAGAGAGTTTAATATTGATATCTTGACCTTTTAGAAAATCTTTTCTTTTTTAAGACACGAAAAAATAAAATATCATTATTATAAAATATAAACAATTGACCAAAAACTTTAATAAAAAAACCCAAAAGCGAAAAAAAAACAAAACAAAAATTATCTTTCCAAAAAAATTCTGATTATTTATAGTTTAGTTCATTATCTATTCACTTAAATTTTTGTTAAAAAATCTCATTTAAATTTGAGGATTTTTTAATAGATAAGACAATTTTTCTCTACCGGTACAAAGAGTGTTTTAGCAGCTGAATTAGTTATTTAAAATATTAGGTACCAAATGCATATTTTAATATAATATAGGGTACTAATATGAAAATTTTCCTATTTAATGCTCTGATTTGGATGAGTGAAAAGTGGAGGGAAAGAAAACATTAGAAGAATTTTGGAATAGAAATTGATATGATGGGTTGTTTGGTAAAAAATAAATTAGGATGGAAAGAACAAATGGGTAAAAAAAGACACGTGGGTCCTACCAAAATTGATCTATATAAATATGGATGGATTTTATGAGAGAAAAGTTTGACAACAATGTAAAAAAAACAAAGTTACTAATTTGTCCCTTTTTTGGATCAAAATTTCAACAAAAAATTTGGACACCAAATTAGAGAAATAGTTAAATAATATTTAGGTAAAATAGTAATTGTATTAATAGTAGTTTTTTTATTCATTTAGTTTTTTTTGTAATGTTAAAAAAAAGATAAAAATTATTTTCTTTTCACCTTCACAAATCAAATAAATAAAAAAAAAAAAACAAAAATCTTTCATTTTTTTTTTTTATTGTTTTCTCTTCTTTTCTATTTTCTTTCCTCTTACCAACGGAGCATAAAAGAAGACGTTCACTAGGGACTAAGAACACCAATCCCACGTGGAACGCATCGATGCCGAAGGTGTAAATTTCGAACAACGGAACGGTAGCCGGCAATCATATCCCATCCGTTGCCCCCAAAACGCGTGGCGGGAAATAAATTACGGCCATCCCGCCAATGTTTTGAAAGACCGATTTCATCAAATCCCCTATTTAAACCAACCTGTCGAAACCGAACCGACCCAAACCGCCTCTTTCCTTTTCACTTTTTCCCCGCCAAATTCCCTCCTTTTTCGAAACCCTAACCCTAGAAAGCTTCACAAGCAGAAGCAGGAGCTCGCAAATCGCACAGATCAGGAGATGTTGGAGCTACGGCTTGTGCAAGGTTCGCTTCTGAAGAAGGTCCTTGAGGCGCTCAAGGACCTCGTCAACGACGCCAACTTCGACTGCTCGGCGACGGGGTTCTCTCTTCAGGCCATGGATTCCAGCCACGTCGCTCTGGTGGCGCTCCTGCTTAGATCGGAGGGATTCGAGCACTACCGCTGCGATCGGAACCTCTCGATGGGGATGAACCTGGGTAATATGTCCAAGATGCTCAAGTGTGCCGGGAACGACGATATCATCACCATCAAGGCCGACGATGGAAGTGACACCGTCACTTTCATGTTTGAAAGTCCAAGTATGCTCTCTGTCTCTCTCTCTAGTCCTTTTGATTTTTCGGATTAAAGCTTTTTTGATTGTGAGAAAAGGAGATTTCTTTTGTTAACAGTGTTTGTATGCATTTTTCCATTTTTCTTTTCGCTGTGAAATTGGCTGTTTGTCTTTTGGCGCGTTGTTTTCAGGGTTTTCTGCGGATATTAGAATGTTGTGTATGAATTTTGTAGGTTGGGCTACGGTTTTTACTTAGTGTTCGTTTTTTTTTTTGGGCTATGCTCTGGTTTTGTTGAAGACGTTAATTTTCAGGATGTCAGGGCTTATGGAAATGAATTCAACATTTGAGCATGTTAGGGTCCTTTTGGTTTTAGCTTGCGTTCGGGAGTCGAGAAAGAGACAGGGAAGAACAAGATTCAGTCATCTGTAGAGAAATTCTATGCTGTTTTTGATTTTGAACTTCTTTCAACTTTGGCTGATTACAATTTCAATTTTAACAATGAATAATCTGCAAAAATGTTAAATGGCTATATGATTTTGCTAGTTCATCTACTTCAGATGATTGTGGTATAGAGTTATCCAACTCATGTTTATTGTTTTTCTTTGTCTTTCATCTCGGTAATGGATTACAGCGCAAGATAAAATTGCTGACTTTGAGATGAAGCTAATGGACATTGATAGCGAGCACCTTGGAATTCCAGAAGCTGAATATCATGCTATTGTTAGGATGCCTTCTGCTGAATTTGCTAGAATTTGCAAAGATCTTAGCAGCATTGGTGATACTGGTACTTCCTAAACTCTTTTGTGCAAATTTTGTCCGCTTTAAAATCATTGCTGGTTTATTCATTCATGCATGTTCTGGTGGATTTGTGAACTCTGGGTTGATGTTTGCTTGCAGTTGTCATCTCTGTCACCAAGGAAGGCGTGAAATTCTCCACAAGAGGTGATATTGGCACTGCAAACATAGTTTGTAGGCAAAATACTACAGTAGATAAGGTACTGTTTATAAAATTCAATTGATCTCTTTTATGATCTTTGCTAAAGTACATTTTGGAGATTCTGTTATTAGCTACAGTTTTCTTCCATTGCAATGCATCATATTGCTCATGTAGTTTTCTCTGATTTGTGGGAATTGCAGCCAGAAGAAGCAACGATTATTGAGATGAATGAGCCAGTTTCTCTAACATTTGCTCTGAGGTACATGAACTCTTTTACAAAGGCGACCCCATTGTCAAACACTGTTACAATCAGCTTGTCTTCAGAACTGCCTGTTGTGGTTGAGTACAAGATTGCGGAGATGGGTTATGTCAGGTTTTACTTGGCTCCTAAGATTGAAGAAGATGAAGACGAGACAAAGCCTTGAGTTTAAGCGATGTGCAATTTTTGGATAAGCTGATAGGCTGTATTCTCATTTAACCTGGTTGTATTGTCTAACGTTCATCTTGGAACTTTTGCTTAAATGATTTGTCTAGGGTTGTCATTTAAGCAGTGAAACGACAGTTCAGATGATTTTCCCGAATTTATTTAATGTTCTTGCTATGTAGTGTAAACAATGTTGCCTTTTTTTTTTTTAATTAAATTATGTCAATTGGTTGTGTATATTGTTGGTATTGGCACCATTCATGTTATGAACAAACCTGATCTGATAATCTTGACGAAAAATTTAGTCAAAGCTTCAAAATATGCTGTATTGCAACAAAGCGCCACCCTTGCGGAAAGGAATCAAAGTCCTTTGTCCCTTGATTGTAGAATTAGTATAATCGTTGATGTAATTTGAAAACAGCCTCTATCAAATATTTTGAATTTTTACTCTGCGTAATGATAGCAAAGATTAATTATTGTTGTAGCTGCAGTTTGGTATCGCCTAAAGGCTAAAACAAAAGCATAGTTAAAGTCCATAGGTGCAGTTTGGTACTGCTCAAAATCTTTGTTGAGAGTTGGACCAATTCTGCTTAGTGTCGGCACCTTAATTATAGCCGGATGATTTGTTTGGAACTACTGGTAAAACGTTCTTTAAGAAACGGTGTCGTGGATGTGGACTGTGGTCTTTTTTGAACCTCCTTTCAAAGAGGAATCACAAGACCTCTCCATTCCCAACCCCCCAAAAAAATTGCTGATAAACTCCACTAATCAGTCATCATGGAGGTAGGCATGGACAAAGCTTTTAGTCTGACACATAGCTACCAGCAGCAGCCCGTCTTCAGAACCCCATTGCATGCCTAGTTCTAAATCCATAATGAAACAAAGGTAGCTGCTTAATGATTCTACAACATTCAAATTTATTGAACCATAGAGCAAGGTGCGGTTTGGAACCATTCAAACAAAAAGATTTTGAATTTCTTCTTTCACTGTCACATTTTTCAACAATTTTATACCTCATGGTTCATCAATAGAACTTTCGCAATCACGATTATACATCCCTTTGATGCTCTCTATAACATTCCAAAAACGAAGAAAAAGAGTAAATACCCGAACAATAACAAATTAAGCACCTAGAGAAGAAACGAAGCAGCAGCAGAAGTGCAAACAATGAGCCAAGTGTTGCAGAATGGTATATGATCTTGAAAATTTCGATACCCAATATTCAAAGTGAAGAATTAATAAAACCAATTGTGGTGATGAAACCCAAGGAAATGATTTCGACTATTGTCTCCAATCTTCACCAGCATAAACTGCATGATCACCAAGCTCTTCTTCAATTCGAAGCAACTGCATGATTTTGGGCTGTCAGTCTCATCTTGTCACAAATTTAACATAAAATCATATGACAAGTCTATTGTTAGAATTAAAAGGACCCCAGTGGCCGGACAATCTTGTGCGAGTAGGGTGGTAGCAGAGTCAAGTACTAAGTCAACCCTCTCTCAAAGTCCTGAAAATTCCGTTCTTTTTAATTGAAAAAAAAAAATACCAACAGGAGAGTAATAAGAATAATTTTCTCCAATAATTTTCTTAAGCGTGGGAGTAGCTGAAGCATAATACAGAAGACTAAGTAATACAGGTAACAAAGTTAAAAGTGGACCTGATTGTACTTTGCCAGCCGCTCTCCTCTGCAAGGAGCACCTGCTTTGATCTGACCAGTTGCGAGGCCGACAGATAAATCAGCAATGAAGGAGTCTTCAGTTTCACCGCATCTATGAGACGTGACAACTCCCCAGTGGGCATCCTTTGCCAGCTTCACCACTTCAATGGCCTCTGTCACCGTCCCAATCTGATTTATCTAAAAATTTGAACAATAAAACTCTCTGTGTTGATAAGCCAATGTGGTGATATAAACTATAAACTTCTAATGAGAACAACGTCTTCATCAGAACAGGGTTTAATACTGTCGTGACATAGATAAGGTCGTTTTCTTGCTGAAAAACATAGAGAAGGTCGTTTATCAATTGAAAAGTGGGGCTGTCTGCATAAGTTGCCTCTTCTTGCACAAGTAGAATCATACAAACTAGAAAACAGGATTCTTAAGCAACATATTATCAGCATTAAGTGGTAAGACTACAATATCCACAGTTTTCATAAAAGATTAACTAGATACCTTGAAAAGAAGAGCATTGCAAGTGGATTCATTTATCGCCCGCTCGATACGTTTTGGATTTGACATTAACAAGTCATCCCCAACCACCTGTAAAACCCTCCAATCTTTGAATGAAACCTAGCCGTGTACAGGTGAAAAGCAGAAAAATTCCAAGGAGAGTCCATCATGGCAATGTATTAAGCTATAATCTATATGAACAAAATATTGTCAGAGTTGCTCAATCACGATAATAGTAACAAATCAAATTTCATAAGTTACATTCAGAACAACTCACCCAAATATACATAGAAACATAAATAGAGCAATAAGTACTGATTTCTTTAGAAATATTCACATTCAGCCTTTACAAACAGCCTAAAAAATCAGTGTTTTCATGTGGTTTACAAGTTATGTGGATAGAAATTGCAGAAAAAAGAACCATAGCCAAATACCGCTGGCAAGAAAATCAAACAAACCTGACAAAGTCCAAGGCTAGAAAAGTGCTTGATATGTTCCCAGTCCTCCTTGTCAAATGGATCCTCGATTGAGACAATCGAGTACTCTGGTAAGACCACAGAGATAGAAATAAGCTAAAGTATATCTTGGTTTAGGGTACACATGCAACCCAAATTTTAAAACGTTGAAAAAAAGATTATGAAACGTGGAGATAGAAGTGGTACCAGAACAAAGCTCCTTGTACATGTCAATCATATCTTCTCCTGACTTAAAATTTTGTCCCGACTTGTTTGGAGATTTGAAATCCAGGTCATACTTTGTTCCTAAATTGGAGACAATAAGCAAAAATTCAGTTTTAGAAGAGGCAAAGACATCATACGAAGCCCAAGTTCACGTATCAATGGAGGATCAATTGAAGCAATTCAATAGGCCAAAACAAGCAAGTTTTGTTAGTGCCAAAGAAATCTGTGCCAAAGATGGAAGTATGCATCAGCAAAATTTTTTCCAAATAGATCCTTAGTACACTGTAAAATCAAAGTTTGATCAAAACTAATACTTCTAAGGATTGTTTATAGCAAAACATATCTCACCTATGCAAAAGTCAGTGGCAGCAACATCGATTGCTATCTTTATTTTATCGTTATACCCCGTTCTGCTGATAGCCTCTTTTACGAGATCCAGGCCTTCTTTAACGCTGCAAAATAATGTATAATATAACTAAACAATAACACATTACAACATTACAGAACAAGTTCTGACCTTTCGGCAGATTATCATTATAATTAACATAACATAAAATCTCTGTTTCACATATTTCAGTGCTGTATCTAAAGATATGTTCATCATATGTTTTAGTTTATGTTCTTTTTTTAAGGTACTGTAGAAGAGGGGAAGATTCACATAAGATATAGAAAACAAAATGACACTTGCCTGGAGATGTTTGGAACAAAGCCACCATCTTCACCAATGTTACATCCATGTGCGCCATATTTTTCTGAAATAACAGCCTGTTCTTTTTATTAACAATACAATTGAAATCAAGCGAACGACAGTGGTGCTTCTTATTATTATATCTCAATTTCTGTCAACCTGAATACTGGCATGGAAAATTTATTGAAGATACAACTCATGTAAATTGGTTGGTCCAAAGTCACCCATCAAGTACTGGCGTTAAATCAAAATTAACCCTGAATTTTATCGTATGAACATCTCAGAGTATAGAAATTAATAAAAAGGCATAAAGTCTATTCCTTTTTGTCTGATAAAAAAAACCCCTATACTAAATTGCAGAAATAAAGATCAAGTCAATTGATAGGTCAACTTTTAATTAGCTAACAAAAAGAAAGCTTTCATTGACAAAAAAGATTTCAAATTTGCACCCACAATATCCAGAGTAAAGAAAACACAATCATCATTTGGATGGTCTCTGTCCATAATTATTGTAACAAAGGCCCATACAGTTTACCATATACGTATCTGTGAAAAAAAAAAAAAGACACATGAATCTATCAACCATGGGCCATATAAAACACCATTTCGGTCGAGCTAGTTACTGAGGTTCAGTGAATCAGGTCCACTTATTTGATAAAAAACCACAAAGAACAACTCTGGAAAATGTGAGATGCATGGCAAGAGTCTTGTTAGAAAAAATTGAAAATTGGAAAATTCGTTTTTAAAGGCCTCTATAATATGAGAAAACATTAATATCATCTAATTCATTTTCTTCTTATATTCCTTTAGCAACATGCACTCACGATTAATGAGAAATAGCAACACAACAAATTTAGTAACAATTTTTACTTGTACAATAGGAGCTCGGTAAGTTTCTTAAACTGCAACGAATTTGTTTATAAGAACTTTCACCTCACCAGAAGCAAAAGGTAATCCTAAAGTTTAATAGTTCAGGTGGATAAAATCACCTTCAAGTGATGGTAAGTTTCGGATCCCATTTGCAATGCCTCTTCAAACTTGACTGCTCCAATTGGAAGAATCATAATGTCCTGATGAAATTTTATTAAAATTACACGTCCCCGTAGTTTTCATTTTAAAAAAGTAAAGGAAAAAACCTGCTGTGGCAGGCAAAAATATGAAACGATAGGAAGAAGGAGAGGAAAAAAATGCTTCTATTGGATCTATTTTAGCTGAAAATCATGTCAATACAAATTAAAACCTAGACTGTAATTCAAATATAGAATTGACAACGCAGATCATAAATTATTAAATACGTCACAATAGAGACCAAGATTGTTGAAAAGCATGCATTGCATATTAAATCTTAACATAGCATACCTGAATGGCTAAATTGTTCCCAGCATGTTTTCCTCCGCTTATAACAGTGAAAGCAGGGACAGGAAGAGTTGAAGTGGTTTTCCCAGAAAGATCGGCAATGTGTTTGTATAGCGGAACCTGGTATTTAGTCCATTTTTAGAATGCCTTAGAAAAAATAAATAAATTGAACAATATAAACTCTCTGACATTAATTTGTAAATAGAAAATTTTTTCCCAACCAAAAAAAAAAGCTACTAAAAAATGTCATACCTCCTTTTCTGCAGCGCCAGCTTTGCAGGCAGCAATTGACACAGCTAATATGGCATTTGCTCCAAGTTCACCCTGAAAAATGATTTTACCTTAGAAACTTGAACTCCTTGCAAGTTGCAAATTAAAATGGAGACAAGTTTCTGATTAACCAAAAACACAAAAAAATCGTTTGATGAACTATGCTCATCACGGCTTAGTTTGGAATCGTTGTGCTTTTGGAAGGGTTCTACTTTAGAAGAAGCAGAAGCAAATGTCAAAAGTTAAGAAATTTAGCTTTCCAAACAACTGAAAAGAGAATTGGTGTATATATACTTTTTTGCACTTATAGCAAGCTGATTACTTTCACCTTGTTATCTACAAAGGACTTTTAGAACCTCTAAAAGCAATACCAAGCTGCTTTTATTTAAGAAAAAGTCTCCTGTCATATGATCTATCTGGATCAAATAGAAATAATTTCTAACTAACCTCTGCTTTTATTTTTAAAGAAGTACACAAGTTGTTCCCTACATGGAACTGATGGAAGTTATACCATCCTAAATCTGAAGCAATTACGCACAGACAACAAAAGCAGCACATGCCAAGAACGTAAATAGATCTGTAATACAGTCATGCCAATTATGCTTAGCCTTCAAGTTGGATAGCCTTTTGCTTTGAACTACCAGGGATCTGGGAATATATCTTCCAAAAAAGGTATTGATGATCATCTAGCTTTTACTGATTTATGAAGAAGCAGAGTCAAAGATAACAGTTCATAATATAGCAAAAAAGCAAAAAATGATGCCTTTTTCTCGGTCTTGTCAAGGTCTGTCATGGCCTGATCAATCTGGGACTGAAGCGTTGGGTCCATGCCAATCAGTGCTTCAGAGATTTTTTCATTGACGTTCTTAACAGCTCTATTCACACTGTTTCCCAGATACATTCCCTTGTCCCCATCACGCAATTCAACGGCTTCGTACCTGCGTTCAGTAATCTATTTCTTCTCATGCCAATCAAATTCTGAAAAGCTCACTACACCAAATTACAAAGTTGCCAAATAGTACAATCACTTATATTAGACAGAAATGCAGATTTTCAGCTTTTCCGTTCTTCAGAAGCCAATTTAGTTCGAATCTTATAAATCAAACTCAAATAACGTTAAGGAAAAAATTAATGGTTCTACCAATCGTTTAAAAACAAGAAAAATATAAATATTAATTTTTTTGGCAACCAAACACCGGAGACAGAGAATCAGAGGAATTAAAAAAGAAAAAGGAAAATAATTCTACATTCCGGAAGCATCGCCACTAGGAGCTGAAGCACGAAACATTCCTTTGTTGGTGTAGAGGTCGACTTCAACCGTCGGAACTCCTCTGCCTATCGAGGATCTGCCGAGCTTTCACCTTCGTTATCACGGAAGGAACCGATTTCCTCAAATGATTCGACTGTATATATCACATCACGACCACAAAGATCAAACACAAAGGGAAAAAGGAGAGACCTCGGACAACTCAAACTGGATTAATTCTAATTCAATTAGTCAACACAGAGAAATTTAAAAAAATTGATCCATTTTCTCGGGAAACAAACAAACGGATAGGACGAAGACGAAAGAGGGAGATTACGATGAAGAGGACGGGATCGGGAGTCTTGGCCCTAACGGCGGCATTGACGGCGTCTTCGATTTTCCGAGAAATCATGTGCTTGTCTAAATACTCTTGCACCGACATGTCGTCGCCGTTATCGTCTTTCTTCTTCTTCTTCCTCCACTTGAGGGACTGGCTTGGCTTTGAGAAGAATGAAAACGGTGTGTATTTCTTTTCCTCAAGGCTGCGAGCCGTCTTAGCCCAGGTTCCGGGAAAACGTGTCGTTTCCACCATGGTTTTTCATTTTAATTTTGTCGAGGGAATTTCTATTTTTATTTTCGATAATTGTTTTTTCTTTCTTTTTAATTAATTTGTCACATAAAGTAAATTTAGGGGAAGATTCTTTCTCAAATCTCAAGTAATTTTATCCACAAAAAAAAAAAAAAGGCTAAAAACATGAATAAATGTTGCCACACGGAGTCTCCGTACCCCGAATTAAAATCATGCCGTTGAATTGTTAAACGACATATCGTATCATGGATGGTTTCTTCTTTTAAAATGACATGTCGTTTGTACTAATTTCTGTCGTTTGATTGTTGTATAAACTTTTCTGTGCTCCAGATCAAAACGACTTGTCTGCGCTTAAAAGTTTGATTTGATTATTATTATTATTATTTATAAAACACCGCTTTGCAAATTACAGATGCAACCATATGTTTGGTTCGAGTATTTGGATAAAATATTTGAATAAAGATTTAAATTTTTATGAGAGAAAATACTGTAACAAAATAATTTAAACCGTAATTCAAACCACGAAACAAACGGTCCTTTAATGTCTGAACTTTTTTTGTTTGTTCTAGAACAAAGCGACATGTTGTTTGTGCTTTAAGTGTTCTCATTTTAATTTTTTTATTTTTTTCATAATCATTTGTGCTTGAAGTTTGCTGTCGTGTACTGCGTACCAACGTGGGAACCTTTTTTCATCAAGCAACAGATTCATTGATAGAGGGACACCAATAAATCGCTAAAAACATAACATTAACAGGAAAAAAAAAAAAAAAAAAAAGGTTGCTAAGAGAGTAAGGATATAGTGAACGACATATCTCCAGACATACAAAAACATAGCGAGGAAACAACATCAGATGAACTGAGAAATTGTAAAAAGACGCAGGAAATTTGCGGAACTATCTTATTTTAGTCTGTCATATAATAAAGTATGCGTTTATTACTACAAATTCAGGACCAAGGATCATTAAACACAAAAGGAACGCGCAACAACCACGGACCCACATGTTGAGGATAAAATATTAGCTGACAGCCTCCATTCGTATACAAAGGCATTTCTTATGCTACAACAAAAGCACTAGATGAACCCGTGAAATGACGAATCGATCCCAAAAGGCTCTTCGAGGCGCCAAAATGTCTGATTCTGTACACACCAGGAGTTGCGGACTTGGGGATTCTCCATTCTATGGTTGCCTTACTTCGGGCACTAAGTTTGGCGGGTCTTGACCACTTGAAGCGCAGGCAGAAATCATCATCATCATAAGCAGGAACCCAATTATCTTTTCCTTCAAGGATCTCTACTAGTGCAAATGTACCTTCAGTCATGAGGTCATTCCGAGGGCAAGCAGACCAGAAGACGGCTGTCACCATGTCACCTCTCTTAAATGTGGAGTTCCGGGGAATGTCAGAAATGACATCTCCAAAATTGGCACCGGGTGGAGTTGAGTCCACCACAACTGGTGGAAGTAAGCTTATTTGCTTGTCCAAGAGATCGGGAGGCTGCGGCCCCGGTTCAACAGGCTGGTTGGTGATGAGAGCACTTGCAAGCTTCTTGAACTCCTGAATGTAGGCACTTAATGTGTGTGGTCCATACAAAGTGGAGGCACCCTGAGAAGCGTATGATAGTGAATTGAACGGAAATAATTCCTAAATTCCTAAATCAAAAGGTAACTACTGTAAAGTTTTCTTGTATCTAATTTGCTATAAAGTGGATTCATGTGAATGTGCATGCTTTTGACCAGAAAGAAAATAACAAATGAAACCAGGGTCAGCACAAGAGAAAAGCAGCATGGCATGAGTTTTGTTGCAACAATTGATGATATTTGAGGAAACTTCTCAATCACCCTATATATTTACAGAACTGACCTCGTATCTTTGCACCTCGTACTCTTCAAAAGTAGTTACATATTGTGAGTAGGTATTAGTCAACCCTGCTATAACAACATGAAGGTTTTCTCCCTTATTACCACCACCTAGCACTGTCTTTACCGCATCACGAAGACGCCGACCAGCCATTGTTGTGAATTCTGTTTGAAAACACCCCAAAACAGGGAAAAAAATGAGAAAGGTCCACAGCCCAAAGAAACGAGTTTAAACTTGGGACATCACAGGTTAAGATAAAGAAATGCATATGTTTCTGGAAGCAAATTTAAGGTACATCCAACCGAAAGAATACACTATTAACTTCACTTAGTTTGAGTGAAAACTAGACCAAAGTTAAACTCCCAAAAAAAGAAACGAGAAAAAGCAAGTCAAGCTACCTCCAGGTACACTGAGAATGGCTAGCTGCCCTATCCGGAGGATCTGGATTGGAAGTATAGCAGGCTGAAAAACCGAGGAAAATTTTTCTTGTGAGCTAGAGCATCATTCATGCAAAAGAAATAAAAGTATTCCCAAATTTAGTCTGTAGAAACAAAGCGCAAGGAATGTTATCAATTCAGTGCATCACGGTACCTGTAAGTCAGTCACACCAAGTCTATTTCATAAACCCTTCGTGTTATTTTTTAAGCATGACTGCCACTTTATAGATATGCATCTAATGAACCTTAAGCTTGTCGTTAACAAAAAATAGTCTAGTGAGTCAATGTAAATTGTAAAATCAGAAGACAACAATATATGTACACTTTCCTTTGGTTATAGCTGAAATAAGTTACGTTATGGTTGGTTGCCTGTTATAGAGACACTAAAATAGATAATTTAAAAGAATTATCTTGTGTATACCATTGAACACAATTTTGTGTGAGACATATTTGATATCTAAAAACATCAAGTCTTAAATAAATGGTTTGCTTACGGAATGGATATCATTGAACTATCTTTAGAATTCCTTTATTTTTCACATCATTTTCAAATAAAATATGTCCAAACAAGTCAGCTACCTACCGCCCAATCATACGGTTGCTTCATTTCACCAGTATCGAGCAAGATTGGCTTTGGCTGTTGACAATCAACTTGTTTCTTGTCTGGAGTTTTCAGTACATTGCGCACCAACTTCCAGAAAGGATTTCCCTGATATAGAATATTGTAACAAATAGTGCAACCACAAAGCAGTCAGGAACGAAAAGTATGTTGTATAAGAGCATAGCGATATGAATGACCTAAAAATGTCTTGCACCTTCCAATTACCTGATCGTCACCTTGCTTAAAATCAAAAGCTCCAGGTCCGTCAGTTGTTCCAGCACCAAATGCAAACCCCATTGCAGCAGGACATGTTTTTACCACCTCAGAACCTCCACCCTGTTTGGGGATTTTTACTTCAAGTTGGGAGAAGTCAATATAAGTGTGACGATAGTCAACCTTGCCTTTTAGTGTTTCAGTTGCTTTGTCAAAAAGATCTACAGCTTTTTTAAATTGCCTTTCTCCAATAATACGTGTACTCTCAAATTCGTCAGGGTGGCTGCCATGTTAAGAAAGGACTGATTATTTGATGTTTTATATTAAAATAGGCATGGGATAAATAGATGCCGCACACAAAAAGATGAAAGTACTCAGCAATAAGTACCCTGGTCCTCTGCCATAGCAAAGCTCATTCTTCCCCCCGCATGTACTATGGTTGAAGTCACAAGGTAGCCCAGTGTCTGTACAGAAAGCTCCGAGAACATTTGGGCTAACATCGCCACAGTTTGATTGGCAAAATGCAGATACAAAAGCAGGCTTTTCAGCCTGACTGAGAGCAACCCTTACGCGTCTTGCAACACTCAAAGTCCTGGTTGCTGGTTTACCAGGAAGACACTGGAAGGACGCGGCAAGCTCCAGTAACTCATGGTCTACATCAAAATGTCTCAAAAGTATTATTCAAAAGTTCATTTTCCTAAACCAAGCCAGATATTAGTAAAAAGACCTCTAAAGAATATAGCGCAAGCAAAGAGCATGACTCACGATTATTGGGATAGTCAGACGTTATGTCAGTGACTCTTCGAGAAATTTTTTTATTACTAGATTCATTGGAATACATCCTTCTAACACCACTCTGCTCAAACCAGTCTTCCATAAAGCGTGCAGCAGCACCCTTGTTGTCCCCGCTTATTAATGAATTTGTACGGCTCATAGAAGTTCCATGAGTCGCAAACCAATTGAAGCTACCCACTGGACCCCACTGATTATCAACAAACTTTAAAAGAGTCATCTCTTTGTCAACGTCGTACTTGTATCTACTGCGCTCTTCTGCAGGATTATTAAGATAAGCACTAGGGCTGCGATTTACACCAGCGTCTAGAAGTTCTCCTGCAAGTGAAGAACCAAACTCATATGAGATTTTCATTATGAATAACTACACAGACAGAAAAGGTAAACTTCAAGAACCTTCTCTCCTTACCCTTGTTTACAAAAATTGATCCTGGACGAATATTTTCATGAGCTTGTATAATGCTTTTCTCAATGCCGTCAACAAGAGCATCAAATGACTGGCGAACAAATCCAAGGGATGTTACAATATACAAAACATATTGGAGATAACCCCCAGGACCAGCGTGGGTGTGAATTCCACTGATAGCTACATTCTTTTCCGTGTATAGGTCCCCATACCTGTGAAGTGGCAGTACGGGGCAATTTTAATCAACTCGTACTAGAATCTATTTGAACATTATAATTCTAGTTGGACGTCAAGAAGTCCACATATAGATAGTATTACCTTGTTCTTAATGTACATATAATGATTCATGATCCATCAATAACACTTTTGGTTTGTTTGACTTGCAGGATTTCAAGATACTTGTACTAAGTTCGATAAGTAATAATATTCTTAAGACTTAATACAGCAAGTACCTCGCTTTCAACCTCTCCAATAGTTTAATCGTCACAATTTGTGAGGCCATACAAGCATCAAGATTGACGAACACCACCCGTTTTCCCTGCGGCTCTGCAACGATAAAACTGCGAGCTCGAAGCCTGAAATGAATACCAGATGCAATCTGTTCTGTATTAGCATACCCCATCATGTTGACGTCGGCTGCTGGTCCGGTAATGTCATAGCTTCCAAGACCAATCAAATAGTTGGGATCCGACAAAGCCTCTTTACCGCCATGTAGCAGGAAGAAAAGTGCAATCCAAAACCAGCTCCAAAAGCATGCTCTCCAACAATTGAAGCGAACAATACTAAAAAACTCCATCGCAGGACTACCAAATGGGAATATTATGACATCACTCAATTCCTCACACTTCCTGTGACTAGAAGTAAAAGACAAGCATAACCTAGGTAAATTAGCTATTAAAAGCAACTGGCGTACAAAAATCACCAAATACTTTCTAACCCAACACACACAAAAAAAGAAACAAAACAAAACAAAAACCCAAAATAATTTCGTAATGTTTGAATCATATATCAGTGTCGGAGCGTGTAGTCCACGATTCGTTTCAGTTTTCACCAAGAAAAGTTTAAAAATTCAATCCCCAACGAAAATGACTAAACTCAATCTTCAAAGATGGTTAAAAGAAATCCAATAACTGCTATTTTCAGCAATTCATGATCATTCTCTCACCACCACAGGAAATTTTTTCACAAAACACTCGAAATGATGAATTGACAGTAACAAATGACGGCTACGGATCACAATAACCAGGCAAACAGTTCTTCGGTTTGAGATTTTGTGCGTACCTTTCGGTTCACGGAGCTGCGGTTCCTGGGTAAAAACCGATATGATTTCCGAGCAGTTGGTGTGGATTTAATTCATTTGCAGAGCCACCATTTCTCTATAATCCCTTTTGTTTTGTACAGATTTTTAATGTGTTCTCTAGCTTTACATAAGTTGGAGAAAATATATACACAGCTAGTCAGCTAGATAATATATTATCTTCTTTGTTACTATCATTATTATTGAAATTTGATGCCCACTTTCTTCGAAGGAAAGAAGGAAAATGACGTAGACGTGGAATGGTAGGATTGGATGCGTGACTGTTGCTAAGCCCGTCTTGTGGGTTATTCATTGAATTGGTAAGAGTCAGATTAATGGACTTGGAATTGACAAATCTTGTCATTGGTAGTGTTATGACCGTGTTTTTTATAAAATTATAATTCTTAGTCTAATATTTATGTATTTTTTAAATTGGTTATAATCACATTGAATTGAATAGGATTTCCTGATGTAGTCTTTTTAATTTATGATATTTTTTTGCTCAATTATTTTCTTTGATACTCTATTCTACTCGTTTGACATGTTCATTTTTTTTTTCTAAATGTAAATTATTTAAAAGAACATGTTTCTTCTTCATTTGTCAAAAGAGAACAAAGTAATTTTTCATGTCTGAAGTGATCCGAAAAATACCTTTGTTAAGATTTCTTTGTCTCCGTTTGCATTATAGTTTTAAATATAAATAGTGTAAAGATCTCAGCAGTTACAGTAAAAAAAATAAAATTTTTTTTACAATATAAAGCTCTCACATACAACTGTTCTTAAACTTAAAACTTCAGCTATTATTGAAATCCCAAATGACTTATTTATCTATCATATTTAATTGAGAAAACACACACAAACACACACAGATTTAAGAATTAAGACATGAATTTGGCCTAATAATAGTTTAGATTAGTTTATTGAAAGGTACACTAAACTTATCACATTTAAATTTTAAAATATTATTAACAAACAATAAAATAGACGATATAATAATTAAATAAATAATTATAGTCCATCTTCAATTCTCTTTTCCTCTCACTAAACAACTTCAAGGAGATTATAATCTTTTATATATTTTACATTCCACATCCCTCAACTCTCTTCACCATTTATACTCTCCACACCCTCCAACTAAAGAGATAAATGATACAAATTGTAGGTCCTCCATATGGTCTTAGATCATTTAAAAAAAAAGTCTTCAACCAAAAAAATTCTAAAAAAATAAAGATACTTACAGATACTGGTCTGCCCTATTAACTATATCAAATACACAACTTTATAAAAAAAATAAAACTACTATATCAAATACATAAAACCCCAATCCTTCATTATTTTTTTTCTTTATTTCGTTTGGTATTATTTATACTATTTGTTACCTAGAAACGCGGCGGTATTAATCATGCGCTTGAATTTTCCACGCTTGGAGTTATTGCAATCCGTTGCGTCCTTGTCCCTCTTTCAGTGTAAAAGGCACGCTTACGCTAGATCCGTGGTCCTGGGCTAGTTAATTTGAACACATTTTGAGAGATATCAAGCTCACCAGAAAACAGCCCAAAATAAATCCGAAAAAGCCTTCTGTCCCGTGGAAGCATCAAAGAAACTCCGGTGGGCCCATTGTCCGCACTTCTCAGTCCACAGCTATATTTCAAAGCCTTCTTTAAGAAAATCCCCACATTGCTTTCGCACAGCTGTTTTTTATACTTCTTGTGCTTGAAGAGAGGGGAAAAAAAAAGAAGTCGTGTGGAAAAAAATATTGACAAAGAATTGCTAATATTGGGATAAGCTTTCATTTTTTTATTTATTATCAGGAAAAGAAAAAACATGTATGCTTAGGGTGTGCGTTTATTTTATGGTTTGAATCACAGTTTAAATCATTTTGTTGCAGTATTTTCTCTTACAAAAATTTAAATTTTCATTTAAATATTTTATTTAAATACCTGAGCTAAACGGAACTTTTAATATATTTAATTTCAACGTTCTCTAGTGGCAAAGGCAATTTCTGAAGAGAGAATATCACAAGTTTGTTTTTAGTAGTCATTACCTTATTAGTTAAGGACTAAATTTAAGGCATAAAGTATGTTTGCCAGCCTACATATTTCTTGTCTGTATTTGGGTAGTTGATTGGACATATCATAAACAAGATTTAGAATCATCTAATCAGTTATTAAAGGGAATACGAAACATCAAGATTATTCACGTGTCTTCTTCACAAAGTATCTCTTGCTTCCTTATGGCAAAATTACAAGGTGATGTATATATAAAGAATTTCACAGCTCTTTGATCAGATGATTTTTGTCCAAAATTAGAGTTTTCGTCGCCAATGATAGTGATTCGCTGACATCTACATGATGAAGAAGACGCAATTTATATGGTCACAGCACTGTCGTTTATATACAGGAATATATTATTTTCTATTAAAAAAAAGGGGTTGTTCTGAGATCAAAACTGAGTCGGCAGTTCTATTTAGCCTCCAGGGCCCCACCCGATGAGATAAGCATGAGGGAATGAGGGCCCGGCCCTAGCCTAACCAGGCTAAGAAAAAGTTTTTCATACCAGGCATGTGTCTGACATATACGAGACATTAACAAGTAAATGCAAAAAAACAAGAACCGATCTCAAAATGCTTCCACCCTATAACTGCGAAGTTTAACCCACTACACCGTATCCAACTCTACTAGTTAATCAATAACATTTGTCAGCAGCTTTTATTAAAAAAAAAAAATTACATCATTGTATCTTAAATTTTTTATTTTTTTATAGTATATTTAAATTTTAAAATTATTAATAATTAAGATTCAATAGTTAATAAATATTAAAAAAATATAATAATTTAAGTCATAAAATTTACATATAGTTTTTTTAAAGGTAAAACTTATCATTTTAAAAAAAATTAAAGCTAAACATGTAAAAAAAATACTTAACAGAAATTAAAAACAACTATTAAATCTTAATAATTAACGATATCAAAATTTGTAATGTATATGTAAAATTAAAAATTAACATATATTATAAAAAAATAAATAATTTAAAACACAACAACATAGCTTACAAAAAAATAAACAGAGAGATGAAAACACTAACCTCCCACTTTTCCTTCATCTTTTTCCTTGATGGTGCAAAATCATGAATACATTATTTTTCCTGCTTTGGCTCCTTCATCATGAAAGCCTGCAAGGCGAAGGACAATTAAAGAGAATACAGAAACAAAAAGCAAAATTTGACGATGGAAAAATATTAAAAAAAAATAGCAGCATAATGTGATGAAATGCTAGAACCGAGTGTGCCAGCTGTGTAGTGACATAAAGCAAGGATGGGGTGGACATGACAACCCACAGCCAGCATTAAAATAGATAATTAATGCCCAGAGAGATAGCACTGTCGTTTCAGAAGAATTTATTTTCTGTTTGTCATTTTCAATTCAAATTAAAATTTTGAATTATTACAACATAAATATTTTATATAATATAATATTAAACAAAAATACCTTATAATACCTTAAAAAAATACACTATAGTGAAATTTTTTTACCTATTACAATACTTATTGGCTTTATATAATGCTCCTGCATGCCCTATTGATGAAATGGTGCTCAGCATTATGTTTGGTAGGAGGAATAAATGGAGTGAGGGAGCAGGGTGGAGGGAGAGAGACATAAGGGGAGGTTAAATCGTTTGTTTGGTTGCAAGGAGTGAAAGAAGGAGTGGAGAGATGGAGGAATGTCAAGATTTTTTTATTGATGGAAGGATTTAAACAATTCTTTACTTTATGTTTTATAAAGATAAAGACTATTTATTATTTAAGTAAATAATTAACAAATAGTAATGAATACATTATATAGTAATTTGATAAATAATTATTATCTATGCTTTCATTCTCCCTAAATCCTACAAAATATAAAGAATTACTACAATCCTCTTGATCCTTTTTACTTCCCATCTTTCTAACTTTCTCCGTTCTTTCTGCTTCCCATACCTCTTACCAAACGGAGTGCAAATATCACTACGACCAATCTAAATTCATTGGCATTGATTTTCGTCTTCCATTTTTTCTACTCAAAAGTTGTCTCCGCCTATGAACAAAGAATTTGAAAATCTTCAAGCAACATGTGTAAATGCACCAAAATTTGGTCAAGAACATGAGGACAGAAAGCATTGGCCAATTTAATATCTAGTAATTTCGCCACAAGTTCTGCAGCAGACTACAAAACATGATAAATTTCCTCATTTTTGCCCTCGTGCACAACTTGTTCCTCGATGCCACTAGACTTGATATTCAATTCTTTAAGAATGGAGAGACGACCAAGCGAAAATATTTTAGTTACTTTCAGACATTTGGTTAGGTTAAAAAGCCACCATCCTTGACTGTATTAAATTCTCCGTATGACTGACATTATTCCAATGACAATGATCTTGTTTGATCTATATTTTTGTGCTACACTTGAATGCATATTTGACAGTTTGTTCTTTTTCAGATACAACGATTTAAGACTCATTACAATGTTTCAAATCTTTTAAAATACCAAAGATGGTTTTATTTTACTTATTACAGGCACCCCTACTCGGGGCTGTTACAATGAAGGCTGCCGAAGGAACGGGAAAGATTGCTTAAGGTGGCTCCCTTTGATGATATATCTTTTCTAGGAAATGAACAATAATAAAGCACTCTTCTCAGCGGGTTGTGTCATACTCAAATTTAATAAATGGGAACAAATAAGGTGAGTGAATTAGAGTAGTGCCACTTTTTGAGAGTTGTATTCGAATGTGTTATAGTATGGTAACCCGAATTCTGTTTAGGTCTGACCCAAAAAGTTCACGGCAGCCACCACTAATCATTGGGATGTGGGGACTCCCAAACGGTATGATACAGACTTATTTTGTTAGGGTTATGCTACTATATATATGTATTATTTTTGACAACTCCTTTTTGACCAATTTTCAAGATATTGTATATTTGTTTCTCCTTTGCCCGTGGTTGTGCTTTTCGTTGTTCCGTTGTACCAATTTTTGAGATACAGTATATTTGCTTCTCCTCTACCCATGATTGTGTTCTTTGTTCTTCGTTTTCTATTGCCTATTTTTCGTTCATTTTCTAACAGAATGAATACCACATCTATGGAAATATTTGAGCGCGCGAATAACTAGACTTCACGAGTGTACTAAGTCTAATTGGCATGATAAAGATGGTCAAGACAGAAGACTATTTAGTATGTGAAAATTGAATACCATAACTATGATAATGATTGTCTTGAGCACAGATTGCTCTTTGGAGGAAAATGAAACCAGAAGAAGAAGCAGTAAATATAAAAATCGCCTGCATTCATATTGATAGAGAACGAAATTGCTAATAAAGCAGATAAGTAAGTTCATGATAATAAAATTACAAATAAAGCTAACAAAGCAACATGCCTAACATAATAAAGCAACAAGCCTAACATAATAGGGTCCAGTTCCAAAAAACAAAGAACATCCACTTCATTTTCAATGCAGAAACATGACAAAAGTCAACGAGGCTCTGATTTTCGATTTGGATCCCTGATGAAGGCATTGGTGAGGGCAGATTCCGAAAAAAATGAAGAGAGCAAGAGACGTACAGCCTGCAAAGATTAGAAAGAGATCTGAAAATGAAGATTTGAATTTCAATTCTAGGATCTTAACCTTAATTAAGAGTTGCTCACGTGTCAAATTCCATCATAAATTCTAGCCAATCATTTAAATTCGAGGGACCAGGTGCCAATAATATCAAAGGCTATTATTCCAGTTCAGGGGACAATAATATCAATACAAGGTAGTACTTTTACCTCATATTTGCCGACTTGCACAACTTGCTCCTCAATGTCACTGAACGGTATCTTCAGATCTTTGAGAACTGACATACAGAAAAGAGAAGACATAGGAGTTACGGTCAAACTATCTGTCACTATGAACATTGTCGAAAGTCCAGTTAAAATTCCTTCATCAATTTTCCCGCAAGCAGTCTCGAGACATATAAAATTGACTATGCGGGCGCAACCTGTGTGCGGGTGCGGAGGCAGACTTAATCCCTAACAGATCATTTTTATAGCTAAAACCAAAGGCAAGGCTTGGACTGACTAGCATTTCCTTGTGGAGATTTGATTTGAAGAGCTGCACATCAAGCTCCTGAACACTCTTATGCAATTGATCAATGCATCCCTTGCACGAAGCGAAGTCGTGTAAGTAGTTTTGCCGTGTGTCCAAGTGGAATAGGTAAGAAAACTCAGTAGAAAATTGACAAAGTCCTTATTTGCTTCAGCATAGCAAACCATTTTCTTAGACTTGCTAACCATTAACTTCACGGAAATCCTTCCATTCTGATCAGGCAGGTGATCTGCATCCTTCTGAGTTTCAGTAAATACTTCTCCACAAAGACTCAGGTCAAGCGGACGTTTATTCTTTAGAAGTACTTCTGTCAAAGGTGTCCTCGATTGCAATGAGTAGATGAGCAAATTCAAAGCCTGAAATTAGAGAAAAAGAGATATAAAAGTCAAGACAAAGTGGTGAAAAAACATATAAATCAAAATTGAAAAAGGAGGCAAAAAAGGTACCTCGTCTGCTCCGACACTGAAGATCCTCTCGCGCACGTTTCTCGCATCCGTTATACCATGCTTGGCCAACAAGGAAAAGCTTTCTAAGCTAGACATAGGCACCACTTGTAACCCATCAGTAATTAAAAATTTGGCCATTCCATTAACAAACACGCCTTCATGCATTCTAAATACACCCTTTCCCAAAGAATATTCACGATTCATGGGACTTTGGCATTTACAAAAGACATCTTTGTAATGACTATATAGCTCATCATAGCAAAGGCCGGAGAATACTGTACGCTCTCTATCGTCAAATGTCAGTTTTAGGTTGACGCAGTGAGATTCAGCCTCACTGCGGGGACTTAGAAACATGAGTTTAGCATCTTCGCTGTGGAAATGAAAATGGTGCAGATCAATATTCTTCACGCTGTCATACAAATTGGTCATGCAACCCATCTTTAGGGGCATTGAATGCTCTCCTGCAAGTCTGATAATGGTACCAAGAGGCATTGTCAAGAAACTCAAGAGAACATCAACGAATTCATCATCCGATTCGACGAAAATAACTTTGTTATTCTTCTCATCTACCGCGGCCTTTATGCTAATAGTCTCCGTATTTTTACCTTCCATCGCTAGTATGAAATTATGAATAAAGCCCTATTCGATATACTGAGAGAAACAGAAGAAATTGAGAGTAGTAAAATTATTAAGCTTAAGTAAGAGAAGTTCACAAATAACAAGTCACAGAATATTTTTGTATGCAGATTTAACAAAAAGAGCAAATTACAATAGGGGGTAGAGATCTTCTAGCCAAACAAATTGCTAAAGTACGGTGACTCGAATTTTTTTGGTCCAGCTTGAAAGTTCACTGTATAAAGTTTGTAGTGAAATTATAATTATGAGAATTTTTTGAGGTTTGTGGTGGTAGCGGAGGAATCGGGCCTTATTGTGTTAAGGTTATACATGCTACTATATATAAATTATTTCAACTCTTAAATTTGTAACAATTTTTTGAGACATTAGATTTGCTTCTATCTTTGCCCATGATTTTTCCCTTCTAAGGATTTTCGTGTATACATGTGTTTTTTTTTGTTTTTCATTTTTTGCCTATTTTTTTTTGTTTACATTCTAAAGTAAATTGCTCTAATAGTCTCCAACCTTTCATAAAAATAAACATTCAGTCTCTAATTTTTTATTTTTGATTAAGTAATCTCAATTTTGATTTTAGTTACTGAATGACCAATTTAACAGTTAAATAGTTAATTTTGGATGAAAAAAATAACAAACTGATCTTCAAAATTATAAAAAGATGACAAATTGATCCTCAAAATTTTTTAAAAAATGATAAATTGGTCCCTAAAATTAACATTTAAAATATTAAATTAATCTTTCAGCAACTAAAATAAAAAGATAAAGACTGATAAATTAAAAATAAAAAGTTAAAGACCAAAAAAATACTTTCATACAAAGTTAGAGACTAACGTTATAATTTATTCTATTTTCTAACACAAACAAATAAACAAAAAAGATGGGGACTTGATTGTTCAATATACTCAAAGATAAGGAGAAAAACAAGAGCTAAAATTGCATGGCAAATAGTGTCCTCTGTAGAGCAATACACATAATATAGTAGGGGGAAAAAACCAGGCAATGGGTCAACTAATTCAGCTAAAAATAGAAAAAGTTCAAGAAGGGTTGATGGCGAAAGTGTAATTATAAAGATAAAAACAAAACAAAGCCAGAAACTCCCAAATGAAGCAGGGTTCAAACAAGACAGACCAAACTCCAAAGAGAGATGAGAAGCAGGGAAAAACCGTAGTACCTGAAACTTGGACCTTCTGAGAAATTGTGTGCCGGTCATAAGCAATACTACTGAAAATAATGCAAACAAAGGGAAACGATAATAGAGTGTCAGCAAGGATTAATATGAGCAGAAGACAAGTAAAGTTCCTTTTGGAGTCTTAGTCTTGCAGAAAGAGAGCTGAAGGCACAGACGTTCCCGTTCATGGGTCCCCAATTTTAGCCTTCTATGAAGAAGTTACTTAGCTCGGAAGAAAAGGACAACCACACAGTCAGTCATGAGCTGACCAAAAGGACTGTACGAGTAAACGGAGACGAATGGTACCGTTTCAAAGTGCAAATGAGAGGCCGCCAACACGAAAGGTGTTTCCCTAATCAACTGCTTTTTTTTGGCGGAAAGTTGTTGGCAATTGGTAAAGTCGTAGGTTCGTACTAGCATTGGAAAGAAAAATAATAAAAATAAAGAAATTCTATTTAATTTGACGGTGTTATAATCATGTTATTAACAAAATGATAAAATATACCCAGTTTAAAAAGTATATTATATATTAGATTAGGCTTATTGTTTTGTGAATGTCAAAATTATAACCTAAGAATGAAAAAGATTTTTCTAAAAATACGTTGTTTTGGAAATTTTGAGTTTGAGGGGGCGTTTGGTATGTAGTAATCTTGAGATGGGAATAGAAATCTGTAAGATTCCCATGTTTGGTATACAGTAATCTAAGTTTTGGATTCCTGGGAAACTAATTCCTGTGGGAATCAGATTACCTCATTTTGGGGTAATATGAAGCCCACCCACAAGGTGATATTCATATTCCTGAGAATCTCAAAACTATAGAAATCTCATCTTTGTTTCCATGATGATGATGATAATAATTATATTATTATTAAATTATTATAATAATAATATTATTATAAATTAATATTTCTACGCAATATAAATATAAAAATTATATTCATATAAAATAATAATTTGATAATAATGATAATAATAACATTAACAATAATAATAAACATATATAATATATTACATATACAATATCTAAATATAATATATATAAATACTACAATAATAAAATAAAATAATGTTGTACTATTATTATAAATTAATATTAATATATGATATACATATAAATATTATATCAATATAAAATTATAATTTAATAATAAGAATAATAATAACAATAATAATAAAAACATAATAATATAACATCAATATGAATAGTATAATATTAATATTAATATGCATAGCAATATCAATATTAAACTATATAAATACTATTATAATAATTATAAATATAAAATATAGCTAAATATGTTTAATATTTTCTATAACAATATGTTTATTTAATGTTAATATTAATATAAATAGTTAATATATTATTAAGAATTGTATTTTTATTATTATTTATATTCATATCAATATATTTTATATTATATACAACATTTTAATATTAATATATTGTTAAATAATAATTCTATGATTATTATAAATTAATATTTTTATATAAGATAAAGAAAGTATTATATTAATATAAAATAATAATTATTTAATAATAATGATAATAATAACATTAATATTCATGGTAATATTAATGTTAAATTATATATAATATTATTTTATTATTTATATTTATATTATTATTATTTAATATTAGTTCTAATATATTATATTGATACATTTAATGGTAATACAATAAATTATTTTGTCAAGTATACAAGATTCCTATGTATAACCAAACACAATAATATATTATTCCTAGAAATCTAATAGAAGATTCCTATGTGCAACCAAACGTAATAATCTTAGTTCCTGGGAATCATATTCCCTACAATCATTTTCCCGGGAATATGATTCCTACTGATTACTGCAAACCAAACGCCCCCTGAGAGAATAGGCAAAATCTTTTACCGCAGCGTAGGAAATGTAGTAGCAGTAGTTGTAAGTATAACATATGCTCCGTTTGGTAAGAAGAAAAGAAAATAAGAGGAAAAAAAATGTGAAGGAAAGAAAACTGTAGGAAAAGAAAATATATTGATTTTTTCTTTACTTGTTTGGTATGTGAAGGTGGAAAGAAAATGATTTTATTTTCTCTCATTTGGTATTGCAAGAAAAATTAAAGAAATAAAAAAACTACTATTAATACAATTATCATTTGTCTAAATATTATTTAGCTATTTTTTTAATTTGGTGTCCAAATTTTTTGTTTTCATTTTGATGGAAAAGAAGGACAAATTGGTAACTTTACTTTCTTTACATTGCTGTCAAAATTTTCCTTCACACAATCAATCTATATTTAGAGAGATCAATTTTGATGGAAAGTACATGCTATTTCTTCCACCCATTTTTCCTTTCCATTTAATTTTTTTTTTCTACCAAACACTCCATCATATCAATTTTTATCCCAATATCCTTCTAAAGTTTTATTTCCCTCTACTTCTCACTCATACCAATTAGAGTATTAATGTTAAATTTAACAGTAAATTCATAATGGACTTTTTTTCCCTTAAAAAATTAGACCAATAATCTATTTTGACTACTTTTTGAAATAAACAAGTGAACTTTTTTTTAATTTATTTTTGGGCAAATAGCAAAACTTGAGAGAAATGACCCGTTTTTAACCTCAATGCATCATTAATTAATTACAGTTTATTATTGTTTTACTAATGATTTCAATGTAAACCAATAGATTATTCAGTAAAATTGTTAAATGTAAACTAGAATTGATTAATCAGATAAATCATCAATTTAATTAGTGATAAACCATAAATCAGTATATCAATAATTAACATCAGTATATCTTAACATTAGGTATATTAGTGATTAATATTAGTAAATCACTGATTAACCATTTAAAAACAATCAATTCCATTTTAAAAAACCTCGGCCATTTGCTTGAAGCTAAAAAAACGATCATTTACCCTCAAATCCCTTTTCTTTAGCTATTTTAGTTTCTTTTGTTCGTTTAGACATACATTGATTAAAAAAACCATGCCATACACCATTCTGATTTTACTTTTTATTTTATTTAAGAGAAAATACCCACAATGTTTTTTATGTTTTGCCGAAATACTACTTTTACTCTTTTATTATGAAAATCCCTTAAACACCTTGTGTTTATAAAATCAAACTCAAATTACCCTAAAGTAATTAAATTTTAAAAATATCAAGATTCCTGTTCCCAAGATATATTGGATGCTGTTGATACCCTTTTTTTGCGAGGTATAAGCCCAGCCCATGTCTCATAGTATGGCCCAAGGTAAGGTATGTGGACTCAAGCCATAAAGCGGGTCCTCCGAGTGGGCTATGGTTTGGAAGGCCAAGGTGTGACGACGGCCTTTTCGGACAGTCACTTAACTTTCTTAAACAACGTTCTTAAACATTAATCTTACTTACTTAGTAAGAAAATACTGAATTAAAATTTTTTTCCTTTAAACAATCTTTAAAATGTTCTTTAAAACTGATGCGACCTTTATCGCCATTCAAGTTGAGACCTCGCTCAACACTTGCCTTCAAAACCATTTCAAATCGTTTCTTATAACTTATTAAGAAACCTTTATTAAATCATAGCTTAAAACTTCACTTTATAATTTTATAAAACATTTCATACAATGTATCTTAAAACTTTTGAAAACATTTCTTAAAACTCTGATTTTCTTAAAACTTTGAAAACACTATATTAAATAGTGAAAAACATTTTCTTTGGGTAGCAGAAGCGAACTGTGGTGGTATCCATACTCTCATCTTTACATCTGCCCTCCGCAGCACCCAGCTCTGCTAATGGGTTCTACTGGTCGCCCATAAACTACCTACAGCATAAAGAAACTTTTTATGAGCTTTTGCTCAGTAAGTTCAAACATATTCTCACAAATCATTTAAAACACGCTTTAGAAACTTTTATCATAAAAACCTTTTTCTTAAAACATTTTTCATAAATGTTTTTCATAAACATTTTTCATAAAATATTTCTAAAACGTTTCTCATAAACGTTTTCATAAACTATTTCTATAACGTTTTTCATAAATGTTTTTCATAAAATATTTAACATAAAACAATCCTCAGATTGCTCTTCATAAACGTCATTTATGTTTTCATAAACACTTAATATAAAACATTCCTCAGAATGTTTTCCATAGCATATAAATGTTTCATAACAAGGAAAATCAATAATGCATGTTTTCATTTATGCTCAATTATGAACTTCAATTATGAGCATTTTATGAACATTCTTTTCTTACTTTAACTTTCTGTCATTTGTTCCTTAACTTTCTTTATCTCACTTTAACTTTTTATCATTGTTCCTTATCTTTCCGTATCTTACTTTAACTTTTCTTATTTGCTTTAGTGTTCGTACCAACATCACTAATCATGAGATCATAAACATGATGCTTCCCTTGCGGAAGACTTGAGACCATCAAACATCGAGGTCATGTATCTCACATCTAGGAGGTCAAATTTTAACTTTACTTTCATTACCTCACAACAAGAAGGCTGGTACGACACTTTCTTTTTATCTTTACGTTACCTTCTTATTAAATTTAGTGAGCATATCAAATGCAATCACATCATATGTAAACACACTTACAAATCATAGCTTGTACAGTAAAATCTATTGCATAATAAATGTAACTTATTGCATAACAAATGCAACATAAAACGCAAACACATTTTGCTAATCATAATTTGTATTCTAAAACTTATTGCATAACAAATGCATCAGATAACGCAATCACATTTTGCAAATCATAACTTTTATTCTTAAACTTATTGCATAACAAATGCAACTTATTGCATAATAAATGCATCATAAAATTTATAACTTAAGCTATAAAATATTATGCATTATCAAAACGTAAAACATACTTTAAATACTTTGAAAATCATAACTTAAACTTTTAAAAACATTATGCATATCAATATGCAAATAGACTTTAAACATAACAGTTGTAAATTTGTTGCAAATCTTGCTTTGAATCTTTAAAATCTTTTGCATATAAAAATGCAAATATACTTTAGAAACAACTTGTATAATAATTTGCAAACATATAAATAAGCATTTAAAAATCATTTACTTCATGCTGTAGGTGAGATTTGAACTTATCCAGACTGCTCTAGTGTTTTCTATTCCATTCCTTTCCCATTCCTTTATCTTCAATTAGTCGGCTTCTGTTTCCTGATCATACGACACTCGACTAATTAGTTAACTTTTATTACCAATGCGCTTGATTGATAACATAACTTAAACATTAAACATTCATTCCTTCTTAAATTCCCTGTCCCATGTGACGGTTAAGTTAGTTAACATATTACGAAACATTTTCCGTCTAGGGACATTTTGCTAAATAGGAATGTTCGATTCCGTTCAAGCCGTTTTCTCACTAATGACGATTTTACCCTTAACGGGTTTTTCGTTCATTTCTTAACTCTATAAAACCTATTGCTTAACTTTAACGTTTCATTACCTACATAATACTGAAAATTCCCACTAAGGAACGTTTCCCGACATTGGGCGTTTCGGGTCCGTTTTGGCCATTTTTCATAAAATGACTATTTTGCCCTTAACTCTTTTTCCTCTATTATTTCCTTAACTGAACTTTAATTTCTTAAAAACTTAGCATCTATGGTACTTACTGCTTACAGCAGTGTAGGAAATCAATGTTCCCTAGTAAAAACCTAGTTTTCATACAATTTACGGTTTTAGTCTAAAACATAAAAATATTTACATTTTTGCCCCTAGAACCAAAAATAATCTTTTAAAACCATTAGTCCCCATTTTTCATGAGGACCATTTTTGCTCAAAGTACCATATTCAAAATCCTTTGAAAAAAATGACATTTTTGCCCTTTATTTTTTTTTTTCAATTTTAACAAATTCTTGTAAAATTAAAATCTCACAAACAGTTAAGATTTTTTGACAAATTGTTCGCGCTGCCTAACAGTTTCATCGAGATCTACAACTTTTGTGTTTTAACTTTTACGAAATTCCCACGGTACAGGGGTTTTTTGGGTATTTTTTAATTCTACCGAGAAGAAACTTTTTCTTTCAATTTAGTCCTTGGGGCATTTTTGTAAAAATCCATTTTTAATCAGGATCTCTACCCTTGCAAGGGTAGTTCCAACTCTTGTTTCAATCATTTTCATGCCCACTCATCAATTTTGCAAAACTAACATTAAAGTTACAAAATAACCCTTTTTACATAAACTACCATTTTCAACATTCACCCCTTAATTTCAACCGTACCCACATGCCATAAATCATATCCCCATGGAATTTAATCAAAACTTTGCTTGAAAACCCACATGATTTTTGACATAACAAAAATCAAAACAAAATCACTAAACTTTAAATTTAAAGAATCAAATCTTACCCTAATAACACTTTGTGCTTCTAGCCCTCCAAGAGCTCCTTTAAAACCTTTTTCCTAAGCATTTCTCACACAAAAATGCTTTGAATTAACTTTCCTTCCTTAACCCAAGAAAAACCATAAGAAAACTTGAAAAAAGTTAAGGTTTTTACCTTAAAACTCGTTGAAATTCCTTGAACTTTGCCTCTTGAACTTAATTGGGGTTATTTTTGCTAAGATGTGAAGTTGTAAAATTCTTGGAAGAACTCTCTAATGGTGGCCGGTTTGGGAGGAAGAAGGAAATGGGAAAATTTTGGCAAAAAAATCACATTTAATGCATGCTTATCCCTTTAGGTGATTCATCAAGTAATCCATTGGATTACTAGGTGTCTTAAGGGGATTGAGTTACCTTTCAAGGCATGGTGGCCCAATAGAATCTCAATGGGTGTCCACTTGGTGGGCCTAAAATTTACACTGTGTAATTTTTCACCAAACAATATTTTTCTTATACTGCTGTGGTAAAATCAGTGCAAGACATATCCTTAGATTGTATAAAATATTTAACTTGCCTCTGGTTATTTTTTTTTGGAGGCCAAACATAACGTTTCTTATTCATCTATATTCTCTAAACAGTATTATTTTTACATTGCTTTAACCTAAACAGTCCAATTTTTATACTGCATGACCTTAAATAGTCTAATTCTTAGACTGCATTACTTTTACAGTGTAATTTTTATACTGTATAACTTTATCAGTGTATTTTCTTACACTGTATTATTTTAATACTATATAATTTCTTGTATTATTATACAATATTTTTTCTTAAACTATACTTTTTGTCTTAATATAATCCTTAAATTATTACATTTTTAATGCATTAGAAATTCTCAGGTGTTACACAAGAAACGTGAATGGGCCTCTTTTTTTTGTCCAATCAGACTTTTAACGTTACTTTTATGGCATGTTTACCAAACCGTAAAAGAATATAAAAGAAAAAGTAATAGGATTGGAAATAAGAATAAGTATTAGGAGTAAGCCTCATTCATTTCCTTTTTAGTACTTACTTATTTGATGAGGTAATAGAAAACTATCTTTCTCTTTCTAGTGTTTACTTACTAATAACGAGGATCTTATTCAATATAATTATTAAAATATTTTTTTGTATAATTAATTGTTATAATAATAACATTTAAATTTAGACATCTAAATAAATATGGTATTTATTTCTTTTGATAAAGAATCAATACTAAAAGATATGAGAGAATTGATATTCTCTTTCTTTATTTTCTATATTATATAAGGCACATAAAACTTTTATTAATAATTTTATAAGTAAATATATTATTTATAAAAAAAAAAAAATCACTTTTTACTTGTCCTTTTGCCTTTTGATGCAAAATAAGCACTCATAAAGGATCCATCACATCTAAAATACAATGAACACTGATACTTAGCCTGTCGAAGTTATTGCCCTTTCCCCTCATACGTGGTGGACCTACCATATGGGCTCCATGTGGGACACGGACCTACCCTGTGTTAAGGGAAGGGGCAATATTCCGATAGGGTTAAAAAGAGTTTTCCGAAAGCATGGCAACACTAGAAGATTGTAAAAAAAAAAGGAAAAAAATCAAGACAAGAAAAATAAATAGATATCTTTAGGTTATCCACTCATGACATCAACATTAATTCTACATATTGTTACTGCTATCATGAAAATGGCATTTATTTGGATGAATATAAATAATCAACTACACATGTTACGATGAATGATATTTTTTTGACATTTCTAATTTTCACTCTAACAATTACATTTTTAAAGTTAAATTAGGTACTAATCCTTCAATTTTCGAGTAACCTAAGTTTTGTTATCTGAACCTTTAAATTTAAATCTTTTTATACCAATCGTGACACAGTAAGATCTACAAACGACAACATCTGTTGAACCACAGTATAGCTTGGAAAACTTCAACGTATCTGTAAAACGACCGCATCAGAGTAGAAGAAAATACACATCTTACTACACTCCTATAACACGAATTGACCATAGTGTCCTTGCCTTGGCTCCCCAGGAAGGGATTAGTTAAGGCAGATTATGATACTAAAGAAAACGCCTACAGTCTTAAACCCTGCAAAGAGAACATAATAATGAGCCTATTGTACTTGGGACAAATAAAAAGTTATGATCTCCTATCAAGCAGAAAAATAAAATAATTAATAATCAATAAAATGCCATGTCCAAACTACAGAATGAACCTTGTTATGAAACTTTTAAGCTCCTTCTTAACAGTCGGGCAAAACATGTGAAAACCAAAGAGTCTAATTTGTTTTTATCATCTATTAGAATTCCATTGGCTAATAAATTTGGTGGGAAGTTAAACACGCAGAACGGATTACATAGAGAGACTTTCCTAATGAAAGAAGGAGAACGGCAACGGGCAGGGTTCTGTTTTGACTAGATCTAACGTTTAGAAAATATGCACAGATAAAGACATATGTCAACTTGATGTAGGAGATGGCCTATTACCTCTTGTGGTCATGGCAATGTAGTTTTTGTTGGTCATTTTCTCTAAACGCAGCCTTCGTTCTGGTGTTGCTTGTTAGGTTGTTTGGGACTTAATTGTTTCTTGTTGTTTATTTTGGTTTGTTTAAAAAAATGCTTTGTCGTTTTGAGCCTTGTGACCAAGCCTCGAAAACCTAGCTCTGGAACATGGTTTGCGAACTTTTGATTGAATAGAAAATTGCAGAGGTGTTCTCTCTCTTTCTTCTTCCCCTTTGTGGGTATTTTAGGTGGGTTCTCCAACCTCCCCTCCAATTTGGCTGGTAAAATCCTCTAGTAGAGACTCCCTATATCACAGCTCAAAAGGGGTGTTTGGAACTTCAGTTTCAATCTATCAGTTACAACTATAAACAATATAAAGTTCTCAGCAAAAAATTGCTACAAAGTAAAGCTCTCATATACTACAGTTTTTAAACTTAAAATGTTAGTTACAATTGAAGTTTCAAAACATAAGCTTAGTATAGTATTTATGAGCCAAACCGATACGCATAATAAGAGAGCTTACTACAAACAAATATATTTAAAACATCTTTTGTGTGGTGCAAAACGAATGACGACTCACCTTTCTTGCTTTGGCCCAGTGAATACGAATGCGTTAGTCAAAAAGCAGAATCAGAACCCAACGAAGACAGCAAAAGACGTAAAGCCTGTGACACAAACGTGAGAGAATAGCCAAAATTAACAAAAAAAATACAATGCAATTGTAAACAACAAAATGCATGTGAATTATGAAAGATTTTAAGAATTGGCAGCAGTTATGGTAACTGGTTAATATTTAAGAAGAGAATTGTGAAAACAACAATAACTCTTTGATTATTGCAAAAAGAGAATTCAATGAAAGAGGTCAAAAGCCCATGCGGAAATCTCTGGAATCCGGGGAAAGATGGTTTCTTTTGTTTATTATCTCACTGGTATGAAAAAGAAAGACAACAAATTAAGACCTCTTAAATTTTCTCCAATTAAATGGTGAAAGACTCGTGTAAGTAAGAAAGAGTATTTATGAAACAAAATAGGTTTAAGACAATACAATTTATTTGTAACTCTACCAAAAATGTTTCAAGAATAACCCGCCCCCTCTTTGCCCACACGTACAACCTTCTCCTCGATATCACTGAAAGGTATCTTCAACTCGTTGAGAATGGAAAAGGAAGAAAACTGTTGACAAAGGACTGACAATCAGATTGTCAGTCACTAAAATATTTTTGGACTCGTTGTAAATTCTCCATCACTTCACCAATATGTTTGTGGTTAGGCTTGGGATCAATAACAGTGAGCGAAGCTGATATGTGGTTTAAAGATACAGAATTCATTTTAGGACCAACAGTTCAGCGTATTTCTGCCCCATACACTTGGGGTTTGGACCACATGATAGTGGTAAGGAAGATGTGAGCCTTCCTCAACTCCTATTAGATCATTCTTGTAGCCAAAACCAAAGGCAAGCCTTGCACTGACTAGAATCTCTTTGTGCTATCTAAAGCACAAATACATATTTCAACTAGAAACGTTTTACGTAAAATCAAAACGCCTCTAAATATCCATTTGAATTTTCAATTGATGTAAACAAATAATTAACCAAATCGATATCCGGTTAACACAAACTTTTTACATCAAAAATAAAAATCAGAAAACGAACAGTTTGTTTGTGTATATATCATTGATTTTTTTTTTTTTTTTTTTTTTTCTGTAGAAGACGAGAATTTTTAAAATAGGGCAATAACTTGGAAATCCCAACAAAACTTAAAATACGACAACGTCTCTTCAATGGATTTAAAAACGACAATACTCACATCACAACAAATCAGGAACAACATAATACTTTTTACATGATAAACATGTTTAGAAATTCAATTATTAATAAAAATGACAATTAAATCCAAATGATTATTTATGTAAAATAAACAAAGAAAGAAAACGCCAATAGCTTTAGAAAACGAGATTTATCATAAACGACATGGAAAGACGACATTTCACCAAACCACGACATCTTAAAGTAGCGAAAGAAAAATCTTACAAACGACAGTGATTTAAATAAAGGACGAACAATTGTGGAGAAAAACGTGTGACCGACAACTGTTTTTTTTTTTTTTTTTGTTTAAAAAGACAACAGTTCTTGAACGACAGTACTTAAAAGAACGACTATACATTACATAGGCCAACGAGTAAAGACATTGTCATATGTTGGGTCCCTGCAGGGATTCATCCAAAAAAGTTAGTTAATCCATTAAGAGGAGTAGTTTAAACTCTTTTGAATCTACAATTGCTCTTTTTTTTTCCTAAAAAAATGAAAATTCTACGTCTAATTGGGATTTTCCTAGTGCATTCCTAGCATAGCATAATGGAAAAGATTGTTTGTTTGTTTGTTTTTTTTTTTTTTTAATTATATTTTAAAATCAATTAACTTAAAAAACGACAACGTAATTTACACCGAACAATTTTGCTTCGGAACAACAATAATTCTAAAAAAGATCATTCATCGCAAAGATTCACGTAATTTAATTACCAGGTCGTATCGCTCAAATAAAGCGACAAGCAAACATTAACAGCCACAATACAATTGATTTCGGGAAACATAAGCCTGAGATTTTTAGGATTTTGGAAGCTTCTAATTTTTCTTGGTAATTTAGCTAGCTGCATATCAAGCTATCCTACGGAGCTAAGTAAAGAAGCAAAAGAAAAACTGACAAAATCCGGAAAGTTATAACAGGAGGCAGAATTCTCAAGACGAACGATGCTTTTAAGAGAAATATGAAAGTAGTGTAAATCCATGGAAATTAAAAAGCGATTTCTTCTCCCACTTGGTTAAAATTATTTATTTACGTAAATTAATTTAACAAGTTAAAAGATAAATACTTATTGCTAGTCTTTTTTTTTAATTGTTGTTCCTATCAGAAAATTGCCAAAGTTAAAAAAATAAAATAAAGGAGGAAGAAAATGGAAATTACAGTGAGGTGCTCGTTTTTAACCTTTGCATAAAGCATAAATTCCGGTCTTAACTTTTTGGAAGGAAATTACTTACCAAGGAAGTATGTATTGTCCAGTTGTCCCATTGAAAAGACCGCTAAACAACATTGGCGAATCAAAGGCCACCAACGTGCAAGGTTCACAGAAATTGGGTAATAAAAGTTAAAGATGATGACTTTATTAAGGAATCATTTAGGGTCCATTATTTAGGGTCCATTGTGGTTCAAATCACGATTTAAATTATTTTATTATAGTATTTTTTTTATAAAAATTTAAATCTTTATTTAAATATTTTATTCAAATATCCGAACCAAACGGGCTCTTAAGCCTTTGTACTACCATATACAGAATCTTGCAGCAACTACACTATGTCAATTGATCATATATAGTAACAATATATACGACAATTTAGAGGTGTCCAAAAGCCATAAAGCGAAACTAATCTGTAAAATCCTGATCTTGACAAATTTTAAAATGTTTGAGAATAAGTTAAAATTTAAATATTATAATATGTAAAATTTTTACATTATAATATATTTTTAGTTTATATTATACCATATGAAAGTTTTATACTATAGCACTTAAAACTTTGATATTAAAACTTGGTTCTGTTTGTTATTGCAGCACTAGCTCCTTGATGAGGACATTAGTTATCAAGTTATGTAGTTGTGTAAGGTAGTACGTGTATCAACCTTCTTCATTATCGTATAGTCGTAGCTCTTATATATAAATATTGACGGATTGATACAATTGACTTATTGTAAACTTTTGGTTTTATATACGTTTTCAGTATATATTTTGAAAGCAAAATCTCTAAATTATGTTTATTCACTAGGCAAGTTTTACTATTTCTTCTTCTTTATCGATAAAAGTTTTTTTTTTTTGCTTAAGAAGTTTTATCAAAATTTCTCCATCACATAATTTAAAATGAATTAAAATAAAAAAAACAAAACAAATAAGACAAAACACTTGGATATATGGGTACCTAACAAAAGCTACACAAAAAGACTGTAGTATAACCTATTTGTCATTTTTATGACTAAATTTTGGGTTAAAAATTAGGTAAATGACATAATAATGAATTTTTTGCTTAATTGGACTCAACAAACACTAAAAAACCCTCAAAATTATTATTAATTTTAAGTCAATAAAAATGTATATTTGTTTATAAAACTCCCTATTTGTAGGTCTAAGATGCAGTGAAATTCGATTACAAAAGATTTAATCTCGATTGCTGTTTTATTATTAATCGCTCATGTGCATATATATGTAGTTTAGAGTATTAACATTGAACGGATTTAGTAATAGAATGGCAAAAATAAGACAAGTTTTATAATTTAGGGTGTGATTTGTTATTTTTTTTAAAGTTAAGAGGTCAAAATGAGATAATTTGCATAGTTTAGAGGGCCAAAGCCAAAACTATTGGCTCAAGTCTATTAATATTTAATGGATTTAGTAACAGAATGGCCAAAATAGTACAAGTTGAATAGTTTAAGGGAATGATTTGTTACGTTTTAAAATGTAGGGGTTAAAATAGGACAAGTCACATAATTTTAAGAGCTCAAAATGAAATTAACCCATTAAAAAGAAGAAGTAATCAAATAAGAAACAATTTTGTTTTCGTATTAAAGGAACACAATTAGAAAAAGAAAAGAAAAGAAAAAAGCTGCACTACACGACCCTGAATCCTGTAAGATTCGTACTTAGAGTATTTATGAATTATGATTGTTCGATGAGTATATTCACTGATTTGGAGACTGAAGGCCAAAAGGAAAACTAACACATAAATAAAAGTCAAGAGTACCAAACGAAGTCGTTCAGATGCATAACGGAAGTCCTCGAAGAACATCAGATTAACAATGTTCAGAGCATAATAGAATATTTCATCTTAGAGCAATGCCAAAACAGACAGCTTCTTCCGATGATCGGATGAGAAGAATCTTTAAGGAACAGATTTTTGTACATTGTATTCCAAATGTTGCAGTAAATTTTTGTGTTCACATTTTTCTAGCAACCCAGGACTCGGAAGTGTCAGGCTGCATAAAGTTGTTCCGCATTTTGTTTAATAGACATGACATGATACTATTAAAGAACACGAAAGGGAACATGAAAAAAGGGATACGAGAGCTGAATTTTAAAGAACCATGACCAACTCATCACAACTCTGCAATATAATGTATGGTTCATTGTTTTAACTGGTTAAACCAGTCACGCATTAATTCTCGCTGAGCATGAAAATTTAGATCCAGTTTTAAGAAGTTAACAAAATTGTTTTTATGTAACTATCTTCAGCATATCTCTCCTGAAAAAATAACATTGTTTTACGATTGATGGATGAACCGTCTTCAGCAAATCATTGAATACACAGTAGTGATGGAGTTGCAATCGAGTCCTTAATCTTATAACTCAAAGCCACAGACGAAAATATCATTACAAACGAGTCCTTAATCTTATAACTCCAAGCCTCAGGCGAAAATTTAAATAGTTACCATTTCTAGAAACAAATACATGATCCTCTTGTTTTTCAGTGCCAAACCTTAATGCGGTTAATTAGTCATTCCTTTTATTTAGGAATATTCTTGATGAATACATCAGTAAGAGCAGATGTTGAGAAGAAGGAAGACAGTAAAAGCTGCACGGCCTGCAACATAATTAAACACACTCAAGAAATGGATGTACAAATGAAGAAACGAAATGATGCAGATGATCATTTTGGCGTCCCCATGACAAATCATGATAGTGTTGAGGAGTAGATCATAAAATTGGAACAAATTAGGTAGGTTCAAGAATGAAGTTTCTGTATTTTCTTTGGTTAAAGTCAAAGTTAGGACTTACATATCAGCAGAAATAAAGGAAGCTTTAGCTATAAACCGAAAGAAAAAACGATATATTTAGAGGCAAGAATTACCTCATTTTTGCCCACATGCACAACTTTCTCCTCAACGTCACTGAAAGGCACCTTCAATTTCTTGAGAATGGACAGGCAAGCTATCGACGAAATCGGACTTATGATCAAACTGTCGGTCACCATGAACATAATTGTGGGTCCTTTTACAATTCCCCCCACATTTTCATTGCCATCCTTGTAATGAGATTTAGGATCAATAACCGTGAGTGAAACAGGCGGCTCATACTGGGATGGAACTTGACTTCTATCCGTCGTTAATATTGCACTAAAGCAAAACCCGCCATGGTCATGATCATAATACTGGGAACCAGACCAATAAGCATAGTAACAAGGAGCATAAGAAGCCTCCTCAACTGCTAACAGATCATTTCTGTAGCTAAAGCCTAAGCCCTGCCTCGGGTTGACTAGCATTTCCTTGTGGGAAATTGATTTGAAGAATTGATTGTCAAGATCCTGAGCAGTCTTGTACAAGAGATCTATGCAACCTCTAAAAGAACCATCAGATATTTTCTTGGCTATATATCCAAGTGGAATAGTTAGAAAACTAAAGAGTAGATTAACAAAGTCTTTCTCTGCTTCTGCATAACACACCATCTTCTTGGTTTTGCTAACTATTAACTTCACACGAATATTTCCATCTGGATTTGCCGGGTGATCTTCTTTGCTTTGAGATTGATCAGCAGAACTTCCTTGATAAAGACTTGAACAATTCATGTCTGGTACAGATTTATTCTTCAAAAGGATTTCTGTCAGAGGTGTCTTTGATACTAACGAGCAAATTAGCAAATTCAAAACCTGGAAAAGAATACAAGTCAAAGGTTAAACTCATGCTACCTGAGTTGGAAGAAAATGGGGGAATGACCCTTCTTATATTAGTACCTCATCTGCTCCAACATTGAAAGCCCTGTCTCGTAGGGTACTCCAGTCTGTTATACCGTGCTTGGCAAAAATAGAAAAACTAGCCGAGGTCGACATGGGGACCACTTGAAGTTCATCAGTAATTGCAAATCTGGTCATTCCATTAACAAAAACCCCTCGAGTCTTCGTCATCGTTTTCTCTTTCAGCTCCATTTTACGATCCATGGGCCTTCCACATTTACAAACAGCATCTTTGTAAAGACTTAGCAGATTATGGCCCTTGTAAGTGCAAGCCTGCGAAGCACATCCGAAGTGCTTTGAGGTCTCGGCAGCATCACTGTCGATTTTCAGTTTCAAGTTTTTGCAGAAAGATTCAGCTCCATTGCGAGGTTTTAACAACATGAGTTTACCAGCTTCACTATGTAAATGAAAATATTGGACATCAATATTCTCCACACTTTCGTACACATTTTTTATGCAGCCCATCACTAGTGGTAGTGGCTGATTACGAGCAAGTGTGATGATGGTACCGACGGGGATCGTTAAGAAGCTCAAGAGGACGTCGACAAAATCATCATCAGATTCAACAAAAACAACTTTGCTCCTCTTCTCGTCCACCACGGCCTTCAAGCTAATACAATTTGCTTGTCCATCAGACACCTCCACTGCTTGCTTGTTAGCCATAATGAATCGTATGAGATTATGACTAGTTTATACCTGCAAGGCTATCGTACGGAGCAGAGCAGATAGTATACTAAGTGAATTAGTTTTTTTTTTCCTCCATGGAAGAATGAGACTAAAGCAAAATGAACTGTTCAAAAGCCAAGTCTTTTTTTTTCCCTGTTTTATTCCTTAAGATGCTGTTTCTTGGGCTCTCTCTGGAGCTAAGCGTACAATAAACATCAAAACAATAAATATTAACAATAGAAAAAGTAAACTATCAAGTTAATTGTATTGTTCAAATGAAGTGACAAGCAAACATTATTAGCCACAATAAAATAGATTTTAGGATATATATATATATATATAAGCCTCAGATTTGTGGGATTTTGTCAGCTTCTGATTTTTCTTGGTAAGAAAGCTGCATAGCAAGCTATTCTACAGAGTTAGGTAAGGAAGCAATTTCTTAATTATCAATTACAACGAGCTATATATTAAATTTGCAGCTAATCCCCAGTAGCTAAATGGCTAGAGATAAAGAAAAAAGACAAAATCCAGAAAGTTATAACGGGAGGTAGAATTCTCGCAAGACAAGCGATGCTTTTAAGAAAAATAAGAAAGTAGTGTAAATCCATCGTACCTCAATATAGGAGCATTAAAGAGCTTCACCGCATCAATCCCAAGCCTGAAATTGTAGATGAATGTGTAAGGATAAGTTGAAAACTTAGAACAATGATATTAGTCTAATTACAAGGGATTCATAAGTATAAGTAGAAGAGAAAGCAAGTGCTTTTAGATATGCAATTGCAGGTTTCGCCTAGCGCTAATTCCACACCTATCTAAATATTGAAGTCCTGAGTTTGCTTTCCCCTAACCCAAGTTCAAAAGAAAAAAAAAAGTGCCTTTAGATATGTCTTGATCTGTCAACAAATCATAGGTAGATTTCAGTGTCAAGGGTCCCTCAGCCCCTATTTGAAAATCACAGTACCATCTGTTTTTTTAGTTCTAACCAAAAACTGTTGTTTGGCCTATTATAAGTTCTAACTGTTTTTTGAGTTGTTTTTTTGTTCAAACCAACTAAAAATGTACATTTTGACAAACTTACCAACCATAAGTTCCAATTACAAATTGCGGTTCTAATTTTTTTTTTTTTGTTTTGACCAATTGATTCCAACCGGGCTCCCAATCAAGGGCTCAGTTTAGTTTTTGAGAGATAGACCAAAGCTAGGATTAAAAATCCAAGGGTGATCATCACCATAGTTATATTCAGCGTTTTGTTTTGTTTTTTTTCCTTCTGTAAAACAAGATTTTACAGACTCACAATGAACTGCCCATTTTTATGAAACTAGACCGAGGTAACGTTAAAAGGGGACATTGGGAAGAAGATGGAAATTAAACTTAAGTGCTAGCTTTTAGTCTTTGCATAAAGCAAAAACTCCGGTCTTAGCTTTTTGGAAAGGAATTTCTTAACAAGGAAGTATGTATATTGTGCAGTGGTCCATGGAAAAGACCAAAGAAACTAGATATTATACTTCTAAGGCGAATCAAAGGCCACGAACGTGCAAGGCTTACAGAAATTGGGCATTCTTAAAAGTAAAGATGATGACTTTATTAAGGAATCATTCAAGCCTTTTTACTACCATATGCAGAACTTTGCAGCAGCTACACAGTATTAATTGATCATATATAGGGATTATATATACCATAACTTACAAGCGTCCAACAACCATAAAGTATCAAAACCCACCCTGATCTTATTCACTATTTTGTTTTTGCAGTATTGGCTTCCTGATGAAGACATTAGTTGTTAAGTTAGTGGAGCTTAATTATTGTGATGACAATTATTTTCTCGAAAAGGATGTGAATTTTCTACATTGGCTGAGAGTAAAAGTACCTTTTACTTTAGGGATGAATTAATATAAAAGTGCACTATTTGTTTGTTTTTATTATTTATTTATTTTTTTTTGCGATTGCACTACCCTCGTTAATATAGAATTAGGTCTCTAATTCTTTAACATTATTTAGAACATATTCCGAAATAAATAACTAGACGAAGAGAAGCAAATAAAAGCACGTTCGTGGGATATTTCACAGCAAATAAAATTCTTCCACGGCTACAACATCAAATATTGTTGATAAAAGATTCTCGCTTTTTGGATACAACCCTTTAGAGAGAGGCTATCAATTATGGATTCGCTAGTCGAGTATATTGCAATTATAGACTATAGTAATCTTGGCATGTTTACTTTGCATGAAAAAGAACGAGATAGTAAGGAGTAATTTTTTTTCTTTTTAAATAGTGTGTTTACTCATAAAATTAATAGCTAGAATTTTGTAAGCCTCACACAATATAGGTAATGAGAAAAGGAAATATCAATCCTTCTTTGTTCTTTAATATTGATTCCCCGTTAAAAGATATAAATGTCATATTTATTTAGATGTCTAAATTTAAATGTTATTATTTATCACTATTAGTAATGTAAAAAGAATATTTTAGTCATTACATTGAATGAAATCTTTATTTTTAAATAAATAAATACTAAAAAAAAAAAATAATGTCTATACCCATTAATTTATTTTTCTTTCTGATTCTATTATCTTTTCGTTTACATTCCTTTATGGTTTGTTAAATATGCCCAATATGTTGAAGGCAGAGCTCTATGTCATGGTTTCCAACTTTAGCTTTTTAAAAGGAAAAAGACAGTTACAAGCATAAAGTAAAAGGTGCTTGGAATATAATTGTCTGAATAGAAAGATTTTTCCTAGGAAAAATATTTACAATCACACAGTGACGAGTGACCTAGAGAGTACAAAATTTCAAAAACAAACGAGCACTAACCAACAAAAAAAAAAAAAAAAGAGTCAAAATCAAAGGCATGAACATGCAAGGACTTTTTTTTAACAGGGAAAAACATTTTTTTTTTACAGCCGTTTACGGTTGATTTTGAGGTCTGGTCGCGAAAAGAAGAATAATATGATACTGAAACGACAACTGTTCGTAAACAGTCAATAAATAACAAAGGGCAAAATTTCTAATAAACGACAATGACTATAAAACAACGAATAAGTTCCCCCAAACGCAACTCTATAAGACAAAAATTCTTCCAAACGACAAGAACAACAATTTGAGAGTCAACATGAAGAAAATCATTAGAAATTGGCGATTACTTAGAAACAACATTAATGTAGACGATAATGGACTTGAAACTGAAAGCTTTTACAAGACAATAGCGTGTTTGGCTTTCTCACTTCAAATTAAAACTTTCTTTTGTTCTAAAGCTCGCACATGTTGGAGATAACGAGCTATGGCTGTTAATTTAGAAAAAAAAAAAAAAAAAAACCCAAAAAGGAATAAATGTAGACGACATTGGATTGTAAAACGACACTAATTCAAAAAATGGCAGAAGAGGAAAACAATATCGCTTACAAAAATTTAAAACGACTTCGAATTTTTCTACAACTTCAAGAAATGATCTGCCTTTTATTAAAAAAAAAAAAGACTTTTTTTTAAACTTAGGTTGTAGGAATTTGAACTAGTCACCTTTTGGGAGAGTACATGCTTGTTATAACAAAAAATGACTCTGGAAAATAACAAATAAATTATTTTTCAAAAAAAAAAAAAAAGAAAACGTCACCAATTCGTAAAACGACAAAAGCAACATAGTTTATCATATTTAAAACAGTAAAAAAAAAAAAAAGACGGCCATTTCTTAAGCTAGAAGAGAAAGAGAAGAAATGGACGATCTTCTCTAATTGTCCGATTGTCAGCCAAATGATTGTTTCTTTGAAGATATATGGCGTTACTGACACGGAAATTGTATCTTAATCTTTGGAATTTGGAATCCATTGTGAATTTAATTTTATAGCTTCTTGATTATATCAAGATCGATGTCTCATTTTTTTATATTTTTTTACTATCCTTTCAATTAAATTTTGACGCCTAAGTGAATTATTTAATTACTTTTAATATTTAGACTTATTTATGTGTTTCTGTCGTTAAGTTTAAAAAATATGTAAAAAAAAATGAAAGAACAACCAATGGGACAGAAAAATGAGGCAGCGGATCTTGACTCTGATTGATTTTAAGGATATGTCCTTCCTTTCTTCTTGCATGCTTCGTAATCAAAGTAATAAAGATTGGTTAAGCCATTCACAAAAGTTCTACTCTTTCAACATCTCATCTCATGCTTGCCTCCTTCTTGCCCGCTTGCCCAGTTTTCTCCCCAATATTACAGAGAGTGCAGAAGCCTAAGAATATTGACCAGTTTTATGATCAGATTGTTAGTCACCGAGAACAAATTCGCCGGCTTTCCTCATCTTCTCGTGAGATTTGGGGTGCACAAACCTTCAGCTGAATTAGCCCTTGCTTGTGACAAGGGCCAAGGTTTTCAACACTAACCAGCATGCGCTGCTCATGCCGACTTGATAAATATAGTAACGCGAGGAAGGCTCCCCTTCCACTTCCTCAATCACTTACAGATCATTCCTAGTTGCAACCCTTGGACTGACTAGTTTTTCCTTGTGGCCATTATTTTGAGTTGAAGCATTGTTCATCACATACTATTTTCACCATATTTTAGTTAAGAACTAAAATTTAACAAAGTAAATCTTTGCTTCTGCGTAACCGACCACGGTTCTTAGATTTGCTGTAAAAATAAAGAATACAAAAAAAGAGAGCTTGACACACAATATCTTGATCCTGATTTGTCATTTTTTGACACCATAGTTTAATCTGGTTACTGGTCTATGCTTAGAAGAATTTCTGTCAAAGGGAAGGTTTTTACATAAAAAGGAAAACAATAACGTCAACGTACACAAAGCAGAAACTAACAACAAAGAAAAAAGCTTCTTCAGCTGGTAATATTAATAAAATGTTTGACGGATAATATAGTGCTTACTAATATATGCATAATGAAGATTTTAATAATACTCCCTCGTCTTCTTTTCTTTTTCTTCCTTTGGCTCCTTGATGAAGGCATTGGTTAATGCGGATTCTGAACCAAACGGGGACACTAAGAGACGTAAATTCCGCAACACACAAGACATTTGTGAGAGAATTACCAAAATTGAAAAGAGTAAAATGCTTCACATACTTAACAATATGCACACGAATTGTGAAAGAGATGACAGTAGTAATAGGGCACTGAAGGGAGATTTAAAATGACAATAAAATTGCTGGGATCAGAGATAATGGGAGCAACAAATGGTAAGTGATATGATAGAGAAGACGAAAGCAACTATTTAGGTTCAAAGAGGAACCTACATGATTTATGACAGTTGTACCACATCGTAAGTAAGTTACTTGTGACACTGATTTGGAGAAAGCCAACAATGTTCTCGTAATTTTGGTCCCATCAAACAAAGAAAAGCATTAAAAAAAGAATTAAAACTTGTTACAAAAATAGTGCTATAGAAACAAAAAACAAGAACACACACAGATTTACATGAAACCCAAGACGGGAAAAAGCCACGAACAGAGGGGGAAAAAAAATCACTAAACTCAAAAAACATTGCAAGGCGATGGTGATTAGAATGGCTAAACACAATAATACCAAATTTCAATACAATACATCATATATATATATAGGTATAAATAAAACCCTAATATATGATATAACCTAATGGATCCAAAATATAAACTAAACGGCTCAAAACACAAAGGTCTGCCCATGCACCCCGGAGAGATCAATGGTGGGCTATGGGGTTGGGCCGACGCTATTACCACAAATCTCATGAAAAATCCCATATTTGTTTTTTCACTACAATTGTTGCACCGCGAGCTTTTCGGGTAGGGCCAAACTGAATTTGGGTCCTCATATTCTTACCAAACTCTTCTTTAAGTATCAAGAGTAAATTATTACAAAAAGAAAAAGAGAAAAGAATCAGTTCCTCAACAAGTTCTTAGTTTGTTATTTCTTGGAAACATGACTTCAAAACAACAAAACTAAATTAATACCTTCACAGAAATTTTCCAAAGAATTAAAAGCAAAGATACTTCACTATGTAAGTTTTATGATACAATATAGTACGTAACATACCTCGTCTTTGCCCACATAAACAACCTTCTCTTCCATGTCACTGAAAGGTACCTTCATCTGATTGAGAATGGACATCAAAAAGATCGATGAAATAGGAGCTACGATCAGATTGTCAGTCACGACAAACATCTTAGGTCCCGTTATAAATATCTTGAGATTATAACCGTAAGTGTACTTGGGACTTGACCAAAAATTGGGTAAGAAGGACAGCATAGACTTGAGTCAGTACTAAGGATGTCCTCATGGCTTGTACTTCCAAATCCAGCTGAATAACGACAGTAGTATGCGTGTTCTGGTCCTTCCTCAAGTCCGACTAGATCATTCTTGTAGCCAAAACCAAATGCAAGCTTTGGACTAACTAGCATTTCCTTGCATTGGCTTGAATTGAAGCATTCTTCATCGAGATCCTGTGCACTCTTATACAACTGATCTATGCACACATTTGAAGACCCACTATGCATGTTTCTCACCATATACCCGAGTGGGACTGCAAGGAAACTGAAGATTAAATCAATAAAGTCTCTCTTCACTTCTGCATAGCACACCGTGTTCTTAGATTTGCTAATCATTTGCTTCACCGTAATTTTTACTTCCTGGTCTGTCGTGTCCTCGTTTGTCTGAGAGTCAACACATGACCCTCCTTGATAAAGAATATTCACATTATTCAACTCAGCTAATGGTTTATGCTTAATTAAAGCTTCAGTTAAAGGCATTCTTGATTCAGCTAATTCGTTTAATTTAAGTACCTCATCTTTTCCTGCAACACTGAAAGTTATTTCCTCAATGGTACTCCCATCCGTAATTCCATGCTTGGAAAATAAAGAGAAGCTTGCCATGGTTGAGACTTGCATCACTTGTAAATCATCACTGATTATAAATCTAGTAAGCCCTTTAAAAAACACGCCTCCAAGGTCTTTTGACTCCTTCTCTGACAGGTTTTTTTCCCGGTTCATGGGTGTTCCACAATTTACAAATAGCATTTTCCTAATGGCATACTAGCCTGTGACTGCAATTATAAGTACGGCAGATGTAGTGCTTCGTTGGTTCAGCGTTGCCATCAATGTTAAGTTTAAGCTTCTTGCATTGAGATTCCGCCCAATTGCGGGGACTTAACAACATGGACTTAGGCCCTTGAGATCGGAAATACTGAGCACCAATACTATCAACACCTTTGTACAAATTGTTTAATGAACCCAACCTCAAAGCTGGAGATTCATTGGAGGTGAGCCTGATGATGGTTCCAATCATGGTCGTCAAGAAACTAAAGAGAACGTTGACGAAATCTTGATCCAATTCAGCATAAACAACTCTGTTCTTCTTCTTGTCAATCAAGACCTTTAAGCTAATAGCAGCAGCCATGGATTATAAGATTGCAACTCCAACTGCAAAAGGTTAGGACAGTATACGTATTGAATTGAAACTATTTAATCTGCGCTGAACATGTATGCTCATGTACATAAGAATACTTCAAGATTGTAAATAACCTTGTTGTTCAGCATGAATATAAAGATGTCGATAAATAATCCTCCCCAGGGCTTAGCAATTTTGCACTAGGTAATTAAAAACTTAAAAGCGATAGAAAAGAAAAAAGGGCAAACATCAAGCTCTATCCTAAAAGAAATTTGCATATATATTGTTGTGGAAATAATGTGATGGAAAAAAAGAACAAGAACACACAAAGATTTACTTGGAAACCCAAAACGGGAAAAAAACTACGGCCAAAGGAGAAGAAAATCACTAAACTCGTAAACATTACAATGAAGGCGTTAGGGAGGCTAAAAATTTGCTAATAATAAAACCCTAACACAATACATCATATGTATATATAGGTATAGACAAAACCCTATAGGCCAAAAAACATAAACTAAACGGCCCAAAAACACAACGGTCCATACCACGGGGTGGAGCCTCTGCACCCCCAGCGAGATTAGTGGTGGGCTATGGGATCAGGCCCTTCTGCTACCACCACAGATCTTATGAAAAATCCCACTTTTGTTTTTCATCACAATTGTCGCACCGCGAATTTTTCGAATCGGGCTAAACTGAATTCGGTAACTATACTCTAACATATATATATATATATATATATATATTGCCAGTAAAACAAAATTATGATATTTAAACGCAAAACAACGTGCTTGAGTTGCACATATGTACTAAACTTCTAAGCTATCTCACAAAACTGACTCGAGTTTGAATGCATAGGTTGAAGTAATATAGCTCTGTTAATTGAAAAATTAGTCAACCACTTTCAAGCTGCACAACAATGGACTTATGATGGATGTGCATCCAAGCAGTATAGCTTTTTTTTTTTCTCCCGCCCCCTTTTTTTTTTTAAAGAGCTTTGTAGTTTAGGGATTAAAAGGAAGACGTTGTGATTATGGACATACTGATGTAGGAGTTTTCAAGTACAGTAGTCCTTATTTTTATATTTGCTATGTTGTTATTCTAGCTTGTCGATTTAGCACTGATTTTGCTATTTGTTAATCATAAAATGTTCTCGTTTCTTTAGCAAGAGGAGAAAGAGAAAAGGGTGATCTTCTCAAAATATAGGTTCTTGATTTTAAGAATTTCATGTTTCTTTCTTATCGTATTCTTTGTAGTCAAACAAGTATATGTTCTATACTTTTACATGGAGGAAATTGGCAAAGCCATTTACAAAAATTCTACTCTCTCAAAATCTCATACTTACCTTCTCCTTGCCCACATGCACAGTTTTCCCCTCAGCATCACAGAGAGTGCATAGGCCTTAACAATATTGATCGGTTTTGTGATTGGATTCAGTCACAGTTAACAAAGTCACTCCTTTTAGAAATCCGCCTCGTGGGCTTTCCTCATCCTAGTCATGAGATTTGGAGTCATAACCGTCAGCTGAATTAGCCCTTGAATGTCATCAAGGCCAGGGTTTTCGACACTAATCAGCACGTGCTGCTCATACCGCCTTGACAAAAATAGCAACGCTGGGAAGACGAGGCTTCCTCTTCCTCAATTACTAATAGATCATTCTTAGCTGCAAACCTTGGACAGAGTAGTATTTTCTTGTAGTCATTAATTTGAGTTGAAGCATTATTCATCACATACTTCTCTCACCATGTTATAGTTGAGAACTAAATTTAACAAAGTAAATATCTTGGTTCTGATTTATCAAATCTTCTTTGATTTGAAATTCAGCTAAGCTATCTTGACATGAAATTTCGTAGTTTAGTCAAGTTACTAGTTTATGCTTTAGAAAAACTTTTGTCAGAGGGAAAGTTTGGTTGTATATAAAAGAAAAACAATAACGTCAACATGCAAAAAGCAGAAACTGATTACAAAGAAAAAGCCTCCTTTAGCCTATAACATTGATAAAATATCTTGATGCATAATATAGGGATTTCTTATATATATACGCATACAGATCTGAATACAACCAAAAACACCCATGTTTATTTTTATTGTGGTTCTTGCTTTGGCTTCCTGATGAAGGCATTTGTTAAAGCGGATTCTGAACCAAACGAGGACAGTAGTAGACGTAAAGCCTGCAACAAAGAAGACGTCCGTGAGAAAACCAAAATCGAGAAGAGTAAAATGCTTTTGCACATCTAATAACATGCACATAAATCATAAATGAGGTGACAGTAGCAATAGGGCAGTGAAGGACAATTTAGGCTTTGAGAAGTGGCAAGAAGAATGATGGGATCAGACATGGAACCCCAACAAATGATAAGTGGTATGGTAGAGAAGACAAAAAAGCCATTTAGGTTCAAAGGGGAACCAACCTGATTAACTATAGCTATATCATATTGTATAGTTACAGAGAAATAAACAAACCAACAACATAGGCCACCATGAATGGAAGCAGGGGATTGAGTGGAAGAAGTTGGCAAGGAAAACATATTCCAGAATCAGGGAAAAAGATGATGCCATTATTTTCTAGCTACACTAAATTGGAGAAAGACAGCGATGTTCTCTCAATTTGATTCCATCAAACAAAGAAAGCCACAAAAACAAATCAGGAAGAAAGAAGATTTGCTCACTTCTTTAAATACCAAGGGTAAGTTATAGAAAAGAATCAGTTTCTGATCAATAAGCTCTTAGTTTGTTATTTCCTGGAAACATGCCTTAAATTATTAGCTTCACAGAAATTTGCTAAGATCTAAAAGCAAAGATGCTTCTACTATATAGGTTTTATGACAGACAGACAGAGTGTAGTACATGACATACCTCCTCTTTGCCCACATGAACAACCTTCTCTTCAATGTCACTGAAAGGTATCTTCAACTGGTTGAGAATGGACAGGGAAAATATGGACGAAATAGGAGCTATGATCAGATTGTCGGTCACTACAAACATCGTAGGCCCCGTTAAAAATTCTCGATATTTTGGATCAACAATTGTGAGTGTTATCGGGGTATAACCAAAAGGGTAACGAGAAGCAGGATAACATATACGAGCACAAGTACTTAGAATTTCCTCAGAGCTTGTACTTCTGCACCAATAACAATAGTAATATGTGGGTTGTGACCCTTCCTCAACTCCGACCAGATCATTCTTGTACCCAAAACCAAAGGCAAGCTTTGGACTAACTATCATTTCCTTCTGTTGGCTAGAATTGAAGCATTCCTTATCGAGATCCTGTACACTCTTACACAGCTGATCTATGCATCCATTTGAAGAACCACTACGCATGTTATTCACCATATACCCGAGCGGAACTGCGAGGAAACCAAAGAGTAAATCAACAAAGTCTTTCTTCACTTCTGCATAGCAAACCATGTTCTTAGATTTGCTAACCATTAGCTTCACTGTAATCTTTGTTTCCTGGTCTGTTGTGTCCTCATTTGTCTGAGAATCAACACATAACCCTCCTTCATAAAGAATATTCACACTGTTCAACTCAGCTAATGGTTTATGCTTAAGTAAAGCTTCTGTTAAAGGCATTCTTGATACCAATGCATGGCCTAACAAATTTAATACCTGAAAGAAAACATGATCAATTCACAAACTGATTCGCAAGGGCAGTTAGGAATAATGGAGAAGACAATTTTTCTTTTATTATTATTTTTTTTAATTTAAGTACCTCATCTTTTCCTGTAATACTGAAAGTTATTTCCTCAATGGTACTCCCATCAGTAATTCCATGCTTGGAAAATAAAGAGAAGCTTGCCATGGTTGAGACTGGCATCACTTGTAAATCATCACTGATTATAAATTTAGTAAGCCCTTTAACAAACACGCCTCCATGACCTTTTGACTCCTTCTCTGACAGGTTTTTTTCCCGGTTCATGGGTCTTCCACATTTACAAATAGCATCTTCGTAATGGCATACTAGCCTGTGACTGCAATCATAAGTATGGCAGAGGTAGTGCTTCGTTGCTTCAGCATCACCATCGATGTTAAGTTTAAGCTTCTTACATTGAGGTTCAGCCCAATTGCGAGGACTTAGCAACATGGATTTACGCCCTTGAGATCGGAAATACTGAACACCGATGTTGTCAACACTTTTGTACAAATTGTTTAATGAACCCATCCTCAACGTTGGTGCTTGATTAGACGTGAGCCTGATGATGGTTCCAATCGGGGTCGTCAAGAAACTGAACAGAACGTCGACAAAATCTTCATCCGACTCTGCATAAATAACTCTGTTCTTCTTCTTGTCAACCAAGACTTTTAAGCTAATAGCATCAGCCATGGATTATGAGATTTGGTTACTTCCTTTTGTTCAAACGCAGAATGCAACTGCTACTGTGAAAGGTTAGGGCAGCGAACAAATTAAATCAAAACTATGTTATTTGTGCTAAACACGTATGCTTATGACAAAAGATTAATTTAAGATTCTAAACAACATTTGTTGTTCAACATGAATGCTAAAAGATGTTGACTAATAATCCTCCTTGAGCTTAGCAATTGTGCACTGGATGCTCGAAAACTTACAGGCTGCAAAAAAATAAAAATAGAAATAAAAAAAGGCAAACACCAAAATCTATTCAAAATAAAATTAGCATATTTAATCTCATAGTAACACATAATTCCTTTCGCGTTTCCAGTAGTATGCTGCACTAAGCATATAAGCTCTCTCTCAAAGCTGAATCGAGTTTGAATATTTTTACGTTGAAGCAATTTAGTTCTGTTAACTAAGGATGAGTCAACCAGAAATGGACCTCAATAAACTACACATAAAACCAGAAATGCAGTGGAAACTTGAATCCTTTTATTCCTCAGAAGCAGTAATCAGAGAATTCTGGTACAAAGAACCACAAATCAGAATTCACAGAGAAAATTCCGAAGAGATCTCTCAAACACCAATCTCTCTATTTCCCTCTTACAATTCTAATGAGCCCCTTTAGTTATTCTCTTGGAACTATTTATAGTACAACCATCGCCACTAATTACAAGACAACCGGCTAACTGCGTCTAACTAATCCTAACAAACTAAATTGTTGAAGGTTTGACCTTAGATCGTATACGCTATATGAAATCTGTGAGACCAATTTCTAATACCTCGCCAAATGAACCCGCTCCATAACTTTAACAAACACTTTGGCTGAAACTCAGAAACTCAACGCTCAATCTAACCAGATCAGATCACACAAGAGAACAAAGAAACAAATCAAGAAGACACACGAAGTCACAAGATTCGATTTTTATCATCTATGTCCTCAGGTTTAACAGCCTATCGACGGCACAATTTCCACTGGAATGAATCACTGTTTACACTCAAGTTTTATTCCCTCAAGAGTTTTTTTTTTTTTCCCCTCACAGTACAATTGAATGAATACGGATCGGGCAATAAACTATCTCCCTGAACTAAATCTAACTTTCCCGCCCTTATAACTAACTACAACGGTTACGTTCCTTGAATAATTCCCTGCCCTCAAGCGTAGCACGAACTCTCATATTGTACCGTACACTGACAGCCACATTAGCAATTGTGTCATTAAAATACCAAAACCATACTGTAACATAAATGCTTCTTTTAATCAATTCTCTTACTTGATATCGGCATATAGAACCAACCAACACTAAAAGAAAAAAATAAGTTTTATTTTCTGCCTTTTGTTTTAACAGCTTTGTGGTGGGAAGATTTAAACTCAAGATGTCAACTATAAGATGGAGAGTAATTTAGAAATATACCACCTAATTTTTCACGTCGATGAATAACTAGACTTCAAAAGAGCAGCATACAGCCAAAGTTGCAACTAAAAAAATGTTTTTCTACAAAAAATAAAAAATAAAAAATGTTGCACAACAACGAAGCCACAAATGGATTTGAAGAACAAATCACAAGATGTCAAGAAGATAAGTGGGGAGAGATCACTTGATTAGATGCTCAAAGATAAGAAGAAAATAAACAGCTGAAATCATAGAGCAAATAGTGTGTTGTGTAGAAGAAAAATGACAATGGGACAAGTACTGCAGATAAAATTAGGAAAAAAAAAATGTTAATGGCCAGAGTGTGATTGAAAAAAAAGGGGAAAAAAACCCTCACAAATTAAGCAGAGTTCAAATAGGACTGATCAATTTCCAAAGAGAGAAGGGAAGCAGGGAAAAACCGTAGCACCTGAAAAATGGACCTTCTCAGAAAGTGTGTTTTTTGATCACAAGCCCAGACGAATGAAAATAATGCAAACAAAGGGAAATGTTAATAAAGAAGTGTCAGCAAGGAATAATATAAGCAGAAGAAAAGTAAAAGTGTCTTTTGGTGTCTTGGTCTTGCAGAAAGAGCTGAAGGCACAGTCCCATTTCATGGGTCCCCATTTTAGCCTTCCATGAAGAAGTTACTTAGCTTGGAAGAAAGTTACAGCCACACAGCCAACAGGAGTTGACCAAAGGACTGTACAAGTAAACGGAGGCAAATGAAAGGTCTTCAACAAGAAAAGGTGTTTGGAATCTTTATGTCCTTAGGCCTAATAATAAGAAAAGTAATTCTACTTGCTTTTTTTTGGCAGAATCTCTATGTCATTAGGTCTGATAATAAGCCATCTTTTCGTAAAATTTTGAGGAAATAAGTAGAACATTCACATGGCAACATAGAAAAGGCAGTATTTACATTTTTTAAATGTTTTAGTTTCTTTTGTTAGTTTGGAGTAGTGTTTGAAAAAATCAGTTTATATCAAAATTTTTAGTTGCTACAATATAAAGCTCTCATATGTTATATATATTGTTAGAAAAAATAAGTTATAGCGTAAAGCTCTCACATGCTATGATTTTTAGCTCAAAATTTTCACTTCTAACTATATTTTTCAAGCACCCTAACCATTATACCTTTACTTGTTTCACTTTTTTTTTTCTTTTCTCCTCTTTTTTTCTCTCTCTCTTCTTTTGTTTTTGGTTTTGTGAAAAGGTGCGAATTTTACTTTCAAGTATTTCAAGCTATTAGTAGATAGTAGTGCCTTAAAAAAAAACTTTTGAATAAAAAGATAGAGTAGTAACTTAAAACAAAGGAGTATTAACACTAATGGTCCTTACACTTGAGGATTTCCTTTATTTTGCTTCCAAAACTTTAAAAATTATCATTTTACCTCCTGAACGTTCAAAACTCTTCATTTTATCCCCTGAATTTTGAAATCATCATTTTATCCTTGTTTCAAAGCTCCTCATTTTGTCTCTTATGTTTTGATTTTCGATTCAAATATACATAATTAATCCCACATGATTCGCACAAGTAATGACTCTATCTACGTTGCCGTTACGTAACTACTTAATCATAAACGTAAACATACTTTAACGTAAATTATTTAAATTATGGAATAATTTTTTTCTAGAAGAAATTTTAATAATCGTTTCATAAAATATTTCTTTGAAAGAAATACTAACTTCCTAAGACATAATAATAACGTAATAATAATTATTACATTTTAACATAATAATAATTTCTAACGACTTAATTCTTTAAATCCATCATAATAAGAATATCTTAAGATGTAATAAGAATAATTTCAAAAAACTTTTCTTTTTATTCCATTTCTTAATTTAAATTAAGAAATGTTTCTAATTCAAAACATTTCAAAATTAAAATCTGTTAACATAAAGATAATTATTTAAACATATTTCTTTTAAACATTTTTCTTAAATTAAAATAAACTTCTGAAAACATTTCTAAAATTAAACGTCATAACTTTTTACTAGAAATTTCCATATATTTGTTACAGTTTTTGTTGTAACATTTTAAAATATTAAAACTTCTCTAAACTAGGGTTGTATGACTACAACCTCTATTTTTAAACTATACTTATGTACTTTCATTTACTTATTAATATGTAAATAATTTCGTAAAATAAAATGCACAAAATTCCATAAATTAAAAATCCTTAAATTTTGTAATCTAAAATGCATAAAATTTGTAAACTTAAAATGCAGAAATAAATTTATTTTGCATAAGCGGTATCCATTCCCATCTCCATCATTCGTTCGTCGCTCACCACTGTCCATCAAGTATAGCTGACAAGTTCTTTACCTACAGCATGACCATGCTTAAGTGAGCCATTGCTTAGTAAGTAGGAAATTAAGCTCGCAAAACATATTTAAAAACATCTTATAAAACACGCATGAACATTTTATGTTTGCTTATTTGTTTTATGCTTAATTATTTAAGCTTTAACTTATCTTACTAAATAGGCTTAGGTATTCGTACCAGTTGTCCCTGATCCTCAAAAGGTTAGGGTTCACGAGGTCCCTAACAACTTTGAGGTCTTAAACTAAATTGGAAATAATATCCCCTCCATAGGTCAAGAGGTTGGTATGGCACCCTTTATTATCTTGCCTTATTTATTTCACTTAACTTGTTATGTATATACATTATGACATGTTACTACATAGCATCACAAAATCGTAAATATAAACATGTTTAACTGAAGGTGAATAAGTAGTATAATTTAATACAATATACCTTACTTAGTGCACTTGACATAATCATAGTATAATACATGGCATGACTTAAACTTAACATAGCATACTTATAGCATAGCATATCATGACATGACTTAACATAATACAACATATCATACAGAAGATAGCATAACATATCACTGAACATGCATTTCACAATTTTTATGAAATATGTAAAACAATTTATTTGAAACCATTTATACTATAGGCAAGATTATTACTTACTTAGATTCCAAGCTAAGCAGTTCCCGTTGGATCTCGCTATATCTGCATTCCACGAAGCATCCTCAAGAATGGCCTTAGAAGAACTTCGAATGGCTTAGTAATTCTTTTTAGAGATATTTAATTGTTGGAAATATCTCTCTAGACTTTGTAACTCTAGTCTACGTCACCTCGATTCGCATGTAGTCGGCACATGACAATTTTCAACAGAGTGGAATTAGCGAAAATGGAGGGCACCATCGCGTCAAATGTCGAAACGAGTAAGGAGGTGATCTTAGATCATCGATCGGAGGTTTGGATCATAAAACCTAAGGTCCGCCGGAGCCATATGGTAGCTCTGGCTGTTAGCTGGCGATGAAATTTCAGCTCTCACTAGTTTTCTACCTCCTAAGTCAATTGATGTGGCTAATTTGACTCAATTTGCCCTCTAAGGTAGTAGATTGGGATTTAAAAAATCATGGCCAAAAGGAGCAGCACAGTCGGTGGTTCTCTGATGGTCATGGCACAAAATTGAGTTAGACATTTGAATCTACAGAGTCTTCTGATCATTTTGACGCAAGAAATGTGTCTCACCACCGTTTAGAGTGTGGTTCCATCCTCCTCACTGTGACACACATGGGCTAGCTCAGATCTCCACCTTCTCATGGGAATTTCACAAAATTAATAGGTCAAAAATCTTCTCCATGGAGTTTTGAAGGTTTCCCCTAGGTCAATTTGGGACGAGAGAGTCAGGAATGGCAAAACATGTAATGCCCACAATGGTTGGCGTTGGCAATCTTGGATCTCCGGCATTGGGACTTAGGGCCATGAAATTGATGCAAGGAAAAGATCCCCCTTGTAGCTCTGAACATTTTGGCCCCGACGGTGTGTCTCAACGTCGCCTCAAACGGCAGGATCAACCGCGGCATAGTGGTGGTGACTACGCAGCTCCCTTGAGTTGTTCTGGCTTGAAAGATTGGTTTCATTCTCTTTGTCTTGTCGATATGAGTCTATAAAAATTGAAATCACATCTATTGTTGCTCAGATGACAGAGTAATTGTGTCAAAAAGAAAGTGGGTTTTCGCCACTTTGAATGGCGATTATGGACTGTTTTGGTGGAGTTATGGCCTGTTAGCCCAAGAATAGCTACCCAAGAGGGGGCTAAATTGGATTTTAAAAGTTTTTTCACAATTATGGAAATTTTCTAGAATGATTGTACTTATGCAATAAATATGCAAACTAGAAATATCAAGCTCTATTAACAAAAATTAAATTGCATTTAAAATAAAAGAGCAGAGAAAAGAAATGCAAACGCTATTTATAGTAGTTCGGCGTACATACCTACGTCCACTGTCGTTGAGCAAAAACACCCTTCACTCGACCTCTTGCACCATTCAACCGTCCTTTCAATGCGATCACTCCTTTATACAACTAGTGACTTGTTCTACCCAAGGCTCACCATGCCTTCTTATAATGTGACAATTTTTTGGAGATTGTCTAACCAATTACCCCAAATTTACAAGGCTTTGGAAACCTAATGGTAAGGATAGATGTGTTTGTAACTTTAGTACAGTCGAAAGATAGAAACAATCCCAAAGAAAATATGGATACAAAGTAAGGCTTGACTATGGAGATGTGAGTAATTCTCAATGAAGATATGAAACAAATTCGGCTCAAAAGAATGTGTATGAATGCTTAAAACAATGTAAGAGTGCTTTCAAAGGTTTCTTATGATTCTTGATTTTCTTATTTTCCTTAGATTGTTAACAAATGAATGGGGGGTTATATATAGACCCCAAGATCTCAATTTTAGCCTAAAATCTTGAAAAGTGATCAAACTAGTCGTTTTTAATGGATTTCCAACAAGTTGAAGTAGTTGTTATAAACAGTTCGGCAGGCCAGTCAATTTGATTGGAAGGCCAAAGTTTGAAAAGATTAAAAGCCGATTTCTAATGGTCACTAGATCGGCAGGCCGAACTTTGGTCACTGGCAGGCTGAAGACTTATCTTTGGTAGGCCGCCTAAACATCTAAAATTTGAGGTCCAAAAAACCCTCGAATCGGCAAGCCAAAGTAGGAAGTTCAGCAAGCCGATCATGTTCGACAGGGCGACCATTTCTGGGTGGCAGGCCGATTTGCCTTGGTTCATTTTTGCCCGAGAAACCATTTGAAATCTTGTTTTTACTAAAACCTATTCAAACAACTTAACTACAGTTTAAATTACTTTTTCACATGCAATTTCACTTTAAATATTTTGAACACTAATATGCAAGATTCATGAATGCAATGTGAGTGTGTGATCTTGAGCTTTCATTTGATCATACTTTGATTAAGAATTGCTCACTTATATTTTGACACAAAACCTACTAAAATCTTGTGCTCTTCAAGTCCGTGCAAATTTCTTCCAACATGCAACTTTCTTTGAATCTTCTTGAGTGATCTTCACTTGATTTGCTTGAAACATAAGCTTTGTAATTCTCAAGATATTTATTAACTTAAAGTATAAATTTTCACATGTAGACAAAAATTGTATTTGTTATCATCAAAACAAGTTTATAAACAACCTTGTGAAACCATGGGGCCAACATGGCCGACATGACATGTTGTTAGACTCGCCTCATCACTACCTATCCATTGACATTAGATGTGTTGAAAACAGAAGTCGGGATCTTCGGTTGAGTTTTTGGCCATAGATGGGTTAGAGAGAGAGTGAGCTGATTTTTTTTGTTCATGTATTTACAAACACTCTCGTGGGTCCACAAGGTCTAAACTATGTGGTCGGGTTGATCAAGTTTCAATCCATAAACTTTGAAATTTCTGTAAACATAACTATGCTTTTAAAATTGTAAAAAATTTTGTTTGTCTAAAATAACTAAATAAATTCTAACTTTTTTACTTTATTATTGTCTTATTAAATCTACATACAGTCATAAAATCATTTTCAGGATTCTAAAATTATTTTTTGAATTTCATGATTTTATTCAGAAAAGTAGAATCATGACTTTTTCTTTAAAACTGATGACTAATTATTTACACCACTATATATATTCTAAGAATAATATTTTTTATTTAAAACTTTGATCAAAATTTAAAATTGGATTTCTTGATCAAAATAATATTTTGTAAATTCTAAACCTTTAAAATGCTAACTAATAAATAAAATATATATTTTTCATTAAATCTCTATATTATAGCTTTCAGTTTTATCATAAAAAATAATAGTAATAATTTATAAAAATTTTTGCAAATTAAATTGACTATCTACAAGTCAATTTAATTCAAATTCTAGACTTAGCACAATTTTGTGCTTTATAGGTATAACCCAAACTGTTAATTGTACAAAGTTGTTTATGGGTCCACATCTAATCTATAAATGCTTTTTTTTAAAAAACTTTGCTTAATCACTTTACAGATTGAAATTTATCCATTTGTGATTTTGCATTTGTCTTAAAGGCAGGTGCAATGTTGGTGTACTCAATTAACGTTTCTATCGTAATAATAATAATAATAATTAATTCCACATAGTTATCTATACTTGTAAATAACTAACCATGAACGTATAAGATACAGTGAATTCTTGAATTTCTAATGATCCTTATGACTTATAACATTCTTGTCATGCCTCGCACCAAGACCAAAAAAAAAGAAGAAAAAGAAATAGTTAATGAGGTACAAATTGAATCACTTTTTATTTTGATATTCTATACAAAACTCCCATCTGGATCTTCAAGTAACATGCTAGTGATAAGACAAATTTACTAATTTCACACTTCTTCGAATACTAAAGAAAGGGGGAAAAAGCTCTCCGTCTCTGGTTCTCCTGTAGCTAGATCCCTTGTGATCTCATGAAAATCAAGATCGATCTTGCATTCATGAGTATTATGCTCACCATTTATGAATTATGGTATTAAGTTGTTGATCACTTGATCTAAACTGACATTATGTAGGAATTCCATGTAGTTATACTGAATCCAAAATTCTTTTTTTATCAATTAATCTTAATTTAGATTTTCTAATTGAGATTCTTATAAAAGCTACTACTTTGACCCATACATGAACTTATTGAATTATAAAAGCTTAATTTAGCACACTGAAAATTATTTTTAATTGTTCAAGTGTATTATCATAGCATCATATTTTGCTTTGTGTTTCATACAAAAAGCACATAAATTGTGGATTATAACATTATTCATAATTATAAATCGTGATTAGGTTGGGATTTAAACTTGTGAATTTTTAAGACATTGTAAGAAAATTCTAATCTTGAACTGACTTCTAACATTTCTCGCATAATTCTTATAGAAACTTGAACTTATAAACTCTAACTTATACTTTCTTATGAACCTAATGACGTAATTATGAAAAAAGATATCCTTTATTAATTTTACTTAATAAATTACTGGATTTTTCGGACATTACAACATATGGGTTATCTGCAAGGTTTTGTTTCATGTTTATACTCTTATTTAACTTTTTTTTATCTCCACTCATTTACGAAGGGTCTGTATGCACATTTTTTTCAATATTATTCACTGATATCTCTTCATATTTAATGCATAACTTATCTTCTTTAGAATTTAAATTCAAATAACTGTGAATGATTTCAGCTTATTAAAAGAGTTGCACATTAAAAATGAGAAGAAATGTGGAGAGAAACCCTTTCTAAATAAGAATTCAAAATAAAAAAACAAAGGCGTTAAGTGAAAGTGTAAATATGAAACAAAACTTAGAAGAGATAAAATCTCATTTTTACTCATACAAGTGACATATGTACGAATCACATAGGCTTAATTCCGTCTATTTGTACAAAAAATCATAAATTTAGAAGATAAAGTGAAGAGCTCTGAGAGTTAAGGGGCAAAATGATGATTTTTGAAATTTAAAAGGCAACGTGAGGAGTTTTAAAAGTTTAGGGGTGAAGTAGTAATTTTAAAAGTTTAGGAGGCAAAATAAAAGAGATCCTAAAGTTAAAAACTGTTGGTGTTAATAATCCTAAAAGAAAAATCTTAAAATGAAAAGGTTTGAACGCAAATGGAATAAGATGTGGTTTTACAACTAGACTGTCACAGCACAATAATACTATTCAAGTGTTTTTCAACAATATATATTATATATAAAAATCATTTGGAAACGAAGTTCTAACACTAAAGGTATGTTTGGTTGAGTATTCAAATCAAGGTTCGAATCATTTTGCTACAGTATTTTCTCTCTAAATCTTCATTCAAATACTCTACTCAAATACTCAAACCAAACGAGCCCTAAGTTTTAATTTCTATAGTGTAAAATTTTCACACACTTTAATATTTAAATTTCAACTTCAAGTTCTAACTTGATTTTTAAATACTCTCGTACATGTTTAAAATTGTTTTGCGTTTCTAGGATTATTGGTCAGAATATTTCAACAGAAACCCAGTCTTAAGGTAATTCACCAGTGTCTTTGATTTGGCTCTCTGATAAAGGCATTATATAGAGAAGCAGAGTCTGATGACAATTGTTCAAAGCTGAAGGAACGACAACATTTAGAAAAGGACATTTGGAAAAGGTAGTGACGAGGAATAACATGTCAGAAAACGACTATAACTCTGATAAACGATAAACGACAATCGATTTAGAAAAGGGACAAATGCATAGCATGACAACACACTTAAGCGGCGACCGTTATTACAATTAGCAGGGAATAAATGGATCGTCTTCTTAGCGGGAAAAAATAATAAAATAAAAACCTACAAGTATCCAAACAAAAATGTGTCAAGTACATATTTAGAAGCGACGATAGCCTTGGAACGATAAAAACTCCTGAAACGATAAAATTGATCAGAAACGACATTGAATAACAACAACCATTACAGCCAACATCATTCTTTTTCTCCCAAACAACGCCTCTATGAGGACGACAACAAAGTTCAAACTTTAAATTGTAAGTTGTAGACCTAAATATTACCGCGACATTATTGTCTTACATACAGGCAGTTCCCTAGTTTTTCTTTTTCTTTTTTGCAGAGGGTGTCGATTTTAGGATTAATAATTAGAATTCAGAATGTTGTGAGGTGTGAGATTGTCATTTGAAAACTTATTTTTCATCACAGTGAATTTTATACAGCAGTTAAAAGTGAAAGTAGTCTCGTATTAGGATAAACCACCATAAATTTTACATTTTTTTATTTGTTTGATTTTTCTCTACAATTTTATTGCTCTCGGCAATATATAATGAGAATGTCTAATTTTTAATAGCAATAATTACAAAAAAAAAAAAAAAAAAACATTGGAGAAAAACTAGAATAACTCCGATTACAAAATTAGTAACTATTGCGCATCCCTAATTCTTGCATTGATATAGATCTTAGGGAAACCGCTGACAAGGCATTCTCACACCCAGAAAATAAAATGTTACAAATCCAAGCATTAACATAACACCTACTCAAAATGCATATTGCATGATAGAAACACACTTCCAAAAGGAGAGAAAAAAAACGACAAACACCAAAACAAGACAAAAACACTCCTTTCTTCCTCCCATACGCAAAACATTGGGAATTTCAACCGTCTTAGCTTTCCTCACTTTGAGAGAAGTGTTGGTAAGAGCAGATTCTGAAACAAAAGAAGATACCAGAAGACGCAATGCCTGCATATATAGCAAACAGATTAGCGAAGAAAAGAATAAATCGCTATATCACACTTGCTTATAGATAAGTAACAAAGTTTCATGTGTGGCTTTTTACCTCTTCTTTTCCCACATTCACTGTTCGCTCCTCAACATCACTGAAAGGCACCTTCAACTCGTTGAGAATGGAGAGGCTTAAAATTGGAGATATAGGTTTTATGATCAGATTGTCAGTCACAGTGAACAAATTCAGTCCTTTGAGGAAGCCGCCACGGCTTTCACCCTTCTTGTCTTGAGATTTCGAGTGCATAAGCGTCATCTGAATTGGCTGCCCTTGATTGTAAAAACCTCAAAGATTCTCCTTACTGCTCTGCAGCGTCCCATGTTGCATCGGGTTATAGTAAAATGGCGGAGGCGAGGCTTCTTCGATTCCTAATAGCTCATACTCATAGCTGAAACCAGGTGCAACCTTTGGACTGACTAGCCTTTCCTTGTGGTCACTTGAGTTGAAGCATTGTTCATCGAGGTCCCGGACGCTCTTTTACAATTGATTTATGCATCCTTTCAAAGACCCGTCATCGACAACTTGTTTTACAATATGACCAAGTGGTATGGTTAAGAAGCTGAAGAGTAAATTAACGAAGTCCATCTTTGCTTCCGCATAACAAACCATCTTCTTGGATTTGCTAACAAAAAGCTTGACACACACATTTTGTTCCTCGTCATGATTCATCATCTCTTTTTTAGTTTTCGATTCGGTTGATGGACCTTGATGATGGAGTACAGAGTTTAACTGATCAGGTACTGGTTTATGCATCAGAAGAGTTTCTGTCAAAGGTGTCCTTGATACTAACGCGCACGTTAGCAGGTCCAAAACCTGAACAGGTGCAGAGTGATTAAAATTTTATCAAAAAAAAGAATGAAAGGAAGGAAAAAAAATTGTCGTTTAAGCTACCTCATTTACTGTCAAATTAAAACTTCTCTCCTCAATGGTACTCCCATCTGTGACCACCGACTTCGACAATAAAGAAAAGCTTGTTGCTGAACATAGGACCATCACTTGCAAATCATCACAAATGATATATCTGTTTGTTACTTTAACAAAAACTCCTCCATCTTCAGCAGTGATTATTGTGTTTGGTGGAGAAATTCCCCAATGCATGGATTGTCCACATTTACAATTGGCATGTTCGTAATAACTCAAAAGCTTACACTTGGAGGCGTCACTGCAGCAGAGGAATAATTGTCTAGGCTCATCATAGTCAATCATGAGTTTCAGGCTCTTGCAATGAGATTCGGAGCTATTGCGAGGACTTAGCAACATGGCTTGACATGCTTTGTTCTTGAAATGCTGGAGGTTAATATTCTCAACACTTGTGTACAAATTGTTCATACAACCTATCCCCACGGTTGGTGAATGTTTACGGGCAAGCCTGATAATGGTTCCTATGGGAGTTGTCAGGAAACTGAAGAGAATGTCAACGAAATCATTATCGCATTCAGCAAAAATAATTCTGTTCTTTTCCTTGTCCACCAAGACCTTCAAGCTAATACCATCCATCTGCGTATGAGCCATTAGGTTGTATAAAAGTACACAAGTGAATTTCCTTTCCTTTTCTTTTTCTTTCTTTGATCAAAATCAGAAAGCTGTACTGACTTTCTAATGGCTGAAAGCGGTTAACTTATCTATTTGCACTGCTGAGGTTTGATCGGATCCTGAGACAACAATACATGAATTGAGTAACAAATTGATTTTGAATCAACAAGCCGTAAAAAAGGCCAGAAGGCACAAAAACCTTCTCATCAAGCTTAACAAAGGTTAAAGATTAGTCCTTTCTTTCTAACATTTGTTCAAAGACCTTTTATGGGAAATGTACCAAAAGAAGTATCCTTCGAAGAGGGCAAAAACAAAGGAGTATTCAGTTTTCGAAGAAATTTTGTGAGATATTGGAGGTTTCTGCCTTGATCAAAAGGCAGAACAAAATCCTATCGACTTTGATCAAAGCAACAAGTATCAATACTTTGAAAAAAGAAGTTGCATCGAGATGAAGATACAAAAGAAAAATCACTAAACGAATTACGGGAGGTAAAATCACTTGACTCTTGGATCCAAAAGAAGACAGTAGATTACAATTCTGCAGCAGAAATTAATACTCCTTAATGGACTACGAGTCTTTGAAAAGAGGGCAAGTTTTTTGTTCAGAAAAGAATAATTGATAGACAACAGAGACAAATTTAGCTGAAAATAAAAAACTTAAAAGATGGTGAAGACCAGGGGATAAATCATCTTAATAGGGTACAAATTCCAGTAAAGCCTTGAACGATGCTTTGGACAACAATCAAGTAATCTCCCTACTTGAATTACTGAACAGATATAGAGTCAAGATGTCCCCAAATTTTCAAAACAAGCAGATTTCTTGTAAAGCAACAAAAAGAAAAGAAAAGAAAAAAACGGCAATATCAGAATGAGAGGTATTACTTGCAACTGAGAACCGTTACCTGAACACGGGGAACTTCCTCAGAAACTTGCTTTGGCAGAAGACCAGTGGAAACACAAGTAAATGGTAGTAGAATGATCAGCATAGGGTTGAAGAAAGCTGAAAAAAATGTGTGTTGGTTATAGAGTAAAGTGGAGATGACTTGAGTCTCTCTTTTTTTAAAGGCGAGGTATTGCAAGTCAGGAGGTAAAAGAGAGAGAACTTAACCAAGAAGAAAACTAGTATGTGTATACTTTAACTGTATACTTAACCTCCTTTAGTTTAGCAAAGAGTAAACATCAGCCCTTTCTTTTCAATATTTGGGCAAGGAATGTACCCAAAAATGACCACTTTTATTAAAGCTGATCTAGAGGTAAGGATCAGCTTTTCCCACTAAGGTGTTTCCGTCTTGATCAAAAAGAAGCACAAAATCCTGCCAGTCATTATCAGAGCAATTAGTGAAGTATCGAAGTCTTGAATAATTCCTTGGGCATTCAAATATGCTTCTTATTTTCAATTGGTGAAAAGAGAGAGTCATGAAGTCCAAAATTCTGCACCACAAGCAGATTTCTCATTTAAAAAATATTATATTAATATGAGACGTGCTAAGAGAGAACAATTTCCTGAACATAGGACCTTCCTTAGACACCGACTTCAAACATAAAGAAATGGTAATATGTGATGCATCCCAAAATTTTGCTGCTCATCTTGCAACTTAAGTCTTGGTCACTAGATGATAAAAAGAAACAATCTCAAATGTCAAAATAAACAACAACAATAACTCTTAACTAAATTATTAAACAATTCAAATATATGTTTTTTAATTATTGGCTGAAATTGAGGTTGTTTCGCAGAATAATGGTTCCAATCATTATTTCAAAAATGTTTTATCTCACATAATATAGTGTTTTCAATTCTAACTCATTCTTATTTCCTAAACAGCATATCATTGCGTGATATCCAAAAAAAAAAAAAAAAACCCGGGATGAACCATTTTTCTTCCAAAGTTAAAGGCAGAAATAGTTGCATGCTGTAGGTCCCATCCCACCTTTGCGGTTAAAAGAGAAGGAACTTAACTATGAAGAAACTAGTATGACACTCGAGTGATTTATCTAGACGGAGAAAGTACCAAGATGCTTCAAGGGACGAATCAACGGCCATAAAAGTGAATTCCAGTAAACACTAGTAACTAGTGTTTTTTGTTGTTTGAGCTGGTCATAGTTGCTATTGCTTTTCAGGACTGTTTTTGGTTTTTGCTTATGGCGATGAAACTAAAAGGGTGTTTGAGAAGTAAGTTGGAATTGAGAGTTAGAATAAAAAGTACCGTAGCATTTGAAAGCTTTATACTGTAGCATGTAAAAGATTTATATTGTTTGAGTTCGAACTAATGAGTTGGAGCTGAGTTTGCCGAACACCTAATGAGATTCTATCTACGGTCAAGCCTCAATCACTAGTGTAAGTGTCCACTTCAAAACAAAAAAGTAAGCAGAACAAAACAATTTCTAATACAAATCAAATGACTGATGGTTAGTTTGGTGCTTGGGTTTGAAATGATGTGGTTTAAAACTTTATAGTTTGAACTGTAAATTCTGAACTATATGATTTAAACAGTGGTTATAAGTTGGCGTTTAGAATGTAAATGTTTAAAACGACAATAAAACATCACATCAAGTTTAAAACAAAAACTGGTGTTTGAAAAACTATAATTTATGAAAGAAAAACAAAAAAACAAAATGGTTTTTACGGTAAAAAAGGTTCAAACCGTGTAAACTAAAGGCAAGCAAGTTTTGAATTTTGAAGGTTTTGGTGGTTTTAAAACTGCCTCTATGATTTGAGCTGGCTTTAGTTATTACTCCATCAAATGCCAGTTTGAATCGCCTTTATGATTTGAACCAACTTAAACAGTTTTGAACCTACGTACCAAACAACCTATAAAAAACACGGCCAATAGTGTATTATTTCATGCCCTGCTATAGATATTTCTTGAGCCTACGTGGTAACTTTTCACACGATGATAAATTTTAAGGGTAAAGCACTATAATCCCCTAACGTTTATCTTAGTAGTTAGCGCGTTAATTTACTAAAAACGTTGCACTCTCATGTATCTCCAATTAATAAAGACTGCTAGTAACGATGTTAAATGTTAATGATTGCTCTGCAAATGCTTGGAAAGTAATATACCCAACCAAAAAAATGAAGAGAGGTGAATATGATAGCCATGCCATTGGGGTATCCAAGAAAATTGTTGACAAATACAACTTTGTTTAGTATGATGTCCTCTAAGGATCTAACAACCCAAAAAAAAGGTACACTTTTCAGCACGTAAATCGCACAAGAACGAAGTAATGGGGTTTCAATTATATATATATATATATATATATATATATATATAGTTTCTAGAAACAAAACAAGCATATCCTCTTCTCTTTTTGGTGCAAACCCATGATGTACTCAATTAATCATTGCTTCTGCTTTGGTTGCCGATGAAGCTGTTGGTTAGAAGAGATTCTGAAATGAATGAAGAAACTAAAAGTCGCAAAGCCTGCAATGCAAAACAAAAAAAAAAAAAAAAAATCATGTGAGAATTCTATAGATAATACAACGCCTTAAACACTCTGTTTACACGTAAACATCGGACAAATGTCAAGCCATGGCAGGCAGCCAATAGCGAGAAAATTCAATTAGAGCTGATTATGATGTCGAATTAGAAAGGAAAAGAGATAGCATACCTCTTCTTTTCCAACATGCACTCATGAATATCGTTGAAAGGTACCTTCAGTTCTTCGAGAATGGAGAAGCACACAATTGAAGAAATAGGAGTTATCAAAAGACTGTCAGTCACTATGAACATTGTAGGTCCCTTTAAAAAGCCCCCATCATCATGGGGTAAAGGATCAATAACTGATAGAGGAGAAGTTATAGGAGGCAGAGGAGGTTCTCTTTCAGCAGACACTCCAAAACGGATCAATCCTGATATGGAGCTTTATGGCATGGACGATACCCTGGTTCCTGAATTCCTAGTGAAACGTACGTATACCGAGATCTAGGACATGGGCTGACTAGTATTTTCTTGTGAATATTCGAAAAGAGGACTTGCTCATCAAGATCCAAGACAGGCTTGTACAAGTGATCTATACAGCCTTTTTAAGAACCATCATGAACTTGTTTCACTACGTGACCAAGTGGAACGGTCCGGAAACTGAAGAGTAAGTTCACGAAGTCTTTACTCGCTTCCTCATAACAAACCTTCTTCTCTGATATGCTAACGATTAGCTTCACGTAGATACTCTCCTCCTGGTGATCGTTCATCATCTTTTCTTCCTTTACAGACTTGCACTGGTTGAATCAGGTGCACTTGTTTTACAATTCAGGAGCGTTTCCGTTAGCGGTTCCCTTAATACTAACGAACAAAAGAGCAAATTCAAAACCTGAAATAATCAAAGACGACATCAAACGGTAAGAAGATGAACAATTATTTTATACGCACAAACAAAAAGAAAAAATTAGCAGTATTATCCACACCTGATCTGGTCCCAAATTGAAATTTAACTCTTGTATTGAACTTCTATCATTTATTCCAAGCTCGGAAAACAAAGAGAAGATTTTAGAGGAAGAAACGGGAATCACCTGCAAATCATCATAAATCATGTAGCTGACGCCACCTTTCACCAAACAGTTCCCATCTACGGACGCTACCTTTCTTAAAATCAACTTTCGATTCGTTTGAAAGCTACATTTGCAAAGAACTCATCTGTAATTGTTGTAATGATTTGCAGAACAAACCGAAATTGACGAACACAAGCAAGAAAGGGAAGAATCAAGAAGACCTAAATTTTTACTAGGGTGTTCGGACAAAAGTCCTGCATCCTCGTTGAGCTCTCTCACAAAGAAAGCTCTTTCACTATCAGAGATTTGTTACACCCTCACAACTCACAATCAATTTAGAGCACACCCCAAGAACTTAATACATAATCAAGATTACAGAGAAGCCCTAGTGCTAATCCCACAGAAAATGCCCAAAGAGAAAACACCTATGTTTTCCATGATTTCCTCAACCTCCAAACACTCTTATCCTTCTTTATCTCTCAAGAAATCTCTCTCTTGAATTCTCTCAAAGTTCTTTTTTTTATCTCTACAGCAAGTTGCCTTTTTGAGAACATCTATATGACCTAACCTCTCTAAAAACATACAGTATATGTTAGAAATCAAAGCAATAAGAAACAAAAATAAAAAGAAAATTGCACACAAGATTTTACGTAGAAAAACCCTAATGAATGGTGAAAAAACCACGGACAGAGGAGAAGTAATCCACTAATCATAAAACAGAAATTACAACGGTGTTTAGAGTGCTCAAATACAAAAATTCACTCACTCAATCACTCACAAACTCACAATACTGAGTTCTCTGTATCACTCTCAACACTATGATCTCTATAAAATTTTGTGACTCTTTGTGGCTCTTTAATGTGACTCTCAATAAACTATGGAGAATATGACACATTTATATGTATGGTGACTCAAACCCTAGCCCAAAATAATACAAAAACGTGTAAAAACGTGAAATATACAAACATGCCGCATCAGAACGTTGCGACGCTGGTTTTCCTAAATTGGAAAGCCACAGCACTGCTTTCAAGTGCCGTGGCACTGTGTTTCTACCTTTGTGGGTTTTGGGTCACACAATAGCAATATATATATACAAATGAAACCAAATCTGAACGATGACCAGGTCGGTGAGAATGCTTGTACAAGTGTCATGATCCAAGCTTTTTTTCACTAAGTTGAAACGCTGCTTTGGACTTTAGATAATAAAAACGACACATTATCCTGGTGTAACTAACCTCTACTTATTGTCCTATATGTGGAATTATACTAACAGTGATAAGTCATTGTCACGTCTTTGCAATATTTCGAGGCGCAAATGACGTAGTTTGTGGAAACACAATCATAAACTCTCAGCTTCAAGTTCTTGCAAAAGATTTCAGCCGAATTGCTTGGTCTTAACCAATCTCCTTAGTCGGAGCCTGATTGCGTGCGAGAATGGCGATGTTTCCCAAAGGGATTGTCAGGAAACTGAAAAGAACATCGATGAAAATTTTATCAGATTCAGCATAAATTACTCTATTCTTCTTGTCCGCAAAGACCTTCAAGACAACAGTATTTGCTTCAGTTTTGCCCATGACTATGAAATTGATAATTTGTAATATCTTATGGTTAGAAGCTTGTGTTGCTGCAGAGATATCACTGACTTTCACAATCTTACAAAGTACAATCTATGATTGTAATTATTAAATAACGTAAAACTTTCGTATGCTACAGTAAAAAATAAAAAAAAAATTACTACGATGTAAAGCTCTCACTTACTATAGTGTTTTGAACTACAACTATGATTCTAATCACACTTCTCAAACACTCTCTTGATCATAAGATCACAACCTTATTATTTATAAAATGATAAATTTGAGTCTAAGAGATATATTATTTGTTAAACTAGAGCTTATAATCTTATAGGCAATAAAGTTTTAACATGGGATGAGAAAAGTTTTTCTTTTTTGACAGTGTTTGTGTCCATTGCCCATAAAGTCAGGGTGTTTAGAGACCTACACTTGGTACGTTGAAATGTGAAGATGTAGATTAGTCATGTCTGATGGCCCATCCAAGCTTCATTCTTTTGGTCAAACCCGTCCTAGCTTCATTGACGAAAAGTGTCGGGGAAATGTTTATATTTTGTGTACGGAAAAATCCAAAACTCGTCTAAATATTATTTTTGCCACTTTTATTGTTAAAATGTCTAAAACATTTTTATATTTTGCCTAAATAATATTTTTATCTCTCTTATTATTAAAATGCCTTAAATATTTATCTGTTTTTAAAATCATACTCAAAATACCTTTTAAGTAATTAATATTTTAAAATTTTCAAGATAGTCCTTCTCAATATATATTAAATTGGCATGTTCTTTTGTGCATGTTTGTTTTTGTTTTCGACAAGTTTTTTTCATTTTTTATTAATCTTTTTAAAAAACTAAAGTTGTCCTTATTAATCTTTACTAAATACAATTTATAACATTAATAAAAGAAGATACTAAATAAAATCAATCTTTAAAAATTAGAAACTCTCAAAATAATTAAAGTATTTGCTTAGTTAAAATATTTATTTGAATATTTTCAATTACCTTTTCTTTAATTTTTAAATCAAGTTATTTTTAAAATATTTAATGTATACTGACAAACGATAATCTTAGAATTTTAGAAAACTTCAGTGGGTATTTTGAATATGATTTTGAAAACACAAACAGTGTTTTGGGCATTTTAATAATAAGAAGGCAAAATTGGTATTTTGACAAAACATATGGGGTATTTTAGGTATTTTAATAATAAGATGGACAAAAGTTGTATTTAGGCAAAATATATAAGGTGTTTGGGTTTTTTTTTCTTTGTGTATCAATAAAAACTATTGTTTTTTATTATTTAACTTAATTTAAAGTAGTCTATAATAGTTTTGTATGACGTGCTATAAATTTTTTATAAAAACATTAATTCATTGGAATTTGAATTTTTTTTGTTTGAGATGAAAAATTTAAACTTTTTGATTTAAAACTGAGTTTGGAATTGTTGATAATAGGATGAGTAAGCTAATATTTGTCTTTCCAAATGTTCAAAATGGGTCTTAAACTTTTTATCTACACTAGTAGAAATTGTTTATTGTATGACGTTTGTTACACGATGATTTTTCAAAAACTGTTGTGTTAAGTGGATGAAAAGACGTAGGGTTCACAAAAAATATGAAAATCATCATGGAAACAGGAGTTTTCAAATGGTTTTTTATTTGGCATATACAACAATTTTTTGTGAAAACTATCATGTAAGATTGGACTTTACACGATGGTTTTATGCAGAAACCGTTGTGTAAGCCTCGTTGATTTCGAAAAACTACCTTTTTACGATAGTAAAAACCATTGTATAAGCTGTCTTTTATACTAAAAGAGACGGTAACACGATTGTTTTTTAACCGACGTGAAATATACATTTTTTTTAGTAAAGCTAAATGCCTACTCAAATGAAAACTTAGGTTCAAACTCAATGAACATGAATAGTGCATTTGGCAATGCAATTAGATCAAAAAGTTAGAATGAATTTTTTGTAGCATATGAGAGCTTTTACACTAAAACATGCATGCTTTTGCTTTACAATATAGCAAGTAAGAGTTTTATACTATAGCAATTGGAACTATATAGTTAAAATAATATTATCAAATGAAGCCAAAAAAAATACTACCTCGGAGTGGGAGGCAATTTGTAACCAAAATGACAATAAGAAAAAACGACAAAAGAATAAGAAGCATTTCAAGATAATAAGCGAATAGGAAGAAACAACGTCATTTGACAAAAGATCAAGAAGGGAAGCCAGAGGCGGAATTGAAATTTGAACGAAAATAAGAAGTTCGTAAATGGCTAAAGCAAGAAGTTGGCATAAGGACACGTGTAAATAGAATTACAAGCCTAGCTGGAGGCAATTGGTGGTAAACAATGAGGACTAATCAGTTGCAACACCCCAAGCCTATAAATAGGGGCAAAATCCAATTAGTTGTATTTCATTGGCAAATTTGAGAATTAATAAGAATTTTTTTGAGGTTTATTCAATTCTTGAGTCAAAAGGCCTATTAGTTTTGAAAACTTTTTGGATTCTTTAGACTCAAATTTAGATTCAAGTATTAAGAATTCTTTGGATACGTGTTTGTTTTTCTTAAAATACGAATCTTTTAAGTATCAAGAATCCAAGTTTTTAGAGTTCTGACTCCCGCTAAATTTTTGATACCTAGATATCTCTACTACAGTAAAAATTAAAATTTTCTCTCTTATATTCGAGAAAAAAAATCATATCTTCTTCATTTGTTATCCAATTGAGATTATTCTTTTTTCATTGTGTTCTTAGTGAATAGAGGAATAAATAAGATCTATATTGTATATTTTTTCAGATTATTAACGTTAAGATTTTATTAGATTTGTTGATAAACTAAAAACTATTTTCACTACTTCTCCAAATATAAATTTCAATTCTTTTCCGTACTCATATCAAAACTTAAATACATATCCAAATATCAATTCGAATAATAATTCAAATTACTAATTCAAATCATACTAACTCAAATCAAATCACTAATTCGAATCTATTTATCAAATAGAACTAAATTAAAAGAAATGTTGATTGCTTATTGTTCCGGAGAATTCCGACACAGCGGGTCAGGTCCTAAATTTTGGAAGGGGAGCCATACTCTGAAGCAAAATTCAACAGGTACGTATATTAGAAAACGACCACCAAAGTTAAGAGATCCAAAATAAAAAACCACAACTTATGTATACGACAGTAAATTTTAGAAGGACATTGGATCTCAAATGAGAAATCCAAGCGGACGACAACAACATGAAAACCACCACAGTTAGTGGGGAAAACAAAGCCTCAAAGTCATTGGAATGATAATATTTCACAATTAATAGAAACGATGAATAAAAGTCGTAACAAGAAAACAACTCCTAACTTAAAAATTAAAAATAATAATCATCAAAACAACAATGTAAACCTAAACCCTTTCTTCTTTCTTTTTTTAAAAACACCCATCGTTCCTACCAAACATAAAAAGGAACGGTGTGGGACGGATAGAGATTGAAAAAGATAGAAAAGAAGAAGGGTGGAGAAAACTATAATATACACATATATATTGTTTCTTTTTGCAAAAATTGGAGATAGTTAAAAGAATATATAATTATTATTTGTCTAATTACTATATCCTTTCTTTTATTATTTGCTAATAATTTTTGGGAGGATGAATAAGTGTTTGTCCTCGTAAAAATGTTTATATTTTTGGTCCTAAAGAGACTATTTTGCTTGTTTTCTCTAGAAAATTGTAGTATACAACATTTTTAAAAACTTATACTTTTATGTTTTAAAATATTTATAATAAATACCATATTTTACTACACAAATAAAAAACTTGTTATTCAATTTTTAATTACAAAAAAGGGCTCAAAACAATGCTATTTGCCTTGTTTTGCTTTAGCCCTTTTTGGTCCTATTATTTCCACCTTCATCACGCTTCGTATCTCCTCCAACCAAACATATTTTTAGCCTCATTTTTGAACTTTAGTTGTAACTCATGCTTTAAGTTTAAGTACTGTAACATATAAGAACTTTACACTATAACAAATTTTTACTTTTTTACTATAACTGTTGAAAGCTTTATATTGTTAACAGTTGAAACTAATAGATTAAAACTGAAGTTTCAAACATCAGCTTCATACTTTCACTTCAAAAGTTTGCCTTACTACTCTTGTACAAAAGGCACAAGTCTTTACACTCACTTGTTTGAGAAGCATTATTTCTTTTGTTTAAATTTACTTCTCAAATTGCAATTTAAACCACATATTTCAAAATTTTCAATTTAAATAAAAATCTGAAGCAAACCAAAACATTCGATATAGTTCCTCTCTAGCAATCAATGGAGACAGCCGGTTATATACGTCAAGAAGGCAAAATAATCTATCAGATTACTAAAAAATGATCTACTACATTACTCTTTGGTGACCGCAGACCGCGCAATGGTAATTGTCGATTCCGATTGCATCTAGTAGATCACCGGTGGTAGTTTAATAGATTTCTTTTTTATTTTTTTATTGATGATAATTTTTTTGTACAAATTTAAAAATTTATATTTATAACATAAATATGAAATGCAGGCTTATTTTTGAGGCATTTTGCAAAGGCAATTTCTTTAATAGGAATCAAAAAAGATATCCACAAATAGGTATATATTTTTTAACAGTTAGATCTACATAAAAAAAAAGTAAGTTTAACCAGTCGCATGGTTTCAAAACGTGCACCATTAGATATGGTTTCTATTGAGAAGTATCCTTCAGCAAACAACTTATATATATGAGTTGGCCTCTAATCTAGCACACAACAAGTCTGAGACTTGTATATTTCTTTGTTCGAAAATATAACTTTGTTTGTGATTCATATAACTTTTAGGATCCGTATGGAAAATAAATTCAAATGAGTGATTTAATTTGAGTTAGTGTGATTTGAATTATGATTTGAGTTAGTGATTTGAATTGCTATTAGAATTGACGTTTGGACGTGCATTCAAGTTTTAATCTAAGTATGGAATAAAATTGAAATTTGTGTTTGGAGAGATAGTGAAGATAGTTTTTGATTTATTGATAAATCTAATAAAAGCTTAATGTTAATGATATTAAAAAATATATAATATGGATCTTGATTTATTTATCTCTTCATTAAAAACACAGTGAAAAAAGAATCATTTCAATTGGATATCAAATGAATAAATTATGCTTTTTTTTGTTTCTCAAATATAAGAGAGAGAATTTTAGTTTTTACTATAGCAAATATATCTGAGTATCAAAAGTTTAAGGGGATAAGAACTCTAAAAACTTGGATTCTTGTACTCAAATGATTCTGATTTTGGGGGAAACAAACATGTATCCAAAGGATTCTTGATACTCAAATCTAAATTTGAGTCCATTTAGTTCAAAAAATACATAAAACAAACATACTCTTAGTTTATTCACATGATTAACTTAACAAATGCAATCAAAAAAATATAATGTTTTAAAAAATGAGAGATACATAAAGCAGGAAAAAAGTTAAATTTTTGACAAAAAATGTTACATCAAAGATTACGTTCCAAAAAATTGAGAGATACATAAAACATGAATAAAAGTGCATTTTTGATAATAAAAAAAAAAGGTTATATATATTGTATTGGTCTTGTGATAAACTTATAACTTATTTGATAAAGTTAGTTTTAACTAATTTTTTAATTAAAAGTAATATAAATTTTTACATATTATAATAAAAAAATTATTGTAACATAAAATTTTTACATAATATAATATTTATTATTTTAATTAATAATTATTATTATCATATCAACTCTCTGTTAAAAGACTTGCCGTAAATACATTTTTTGTTTTTTCACTAAAAAAATAGGACATAAAATAGGGGGCCGCCTGCCCCGTCAGATCGCTAGCCAGAGTCCACAAACGCCGCCCCACCAACCCGGTGTGGAGAACGGGGCATCGAAGAAAAAAAAACAAACCAGAAAAACGCCACTATTTTATAACCAAACCACCGAATCTACCTTTGAACTTTCTCACAGCTCTTGATCACTTTTAGCTTTTTTCTGCTCTCCTTTGCGGTCACCTGTAAGTCTCTCCGCCTTCTCGAACAATCCCTTAGAACCTTCTCGATCTTCGTCCTCTTGGGCTCGTTCCGTACCCAATTAGCTTCTGCAGAGGGATCTCGATTCTCCAAGAGCATCAACATTTCCACTTTTTTTCCCTTTGATTTTCAGTTTTTTTTTTCTTGGCAGGTTGTACTTGTTGCTTGCGTTAGGGTTTTGATACTGTGAGTAATCGGCGATAATTATTGAAATTTCAGGTACGATTCTTGGCATTGCGTTATTTTGTATTGTTCTTGGGAAGTTAGAATCGATTGGGCGGGGTAGAAGAGTAAGGACCACCTCAGGGGAAATTGGAAGCCATTTTTCTGGGTTTTCAGTTTTCTTTGGGCTATTTTCATCAATTGTGGTCAGTACCGTTCTTGCCAAAAGTCTTGTTCTTTCCGTGTGAATGGAATTTTCTCAAATTGTTGGAGCAAAGGGGTTTAGTGCTTGCATGCTTTTGTCAAGGAAATGCTTATGTATCGATAAGCATGTTGGTGTATGGATTAAGCCAATGACAAGGGAAAATAAGTGCATAGAGTTTATTAGTATAAGTGTCTTTCCATTTTCGCAAGTCCCTTTAATGTGAAGCTTGTTTAATTTGGTATCAGGTTGATGGCGTTGATGCAGTAATAGGTGAGCTGCAGCTTAATTTAAAAAAGAAAAAAGAAAAAAGAAAACAAAAAGTATGGGATTTGACAATGAGTGCATATTGAATATTCAATCTCTTATTGGAGAGTACTTTTGCCCCGTTTGTCGTCTTCTTGTATACCCAAATGAAGCATTGCAGTCCCAGTGTTCCCATTTGTATTGCAAGCCTTGTTTAACTTATGTAGTGAGCACTACCCGTGCTTGTCCTTATGACGGTTACTCGGTGACAGAAGCAGATTCCAAGGTTCTTTCTTGTCACCATATTTCTCTTCGGTGTGGTTTTGATAATTTGTCTATTTATTCTTTTCTTTAACTCGGTAATTGCAGCCTCTTATTGAATCAAATAAGCCCCTTGCTGAAACCATTGGCACAATAGCAGTTCATTGCTTGTATTACAGGAGTGGGTGCACATGGCAGGGATCTTTATCCGGTTGCACATCTCATTGTTCTGGCTGTGCCTTTGGCAATTCTCCTGTTGTATGCAACAGGTGTGGAACTCAGATTGTGCATCGTCAAGTACAGGAGCATGCACTAACTTGCCCTGTGAGTGAATCTCTCTTTTCTTAAGAATAGTTCTTTCAAGGAGTTAGTTTCATTAAGGGCCTTTTTTTTTGGACTTGGTTCTTTGCATACATATTCAATGACAGGGTGTGCCGCCTCAAGCACAGCAGGCTGTAAAAGCTCCAGCAACTATCACAGCAGCCACTACTGGTCAAACTCAGCCTGCCACTCAGGCAGCAACGGTGACTTCTCAAGCCCAACCTTTGCAAAGTGCTGCGACGGCACCAGGAAAGGATCTCAATCAACAATCAATTTCAAGCTCTCAAGCCCAAACTGTAGTTCAAGGTGCTGTACCTACTGCTGAACAATGGTATCAACAGCAGCAGCAATATCAACAGTACTACCAGCAATATCCTGGATATGACCCGTATCAACAGCAATATCAGCAATACTATCCGTACCAACAGGCGGCAGTTCCTCAATACCAGCAGCAGGCTCAGGCTTCTAATGCAATTGGCCAACTTCAACCTCAGGCGTACATGCAACCCCAAACCCAACTTCAATCCCAGTCCCAACCTCTGGCCCCGCATGTTCAAGCTTCAGTGGCTACTCAACCTCGAAGCCAGGCACAAATTCACCCACAGCAGCAAGTACCTTCTGTTGTCCCCCCACATTCACAAACTCAGCCCCAAACTTATCCCTCAACACCTAGTCAGGCCTATCCTCAACCTCAGGCATACTCCCAACCTCAAATCCCTCCTCCGCAGACCCATCCTCAACCTGTGCAAGTACCGCAATATCAGCAGCCTCAGCAACAGGTACAGCAACAGATCCAATCGCAGGTCCAGCCTCATAATCCCCCTTCTCAACCCCATTCTCTTCCACAAGCTCAGCCAATGGGGCAGCTTCAACCTAATACTCAGCCCAACCAACCTCCAAAGGCTAACTTTCAGTCTCAGACACAGCATCCCTCAGCCCATGCGGTGACAGGTCATAACTCCTATCCTCAGCTTAACAATGATCGACAAATGCAGATTGGAGGCCCACAACAGTATCCTTTGCATGCACAACCTCAAGTTTTATCTAACTCTCAGTCCCAAAATCCCATTCAAATGCAGAGTCAGTTCCCTAAACAAGCTTCATTGGTGCGTCCACCGCATCCTCAGGTTACTATTCCTGCACAACAACAGCCATATTTGATGCCTTCACCAGGTCAAGTCCAGAACAAATCTCCTGCACAACAACAATTAGTCCAACAACCTGGTCAGCCAGTGCCTCAACGCTCCATTATGCAGCCAGTTCAACAAAATTTTCTGCAGCAACATTATCAGCAGCAGCTACCCATGCCGTCACAGTTTCGGCCCACAGAACAATCTCATTTGTTTCCTCTACAAACTCATGCTTTTCCACAGCCATTGGTGCAACATGCCAAATCCCCAAATGTTGCAGGAAGACCTTCCATGCCAAAGCAGGGAGTACAAGGCCTGCCATATTCGCAATATGCTGGTGGTGTAATTTGGCCAACGTATCCTGGCACAAACCAAGCAGCAAACAATCAGAATAATATGCTTAAAGCAAATAGCCAGTTGCAAGTGCCTTCTGAACAACATTCTGGTGCAAACTCAAAAGCAACAAAGTCGGAGAGGCAAGGTAATCAAGACTTTGAAAAAGGCTCTTCCCAACAAGAAGCTGAAGCTTCCTCCCATATAGCTGTGAAAGTTGGTACAAATAATTTGGATTCAGTACTTGATCTGCTGGCTAACGTGGGTGAGGTAAAGACAGAGAAGTCCAAGACTGACTTGAAGTCCACGGACTTGGAACCGAAATTTACTGAAAACAAACCTGATCAGACTAGTGATACATATGTATCAAAAAAGGTGGACCCTATGGTTAAGCCAAAATTGAATGAAGACAATGTAGGGAGCACTTTAAAGAATTCAAGTAATGGTAAATCTAGTGAAGTGGTTGCCGAGGTCACAAAAGATGTTCTTAAGGTAGAGCCTAGAAAACTGAACTCAACGGTAGGAGACAAGGATGTGGACAGCTCTCTGCAGAAAAAGTCTCCACTGCAAGCAATGGAATGTCAAGAAGGACAGGGTGGTAACTTGGTGAAAAATGGTGCCAATGGCTCTGACGGGGGATCGAAAGGGATACCTGTGCCTTTGGCACAAGTCCTTTGCAGCCCTGCTCCTGGGGGTGAGGTTAAATCATCAAATTCATATGGTTTTCCTCACCCCAATCAAGTGCAAGCTCATCAATTACCTGGTCCACCACCTTTCTTACAAGTACCTCCTCCGCGACCTCTGCATCAAGCACAAGGACTGGGAGCCCCACAAACTCATTTTAGGCCTCAGGTACCCGGGCATCCTCTTCATCCACCTGGTAATATCCCAGGTTCTGCAATATCTTTCAGAAGAGGGCCTAACCAATATGGACCTGATCGGCAATGCTCTGAATTGCAGTCCCATGCCCCCACTCAAGGGCCATATAATCCAGGGTCTTCTGCTGCTTTGGGATTGTCTCAAGGTGAGCCTGTTGGAGCACAGTCATCTGATATATTGCCACCTCGTGCTTTTGATTCACATGGTGGGATGATGGCAAGAGCAGCACCTCATGGTCCTGGAATGTTTTCTAATGAAAGGCCCAACTTCATGGATGGTAGGGTGCTTGATCCTCATTTTCCAGGGTCTTTGGTACATGGAGCACTTTCTCAGCCATTTGGTGTACATCCAAATCCTCGAGCAGTGTTTGAAGATGACGTGAAGCTATTCCCCAGGCCTTTTGATAGGGGACGGCATGGTCCAAAGTATGATACTGGATTAAAAATGGACTCTGGGGGAAGCTCTGTTCCCTCAAGATTCTTGTCTCCCTACAATGGTGGTGGTGCCAATGATGCAGGAGAGCGACTAGGTGGGTGTCACGAAGATACTTACGGGAGAATGGATCCTGCTCGTGGCCATCTGGATTTTTTCGGACCAGGTGCTGGATATGGTCGGCATTGTAGGGATGGCTTGGCAACACGAAGTCCAGCTAGAGAGCATCCCAATATCTTCTCACACGGATTTGGAGGTCCAGGCCCTGATGAGATTTATGGCAGGGAACTACGTAGATTTGGTGAACCTTTTGGCAGTCCATTCCATGAAAGTAGGCTTTCAATGTTGCCTAGCCATCTGCGCAGGGGTGAGTTTGAAGGTCCTTGTAATATGGGAATGGGTGATCACTTAAGGAATGAGTTTGAAGGTCCTCTTCGTTGGGGGGAACATATGGGTGACCTGCATGGTCATTTTCACTTGGGAGAGCCGGGTGGTTTTGGTGCCCATCCACGCCATGCACGGATAAGGGAAATGGGGGAGCTGGGGAGCTTTGATTCATTTGGCAGGGGCGATGGGCTGAGTTTTACACGTCTTGGTGAGCCTGGGTTTAGGCGCCGTTTTTCACCTCCTGGGTTTCCAACCGACAATGGGATCTTTACAGTTAAGTTACTCTCTCTCTCTCTCTCTCTCTTCTCCCCCTCTCTTAATAATATAAACTTGCTATCAATGGGTTTACGAGTTTAATACACACACTGACACACATGTAGATCTCCATAAGAAAGTCTTGTTGAACTGTTTGGCGGATAATGGCTATCTAGATTTACTTTATCAAGGTTGCTTTTTCATATGTTCTGCTTTCTTTTGTAACACTTAACCTTTATTTAATTATTGTCTGGGATATCTTCAGGGAGACTTGGCATTTGATAAATCAAGGAAAAGGAAACTGCCTACCATGGGATGGTGTCGAATCTGTAAAGTTGACTGTGAAACAATTGAAGGCTTGGAATTGCATTCACAAACAAGAGAGCACCAGAAAATGGCTATGGACATGGTAGTCACTATCAAGCAGAACGCTAAAAAGCAAAAATTGTAAGTCATTCTAAATTTCATGATTGTTCTTGCATGTTTGTTACTGTTGCCCCCAACACCCTGTCCTCCTCGCTTGTGATTTAGAAATGTTAATTATTACCTCATTCCCTGTGTTACGACATTATCAGAACTTTTGGTGGTCAATCCTCACTTGGAGATGCAACTCAGCCAAGGAATGCTGGTACTGAGGGCTGTGGGAAAAACAACTAACGAATGATGGTGCTCAAACGTGGATCTATACTTGTCGCCCTTCCATATCTTTTTGTCTACTTTCGGGCGGTTTATGCTTTCGAGTTGCTGCCAGTTAACCCAGATGTTTGTTGGAAGTGGAGTTCAATGGCAGTTAAGTTTGTTGACTTTTCATATTAGCATTCAGATAGCCGTTTTTGTGACATTAGTAATTGTTAAAGGTGGTAGGATGATATCACTCCATTTGTTCATGTGCTGATGGTTGAAATGAGAAACCATTTTTCTAGTGGCTTTTAGATGACCTTTTAGCGTTTTCCTCATATGGTAAAATAGCTGATAATAATCTATGTTCAGACGCCTGAAAGATTTATGTTGGCCAAACATGTATCCCTATTCAAGTTCCTTTCTTTTTTTTCCCCCCAGGAAAAGAGAGTGTTTCTGTCCTTGACTCAGGCTTTTCTAGTGATTTGCTCCAGGCTGTAGCTGTGCTGTTTACATATATCCACCATTGCTTTTAGCATATTATCTTCTTGCTTCAGTTTTTCCCTCATGTCTCATGGTTTCACACTTTTCATTCTTCTCTTCGCATAAACTGAATAAAAGTTGCTGACATTGCGTCTAGTACTGACGACATTCTTTGTTTTACTATCTTATGCTTCTATGAGCCTGTAGAAAAGTTAATTTGAGGTGCAACTTCTATATACGCTTCATTTAAACTTTCTGTATCGGTGTCCTGCCATGAATAGAAAAAAATAAAATTGAATGAAAGAGGATGGAAGGCAACGTGGGCTGAAAACTTATATAAATGGACATACTTTCTCATTTAAATTATTGTTTAGGAGGGAGTAGGAGTGTAGAATTAGACTTCTGATAACTTTGTTTCTAGAAAGTGACGTACTAAAGAAAATTTTGGTGCATTAATATATATAATTTGGACTTCTGGTAAGCTAAAAGTAATCTAGCAAATTTTAGTGCAGTAATAAATAAAAACGTATAGGTTGTAAATACATTAGGAGGTGTAAACTATAGTGATGGGAATGACAGCAAAACGACAAAACATCAATGGCATCAAGAAGAATTTTAAAATGTTGAGAATTTAGGTGAGTTTTTTTCTAAAGAAAATATGTAAAATGATGATGGCCGTGTTCATCATGTGTTTCTAATGTAAATTTTGAGAGTAATATTTAGCGTTTTGTACATTCATACTGGTTGTAATTTCATCTTTGGAATCTGAGGTCTAGTATTGTGTTGTATAAACAATTTGCAGCATCAAGTTTTGGAAATTATGTGCAATTTAATTTTTTTCCCTCATCATATTTATTGTTGGATACTTCCTTGGGAATTTTTTTTTTTTTTTATCCTGAAGAACTTGTTATATGTTATGTGGTGTTTGACAATCTATCTTATATATGGTCGTAATATAGCACAGACTAACTTATTGTGGCAGGCTAAGAATAATATATATAATTTAATTTCCAACCATGGTTTTCCAATTCCAGCTTTAGCTTTGCTGAGTTCTTAATATGACAATTTGCTAAAGGCTGTGGGATTGTTGCGAAGCTGATAAGAGCTAGGATTTTTTTATTTTAGTTTCTACCATAGTTTGTTGATTTAAGGACTCAATTGTGGCAAAGTACGGCTGATAAAGTTGATATCTAAAAGCCTTTTTATGCGGATTATTTTGAAATGTGGACTGCCCTCATAAACAAGACAGCAATCAAAATGTTTCTTAGGGAGAGGATATGTAAATAGGAGTGGCTCTCTCTCTCTCTCTCTCTGATGAACTTTGGAATATGCGATCTAGAATTTATGTAAATCAGAAGTAGGTTCATTATGGTGCTTCTTGGACAACAGCACTTGTATCACGTAAAATTATCTGGTTTAGAGGCTTCTAAATGTACATTCATATGAGGTTTATTGTTGCTAATGAATTATACCATGAGAATAACATTAGTCTTACTGTACTACTGGCTGTAAGCCATATTGGGTTGAATTGTTGGGATTTATCTTTAATTATTGATCAAATGAAGTCAGACGTGAACCAAATATCAACAAACAAATGATAACTGAGGTGATGCAGAACTAATGTAGAATGAAGATAGAGAAAGAGAGGGAAAGGAGAGAAGAATCAGAGAGAGATGCATAATCTAACATTTTGATCTCTTTTACCTTGGTTATAAGTTTCTTTCTCTAACCTGTTAGAATATGCCAAGTGAATACCTGCAACCTGAGCTCAAATTATGAGTTACCTATGCTGTTAAGTTGTTCCTTTACTTTATGTCTTACTTAGTGAATTGGAGATTACTGTTAAATGTTAAATTGAGCGAAAGGTTCCTTTTTTAGTAGTTTCATCTGTATTGTAGAACTTGTGTCTGTTGCTAGGAGTCTCATAAATACTATCAACGTTTTTATTCCAGCTTAGTGCTTAATAGTTATTTTTATTTTTGGTGAAATTTCTCTTTTTCTTTTTTTTTTTTACAATAGATCTTTTCGAAATTCGACCTATCTGTTTCCGGCAAAGCAGACGACTTAAAGGCTCAAAGTTCAGTGGAGAGGTTTACTCGGTTCTCTTTTTTAACGTGGTAAGGTTGTCAAGTGTACTGATTTATTTTGTGGCAACTGTTTCTTTGCATTGTTCGTAAATTGGCAATCGCATATTGGGAATTTATTAAAGTTTTAGATATTTTTTTCTAAGAACAAGCATGCTCCTGATTCTCAATGGTAGTTGTTAGGTTGGTTAGTTTATGATTCTCAAAGAAAAGGGTACTTGGGATTTTTTATCCATTAGGCAAAGTCTTAGGTACTGCTTATTAGGAATTTTTTTCTCTAGGTGTTAATAATACATTTGCACAGCTTAAAATTGTATACTTTTTCCTTAGTCGGAGAGTTAAGATATTGATGACTGGATTTGTAATAGCCGCTATGGCTCCAAATATTTTGTTTCAGATAACGTATGTTAGAGTAATCATTTAGTTTCACAAGAGAGTTAAAGAGTGCGTTGTTTTGCCTGAGAAATACTTTTAACAATAAAAAATTACACTGTAAACAGATAAGCTACCTGGAATGGATATTCTCAATTTTGTGATATCTAATGACGGGAATAGAATAGGAAAAAACAGGAATGATCTTCAGCCACAGTAATAAGGATGAGTTCTTTTTTTTTTTTTTTTTTTTTGATGAGGATAATATTTTACCATTAGCATCTTTGTTGTTATTCTATTTAAACGAAGTGGAAAATGAAAAGAAAACTAGATGCGCGATGGGAGATTTAGGCGGGTTTAAAATGCAACTTGATTCATCTTAAGGACGATGTGGCCGATGCCCTTGAACGTTTTGGTAAACCATCTTCACCTAGAGAGTATAAAACTACCCTTTTTGACCAGGCTTGTCTTTAGGACAATATGGCTGATTAATTGCCCTTGCTTAATAAATAGATCGGGTCGTTATCTTCTATTTGGGTTTAGTAATTGGGAGATATGAATAAGTAAGTGTTTAAAGCAATTTAGTACATGCTTACGTTTCACAAAAGCTTTGACTAAACTGTTTGGAATGCGGAACCCTGTTTTCTTGTGCTAACATTTTCTTGAAGCTCGGCTGCTGGTCTCTGCAAGGTGTTGATGACGAGGTCTTGAGTAGCGGATCCTTTCTAGCTGTGGAGTTGGATTTCTTATTTTTTTTCTTTTCATCCCCACTTCCACGGTTGATTTTTTTTTTTTCAATTTTCAATTTTATTTATTTATTTTTTGTTAACTTTTCTTGGGGCCTTTCTCGGCCGCTCGGTTTGGAAAGTTGTTGCAAGGCCCAAAGACAACTTTTGTTTTTGTTTTTGTTTTAAAATATCCTTTTCATCTTCTTGGGTTATAATCCGACTGTTAATAAAACATTGATATTCAATCTAAAAAGTATACTACATATTAAACCAGAACTTACAGCTTTGTAAATAGTAGGTTATAACCCCATGGATTGCTCTTTTGTTTTTACTTGTTGAGAATCCACCCTTTGCATGGTGAGAGCTTCAATAAATACAAATGATGTAATATAAAATGTTAATTTGGTTATACGAATGTAAATATTTATTGTTAGTGATATAATGACTCTTTTTCCTCTCTTCGTTTCATCTGGTTCTTATATTTTACCTCAATTCACTTTCTAGTGCAAAAATCCATTGTGGGGGTATATTGAATTTTACCTTTTTTCTTTTTTGTTTTTGGTTCTTTTTTATTGTTGAATGAGAATAGCCCAAGGCAATTTCTTGGTAAGACTCTGTCTTGCTTGTCAGATTTGTATTAAAATCACGTCCAAACCGTTAAAAATTGTATCCTAATAGTATTTGTTCCCATCAGAGAGAGACTCTTAAAGCATTACTTTCTCTTTTTTTTTAGAAGAACGATAGGGTGTTGCTACAGTAAACTATAAAGTTGTTATTGTGTAAGATATTCATGTATTATAATGTTTTCAACCAAAATTAATTTCTAATCAATAAATTTAACCACACTTCAAATAACACTTTCTAAACATACATACATACAATTGATGCTTTTTGCTTTTCAATCAATTCATGGGTTAAATTTTCAATGACTCCAGAGGTTGGACCATTTTTTCCTTTCATTATACCATCCTTGATAATTGTCGATTTGATACAGTAAAATTCCCTACTCCTATTGTTTGCCCTTTTGTGCACATGGTATTGGTTTTTTTTGTTGGTTGAATTCTCATAATTATAGGGTGTTTAACAAAATTAGTTAAAACTAACTTTTTAGTTAAAAACAATATAAAACTTTCACATATTATAATAAAAGAAAAAAAAAAAGTTACCATATTGTATAACTCTAAAACTCTCGTATACTATTTTTTCACTATTTTTTCAGACAGCTTGTAACGCAACACAAGCAGGTGCCAAGAAATACCATTGCATTTGGCAAAAGTTATTTATTTATTTTAGATATATAGTTACTTGTAATAAAAAATAATAAAGAAAGAAAGGGATTGCAGGGTCCCAAAAATAATTGCCGGTTAAAGACGTCCAGCTGTATCTGTTTGGTTTTCAAATTTCAAAATTTCATTTTAACCGCTTTAGACCTTGATGTGGCAGCCATCCAACGGTCAATTCCTTGGAAAACGAGTACTAATTTAAAACTGTAAATAGCCGTTATCGGCTATCCAAATTCCTACATATAAGGCTTTTGATTGTCTACAATATTCTCCGTTTTCTCTCATTTGCTTCCTCTTTCTCTCGCCTGTTTTTCTCATTTCGCTCTCTGCATCTCATCTCCTTTTTGCCTCCCTATCTTTCAGAAACAGGGAAAATGCGTGAAATCCTTCACATCCAGGGAGGCCAATGCGGCAACCAAATCGGAGCCAAGTTCTGGGAAGTCGTCTGCGCTGAGCACGGTATCGACCCAACAGGGCGTTTCCAAGGCGAATCCGATCTTCAGCTTGAGAGGATCAATGTCTACTACAACGAGGCCAGCACTGGCAGGTTCGTCCCTCGAGCCGTCCTCATGGATCTGGAGCCCGGGACCATGGACAGTGTTAGGTCTGGAACGTACGGCCCCATTTTCAGGCCGGACAACTTTGTTTTCGGTCAGTCTGGCGCAGGGAATAACTGGGCCAAGGGCCACTACACTGAAGGTGCTGAATTGATTGATTCTGTTCTCGATGTGGTTCGGAAAGAGGCCGAGAATTGCGACTGTTTGCAAGGTACATATGTAAAGTTAGTTCACAAAGCCCTTTTCTACTTTCTCTTCTTTTTTTTTTTAATTATTAATATTTTGGATCTTAATTTGTTGTCTTCTTTTTTGGTTTGGCAGGATTTCAGGTTTGCCATTCACTGGGAGGAGGAACTGGGTCTGGTATGGGAACGCTTCTGATTTCGAAGATCAGAGAAGAATACCCAGATAGGATGTTGATGACTTTCTCCGTCTTCCCATCTCCTAAAGTCTCCGACACTGTTGTGGAGCCTTACAATGCCACCTTATCCGTTCATCAGCTTGTTGAAAATGCGGACGAGTGTATGGTTCTCGACAATGAGGCTCTCTACGACATTTGCTTCAGAACTCTCAAACTTTCCACTCCCAGCTGTGAGTCCTTTTTCCTCTCCATCTCAATCTTTTTCTTCTCTTAAATCTATGAAATGAGTTTTTTTTTCATTTTTTTTTTTCATTTTTTTTCCTTTGTTGGCAGTTGGTGATTTGAACCACTTGATATCCGCAACGATGTCAGGAGTGACATGCTGCTTAAGATTCCCAGGCCAACTCAACTCCGATCTCCGAAAACTTGCAGTGAACCTCATCCCGTTCCCCCGCCTTCACTTCTTCATGGTGGGTTTTGCTCCCCTGACTTCACGAGGCTCGCAGCAGTACCGCGCTCTGACGGTTCCTGAGCTCACCCAGCAGATGTGGGACGCGAAGAACATGATGTGTGCAGCCGATCCCAGGCACGGCCGGTACCTGACTGCCTCTGCCATGTTCCGTGGCAAGATGAGCACCAAGGAAGTGGACGAGCAGATGTTGAATGTGCAGAACAAGAACTCTTCTTACTTTGTGGAGTGGATCCCTAACAATGTAAAGTCGACGGTCTGTGATATCCCGCCAACAGGGCTCAAGATGGCGTCGACTTTCATTGGGAATTCGACCTCGATACAGGAGATGTTTAGGCGGGTGAGCGAGCAATTCACGGCCATGTTTAGGAGGAAGGCTTTCTTGCATTGGTACACAGGAGAAGGGATGGATGAAATGGAGTTCACCGAGGCCGAGAGCAACATGAATGATCTGGTTGCGGAGTATCAGCAATATCAAGATGCCACGGCTGAGGAGGAAGAGTTTTATGAGGACGAGGAGGAGGGAAACTATGACCAGCAGATGTGAAAAAAAAAAAGAAAAAAAAAAAAAGCTACAAATGAGCATATGGGAATTGAGGGGAACTTTTGCCAAACAAGAGCATAGTTTTTTTGTTTGGTTAAAATCTCAACTTTCAGTTGTGGGTTTTGCAGAATATGAATGGAACTATGTTGAGTCAGTTTGCTGTGGTCTACTTCTACCTTTTTCTGTATTCTGATTATCTTCTACTTCCAGTAGTGAAATATGCTTCTCTTTCTTACAACATGCTCGTTGGATTGATTGAATAACATGTTTTCATATTATTACTGTCAAAGTAGAAGTGCCGTCAATGATTCATTTACTTCTTGAACAAAAAACAATGTATGTAAGCTAGGGAATAAAGAACAACATGTCGTTTTATGAAAAGTCAGTAATTTTGAACTCCCGACAAAGAGCATGTCGTTTATCTTTATGTCGCTTTCCCTTAAACGACCATAACACCAAACAAACGACAGAAAACTTGAAATACAAACCATAAATTCATGAACGACGACAGTCTATGTCTACTTTCGTTGCGTACATTGTAACGTCGTTAAACAGTTTAAACGACAGCAAAGTTTGCTGGATGAAAGAGTACCAAGAGGAAAAATTGTCAAACATGATCTTAAGAGGACTATATTGTGCTCCTCTAAAATGGATTGAAATCCTTGATCTAATTGTGGTCTTTTAAACAGTGTTTGTTGAGGGTGAGCTCGATGCTATCGTCGAGGAGATAAACTTTGGTGGTCGGCTAAACAGCTCGGCAGAGTTTTCAGAGAATAAACTACTGACCCCGACGACAGCGTGCACTTCGTCCAAGATGCTTCTCAGAGCCCCCGTGACTGCACCTCTGGCGGGTTGCCACCTCGGACTATGCACAAGCTCGGTTCGGGTGATTCTCATTCACAGAGTAGATTGCTACTTGCCACCACAGGCCAACAAACGGCGAATAATTCACCATCTAATGGAAACCAATCCATCGACGGGAAAAGTGACATTTGTCACCTATTGCTTGACACGCCTTGATGTGACACTCAGGTTATGGTTAAAACCCACTTAACACTCGATCTAAGTGGTAGTCTATAAATATGATGCATTTATTGCATTCTGATGAGAGAGACTCCTTCCCACCTAACAAGCTCCCATCCTCTGCCGAACAACCATGCCTTGAGCATCGGAGAACCATTGTTTGTCGACTGACATTTTTCTCCCACCTCCGAAGCATCCCTCCTCTTATTGCAGGTACGTCTGACCAGGCAGATGCGAGCCAGGAAGAGCCGAATACCGTACACAGCTGCACGTGGTGTTGATCTGACGCCAGACCACAATAAGCATCAATAGTGTTTGAAACCAATTTTATTATAACATATTATTTAAAAAACTTGTCATAGCATCTAATTGTTTTTTATATATTTTATTAAGCGATATGTAATAATATGGTTAATTAGGCATTATTTATGAAATAAAAAAATAATTAGAAGATTTGAGTCTCCTAAAAGGATCGCAAAATTATAGTTTATAGTTTAAGGGTTTGAGAAATCAATTAAAATTTATCGTCGAAACTTAAATAATATATATTTATAACATATGAAAATTTTATGCTGAAGTAAACTATAATAGCATATTGGGCGATTAAACTTGCTTTTTAACGGGCTTTCCAAACAAAATGTAAACCAAAGCAACCAGCAGCGGTTAGAAGAGAATGAGATCAAATTGAGTGGCGGAACAGGTAGAGTAGAGTGGGAAACCCAAAAAGCTTGAACTCAACGAAAATGGCGACCAGTCTCGCTCTCGCAAAGAGAGCATCGGCGGATCGGAGCTTAAGCTTTTTGAGGCTCTCATTGAACTTCCTTAGAGGCTTCAGCACTGCTTCTTCGCAAAACCCTAGCTCTTCTCCGTCGTCGGCCTCCAAGAAACCCAAGCGCAAGAAGAAGAAGAACCTCTTCGAGATCGCTCAGTTCTTGCCCAACTGGGGAATTGGCTACCACATGGCCAAAACTCACTGGACTGGCGTCTCTTACGAAATCACCAAGATCAATCTTTACAAGGTAATTTCTCATTTCTCTCTCTTCTGTTTTACGATTTTCTTTTTTCTCTTTTCTTTGTGCCAAACCAATATTAATTTAAGCTGATAATTTTTCTTGGTCAAGTCGGGGTTTTTGAGGGTTTAAGGTTTGTTTGCTCGATTGGGTTTTGTTGCAGGATGGCAGGCATGGCAAGGCCTGGGGAATCGTGCATAAAGATGGTCAGTAATCTCTTGTTTAATTAGATTATTTTCTTAATAGCTTTTTCCTGTGCATCATGTTGTGACTCAAAATTCTCGCAATAATTATATTTGAAATTATGGAAAAGGAAAATTCAAAGAAAAACAGATCCTTGTAAGACTTTCTGTTTATTGTTGGCAATGAAACAGACCCTCGTAGGATTTTCCGCTTCTAAAATGAGTTTTTCCGTTGTCCCATTTTAAGATTTCATGTCCTTGGATATTGTTCCACTTCCAGGAACTGTTATTCCTTTGGAACACTGCAGAGATGGACTAGCGAATAGTGATAAATTGAGCGTTTAAGCTAGGGAAGTAGCTTTCTTTGTCATTTTTGATCCAACTATCAATCAATGGTCAAGTGGTCATATGTAGCTGTGGCAGATTATGTAGAGTGAAATTTTATATTTTTTATGCATTGGTAAAGAAAATAGCTTGGAATGAAGCAAATTAATTATCACGTTTTAAATTTAAGTTGGATAGATTATAAAACAGTATTGGTAATATACAGCAGTAAAGTGCTTAAGATTTTACTGATTTTAGCACAATTGAATTATGAATATAATGCACATCGGATTGCCCTTAATTGGGTAATCAGAACGGTATTGTAATATGTTGGATACCTATCCAAGTGTGTTTTCGGTTGCTCCTTCGTTAACGGCCAAATGCATCTTAATTATAGGTGGAAATTTTAGAAAAGGGATTCCAACTTTTTTAACCTGCACATATCCTTTCTGATGGTTGTTAGATCTTTCTTTCTGAGCTGGTCATGAGAACAAATGAATAATCTTGATGCGTGGTTTGTCATTTATGTTGTGTGATGTCCTGGTATTGCTGAAACAACTAGAACGAGTTGTGTTTAGGATATCTGTTAACTCATTCTTCTCTTTGGTCTTTACACGAACATTGAGTTGGTGCATTTCAAATGGCATGCAGGCTTGCCACCTGTGGATGCACCAAAGAAAATAAGTGGAGTCCACAAGCGCTGTTGGAGGTACATTCCAAAGTTAACCAAATCAATAGGAAGTGAGTCGAGTGCGACTAAGCCGGCTGAAAAGGACGCTCAAGCAGCTTGATGCAATTGCTATAGTTCTCTATCGGTACCTTCTTGCATGGATTACTTGTCTTTCAGTAGCACACTTGAAGTGGTATATTGCATCCACCATTGTAGCATCTTACTTATCTGAAACTGGAGAATTTTGGCAATGAAACGGATGATTGGTTGAGATTAGAATAATTTTCTATGATTTTTCCTGTCTGTTTTGGGGCTCAATCCTGTTTTCTTATGGGAACTAGTGGACCTTCACAGAATTCGTTTGAAAAGAGTATTGAGGACGATTAGGAAATTTGGGAGTTAGAGGTTTTCTTTAAGATGTCCCTAGGTGATATCAAGGGAAGACATTTATGGTTCTTAAAAAATTAAAAAATCCTTTGTATAGTGGTAAAAATTAAGGTTTCTGCTAAATTTTTTGTAGCAAGGGGATTTACCAAATTCAAATTAGTAAATCTTATTATATACTTGTACAAGAAATTTTATGAACAAATGAATCTTTTACTGAAGAAAATGAAATGGTTGTTTGGTATACGATAAAGCGTACAGGTACGACTCCCACAATCGACTACTGTGAATAGGTTAAAGGTGTTGGAACTTATTCGTGTTGTCAATTAGTGGCCTGTTACAGGCAGGAGGCAATGGGAAATATGAACAAAAAAAAAAAAGGCTCGGCAATTGGGAGGGGAAATGCACTGCATTGACATTAACTAAAGTTTTAAACTAAAGTTCTAAATTTAAAAACTATAATACGTGGGAGTTTTACATTAGTTTTACTATAGGGGCGATTAGTTTTACTATAGGGGCGGTAACTTTCTCCATGATGTTCGTTCTCTAAAAAAAAAAATAAAAATTACTCTCCATCCTCCATCTTTTCTTGGCCGGTCTATCTCTCACGCTTGGTCGGTTCATGTATATGCTTTGATGAACTATCAAACATCATAGAAAGAAGCAAAAGAGAAAAAAGCAACGACACTGACGACCAAAAACGTACAGGAAAAAAAAAAAGGAGAGAGAGCAGAGGATAACAAGGAGAAACGGAAAAGAAGAAAGAGATGGCTGATACAAGGAGACTACTGATTAGGAGACACGGTAACAGCAACAACTTTGACACTCATTTCGCATGCACACTCCTTTTTCACTACCCACCCTTTTTTCCCTTCTCTTTCTCTCTGTGAGTCCCACAAGTCACTGCAAACCCCACCAACAAAAAAAGGGAAAAGAAAAGAAAAGAAAACAAGAAATCATCATTGTTTTTATTTGGCTGTTTGTTTTTGGAAAAAATTGGAAATGAACATTTTGAGAAATGTATGAGGATTGTTTTGTAATTGTGTTTGATTGTATACGGTAGTGTGTTTTATAAAAGAAAACATTTTTTAATAAAAAATTATTGATGTAAATATTACTAAATGTATATCTAAAATACAGATTAATATTAATTAATAATACTAATTATAACTAAAAAATTGCTAAAAAGTTGAAAAAAAATGTTTTGGTTGAACGAGAGAGCTTGGAGTCGTTGTCGGAGGGGCCTACATCGCCGAAGCCGAGAGGAGTCAAGGGTTGCTAGGATGATGGCAGCGAGGGTCGATGGGTGGGCGACGATGCACAAAGATCTGCTATAGTGGGCCTTGAAAGTGGTTGCTGGGGTGGGAGATCTCAGGGCTGGTTACTGGGTTCGCCGACGATTATGGGGTCGTGGGATTGTTGGGCTTTGGGTTGCCGATCTCCTGTTGGGTTGGTCGCTGGGTTTGCCAATGAGGATGGGGTCGTTGGGCTGTGGGTCACCCACGAGGGCTCGAGTACCTGGGATGGCGGCATGTTTGTCGTGTAATGACTGAGAAAATTCCATTAATAAAACCTAATATTTAATTGAGTTTTATTAATGAATTTACTCTTAAAAATTGTAAATTTTTGTAAAAATTATGATAAAGTATGAAGGAGCGGTATTGATTGCAAATTTGATGGCAATTGTGATGCAATTAAAACCTAATATTTAATTGAGTTTTATTAATGAATTTACTCTTAAAAATTGTAAATTTTTGTAAAAATTATGATAAAGTATGAATGAGCAGTATTGATTGCAAATTTGATGGCAATTGTGATGCAATGTTGGATATGGTAAAATACAGATTTTATGAGTTTAATTACTCAGGAATTTGTAATATCTATAAAATGAATTTTATATCACGATTAATTGTAAAATTGTGATATAAATAAATGGGAGATTAGAATGTAAATTGGACAGAGAGGTTGTCCAAACCCTAACCTGGGGTAGGAAGGAGGCCGGAGCAGTAGAAGAATATTGCTAAGTGAAAACGCATATACGAAAAATGTCATGATTGGCCTCCAAAAGTGAACGAAAAGTAAGTTGAATATTTTTATACAGTTTAAGGATAGAAAATACACTGATTTGACCACGACAGTGTAAGAAAAATACTGCGTGATAAAAAATTATACTGTACAAATTTTTGGGCCCCACAAAGTGGACACCCAACCGAATTTGATTGGGCCACCAAGCTTAGAAATGTGGCCCAATATCATGATGACACCTAGGGTATACTCATGGGTTACCGTGAGTTATCAAGTGGATAAGGAAGCATTTATGGCAAAGTTATCACAAATTTTCCATTTCTTTCTTTCCTCCCATGTTTCGGCAGCCATTGATGAAGCTCTCAAAAAATTTTCTCAACCTCACACTTTGCAAAAATATCCCCAAAACAAGTTTTTGAAGCAAGCTCAAGGATTTTTCACAAGATTTAGGGTAAAATCCCAAACTTTTTAGCAAGGTTTCAAGGGATTTTTCATGGGTTAACGGGGAAATTAATTCATGGTGCTTTTGCATGAAAATGAAGCCTAAGAAGGAGTTCAAGGAGCCTTAGAAGGATAAAAATCAAAAGAGTGTTATTTGGGTAAGTTTTGAGTTTTAAAGTTTGCAAATTTTGTAATTTTTATTTTGATTTTTATTGCTTTGAACCTATGTGGGTTCTTGAGCATATATTTGATGAAATTTCATGGATATGAGATGCATGGTATGATTGAAGTTATGAAATTTTGGTTTATGATGCAAAAAGGGTAGTTTTTGTAAAAGTCATATTGTTGTAATTTTGATGTTAGACTTTGCAAAAATGATGTTTGAACATGAGAATGATTCAAACAAAGGATGGAACGGTTTCTATAGGGGTAGATTTATAGTTTTAAAACAGATTTTCACAAAAATATCCTAAGACTAAATTGAAAGAAAAAGTTTTCCCTCAGAAGATTTTAAAAAAGCCCAAAAACACCCCTGTACAGTGAAATTTTGGGAAAAGTTAAAACACTAAAGTTATAGATCTCGACGAAAATGTTAGGCAACGCGGGTGGTTCGTCGAAAAACTCAATCATTTGTGAGATTTTGATTTTTCAAAGAATTTACGAAATTGTGAAAAAATGTTAAAATGGCAAAAACGTCATTTTTCAAAATGATTTAAGGTATGGTACTTTGAGTAAAAATATTCTTTTTGAAAAATAGGACGTTTTCATATAAAGAGATAAATTTTAGTCCCGGGGGTAAAATCGTCAAAATTTTTAGTTCAGGGACTAAACCGTAAAGTTTTATGAAAATAGGGTATAAATGAGAAATAAGAAGATATGACCCACTAGGGTGTTATTTTAAAATTAGTATGTGGTTATTTTTGTTAAAATAACGAAATCGAGCTCGTGTAGGTCAATAGGCTCACGGATGACAAAATCGTCATTTTTGCCCGAATAACCCGAATCGCTTTGAAATGTTTTCAATAAAATAAGAAGATGATTAGAAAGATTACCGCCCTTCGTAAGTGACGATAGGGAAAAGTTATATAGAAATAAGGAAACCAGTGGGTTTAAAGTTGTAAACAGTTATGCAACTCAATATATTGATTTACGAATGTTTTGCGTTAAAATAAAATAGAATATCGGCTAATGGCTTTGAAATTGGCCAACAGGATCCTAGAAGTCTAGGACAAAGGAAAATAAGGTCAATTTATGCGACACACGAAATCAAGTAAGTACCCTTCCCGCCTACAGTATAAAAATGTAAGTATAGGATGTTTGTATATGTACACCTGAGTATATATTACGGTGTAAACTTGTGTGTTTGTTATGAGATGAATACCTAAGAGGTACAGTATGGATACCTATGAATATACGATTAAAATACCTGAGTGTATAATATATTATGTATTAGCATGTACCGTGTGTACAATGATGAATACTTATGTGTATTAAATGTTACGTACCCGTGTGTAAAATGATGAATACATGTGTGTGTATAAAGTAAGTACTTGTGTGTATTATGCTACGCAACGAATTTATGTGTCATGGATAACATGTGAATATCACATCATGCATAGTATGTCAACCATAATAAATGAACTGGTAAATATGTCACCAGAAATTAAGAAAAGTGTCGTATCGACTCCTAACTCAAGGAGAGTTTAAAGGATATAATATGGTCACGGCGTTACGTAGACCTAAATGAAATTGCGCAATGGTACGAACACTTGGGCCCTAGTAAAGATAAAAAATGATTAAGATAAGGAAAGTTTATAAAAAAGCATAATTGACTCATGTATTTATTTAAATGTCCATGTGGGATTTATGGGACTTACTGGGCGTTAGCTCATTAAGTATTTCATGCTGTAGGTATTTCGACGAGAAGGTCAGAATAAATCTTAATGATGATCTGGCGGACAGATGATGTGTACAGACTAGGTATGGTTTTCACCGCGGTATGTTTCCGCTGTATTGTATTTTAAGATATTTTGAAAGTAATGTTTGATAAACTATATTGCAAAGGAAATGTAATTATGTAAATACAAGTATATGTTTGTATTTCAGAAGTTGTTAGACCAGTATATGTAAAGTATCTATTAAAAAAGAAAAAAAATATCTTAAATTTTTGCCCTAAAGTAAGTAAGAAAGTTTTATCACAGCTCGAAAAGGCGAGTTGTGACATGTGGACAGGGGGTTGAGGTCATGGAGAGGCAAGGAGATTGTGGGAGCTTCGACAGCGGCATTGGGCTGTGGGTTGGGTTCGTCAGTGTTGGGATGGAGCCGGGGCCACTGGGTTAGGTTCATCGGCAACGACTAAGGGCTCTAGGATAGCAGCAGGTTTTTTCCGGTGAGAGCTAGGTCGTGGGAAACAAAGGAGATCATGGGAGGAGGTGAGAGAGGGTGAGAAAATGTTGAAAACAAGTTTTTTTTTTTTTTTTTTAAGTTTTAGAGGTTTTTTGTGGATGTTTTCAAAATCATTTTTAAACTGTTTTGAACCAAAATTTTAACCAAACACAATTTTTAAATTCTTTTCATTTTTGATATTTAAAAAAATGAGAAAAAACTTCCTACAAACAATACCAAACACCCCAGTAGTTTTTCATCCTTGAAAAACAACCCTGCCCCCACAGTTTTCCCCGTTACTAGCTCCCCTCATGCGCTCAAAACTGTAGTTTTCTTGCCCTTCCTTTTTGTCGACGCCGCTCCATAACAGACACCCGTGGTAAATTAATATATATATATATAGAGAGAGAGAGAGAGAGAGATTAGTGATATCTGAGAAAAAGAGTGAAAACAACAAACAAACACCACCAAACTCCTGACCCCACCACCAACATCACCTCCTTAACTTGTTTCTTTCTTCTTCTTCTTTTTTTTCCTTTCCTGTTCTTTTTTTTTTTTTAACTATGAATATGAATTCCAAGTCTCAAGCTTGAATAATCCTTTGAAAATTGAAGCCCACTAAAGGTCGAACCTTGATGATCTCTGTCTCTGAGCTGCTGCTTTCACATGCTTGTTCTTCTTCTTCTTTTCTTCTCGTGACCAATATTCCATGACATTATATCTCCTACAGGTTTCTTGTTCTAGAAATGTCGTCAGCTGTACTTGAGACGACCCGCCATTCTAATGACAGAAGAGGACTTGAAGAAGAAGAAGAAGACGAAGATTCCGAAGAGCAATACTCTTGGTTGGACCTTCAAAGGGAGTCCTCCGAAGCTGAATCGGAGGAATGTTCGTCGGATGTGGATTTGGAGTGTGGGGTCCTGGAGTTGGAGATGAAAGTGCATTCACATTTTGGTGATAACAATGGCAAGGTTATTGAGAGAGATTGCAGAATTTGCCACTTGGGTTTGGAGTGTGGTGTTCCCATTCAGCTGGGTTGTTCTTGCAAAGGTGATTTGGGTTCTTCCCACAAGCAGTGTGCCGAGACTTGGTTCAAGATCAAGGGTGACACGTGAGTTCTTCTCTCTCTCTCTCTCTCTCTCTCTTCAGATTTTTTTGGTTATTTTCTACCCTTTTTGTATCATCAGAATACCCAATTTTGGTTAGTGCAAGCAAACTTTTTTTTTTTTTTTATTAAAGAGTGAGTTTTTAGGTGTGTTGGGCTTTCTATGAAATTGTGAATATAGCTACTGCTATTGTACGTTTGTTCTGTTTTTGGTCTAAGAAAGCATAGAAAATGAAGGAAAATAGTTTCAAGTACCATGATAGAATCACTAATAAAAACGTTTGTTCTGTTTTTGAGTCATATGTTCTCTCACCAGTAGTTTTGATAATTAATAAAATATTAATTACTGACTTGATCCAGCACTAGAGACTGACTTCTGATAAAAATTATTTTTAGAAATAAATGAATAAAAATTCCACCTCTCTCTTAAAAACGTTGCCCTTTTTATTGAATTGGTGACGAATGTGTTGGCATAGCATTTTTGACATTTGTAAGTAGTGAAACCAAGCTACCAATTGATCATTTCTGTGTAAACACTTTTAGGCAAAAAAAAAAAAAGATGTAAACATAATATTTATTTCTTTCAACACTCTTTTCACCTTATTTTCTTCATCTTTTTTTTTTTTATTCTATAAAATTTTCCCCTTGTCTCAGTGAGATCATGTATTTGCTTAGAGTTTCTAATGTACATACAATTCATATTTATTCTGTATTCTGTTCATTGCTTGCTATTTCCAGAACCTGCGAGATCTGTGGTGTCACCGCAGTCAACATTGCTGGCGAGCGGGCAAGTGAGGCAAATGCCACTACCGTCACGGCTCCATCAGCACCGACAGCTCCCGTGATCCTTGTGGAGACCATTTGGCATGGCCGCCGGATAATGAACTTCCTTCTTGCCTGCATGATTCTTGCCTTCATTACATCTTGGCTCTTTCACTTCAAGATACTTTAATGAATCCGGGCATTTTGGAGTGTTGTGGCTGCAGCTTGTGTGTACTCATACCTACTTTCTCGTACAATCTTGCTTTGAGTTCGTTTCTACTCTGTTGTAGTCTACGGTAGAGAACTTCCTAATTCAACTGCGTCAATGCAATATGTTACGAGTTGAGATGATTTTCAGTTGGTAGGGCTCAAAATTTCCCCATTTTCATTTTCAAGATTTTCCATTGCAAGAAATAATCTCATGGTGGGCCAATGGTCTGCATGACAAGCATTAATAATGTCGGTAAATTGGATTCTTCGAAAAGGGATAGAGAAACAGAGTGTGGCACTCAGTTGGCTTATCTGATTTGATTGAAAGAGATAATGGCAGGACTAATATATAAATGGACACATTATTTAATAAAACAGACGGAAGCCGAATACAACGCATAAATAGACCGGCGAGAGCGAAATGCAACGCATAAATAGATTGGCAAGGTCACTGACTGTCGGTTTTGATAAATAGATTTAAATTACTGATTTAATTTAAATTAGTATAATTTAAATTAATATTTAAGTAGTGATTTAAATTATTATTTGAATTAATGTTTAGATGTGTATTAAAGTTTTAATCTAAATATAAAATAAAATTAAAACATGTGTTTGAAAAGATAGTAAAAATAGTTTTTGATTTATTAATAAATTTAATAAAATCTTAATCTTAATGATCCTAAAAAATATGCAATATGAATATTAATTTATTCCTCTCTTAACTAAAAACATAATGAAAACAATAATCTAAATTAGATATCAAATGAAAAAATAATAATTTTTTTCTTTAAATATAAGAGAGAATTTTAATTTTTACTGTAGTAAAAATATCCAAGTATCAACAGTTTTGAGGAGTCAAAACTCTAAAAACTTAGATTCTTGATACTCAAAGGATTTAAATTTTTAGGGAAACAAACAGTATCTAAAAAATTCTTAATACTTAAATCTAAATTTGAGCCTTTTGAGTACAAAAAGTACTCAACACAAAAAACCCTTAGGTGACCCTGACTGGACAATTGCTGACCGAAAGAGAATCAATAGGCACTTAAATACCATAAGTACACTTCACTCCGCCAACGGAGCAAGAATCCAAATACGAAGTTTGGCACTACTACTCTCTTGGAGGAGAAACAGATTATGAACACGACTATAAATTTGGCAAACGGGCAGAGCAACCAAAACCCAGTTGCTGGAAAAGAAAATTAAGGAATAGGAAGTAAAAAGGAAAAGCTTTTGCACATAAGAAGTCGGAACCCTTGATTCTTCTACACAAATCAATAGTATTGTATCACGCAATCGTATTGACTACATTTACCCTCAAAACTAACAAATGTAATGATTTAAGAACCTAGTCAATATTCATGTCTTTCACGGGCTGGCTTATTTTAAAGTCAACCACAGCCTTGTCAAAAGTGCTCCTCACATGCTGGCACATCAGCATTAGATCCTGGCATGCGTCTTTCAATACATCTGCTGCCGGATCACCTGTAGAAGGCCATGCAAGAACCAAAAAATGGAAAGAGTCAAATCACAAGCATTAGCCACTCCAACACTTCATTACCACCAAATGAGAGGAACAAAAAACAAGTAGCAGCCTAAAAACAGAAAGAATGTTTTGAAGCGTGGTTGAGAACAACTGTAGTTGAACTATAGAAGTAAATTGAGCCTACTCTGAATTGAATTGAATAAGCTACAGCGTAAACAAGGCCTGTAGATAATTGGCTAGACTGAATTTCAAATGCTGTATGGAGATGCATATGCTCTAAAAGGCTACTTTTGGATGGTCCATAGTTATAATCCAATGCTACTAATGTCAGTAAAGAATCATATTGCTTCTTTACAAGAGCATCTCTTATTAGAACTAACAGGTTGAGAATGCTTGTATAAACTATAATTATGCTGCTGTTGCTTTAGGAATGATGCATCAAAAGATGTCTCACTCAATTACTAGCCCGCACAAAGCTCGACTCTAATTTCCATTTTGATAACCAAGAGTGACAGCAAATACACAAGAACTAGATATCAAACTGTGAATAATAGAAAAATGGAACCTAGTGGATGAATATCACACTATTGAAGTGTTAAAAAAAGGCACATTTGTAGAGCACCCTTCTTATATGTCAAAGGAAATATTACAAAATAAGCTCTAAGTGTTGAAATATCAAGAAGCAGAGTCTCTAGAACAACGATCACCGTGATCCCTCGTATATGTTGCGAAAGGCAGATAGTGTGTACCTGTTGTCTGGATTCTAATATTAACTTTATTGTCTGAAGGATGAGGAATGCTGTATCCGCTGAATGTAACCCTGGGACTGCAATGATATATAGAAACACAACTAGTTTAGGATCCTACTGGACGCAAACTTCCTTGGAAAGTAACATTTTCTTTAAAAAAATTATAATGTTGTGATAAAAGTGAAGCAAATTTATTAAACTAGCTCACCACCAGATCAACCAGATCAAAAGATGGCACAAGATTACAACCTGCTCCATGCTTCACGTACACAATAAATTAACTTCAGAAGTAACTGAAAAATTCAGTTCAATGTCTCGTTGCTAAGGATTAGAAAATAAAATGGCAGAGTGTCAAAATCGTAAAATATATTAGTCTATCAGGTTGCAGGAAATTCAGTCCCCCAAATCCCTTGTAATTCTTTTCTAAGGCTTAAACTAAAACGAACATGGAATCAATAATCTTTCCTCTGTGACGGTTGGTCCTCAGTTTTAAGCTATGCTCAAATTTATCTATCTACCTTAGATAGAGAGTAGCATCACAGTTACAATAGAATTTAAAGAGGGTCATTAAGTTAACCATCTATAAGTAGCCAAGTCAATGTAAAACAAAGGAAAATTAGATAAGAAACATTTTACACACAAGAGAAGAGGACTTACTCCTGATTCAAAGAGAATCTGACAGCGTTCGCAAGGGTATGATCCTCATCTGTCAAAGAAAACGTTGACTTAGTGTGATCTGAGAATGACCCGTGTTCCATTACTCCAGGAACCTCTGAAAAACAATAAAAAATAATTTAAAAAAATCCAAACCTAACAACAAATTCCACAACATAGCAAACTTCACATACAAATTCCACATTCCAGCCAAAAAAGATACAATTTCCGCAGAAATCGTAATTGTAATAACATAATTTTTGTGTAGCTATGCTTCAATTAAAGAGCATATTTTTCGTTTTGAACAACATTCCGTTCGGTTCATAAGAGCGAAATGCTGTAGAAACTCCCAACTTTTAGCGCAGCTAAGTTACCTCAAAGCCAAGTCCACAAAAAAAAAAAAAAAAAAGACATGCTTTTTACCATAATTTTCTCAGTAACCAAACGAACCCATAACAAAAAATAAGCTTCAGACCAGCCATTGATCGACAGATTTAACATCAAAAATTCAAATTTATTTACATAAATCAACTTTTAGTGCATCTACTTTTATGCCTATGTGAGAGAGCGAGAGAGTGAGAGAGCGTACCAGAAGAACCAAGGGCAAAGGAAAGAGAGCGCCAGCGAAGACCGCCAATGAAGCGTGAAGCAGAGTGATTTATTAGTTGGCAATTAGGGAAACAGCGAAATCACACTTTAGTCCTCCATGGGAAAACGTGGCATCTTTTGATTGGTCATAGATAAAAAGCGTTGGTAGAAGAAACACACTGTAGACTCCTCCTTAAAACCCTAAATTCGCGTATCACGCCTACTAGGGTTTTCGTTATTCTTCAGTTTGGACATTGGCCATACAATAAGCTTACTTCGAGCACTCGAACGTCCCAAATTGTAAGCAATTATTGATGATTTTCTTTGGAGTTGAATTGAAAAGAGTTCGTATTTAATCGTTTTGATTCTCTTATCAGGTTGTAGTTCTATGGCTGCCAACCAAAATGCCCCGTCGTCCTTGGAAAAGGAACAGGTTTGCACTTCCCTTTTCTTGATTCTGAAAATTAATTTGAGTACTAGGAGTTTTTCTTGGGTATTTCGTCGTTTAGGGTTCTTGGAATAACAGAGATTTGAGGCCTGTGAAATTATTCATAAACAATTAGCATTTAGTCATGTAACTTTTGAAAAGATTAATGTGGTGTTTTTTCATGCACCTTGTGATATAAAGTTTGTGATTTTTAATTTTTTAATTTTTTTTGGGGGTAAATCTGCAGATCTTTGGTATGGCAGAGAAAGAGATGGAGTACAGAGTCGAATTGTTTAACAAGTACGTTTTTTTTAAATTTTTTTTGTTTTTATTTGAGCTTAATTCTACGGTATAGTAGAAGTGTGGCACTGTTTTCTTGTCATGGTGTGAAGATCTCATATTATAGACCTCTTGCTTTTATATGATTTCACAATGAAGATTGATTTTTTTGACCTTAGTGATTTCACAATGAAGATTGCATAGGAAACATTCAACATGTTTAGGATTTCCTACTCTGAATTCCAATCAGTTTTAACATATCTATGTTAATGGGATCATGAAAATTAATCTTTCTACCTTTTGTTAGACCAAGCAAATCTTTTAACGCCTTAAATGTCAAATATTTTTTATTTTTTTTCTTCAGTAATAATGTAGTTTCTATCTTTCATTTATTTGATTTCAATTATAATTGTTGATTCATTTATCTGTCTCTCTTTTGGCTCAGGCTTACCCACACGTGTTTTAATAAGTGTGTTGATAAAAAGTAGGTGAACTTCTCTTTCCCTAAAAATCTTTTGAAAAGGTTTATTAGGCTTTTTTGAGCTTTCTATTCTGTTCACATGTCGATTATATTTGTTTTTAGGTACAAGGAGTCGGAGCTAAATATGGGCGAAAACAGCTGCATTGACCGTTGTGTCTCGAAGTATTGGCATGTAAGAGTTTCCATACAATCTTATCACCATGATACGTATATTCAAATTGGATTAGAATAAGTGGAATCTCGTTGCCGTTGTTCGTCCAGTAAACTTGTGAAACATTTCATTTATGTTTCCCTGTTATTGTGTTTGTGGTGCAATTTTTGCAAGATCTCCTTTTAACCAAATTATAGGACTGCTAGTGTTGAAGTTCTTAAAAGTAAACCTAAAGACTTAGAACTACGTTAGACATAATGTGTTATTGTCCTTAAATTGTTTTCCATGCTGTATTTTATCTAATGTTGACGTTTTCATGATGTGCGATTATAGCGTTCAATGTTTGTTAACGAAATGTTGACACTGATGTTGCTGTCAGTTTAATTGAGAAATGAGAATAATTTGCAATGGAGTTGAAAATTTTCTAGTCTAGGTCGATTGGATCTTTCTTGAAACAGCTTAGTTGGTTATAAATTGCAACCTTTCTCAAGAGTTAACTATTTAAAAAAATTTTAAGTTGATTCGTCTGCTAGTTCTATGTTGGCGCTCTGACATGACGATATGTTCTGAATTTGAGATTTTTAATGTAGAGTAATCAGAAGGATCATTTTTTTCTTCAGGTGACTAATTTAGTTGGCCAGCTGCTTGGTTCTGGTCGACCAGGAATGTGAAAGAATCTGCCTGCTTTGATTTTCATCCATAGATACAGCGTTGAGTTTGGCACCTGGTGATGCTCGAGATTGTAATTCACTTTTTGTGCGTTTTTGTTACTTTCTGAACTGTTAATCAAATGATTTTTATCTTGATGTCTAAAAAGGAATTGGTGGCAGTTTTTAATGTTTGCTGCCATAATAATATTGAGCAATTCATGAGGAAGATTTCTCCTCTAATAAATTTACTAATATTTTAGTTGTTCTACTTCTCTTATCTCATGCTGCATTGCAAAAGCCCCCTTTATATTTACCGCAAAAAGGAATTTGGGTAAGCACTTTAAGATATTTTTCAACATTGTACAACCCGGATTTGTTTTTGTTAATAATTCAGTCTGAAAAAATTGTATGGCTTGTTGATAAACTCAGAGCAATTCTTAGGTTTAAAGAAGCGCATCAGTTAGAAGAAAGTAGAAGAATTGAAGGAAAGACTGATATTATTTATTGAATTAAAAATGAATTCTAGCGCACATACAAGAATTCCCTAGAACAAAAGTGCTTCGAATTGGCTCTCCCCTTGCTTAGCTAGGCCAAGACTGTGATAACGCTTTTGATTCTCTGAAAAACACCTTGCACAAAAACCAATACACTTGTAGCGATTGGTAAAAATTTATACAAGCACTTTGCACAAAAAGCTATGTACTTTTTAAATTATTTTTAAAAAGTTAAAATTTATACTTTCTGATTCTAGCTCTATCGCTTCTACAAGGAGCGCAGCAATCCCAAACACACCCTAATAAGACTCCTCCCAGTTCACTAATGAATCCCAAATACCCTTATCACTCTTTTTCCATCCGTTTTATTCACATAACCGCAACAAAGAAGCTAACAAACAAATTTCTAACAAACTCAGCAACTTGCTATCTTCAGTCTCTTGCTTACATTTCAGTACACACTAACCCACACCAACCTATAACGTTTATTCTTTCTAACGTACACTTGCCTTTTAAAAGGCTTATTGCAAGCCGGTTTTGTAAGGGACAGTTCTACCCAGTGGATTTGTAACACTTCTTGGAAGAAGCTGTTGCAAGTACACGAGGAGCAATCGAGTTATATGACCCGGTCTTCCAGTGATAGTCTCTCCTTTCATGATTTTCTTTTTCCTATTAGTTTCCTTTTATGCTACCTTTATTTTTCCATTATTATTATTTAAAATTACGTTTCACTGCCCCTGCTAAGACGAGAGGATCCTTACACGCATTCCGAGACCATTGAACATCTCAAAACACTGGAGTCTAATCGTAATCTGTGATTTGAACTGGAAAATTTGATCCAGTGGACATATTCTATGATGCCAAACGCACAATTTATATGACTATAATAGCAATGCTACTTCACGAATGGCCGAGGATAGAACCAAAGAGATGGGCAGCATTCACCACTACAGAAGCTGCACAAATCAGGACAAGTGAAAGCTACACCAAGACCAACACGTCCACTGTTACAACTAATTCTTTTGGCGCTGCAAATACTCAAATGTAAAAGGAATGAACAAACCTACATACAAGTTTAATAGACGTAAAACAAAAAACAAAAAAAGGGGGGGGGGGGGGGGGGGGAAGGGGGGAAAGAGGAGTGGGGAAAAAGAAAGAAAAAAAGAAAAAGAAAAACTATACATTTTCAATCCCTACTTCTTCTGGCTTCCAACGATGCACCATCGTTAAGGGTTTCCTGCGCATCAGCTTCCATCCCCAGGCTCTTCAAGGCAGCCGCCTGAAGATAGAAGGCAGTTGGCCACTCTGGGTTTATCACTTGGGCTTGCATAGCATCTCCAAGAGCTTCTTGAGACATGTCATTCATCAAGTAACACAAGCAGCGCCTTGCAAAAGCGGTCGGAGATATCATGGTCCCACCATCGATGAACTGCACAAGGAAGAAGGAAGAGTTCGTGTTAGTGAAACACGATCCACTGTTTCTCGATGTTTGTGTTTCAAGGAACTTCTACTTCTACTTGTAGAGAGGAAAGTTATTCTTCCAATAGCACTCATGAGAGAGCAATTTATTTTAACTGTATATAAAATAATTAAAGATTCCTATATTACTTTAGAAAAAAGACTAGCCTTCGTATAAGATTCAATTGCAGTATCAAAGTCTTTTGCTCGAAATGCAGAATCTCCACGCTTCTTAGCATTTAGCGTCTCTTGTATTTGATTTGTCCACATCTGGAATGAAAGCTGTAAACAAAGGAAATTCCATGGCGTGAACACATAAATTAGATATGTGGCAGAGATCAAGATACTGAAAGCATTTTACTAATACGGTCATAGCAGCCCTGGGCACTTGAAAGCGTTTTCAACTTTCTAAATCTAATATGTTATTTTTGGGTTTCTGTGTAGCGTTGGTTAGTATATCTTCAACATTGTTATTTACGTTTTCTCCTTTACTTTTTTGTACTATTTCCCTTTTATTCAGTTTTAGTTGCTCATTCTATTTATATTGAGTTCCTTTCGTTGAGGACAATAATTGTTCTTCCAGCGGTAAACAAAATATAGAATATGAAGATAACTGACCTCATTGGCAACTCCTTCGTCGTCCTTGTATCCAATGTTCTCCAATATTTCATGTATGGCGGTAAGATCCATTCTTGAGCAAGCTTCACCAAGAGGTGACAATGTAATTTGTTTTGCAGCCCCATTTCCGTGTGGAATACCCAACAAAACATGTGATGGAACCTGGTAGCAATGTATGGTTAGACAAAATAAGAATTCAAGGAAATCTACTTGGTGCACTAGTATAATCATCTTTGTTAATAGAGGCAAGAGAATTACTTGTGCAAATAGATATTGTGCATACCTCTGTTTCTTTTTGAAGAGGAGTAAGAGCAACCACAAGAGACTTGGCATTTGGTCGATCACGAGATTCGTATTGCAAACATCGTGAAGCTAACCGCACTAATTCAGTTCCATCATCATTTGAAAAGTCACCTTCCAAGCATGAGTCCATCAACATCGAAAAATTTTTTCCACGTATTAGGTCAAGTGCCTGCCACCAAGGAAACTCGCAAGGCTTTTAGCTTGAAATTAATCTGGTAATCTGACCATCATTAGCATCATCGACAAATAGATTAAGCATTTCAAGCAAGTTATTTATTACAAATGCTCTTTAGATAAGCCACAATCAAATAGCTGAACTGTCAGCAATTTGAAATAATCTACTTTTGGTGGTCTGTATTTCCTCTGGATGTCAAGAAAAATTTAATAAGCTACCAATCGCTCTAAATGTAGTTTTGTAAAGAAAAGAAAGCCTACATGGCTGGGTGGAATATGTTTTCCGCTTAACAGATCAAGCAACAGGGTGCCAAAGCTGTATACTACACTTTCTGGTGTCACTCTTCCTGCCAAGAATAAAAGAACAATTAAAAAGATCTAATTAGCCCAAAAAAAAAACTCAAAAATTCATGCTACACATTGAAAATTAAAGTCAAACGTGCTAAAGAAAAGAAAGCCAAAAGGAATTGTTCCAGCTTGAAATATGCCCAGAACTAAGTACACTTTAAGCTACTCAGAATAATGATGCATGGAAGAGGTGTCAACTTCTTTTTTTTTTTTTTTTTTAACTAGCTTTAGCATGAGAATAACACTTGGACCCTTTCCAACTATGATGAAATTCAATTTATTAGGTTACTCTTCAGTCTTCACAAAAGTTTTAAATTGTCCAACTTATCACAATATCCTGGATAATTGTGCAAAGTAACAATGATAAACATCATAAGATTGAACATTCCATTTTCTGCAGCTATGATGGAATTACCTGTCCTCAAGTATTCTGGAGGTGTGAAAGCTAAGTTGGTACTATAGCTCTTTCCGTCTCTACTATTCTTCATAAGGCCAAAGCAGGAGAGTCTAGGATTACCATTCTGTCAAGTTTTGCGCATTAGGAATTAGTCTATAAGAGGTAGCCAACAATTTGAAAAGGGCAAAATCTAAGATGGATTTAAAAAGCAAGCGTACCTGATCAAACAAGACTCGATAAGCATTAAGGTCATGATATAATGCTCGCCCCTTGCTGCTGCAATATTCCAACGCTTGCGCCAGATGCAAAGCCACTCGCAGCCTCATTGCCCATTTCATAGGTTGGTTCTCCCCTAAACCAATTCAGAATTAAAAGCAAAACTGAAAGTTAAGGGTCAATTATTTGCCTCCTATACAAAATAATTAATTCACGTGGTATGAAGAGAAAGGAGAGACAGGTTTTCATGTCCCCATTATCTAAAGCCTAAAAATTGCTTATGACCCCAGCATTAAATTTCATTTGATAAGAGCAAAAATGTACCAGAAATAGAACACCAAACTCTGAAAGCCATTCAAAACCTTACTAAAAGAGGCCATACACAATAATTGGGTCAATGGACTCTATCGTTCTCATAATAATTCTCGGCTCAATTTAATTCGGTTCCTCCTCAGTAACAAGAAGGTCAGCAACTACCCTAATTTTTCTCTTTTAATAACTTAAAAAAAAAGAAAAAGAAAACAACAACGTGTAAACGTAGAACAAGCAATTGGAAAGCTGAAACCAGAGAAGATCGGGAAAAGTGAGAGAAACAAGGGAAATTAACAAAGAGGAAAAATTTTTACATACAATGGAAAAGATGCTTAGAGAGAGTCTCATTGGGCATGAACTCGGCGACAAGGAGTCTCTCGTCGCCGTCGCAGCAAGATCCGATCAAATTCGCCAACCGCTCGCTGCGCAGCTGCCCCACCGCCTTGGCTTCCTCCTAAAACAAAGCCACGCAAAATACACACATTCATATAAATATAAGTGTGTATATACGTGTATATATGAAAGATAACTACTAACTAGAAAAAATTCGATACTTTTATTTATGAAAAGAAAATTAGGAATCAGAGGCAAGAAAAAGTAACGGACCAGGAATTGGCGAGCGTCGGGCCAAGCCGTCCTGTTGAAGCGCTTGACGGCAATCCAGTGGTCGTCGTCGAGTTTGCCTTTGTACACGACGTTCGGAGCTTTCTCTCCGTGCTCCGACACAATGTTCTCCGGCGAGAACCCCGACGTCGCCGCTCTCAGCTGCTCCAAGCTGAACTCCCGGAATCCAGGCAACGAGTCCTCATTTTTGCTGCCATTCTCTACAACAACAAAAAAAAAAAGGAGAAAGAGAGATAGTAAGCTGAAGTTTTCCCGAGAAAGTGACGGAAAAAGAGGTTCCTTCTTTTTAAGGAAAGAATGAAAAAGAACTCACCGAAGTCTGAAGAGTCGTCGAGACTGGATTTGAATTTAATTTGACAAGGAAAGAACCTAGAGCACCGAGCTCCCATGAATCAAGAAGCAAAAATGCGCTTTGCTTTTGCTTTTGCTTTTGCTTTAGCTTTCTCTCTCTTCTCCAAGAAAAGAGAAAAAAAAAAAAAAAAAGCTTCCTTTTTTATTATCTTTTTCTCAATTCAGTTTCTGGGAACCTAGAGGGGTTTAGGGAGAGAGAAAGAAGGAGGATGAAGATAGGGTAGAAATAGGAGGGAGAGAAGAGGAGGAAGAAGAAGAAGAAGATAAACAATAGGCAAGAATAACAACACCAACAATAAGCTCTGTAGAGAGAGAATGAGAGAGTCATTTGCTTTTTGCTTTGGTTGGGAAGCCAGAAAGTAAGAGAGAAAGAAAAAATTAAAATAAAACCTTTTTTTATTTTCTTTAAGAGGAGAAGAAAATTAAAAAAAAATAAAAACAGAAAATGAAGTTTTTGGATCCAAGGTTTTGCTGTTCGTTTCCATGTGTGAGTGCGTGTCTCCTCTACCAGATTTTCTTACCAGCTCATCATTCTATTTTTTATTCTATTTTTGTTTCAAAGGAATTATAAAATGTTAATTCCTGTCGAAAAGACATATATTAAGCTTCCATAATTTTAATTTTACAAGATGGGTCTTTTGTGGTGGAAATTTATATTAATAATGTATGTTTTAAAACAGTTAAAAACACGTAAGAAATTAAAGTTATAGAGACAAAAAGGTTATAAAAATAAACCTTATCAAAATTATTTTTTGTGTAGACCTATAACTTAAAAATAAATACTTATTTATAAGAATTAAATATTTATTTATAAGTATCTTTTTTTCGATTCATTTAGAGAAATTGGCCTATAAGATATTTTCTGTTGCTTAGGATTTTTATTTTCGGTTGTTCTAAAAAAAAAAATCTTCAAAACAGTTTTTTTTTTTTTCTTTTATAAAGCGTGTTAAAACAGTTTGGTTAAGTTTTGAGGTTTTGATTGCGGAAAAAGCATCGCTGTCATGGAGCTGGTCAAAACCAGTTAAAATTTGTCAAAAGCTACGTCTTGTTTAGTTTATTTGGTAAAGCTTTGTTTAATGGACGATAATTAATTTTCATCGTTTAAAATAACCTATGGTTACAAGCTCAACTTATATTGTTTCAATATTTTTTCCATTCTGTTTTCACATCAGAAATATTTGTTTCGTTTATATTTTACAATAGCTTATCATAATTCTGTGATAAAATATATATATATATATATATATATATAACCGAAAAGGTATTAAAAAAGTAAAAAAACAAAATTGACTTGAATGATAACTTAAATTCTTCACTTTTTAGTAAATTTGGGTGTAATTTTATCACTTTTCATAATAGAATTTGACGAACATTAAATGATTCAGACTATTTTTCCTATTTTGTTGTCCTAAATTCATTAATTCTTTGTGTTGATTAAGGTTGTGTTTGATAAAAGTGATCTAAAAAATTTTTTTAGTTAAAAATAAAATAAAACTGTTACATATTACAATAATAATTAAAAAATTACTACAATATAAAATTTTTATATATTTTAATAAAAATAATTCAAACCATCCAATCAAAAACTTTAAAATAATTTTTTTTTATTATAGGAACCAACAGTTTGTTTCATTAATTATTAGTAGGATTGCAAAAGGATGAGATACTAGTTTTGTGGGCCGCCTGTCGGTTATGACTATTCTCAAGCGTATAAAAGAATCAAACATCAAGGGGTGCATAGAAGGCCCAGGCTGAATAATTAGTCCATAAATACGGTGAAAATGAAAAGTTGTCTTAGACTGTATCTTTAGTCTATCCCCATTATCCTCGTCTAGAACAACAAATCTGATGTATATATAGTGTTTGATGATGCGAGTTAAAATTAAAATTTTTAATTATTATAATGTAAAAGTCTTATAGATATAGTATCAAAAAATTATATATTATGAGAACGGAGATAAGAAGGGCATCAAATAATCTCTTTTTATAATCAAAATAAATAAATGAATTAATTAAAGTTATCTTGTTAGGACATCTTATTGATACTCCTCATAAGATGGATGTTGCATTCAACCTGATCTAAATCATATTGACCAACTTTTCCAGCTCACTTCTGCCAGCATAATCTAGGTTTTCTTTTTAAAGAAAAAGAGGTCGAAAAATAACAACAGTTGACAAGGATGATTGAAGGTGGGCCTCTTTGCTATCATGAACAGCATGCAATAGACCACACCCATACCCAGACCCATCATCCCATCCAGGGAATATACATGCACATTGCAGAAAATCCAGATGGGCAAACCAGAGAGTAAGCTGTTCACTGCCTTAATTTAGTACTTTGTTAAGATTTCAGCACAGACACAGAGGATGCCCTTTCAAGGGTCTGTTTGGGAACTTTCCAACATGACTCATCAGCTGGATTTGTTCTTGGATTTAGGAAGCATTGCAGTTGGAGGGGAAAAAAAATAATATTCTTCCCCCTCATGAGTGCACCGCACGCCCCATTATTTTAAGAGACAAATTTGGCAAATGGCCTTTTGTTTAGTATATGCTTGAATATATCATTAATTAATATTAATACATCACTTATTAACTATAGTTTATCGTTGATTAATTGGTTTATTATTAATCTATTAATGATTTATCATCAAAAAACTGCAAACGTCGAGTGAATAAACCACCAAATTAATCAATGATTAACTTTAAATTAATGCATTATTGATTTACAAAGCGGTGATACTTTTAATTTTCAAAAACTTTCACTATTTATTAAAAAAAGCTTAAAAAGAGTCATATATCCCCAAATTTCTTATTTTAATGCCAAAAAAAAATCAATCTAGTTCCTAAACCATTAGTGAATCCCCATCTAGAAGAAAACATTATCCTGGTTTGTACCTTTATTACGCGTCAAGCTCACATTGTGGACCAAAGTAATTAGTTTTAAAACAATTGAGTGTTCTTTTTCTTTGCTTGTACCAATTCATCGTCAAAATAGTATAAACAACCGCATGGTATGTGGATAATGGAGAAAAACACATTTTCAACATCAAAGATAATAATAAAAATTATGCGATTGATTCCATTCGAAGACATCGTCAGGCAGACACGGCTAAGACCATGGGCATATTAGCATAGTTGTTGGTAGCTACGTCATCTTCTAATGTTAAGGTCTTTAAGTTCCAACTAGAAGGATGAACTTTAAAAACTTGTTCGCTTCTATTTCCTTTGGTTCATAATCTGTGTTGGGGTGTTACTGAGTTGTTCAACGTGCACAGAATATTGGCCTATTAGGTCTACAATTTGAATTGAAGTTAAAACTTTTTTGATATAGTATTTTTTTTTTCACAAAAATTAGAATTTCTGGTTCACGTCATAGCTTTACAGTCTTACGCTGTATATTGCTTTGTAGTCTGTTAGGTTCACAAATTGAAACAAAGTTGAAACTTTATTCATGTAGTATTTTCTTTCAAAAAAATTAGAATTTCTGGTTCATATCATAGCTTGTTGGGAAAAAATAATGCATTGAGAGACCGTAAATTCTCTCTCTTTTTTGACATGTTTGACGTTTGTAGGACCGAGAGAAGAAATCATAATAAGACTACAGATAAAGCTAAAAAAGAAAATAAAGGGAAAAGGAAGATAACAGTCCCTTCGAGATGACATGAAGAGAAATTACCAAAGGCAGGCATGTGAGGTCCCCAAATAGGCTGTCCCCAACTCCCATGTTTGGACATCCTACGAAAAGAGAGGAATGTGCAAAGATGTGAAAAGGTGTTGAAAAAAGCGAGGTTTTTGTGGTCCATTTTTGGGACACCGGACAAGAAGCATTATTAAATTTGAATCCCCATGGACCACGCCAGGCCCGATTGCCTAAAGACGGGCAATCACAGATTCACATGCCTCTCCCAATGGTTTATACCAACTCCCGAAATCCCCCCTCCACAAAAGAGTGAGCAATCAAAAGTACCATTAGCCTCTCTCGAGGTCCGATTTCTGTGTCAGGCATAACCCATCAGGATGATTCAGCTTGGCAAATTTGTGGACCATAAGATTCTGCATGCATGAATATCTCCAAACGTGACAACCTGGTACTAGAAGGTAATGGCTTGAATTTAAAGCTATCGCGACTAACTTTTCTTTCCTTGATTCTGTAGAAAGAAAATGATGGACTGACTGTGTACGTGGGGGAAGGGATTGTGAAAGTGAAATACCATGCCAAGAGGGCATGTGATGTTCATGATACGGTGAAAAAAGAAAGAAGACAAGAAAATAAACAGAGTAATAATTGCGGTTGAGCACCTAATAAAAGAAAGCATTCCCATTTGAACTGAAATATACAAATCACCAGGTTTATCAGCATCACAGAACAGGAGAGAGACAATTCATTGTTAAAAAGGACTTTAGGGAGCATAGAAAATGTACTATAACAGCAAAGCTATCTTCAGCTTGAGCTGTCGGTTGCTCTATGTTTGGTATGTTGCTACTCATGTTCCTATTTTGAATCTTGCAAGTCAACTGTTCCTGTGGCTTGGGAAAAATGGGCTATACATGCTGAAAACTATCGAACATCCAGTGAGGCAAAACTGGATATGATGATTAGAATATTTACAGATGTTTCATACTCGATCTGTGTTATCAGCTAAATTCCCATTGATGAATCTCTGAAGCTCTTCTTTGTTCCTGCTATCCTTTTCTTTTGTGCTCAATGGTAGTACTTGCGGAGTTGTAGAGCCAGCAGAACGATCAGGCAACTCTGGAGAAAACAAACACAAGCACCACTTATAGTGGGTCGAGTATTCTGCACCTGCTTAAGTTAAAACTACTGCCCGTCCAAAGAGATTTTGGCTAGTTTTTTAACCGTTGAAACCAACTCAACTTTAAGCATATCTTTTCCAGGAGCAAGTAAACAGAGTTTTCTGAAAAATCTTTAACCCATCGCAAGAGAGAGAAAATTTTCTTCAAATTCAATTTGCTAACCTGGCAGTTTATTGTCAACAAAGAATGCAACCAAATTTACAGTATACCTGCATGGAATTCAAAACAGCTCACTATCAACCAGTCAAAAGAACATATTCCGCTACTTTCTTGAGAGTAGTAAACTCTTCTTACCAAGCAACCACGATGTCAACAGTGTAGTGTTTGCGAGATGCAATAATTAGGAGGCTCTGAACCACGGCAAGTACCCAGGCAAATTGCTTAATGCATCTGCCAGAATAAGCAACAAAGTCGAATACAGTAAAAGCCCGAGGAGAACGAGATTTAGAAAAGAAAAGGAGAGTGGAGAACCTTATATAGGTAATAGGAAGCATTCCTGATTAAAAAAAAACCCCCACCTATTACCTTACACAACCCACTAGTTGCCAGTAAACAGTGAAATAAAAGAAAAATTATTACAAATATGAGTCAATGCACCTACGACAGTTATTTACCTCTTTGTTCCATATTTTTGGTATGTACGAACGAAAACTAAGGTAAAAATCATGTGCGAGGAAAAGATCAAATCACCACAGCCATAGGTGATGCCATTGGGAACTGCCCATTAATAGAAATCATATAAGCATCCTGCCAATGTTGGTTTATAAAAATGAGGTATTGCTTGAAAGAAGAGAGGATCATGTGTTACTAACAGTTTATCAAGAGCACTTCAACTGCACTCTTTGGAGGAGGCAGCCTGGCAAGGTTTGAGCCCTGATAGAGACATGTATAGGTGTAAAAACTAGGCGTGAATCAAAGCACTAAATTAAAACAAGAAACACAATTTACCATGAAATATCATCATGCAGATTTGAGGAATCTAGATTAAATCAAAGTGAACATTGAAAACTTTGGTTAAGACTTACCTCACGACAATGATAATTTGGACCAGGAAGTTGAGTAGAATAGAATGTAAAGATCCGGAGAATTTGAGAAACCTAACAAGTGACAAAACGTACCTAAAGAAATTGTCAGAAATTATAACAGAACATCATAAATACTAAAACTCCTTCATCCTTTGAGAAAAATAAGTAGATCCATTGTAGGCCCGCATAACAAAGAACAAAATTTCCAGTGCCACGTAAAGAAGACCCTACTTCTACATTCCTGTAAAATGCTGTAAAACACTTATAGAAAAAATTTAAAGGAGTTCAAATCAACATTTAGCATGTAATGAAAACAGGGACATTACAAAAAATGTAACCTGCAAAGGCACATCTGAACTACGATATTCTGATAGTGATTTTTTTGAGATTTTGGCAAAATCTTATGTTTTAAGCAAATAACTACTATCTTGTACTGACAAGAACGCAAGCAACAATTGCATCGTTGATAACTGTAGGGTACTTACAGTTAAATAAGCAAGAACCCTGCACCAAATCAGCACCGTGTATATTCTTTTGCTTTGGAAGAAGAAAGGATAAAAAGTCCACTGCAACATTAGAACGCAATATATTAGAGCAAGCAACTAAAATTTCAGAGAAGCATTCTAGAAAGCTACATCAACTTCTTAACAAACCAAGGTAGAATGGTTAATATATGTATTATACTCAGAATTTAAACCAGTATTAGCTTCAAGACTTGAAAATTTTGCTATATTATAAATTTCTAGATAATCTGTTTAGCTATTGAAGTAAAAGTATATCGAAATCAAATAAACTTATGAGTACTTCAAAAATAAAAGAGAAATAAAAGAGAATAGTCCATGAAATGATAATGTAAAGAAACTATTATAAGAAGCAATTAGACAAACTTACCAAAACAAAGGAACAGAAGATGATTGTGAAGAGAGTCTCGCTCATATAAGCTTTACCTTGACCAAGCTCCTAAGATAGGGAAGAAATAATTGATTTAAAAATGCCATCATAAATTCTATACAAATGATTATACAATACTTGAATTGGTACCCACAGGGAGCAAAAAAAAGCCTGCATCCTGTAGTGTTGGTCCAGGGCGATGCAGATAGTGAACTCCATGAGCAGCCAATCCATGTACATACTGCAACATAGCAAGACAAGTACTCAATGAGGATTACAACGCTTCCTATATGACATCTAGATTCTAAAAATAAATATAACAAAAGTCAAGGAAGGAAAATAATTCATCCTCAAACGAGTAACCGAAGTGACAAGATAAAACTCAACTTCAGCCCAAAAAACCCTTGGATGCAATGAAGGAGCAGCCTCAATCATAAACGGTGGACCGCGAAAACAAAGGGCCAGGGATAGTTTAGAAAAAACAATAATGGTGGGTAGGAGGTCTTAGTCCTCCATGGAACAGGCACGGTTCTTCGACTTAAGTAGTTCAAAGGATTAGGATGCAAAAGTAAATAAACAAAAGTTGGAAGAAAAACTGATTTTCTCTCATTCAAAAGCTCATATTCAAAATCAAACATACTAAATCTACACTAATACTTAAGTTATCAGGTAATTGTTGCACAAGTGAGCAAATAATAAAGAAAAGCGATATATGAAAAATCTGTTAAAAAAAAAGTATTGAACTAAAGCTCAAAAAAGCTCAAAGTGATTTCTACACTTAATAACTACTACTATATTTTCCTACCGTAATAGACAATACAAAGACTTACAAAAACTAAAGAAACTTGAAAAATATATACTCACTCGTTTCATAACAAGAAAATAGAAAGGCTTTCCTGATCATATTTTTTCAAGTTTTGCCATTTTTTTCAACGCCGAAATTTCATAAAGCCTTGAGACATTTTACAAGATTAATTCATTTTCTTCATCGCAATACGTAAGATTAATAAGGAACAGAAATTACCTGAAAAATAATTCCAGCGAGAAGATACTTCCAATTCTTGAAAAGAAGCGAAACCTCTATAGATATCTCCGCGCAAATTTTCCTCCATAGCTTCTCATTTTAAACAAAGCCAAATTAATCAAAATTTCCACTCAGAAAAACGAAAGTAAAAAGATCAAAAAACAAAACAAAAAAAAATCAACAACGACGACAACAGAGATTGAAGGACAACCTTGGGAGCTTCACGAGCAACGTAAATCGGCATTTTTCCAACACGAGATCAAAGCTCGACATCAATCACAATGAAAGCTCCGAATTATTCGCACAATCCAGTATTAATTATCTCTTAATAAGCTTTTTGGAGTTCAAATTTCAAAATCACGAAATAGAGGACGATCGCTCCGTTAGATCAAATTTCAAAAAAAAACTTGAAAATTCGAAATAAGAGATTAAGAATTAGAAATTGTAATCTAAATTCTATATCCACCAACAAATTTCATCGAATTCCAAATCCAGATGAAACTTTCTCGCTCTTTCCCTCTCACTCTCTCGGCCGAGGCAGTTTAGAAGAAAGTTCAATAAATTGGTTTAGAAAATTGGAAATTCCCAATAAAATATTATTAAAAAAGATTGCGTCAGTTGCTAATAAATATATTTTTTTTTTAAAAAAAAGGAAGTTTCCTCTAGAGGAAAAAAACAAAAAAAAGAATTAAGCTTTTTTTTTTCTTTTAATTTCGCGGGCTTTCGATTCGTAGTCTAATTAATTACATCAGAGAAGTGACTCTAATAGGGTAGATCTTGACCGTAGATGTATACCATTTGTGGTCTACGATAAGAGAATGGCATTCATAACCGTTAGATTACGCCTAGATAGTTGCTGTGGAAGTGGTTGCACATGATTTTGTCATGCTTTTTTTCTTTTAACTTCGCAGGCGTTCGATTCGTTGTCTAATTAATTACGTCAGAGAAGTGACTCCAAATAGGGTAGATCTTGACCGCAGATGTATAACATTAATGGCCTAGGACAAGACAATGGCATCTATAACCGTTAGATTACGCAAAGAAAGTTTAAATGGTTGCACGTGATTTGGTCCTTTTAGTCAATAATCGCGGATCAGGATTTACGGTTGTTAACGCTTAACAACGCTCAGTGGGCCACGAGATCAAGATTGAATTGGGCCTACACTCTATGGTCCATTCCAATAACCTAAAAAGTAGAATTCTATTTTTTTTTATTTGTTGGTTCAACCATCGGCAGCTGAAGGTTTTTGAGAAAAGGAGAGAAATTGTCAAAGTCACGTTAACATTTAAACAATAATATTTTTTAGAGAAAGAAAAAAAAATTCCTTATATCTTAATTTTCAACTTACAAGTAAAGATTTCCAAAAATTCGAGAACAGAAAAAGAGTAGATTTTTGGAGAAATGGAGATGAACTGTTTTTTGCTTGTAGTTTTTGTTTTGTTTTGTTTTTTTAAGAGCAAAGCAACATGAAAGGAAGCTCTCAAAATCAAATGTTGAGATCATGCCACTAAACATCAAGCAACACACAGCATATTGTCATGTGCTGATAATGTTACAACTCATTTTTTGAGTTGAGAGTAATCTTTTGTGGAAGGTCGTCTACTCTATTACGTGATGATAGACGACTATATTTCTTGTGAATAAAAAAAATATGCTTAGATGAAACGACTCAACAAACTTCCTAGCGAAAATAATAATAATAATAATAAAGAGCTCAACAAACTCTCGTCTGACGTTCTCAGTTTGACTTCTCTTTGGCTTTCCTCCTAAGATTGTAGTGCAGTCGACCAGAAGCAAACTCGCCCTTTTTACCGGTCCAACCACGAATTTCAGTTTTTGCTATTAGTTTCACTATCCTTGTGTTTGACAGTTGTGTTTGACAGTGGTAGTTTACACAACTTTTTCAGTTATAAACAGTACAAAACTCTCATATGTTATAGTAACAAAAAAAAATTGCTACAATATAAGCTCTTATATGTTATAGTAAAAACAGTTCTGACCAACAGCTTCCACCGCCATGCCAATCATCCTAAATTCTGCTCCAACTCTTTAGCTAGTGGTAGACTAATCTTTATTCTCCAAGTATTTTATAGGGACCATTACAAGGCGTCCTGAATATAAATGGAATTGGAATTAATTGCCTGCGTGTTCGTTTACCAGAAGTCCCCAACACGATTTTTTAAGGGTTCTTCTGCCATGCATATAGTCAAAATCTCTTCTTTTTTTTTCTGCAAATTTGATGGCTAAAGACAGACCTACCGGTAAGCTAATTTTTCAGTATTCATCGTAGAAATCCCATTCTTTTAATGATATTCCTCAATTCAACAGATACAATTAAAAAATCTCTAATGTAAATGTCAAGCACAATGTTATATTTGACACTAAAAATATACAAACATACATAATACTATTTTAAATGCTATATCTACTTTTTGGGACGAAGACATAACGTTAGGTTCGTATTTTTCAGACAGACGGTGGGGAAAAGAGTGTGGGGGTAGAGATCCAAAAAGAAGGACAGACCTTTTTTCTTCTGATGGTAGCTTTTGGTAAATGGATGACGACCAACGATTGGTTAAACGCACAAAAGCATAAAGATAAAGAATCCAGACAGATAATCCGGGCTTGGAAAAAGAAAGATTTCTAATGACTCGATTTCCCACTTGATTTTGTGAGAAGAAAGAGGCAAAATTTCAAAATATTACCTACAGTAGCAGATATTGAGACCATAGAGCCTTAACCTTAAAGGCTAGATTAATAACTACCAGTCTACAATTCATTCAGTATATGCACACTTAATTTGATCAAGGGAGCCTCACTAATGATTACAATTGATACATTTTCATATTGCCTATTTCATCAAGAAGTAATATTTGGACCTTTGTTCCAAGACAATTATAAGTGCATACTATAATATATTTATAAAAAAAGGTCAACTTCCATCTGCTGCACATAAGCAATACAGATATTGATTAACACGGACTAGAAATGGTGACTGCAGATTATGCACAATGCCCAGAGGATCAAAAGGGTAGTTACATATCTAGACCCGACCGACCGGTGAAAGTGGTGGATACGACATGTATCTTGGAACCTCTCCTTCAATCCAACTAGGACCACTTGTTCCAGCATTTTGCACTAACATGGGTTGTTCCCCAAAAGTCTTTTCTTCAAACAAGTTGCTTGATTCTAAAACTTCACATCGTTTCCTACTATCTAATACTGCTATACAAATGGAGAATGCTTGTAAAATAGAGAGAGAAGAATTGAACTCAACTGAATAGATCCCTTCCTTGAATGAAGATAAGCTGAAAACCTGGTGGTTTTCCGGCACTCCTCCCTGCAGACAGGTTGTGAAAGCCAAAAGCAGCATCAGAAAGCAATTTTGTTTTTCCGTTGAACTATATTTCTCATTAAGAGCATTCTTAGGCAGCATTCAATAGGATAGGGTTAACCATTATCAATAATTCAAGTTAAAAACCAGTACCTGAGTGAAAAGCTCTAATCTATCTGTGATGGGACAACCCTTGGACGAACTTAAATTCTTATGGACTTGATTCTGGTTTGCAAGAATCCAAAGTTTGCAACCCAGATCCCAACCACCACAGTCGCATGATCCACCTGAACTCCAACGTTCAATCAACGATGAGGGTCCTCCCTTACTAGGCAGACTATGAACGGCGCTTGGAAGTATGACCGTTGTGCTGATGAAGTCTTGGCTGCTGAAGAAAGGCTGAAACTGAACATCATTGACAGAGTTAGAATGACAACTAAGTCCCGACGATGAGTCTTTTGAATTAAGCCGATAGGCGTTCGCAGGTGGCTCATCCTTCATGGAGCTTGAATCATTCTTTTTGGGAAATTTGACAACAATAGCCGCAAGCTCATTATTTGACTGGAACTCGGAGGTTAGGTTATCTGTTTGTTTCAGGTCCACCGAGAACAACACAAACTCTCTCACACCACCCTTATTCTGCGCAGACAAATTGGAAAACCCAGAATCAGAAACCTTCATTTGAGCAACATTAGAGATGTAATCATGACCATTGCCTCTGCCGCCCTGGTTGATCCAACTTCCACTCTTTTTCTTCATATCTTGAATGGTGAAGAATGTGTAACTGCATATGTGGCCATCCTTTTTTGTGGTATTTAGCATCTTCACTGTGGCTGCAAGGATGTTGCTCTCGTTGTTAACTGCAAATGTGAAAAGAGGCAAACTATTCTTAACTGCAACTTGCAAAAGAGCTTGAACTGTTGATGGCCCAGGTTTCTTGTCCATAGCAAATTCATTGACATTAATTTTCTTGCAACCAGTCATGCCCAACTTTACTTTCCCAGACCGCATAGCCAATGAAACATGCTGCCCAGTAGCTGATTTGCAAGCCCTATCTGTTGATACCGAGACCTTCTCTAATGGCTCCACGGGGTGATGGCAGTTTTCTGCCTTCGGGTTCAGTATAGGGTCCAGTAACCGTCTCAGAGGACTTGACCTGGCCCTGCCAGTTGCATCAGGTTTATCACTGCTTGAAGCATCACCAGCAGAAGACACAGCTTTTCTCACGGCAGATTTAGCAGAAACATCTGTTGACCTCTGGTTTCGCGAGTTTAGACTGTCCTTCGAACTGAAACCTTTACTCATCTTACCTGCAACGTTGGCAAACAGGTAAAATGGTGAAGTACTTCTTACTTTTTCAGCTGTTACTTTTTTTGACTTTTGATCTGCTGATTTGGAATGCTCTATTGAACGCGAACATGTGGGTACCACAGTTGAATTTTTTGCTTCCAAATTTCTGCCACTGCACGGATTATAATCCACTCTAGGTGATTGTGATACTGAGGAAGATGAACCAGATGAACTGTTGGTTCTCGCTGCGGCTGAATTTGTAGAATTGAGCTGTTCTACCTGAGACTCTTTATTGCCAACTCCGGAAGGAAGGGGGCATGAATGTGGAATATTCGCAGAATTGAGCTCATCTTGGCATGCTGTCTTATATCCCTCCTGAAAGCTTGTTTGACATTGTCCTGATTTCCGGCCAGAAAATAAAGTCAAATTAGAATCATGGTGATGACCAGGATGATTGCTTTCTGTGAGACCCACAGGCAAAAGCAGAACAATGGTTTTGCTTAATTTAGAGGAATTATGTTCAAAATTTTTTAAATTTAATTTCTTAGCCTTCTCCTCTCTATTTGTACATTCACCACCTTCAATCTTCCCCTTTACTGTTGATCGTGATGGCATCTCATAGTTGGGGTCATTTTGCAAAGGTCCACGTCCTCGATCCTTCTGCCGATTTAGGTCTGACCGATCTTTCTTCCGTTCTTTCTGCTTGACCTCTTGATACTTTTTGAAGAGAGCCGGAGCTGTGCTGGTGAATGTTTCCGACCTATTCAAGGTTTTATTCCGTGGAGTCTCAATGGCCTGAAACTTTTCAATACTTTCTGAGAAGGATTTAACTTGGGGCGAGCCTTCCATAGGAGATGCCATCATATGAAGCTGTAAGGACGGACGGCCTGTACTTTTGCGAGCAGGCGAAGAGCTATGACCTCTATTAGAATGTGGAGATGATTCATCTGTAGAAAAAGACGAGGATGTGTTGCTACTGGACGAAGAATATTTGCTACATCTATAAGCCACCTGTTTATGGCTGTATTGCCATTTTTCCAGAAGCCCCCAGTCAAGGACCCCAACATTTAAAGCTTTCTCCTGTACAGTTTGTCCTCTTTGTAGATAACTGGGCAAATTTGACATGTACTTAACAAGTTCATCCTCATCAACTTCTTTGCCTCCAATCTGCTGCTTTTGAAGAGCCCCTGAGAATTTATGTGGAACGTATTTTACATTCTTTGTAATTTCAGAATGGAGATCAGTATATGAGGGACGGGGCTTTTCTGGTTTTAACTTGTCTTGCAGCTTCATACTTTTGCTTGCCCGAGGGAAAATGTTATTTGAAGTCTCCAGAGATCGTTGCTCTACCAAATTCCTTTTGGTTTCTGAAAGGTAATCCATGGATTGAAGAGGATTAATCTGCACGCAACTGATTTCCTGTGTTTGCTTGACAAACAAGTTTGAACTATGACTTGTTAGCTGCACATGAAAATTGAATCACATATAAATGCAGGGCCTGAAGAAAAAGAGAAGTCCATAAAATACCTACAAAGAATTGGAAATTATGAAAACAAGGTTGCCAAAAGAAGTGAAAGTCTGCGAATCATTAATATCACATATACTGATTTACTGAAAAAGAACAAACTCACATGAGAGGTTCAGGTAATATCAGGAAATGGGAAACTGAATCTTTTGTTTTCGATACAAGTGTAGCTAAGCGATCGCATAGGCTACAGCTAGAGCATGAGAACACCTTTATTCATAGAATTTATTAAGTTAACCAGAAAATCTTTCTTTTATAAGCTCAAGGAATTCCAAAACATTTGTTCACCTAGTATAGTTCCAAGATGCCTGTGATACATCTTGCTTAAATTAATTACATGTGAAATTGGGAAGGGAGAGGGGAAAGAGTCAACAAAATTATTCAGCATCTCAAGGCTAACTTCTGATCTCGTAATAGCTCTCTCCTTCTTTTTCCCCTCCAACCGAGGAGCAAAGAATAACCGTACCCAAAAGCCCCATTGCTCAGAGAAGGAAAAAAAAAATAGACAAAAGTCAATGGTCAGGGTTTAAAGCAAGACAACAATTGACAAATTCAGTGAGGAGGGTTTCTCCATTACCTATCAAAATTTCACCTTCATCCCAAGTACCATCCAAATAACATGGTGAAATTTATCATCCACATAGTTCAACAACTATGAGAACCAAACTTATCTAAATCAGTAAACAACTGATCCAAGCAAGTCCAAAGTATCACAAATTTTTTAACTTGCAAGCCAAAAAAAGAAGAAGAAGAAGAAGAAGAAACTTGATACAAAAGGACAATTGAGCGGTATAAGGACAAAAGGTGACCTACCAAGGAAGCAGTACAGAAAAGCAAAAGTTCAGTGGTCCTTAACTTCCCATTTTCAAAAACTCAAGATAAGGTAAAACGACCCATCATCCTTCAGTCTTTACAGTTATCCTCAAGCCTGTTGCCACAAATTACCGAGGAAGAAACAATTTTTGGCAGCTATTCAAAATCAAAAACCAGAGCGGACTCGTCTTTCAAAATTTCGAAACTCTTAAGGCCGTGTTTGGGTCTGACCTAAAGAAAGGCCTTAAAAGCAAACATTTCCTTTTTTCTTTTCGGACTTTCCTAGCTCCCAAACAGCGTTTTCGACATCTAAAGAATTATAAGGCTAAGATTTAAGCTTAATTTTCAGAACTTTAAAGGAAAAAACAAAAGAAAAAAAAACTAAAAAAGGTACAACAGACACGCTCACAACGATCGAAGAAGTTTCTCGCAAGCCAAACAGAAAATCTTATCGCAAATTGTCAGCCAGAAAAGAAGTGCGCAGAAGGTAGGAGTAGGACTTACCAGAGTTCAAATCCGGCAATGTAGGGAGGCGGAGGCGGGAGACGCCATTAACGGAAAGCGCAACAACCTCGGAGAGGAAGCCTCAAGTGTCGGTGCGTGATTTCTCTCCGAAAATAGCAAGAGCAAGAGTGGCACAGAGAGATCACAAAGCGGAGCAATAATGGAGGCGCTTTCTTCCTAGTAATCCCAATGGCTGATCACTGATCAGCTTTTTCTCTTCCCCAAACCCCAACGAAGTCTCTGAGAGAATATCAAGCTCAAAGATTCACGCGGAGAAACTGCTTCAGAGATTGAGAAAGAGAGAGAAATAGCCAAGAAAGAGAGAGAGAGCCAATCGTTTTTTCATCGGACGGCTAAAGATGAAATGAAATGTAATCATGTGGTCATGCGTAAAAAATGCTATTAGGGTCCTATTGTAAGAAAGGAATCATCTTACAGATTTATTTGTTTTAATCATCTCTTCAAAGCAAGGAATTATACCTTTGATTTCAGCCTAAACCAAAAAAAAAACAAAAACAAAAACAAAAGACAAAAATTCTTATTTGCTTAATAATTATCCATAAATTATTATGTTTTTCTAAGAATGAAAGGGTAAGAGAAAAGAAATAAAATGTTGACATGGACTCATGCAAGTTATATAATTTTAAGAAAAGGATGCTCCACAGGATTATTTGACTTGATTTATTTATGGGTGTTTAACATGTTAGTAAGTGTCGTTGTTTAGAACTGTTTTTAATATAATATGTAAGAGTTTTATATTGTAGTAATTTTTTCTCTTTTAGCATGTGAGACCTTCACACTGTTCATAACTGAGTTAGTGATGTAAACTACCCTTAGCTAAACACACGATTAGTTTAAAAAATAAGTTAGAACTTAATTATTATAACATGTGAGAGTTTTATACCGTAACAAATTACTATAATATTAGAGTTGTAGCAAGCTTTCAAACAAAAATCATTATCTCTTGAAAGCAAGGAATTTGCGATCCTGCCTAAACCATCACGACAGATATGCACAAAAATTCTTATTTTGTAAATAATTGTCTAAATTATTTTGTTCTGATAATGATGAAAGTGCAAGAAAAAAATAAAAATGTTGTTTTAGTGTTTATAACTATGACTTGCAAGTTATATGGTTTTAAAAAAATATATAAATTCTTTAAAAAAGATAAGTTTTCACCAAGCAACATAAAATTAAATCGATAACATGGTAATAAAACAACGGTGGACAATAATTTCGATTTAAAAAATATATATATATCTCCTTTTTTTCTTTCTTTTTTTTTTAATGGTTCGTACCTATTTAATCTCTAAATGATGAATTTTAAAACGAAATTCCATCAACATTGGTCCCACCAGCTGAGGGTCCACATGAAAATGCTTATTGGACCGTCCGATGATAATTGAGGTTGCGTTTGTCTTTACTCGACGCATTTAGGAAGCTTTGCACCTAAAAGTCTTGAATTGATGTTTTTCATGAAGTGCAGAGAAAATGTGGCCTTTATGAGGAAAATATAACCACAACATGACCGAAAAATCAAACTAAAAATACCAACGCTAGGAACCAGCATTATTAAAGAGGGTAAATTCTACAGATGCTAAAAGAGTGGTCAAGGTTTGGTGGTCCAAAACGGAATGTTTGGGGTTCTTACTTTTTCATCCTTATTTTTTTCCTTTTCTTTCCTTTGTTTTTTCTACCCGTCTTTTTTTTTCTTTTTTCATTTGCATCTTTAGTGGTTTATATTTGTTTTTCCTCACTATTTAATACTCTACTTTTTTTTTTCCCTTCAATTTTGTATAAATCTTTTTTTTACCTTTTTTTTTACTTTTTTTTGGCTCCATTTGCCTACCATTATCTTATATTTGAATTTTTCATTTCTTTCAACTCTATTGTTTTAAAGCTTTAGTTTTTTATTTTTTAAACTCTATTTGTTTATCATTGTCTTTTATTTATGAATGGTATTTTATTTATTTCTTTTTTAATTTTTTGATATTTTTCCTCTTTTTCTCTTTTTTTCTCTCTTGTCGTCTACTTTTTCTCTCTTTCTTTCTATTTCATTATTTTGCTTTTAATTGTTTTATTTCATTTATCTACTGTAGTCTTTTACCTCTAATCTTTTTAATGTTTTTCCTTTTTGATCCCTCTTTTGTTTTCTTTCTATTTCAACTTTATTGATCGCTCTAATAGATTTTTTTTAAATCACCAATATTAACTATTTTTGGAATAATCTCATTACTTGTAATCAATTCTAACTTATATTGTAGTTAGCAATTTTTTTTGTTGTTTTCACGGTCAAATTTTTGCATGTGTCTCAATACTTTCATGTTTATCAAAATTGAAGAACTAAATGAAAATTTTATTTAGTTAATGATATATACAATTTCAACTCCCTAATTAATAAATTGTCTATTTTTAAACAAAATTGAACACAATAATGACAAATGCAAATAAATTAAATTGTGTCACCTTCCAGATATTTTTTGTTCCATTTTGAGAAATATTTTTTCATCTATTTATTTCTTTTATTATCTTACTCCTTGTATAACCCTATCTTATAACCAAGCCATATTTTCTCTAAAAGTAATCAATTATTAACTAAGGGATTTAACCTATATATTTCATAAATCTTAAGGTAATTAGACCCAAAATAATGTCGGCGGTCAAAATAAAACAAATAAATATTTTTAAATGTTATTTTTACAACTTTTTCTTTTAAAATTTCTAAATTAATTTTTTCCTATTTATTCTTTTATTCATAATCTTTTTTTTTTTTTGTAAAACTTTTATTCATAATTTATGCTACTAAAACTTCGATCACAATTTAATACGTGCAACCTAAATACCTACACTAGTACTTATAACAAAGGTTGAGACATTCAAAGCTTTGACTCAATAAAATGTACTATTTTGCCTTCTGAACTATGTCCCTTATGTTGCTTTGTCTCATGACTTTTAAAGCACACCACTTAATCCTCTCAAACTTTATTTCACTAGCAAGTATCCCCTTATATCTAACTCCGTTAATTTTTGAACGACTTTTGTAGAATATGTTTATATTTTCCCCCCAAACTACGTCTATGTTATTTTGCCCCCCAACTTTCAAAATATGTTACTATGTCCCTTTTAATTTTTTTTTGGTTAGCAAATAACTCCTTCCATCTGATTATGTTCAGCTAATAAATTGATTTCTTTTTATTTCAAGTTTACAAGACCTCCACGTCAAAAGCAATTCATATACCTACAACTTGCATATGAAATTTTTTTACAACATGTTATTCAAATATAAATACAAAGAAAATTTAAAAGGAGTTCTCTACCCAAAAAAAATTAAAATAACATGTTCTTTAAAAAAAATTCAAGAGCTCTATTCTTTTATAGAATTTTAAAAGGTCTTGTTTTTATCCTTAAGCAGTTTTATGTGGTTGGAATGGCCTGTTGCAAAAAAAATAGTACTTTTTCCTCGATTCTTTTTTTTTCTTTAATCTAGTTTTAATCCTCATAAACATTTTTTATGTTTGGATATTTTCTCCCAAAGTTAGAAGAAAAAACATTGATGTCTAAAGTCGAACAAAATTGGATAAAAAGAGGTTATTTGCTAACAAAAAAATTGGGGAGACACGATGACACATTATGAAAGTCTTAGGCAGAATAATATAAGTGACATGGTTTAGAAGAAAAATATAAAAATATTTTGCAAAAAACCCATCTAAAAGCTAACAGAGTTAGATAAAAGAGAAAAACTTACTAATGGAACAAAGTTTGAAAAGAGTAAGTGATACGTTTAAAAATCAAGGGTAAAACGACATAAATGACATTGTTTAGGGGGCAAATATGAAAATAATCCAAATAAAAATTAAAAACTTCAAGTACAGAAAAGTAAAAAGAAAGACATGTATGAAAGCATTTGGAAAGCAAGTTAGAATTGAAGTGAAAACTTAAAACACTTTAGCATATGATAACTTTATACTATAATAGTTAAAACTTTTTAGTTTCAATAGATTTTTCAAACTAAGATATTTATTATGATTCATCTTTGATACGAAGGTTACGTTTGGTGTAGAGTAAAAAAAAAAAATAGAATTGCAAAGAATGATGCAGAAAATATAGATGAGATGATAATGTATGGGCGTGTTTAGTATGTGGTAGCATCCCTTGCTATGGAAGATTCTCTCTCCTTTTTTTTTCTATTGATTCTTTTTAGTGGATTCGACTGATGAGTAGAGAGATATTTTTCAGCTCCGGTTAACTTTCTTTGTTGCATGTTTCCTTATTTGATTTGGGAAGCTTTTTCTTTAAGCTAGATCTGGTTCCAACCTTTGTTTTCTAATTTGGTGGATTTGGTTTTCTTTCTTCCAGAAGTTTCTCCTTCTTTAGTCGTTCGTGGTGGTTCTCGTAATGCTCTAGTCGATCTAGGCACTCCAAATTCAGGTTGGCACATCGCTTACTTGATTAGTTCTAACTTGACTTCCTCATGATGAGAGATGAGTTATGTATATGTTTATAAGTTCCCAATCGTTTTGAATAATAAAATTTACAGTAGAGTATTGCTGCTATGAAGATTACAGGAGCAAATATCAAAATTATAATATTTTTAATTTTATTTAGATAAACTGTATGAAAGACCAATAATATAAATAATAAAGACTACTAAAAGCAATTGAAAACAAAATAAATTCTAAGTTAAAGGAAATTCAATAAATTTGTTTAGTATTGTTTTCAAAATAGATAAAAATATTTTTGTTTTAAAAAATGATAATTTTTGAAAATTGTGCAGAGAGTGTTTTTAAAATCTTTGTCTCGAAAAACATGCGAAAATATTTTCAAAAATTTTGAGAACGAAACCAAACGAAGAAGGTGCAAGTTTATCAAGACAAATCCAATTTGAATCCAATTATTGACTAACATTTCTAATTATTCATGTGCTGCATTGAGAAACTCTAGATTATTTAATATTCCTACTTGGTATGATATTAAAAATATTTCTAACATGTAAACCATTATTCAATGTGAATTCCACTACCCTAAAGACTTGTACGTTCTATGGTTCTCTTAATTGTTCGCATAAGTCATATTACTATCATTTTATGTAGGATGCAACTCACGATTAATTTTACTAGAACCTACTCCTAAATATCTCCTGTTTGGATTCTAATCTAGGTCTTCAAAACAATTTAAATATTGGCTAGATATTCTAACGCATTAAGAACAGTAAAATTAACAACAATCATATATAAAAAAAATCTTAGAAAGAACTCATTTTTTGAAAAAAAAAATAAATTGAAATTCAAACATTTAACGTCTTGGCTATACTTATAGCACTAACAAAAGAACAAAAATTTCATAATTAAAGATATAAAACATCATAAACATATTGTCTATATTTAGTCATAAAACTAATTCAAAGAGAATAAGAGAATAAAAAGAATGAAGAAATCTTGAACGCTGTAGCTCTTAAATTGCTTTCAATATTCTCTCCCAAAGTGTGCTAAAAAGCTACCTGAAACAATTCTAAGAGGAACAGTTTATGAATTTTCAAAAATTGTGTCACTTCTAGAAAATTTTGCAACACTTTTGTTTTTGGGAAACTTGACCCAACAGCACGGCCAAATTTTATGGCGCCATGTTGCTCAACACGGGAAATTTCTCGTAACAGCTACAATGCTGCGGCCAAATTAAATGACGCCGTGTGCTCTCCTCCCTGGCTAAAGTACTGGATTTGATCAAAGTTGTAGTGCTGTTGCTTCAGCTTTTCAGGCCACGACCTTAGCTTATTTGGTCCCAATTTGCTTCGTTTGAGCTCCGTTCTCCTCATATCTGTAAAAAATATGTAAACCTAATTTACTAGCTAAAAACACTTGACAAATTAAACTAAAAAGCAAATAGAAATTAAACACAAATCAAATAACCACGAATAAAATAAAATGAAACCTAAATAATCTAAAAACTAATTAAACTAAAAAAGGTGTTGATGGCGGATTTGAAGGGAAACAACACCAATTATCAAGTCAAAAGTTGTTTTATTTTTTATCGGTTCAAAAATTTTAAGAGAAACCAAATTAAATTAAATAACTGATGATCAATTTTTAAGGTGTTTAACAGAATAACTAGAACCGTTAGTTAAAACTGTTTTTACTGTAGCATGTGAGAACTTTACATTGTATCGATTTTTTTTATTGTCACTGTATATGTGAGAGCTTTATACTGTTCATAACTGAAAAAAGTGGTTTAGACCACAACTGCCAAACACACTCTTTGTGGGTGTGGTTTGGTCGGTTTTATAGATGTAGCCTAACTCATATACCTTAAATTCATAGTTTTATACACAAGAAGATAACAATAGCAAGTGAATTTTTAGAAGGTGGAAAATCTGTTTTAAAGTAGGGAATGAGTCTTTTATCACCTGAAAGACTATGAATTATAGAAGAAAAAAATATACATGAATTGGATCACATTCAAACATTAAATAAAATAATAATAATAAACATAGAGTATAAACTTTGCACTACGCTTTTCAGAAAATCGGTATTTTAGCTAGATATTAACAGTGAAAATGTTGATTCTTAGAACCTTAATCATCCTTATCATTTGGTTTGTAAAATTCCCTTTCTGTTCCATTTTTTTTTTTTTAGCTATTTATATGCCCCAGTTTGTTGCAGTACTTCCAACAAAAGGAGTTATTTATTTATTTATGTGTTTATTCTCACAAAGCAGACTTGAATGAAGAAAACAACACGCCAAGCAGAAGACAAGACCGGTCCTGAACTAAAACAAAATCGACTATCAGCTGAAGGTTACTCGGCTTTTAGAAAAATTTGGTCCGATACCACACATGACAGGACTTTCCTTTTCATATGGTCCGATTTCAATAATGACCTCAAATTTCCCTTAAGAAAGCAACAAGTCCTCCTTGAAACAAAAATTAAAAAAAAATAAAAAAGCAAAAAAATCACTTATAACCAAAAATTATAATATAAAACTCTCATGTGTTATAATGGTTAAAAAAAATAAAATATAATATAAAACTATTATATGCTATAATTTTTAGTTCAAAAATTTTAATTCTAATTTACCTTATAAAATATTTTTAGAATTAATATTGAATATGCAAACTTGGCAAAATAAATAGAGAATCAGTGTCGGAAATGGATCATAGGAGGCAGAATTTCATCACGTTAACCATCAAAATAATTGAGGGAGAAATAAAAAAAGAAAGAGAATATACTTTTACTTTTGGGCACAAAATATGCTTTAGAAAGCGCCCGAGATTAAAAGGCAGTACTTTTAAGCAAGGGGGAAAAAAAGACAGAATGATACCAAAAAGAAGAAAGATAAAAAAGAAAAAAAAAGTAGTGGCGTATTATTGGGCATGGTAGAAATTAAAAAGGTATGGTCTATGGGGCCTAAACATTTTTAAAAGTTTGATAAATACGACGTTTTTTCAAGAGCCCGTTGCAGTCGCACATGCTTGACCACTACTTTATTATCATCACATGGTTATTGTGCTTCTAATTTCAACCTATTCTTTTCCCCAAGAAGGATAATTAAATTTGGTTTTTTCAAGATCATGAAATAAGCTAGACTGTGTTTTGCAAACGTAGTTTCAACTCAGAAATATAAAACTTTCATATGCTATAATTTAAAACAAAAGTATGTTATGATCTAAAACTCTCACATGTTACAGTACTTTCAATCCAATTTTCAGTTCTAATTCACTTCTCAAATACTTTATTACTCTTACCTAGTTTTCTCTCTCATTTTTTAATTCCCTTGTTTATTTTGGAGTAATGTTAGAGCATCAACTTCAATCATATGAATTTTTAAGTTGTTATTTTTTTAATCTACAAATATAACCTTTTTCTTAAACACTCACTGATATAAGAATGACAACATAAGAGTCACTAAAACTTGAGATGAATCTGTTTTCATTACATTATTCTTTACTTTATGAAAAAAGGTTGTTGGTAGTACTATGATAATTAAAAATGGAGGTGGAGTGCTATCAAATATTGAAAAATATTTACATTGCGCCTTAATTGTTTGTACAAGGAGATTAAGAGCGTCATTTCAGCCTTTTTAAGAGACAAGAGCAAAGGAATATTGAGTTGGTAGGTGGCAATATGATGAACAACTGGCATTGTTCTTTTCTTTCTCTTGGCAAAAACAAATAAAATGATCATCTCCCTTGAGTTCTTGATTATACATAAGATTTTCACTAACCCTTGGCCTTTCCCTTTCAAATAAAGGGAACTGGACTAATTGACTTGTAATAAATAGCTATAAATCATGCAATTTATTACGTTGCTACCCTTTGTTGGTACAATTTGGCCAGGTTCAAATTGTCTAAAGGCCTAAAATGACAGTTTATTGTTGCGATTAGAACGAGTCAAACAGAACCAAACGACTTAGCTATTCAATGTGAAAAATACATACGTGTAAATTGAACCAAGGCTTCATTGGAGTCGATTGGTATGTAAAATCAATTTGTATTATTCGGATAATATTCCGCTATTGAAGGTTTGTGCCTAGGTTTGTCTCCCAAGTGTTTGTTTGATGGAATCGGTTTGCATAAACTGACAGTTATAAGCATGTCCAGCCACAAACTGAGTTGTGGGGAGAACACGATTCTTGTGGCCCATCGCAGATTGACACGTAGCCCACTATTATGGTTACCTCCAACATAATCACTCCACTCCGTCAGTTGGTTGGAGGCCACGACTCTTCTTTATTCTCTATATAAAGAGACATAGTCCTCAGTTGTAGAGACAAAAAATACAATGTACAGAAACCCTATCAAATTTTCTCCTTGCTCTCACTTTTGTAATCTATATCTTCTTGAGTTCATACATAGTAAAAAACAGTAGACGTAGCTCTCTTTATAGAGGAACCACTATAAATCTGCATGTGTGGTATCTTTACTTTTTTATAATTATTTTATTTCATTTGGTTCCAATTGTTGATTGTTTTCTGTAATTAATTTGACAAGTTTGCTTTGAAGCTAATCAAATCCAAATAACGGCGATTTGAGGGCTAAAATCCATTAAAAAGAACACATTAATTTAGATTAACACATTTTATATTTGATTGTAGATCCAACATCTACACCTATTAATTTTTAACAAATCCAATCACAATTTCGATGTATCGATCATGGGCTATTAACCTTGTTGACTTTATTTGCAAAAGGTTTTTTTTTTTTTTGTAATTAATCTTTTGAGTACAATTTTTGTTATGGATTAAATGCCCTATTTTTATAGAGAGCAAACGAAATCGTAAAAAGAAAAATACGCAGAAAAGAGAAGCACTTAATTTACGGTGGTTCCATGTCCACTTGTCGCTATAGAAAATTCACTAGGATGAAAAAAAATATTTACAAGAGAAAATCGCACACCTCAATAATGCACCTCTTTATATATCAAAAAGGACAACTAAATTTTAAAATGTGAAATCCTAAAACTATCATAAATTTTATAAGATTGATTCGCTTAAGCCTCTATAAGATTGATTCGCTTAATCCTCTAGGTCAGGCAAAATTCGTCAAGAATATTAAATTAGGCTTTACAAATTAACAATTTCCATTCTACACATTCTCGTGTATATATATATACACACACACATGCATAAAATGATAAAAAAAAAGTCATTTTCACACTCATACCCCTCCTTTCGTTGGATCCATTTATCAACTCTTGCTTTCTATTTGGCAACCTGAGTTTCAATTAAGCAATTCTAACTATATTTTCAATAGTGTTTTTCTTACTTGTTATAGTATTTTTCAGTTCGAAGCCAAAATTTCCACTCATTTTTCTAAATTGTCCAGGCATAAAATTAGCTTCTTATTATAAGTGATAAAATAAAATAGGCTTATTGGATCCATATAAATTCTGGCTTATTGGCTGCTTCTTGTTCGAACAACTTTCAACTTTTTAGTGATTCTTAGTCGCATTTAGAAGTTAGGCACAGCATATTAATTTACACATATTCCATACTAAAATAAAAAGCAAATCATGATTCACGAATAAAACAAGTTCAAAGTGAAAGAGACTAGAAATATATCCCCAACTTAATTTGTTTGTCGTATTACTAATACGAGGCAAAAACCAAGCTGAAATAGTATTCTTGATCCGCAAAGGATCTGGATCACTTTTTTAGGAATAATACCATTAATCATGGGAATAAAGATTTTGAGCCCACTTTAATATTTTTGGGACAATTTTGAGTCATTGACCCCATTCCCATTTTTCTTCAGGAAAAAAATAATAATAAAGGAAAAACCACATTCCCATTCCTTTTATCTCCATTTTTTTTTTCTTTCCAGATATCTTGTCAAAAAAAAAAAAAAAAAAAGAGAACGTAATTACAAAGGTGAAAGCCATGCAAGAGATGTCCCAACAAAGTCATATTGCATAGCAGAGAAGTGACATAATGAGCTCACATTCAGAATCCAAAGCCCAGGCCTCTGCCATATTATACATACATATATATATATATATACGTATGTATATGGTAGGGCACACTTGATGAGAATGGCAATTTCAGATACATTTATGGGTTTGAAATTTGGTACAAAAGGTCACATGGCGTGCAGTCTCAAGTCGGACAAATCTTCAAACGACTTGCAGGCCAATTTCAAGCCTCAATATATTCTACGTGTCATTTTCCATGCATGTACTTCAAGGACTTATTTATTCTCTTCAAGTAAATAATTAACAGTTTTTAATCTATGATAGAGGATGAGAAAAAACCTCAAATCAACGGTGTTTATAACTCTATTAGAACCGGAAAAAAAAAGTGGTTCAAATCATTTTTATTGCGGTATTTTTTGTCCTAAAATTTAAAGCAAAAATGTTTTGAACCATGTTTTAAAGATACATAAGTCCTTGCCATAGTTCAAGCCTTAGTCTTACACAATCTCCCACACGCCCGTGCACTTAAGTTATCATCAAGTGACGATTTGAACTATTTTTTTTGGCTTTGTTTGATAACGTCTTTTCAACTATATAGTTTAAATTGTTATATTACAAAGTCCTTGTATGTTATAATCTAAAGCTCTCACATGCTATAATAAATTCGTTATAACTTTTTATTTTAACGACATTATCGAACACACTTTTTGTAGTTCTATATTCCTAAACATTATTTTACCAAAAAAAAAAAAGTTGGTTTCATTTCTTGTCAATACAATCGTCTAGTTACTATTTTGAGTCCTAGGTCCATTAGAAGACAAGGGATCAAACCGCAAGACGTTATATATAATTAATCTTAACATACAGCTATACAGCAAGTTAAACAGTTTTTAATCTCAAGTTATGCAATAACTAAATAATAAGTAATATTCAAGAATGTATTATCCTTTAAGTGTTGGTTCTTCCATTTATGATTTATCCACTGCCTTGTATCAATTGTTTAGTCCAATTTCCATGCGCGTCCGCACAAATACCGAAGGAAAACTTCGTGCTCAGTCAAGAAGACGACCTATTCCTTCTAATTGTGTGAGAGTTGTCTTGAGAGAACACTAAATCTTAATCATAAAATGCTAATACCATTTTGAATGATCCCAAAACACAAAAGACTCAAACATGAATATCAACTGACAACCTATAAATTCAAACAAAGCATTAAGTTGAAAAAAAAAGCATGATAAGTTATGCCAATAGAAAACCAGATAGATACATCATAAAACGTACTATGCATTATATCAAAAAATGAGTTTAATACTCTATGTTTTAAAATATTTTATATTGGTATCTCAACCTTTTAGAAAATCCTTTTTCAGTACTCAGAGGAGTTTTTTGATACTAAACATGCGTTTTTTGCGTCTTTTTGTGTTCCAACAAATCAATAAATTAAACTCTTGACAAGAATCGATTAATTTCTTAAGATAGGTTCTAAAATTTTGTGGTCACCTAACAAGAATCAACAATAATTTTTAAGGTTACACTTGAAACTCAATTATAACCTCAATCATAAAGTTGAAATTAGTTGGCATCTAAAAATCAAAATCATTTCCAAAAAATAGCCCAAATCATTTCCGAGAGGACCAAGTGGATTGCCATCTTAAAAATCATTGCAGCTTTTGTGAAATCGTAAATCTCGTATGTATGATATCCAAGTTTGATCTGAACCATAAAAGTAGTAATAATTGATATTAGATATTAGCCTCATGTGATTGCCATCATATGTAGGTGTGAAATTTTTCCCTCCGCTAAAATTATATATATATATATATATATATATATATATATTTCCTTATTGGCTATAGGTTGAAATTGGTTTCTGACATTGGCATATATGTTTGTCGCATTGCTAAATTTGCTGGGGCTTTAGTATGACAATTGACTAGTAGCTAGTTTAGTTCAAATATACAAATAGTTTTCATATGTGATGTCGAATAAAGCAAATGGTAATGCCTTTTTGTCGAATACAAATTAATAATGTTGGGAAAAAAGCAATCTCAACCAATCATTTTGCTATAGTTGGTGTAGAGTAGGACCTTCATCGTAGATTTATAGGAATACAAGTAGATAAAGTGTGTGGATGGTACTTGGGCTTAGATAAAGTACTGGTATTATATTACCATGGTGATATATGGATATTCTACCCACTTATATAAATAAATTATACCACGTTTGAACGTGGAATAGAGGACATTCTAGAAAGGATGTTGTTTGTACCTTGTTACTTTGGTTTAGAGCTTTTTGAATATTTGACATGAGTTTTTCATGTCTGAGGTATTTTTCTGAGATTTTGGATTACTACATTTTCTTTATATTTACTATTTTTTTTTTCCTTTTATTGTCTTACTCTTGGTGCACAAGCCACTAGCTACAAAGCAAAGGGTTATACAGCGAAAGATAAATATTAAATGACAATAATAATGAAGGTTTGCTCGGTAGCTACCGTTACAACTATAAGCTTTTATTTATTTATTTATTTTGGGACAAGTTGTTGAATTAAATTTGATAACTGTTCAGTAGTACATGTGCAGCCTTGCACTGTAGAAAACAATCAAATGGGCTGGAAACAAAAAATTCTTCAGCTATTGGACCTTGGACCCAGATTGGATTTTGAAGAGTTAGGGGCCAAATCCATTACCTGTCAGATCTCCGACTGTTCCAGTCGGGTCAATTTGAAGAACACCTTTGCTTGAGTGGTGGTTTTCGATTTGACTTAGCACATACCATTTTTAAAGATTTTAAAGCCACAATCAATCACAAAAATTTTCAAATAATGTTAGACAAACAAATTATATTTTAGTATTTTTGACTGGAAGAAGAAGTATGTATCCAAGAAAGAAAAAATTAAATGATAGAAACACAATAATGATTAATGATTAATGATTAATAAGGTGTTTGGAAAGATGGTGAGAACTAGTGGTGAAAACCATTTATATTATAGCATGTGAAAGTTTTATACTGTAACATATTTTTTTATTGTTATTGTAGCATATAAAAACTTTACACTATTTATAACTGAGATTGTGGTAAAAACTGAGTGGTTCCCACTGCTGCCCCTAAATATCCATATTAATTGGTATTTAAGTGAACATCATCATTCCCTGGCCAAATCCTTCAACCATGCTCACTCTGAATAAGATGAAACAAAATATATATATATATATATTTTTTTTTTTTTTCTGGCCTGAATTCTGATTACTCTTTACGGGATGAGATGGTAGCTAAGTTAATGGCTACAATTAGAAGAGAAATTATTACGGTGTTAATATACATATTTAAACCATTTCAATGATTGCTCGCAACCGAAGAAATAGAAACATAAAGGATTGGTGAAACTCTGCACAATTCATTTCAAACAACAATCCCGTTCTTCTTTCTAAAATAAAATGTTAAATCACACTAAAGAATTCCAATGTCCCATTTTCGTCTCCAGCAGGGGCTGCAGTACCACTAGTCCAACATTTTATCAATCCAGCAGCACAGGGAATCCTTCTCTCTAACCGTAGGCCATTTTAATCCTTTTTACTCCCCCTAATTTCGAACAACTTAATGCGGATAATTTTTCCCCTAATACAAAAGGCTGTCCTTAATTTTTCCCATCCAACACCTTACATCGTATTTATTTATTCAATTTTCGCTCGTCTCCATTTGTTTTCACAGACAATTTGGGTCCTCCAATCTCAGGATTATCATTTTTTCCCCTAAATTCATGATTAATTTAGTTAATAAATCAGTGGAGAGTAGACAAAAAGAAACCTTAAACGTGATATTTACTTCTTAAGCATATTCCATATTCTACAAACAAACAAAACATAGACGAACATAGATGACAGACCCAGACACTTTTTTTTTGTTTTTTTTTTTGTTTTTTTGGGTTTAAGACTCGGACATTTTCACAGACGCAGAACGGCAGAAGTTTACAAAAATTAAAGCAACTCAAGCACCGGAAATTTGAATAGACCTCACATCGGGCTCTTTCACCTCCGCTTTAGGAACACTGACAGTGAGAACCCCATTCTCCATGGAGGCTTTGACGTGATCCATCTTCGCGTTCTCCGGCAGCCTAAACCTCCTCTGGAACTTGCCGCTGCTCCTCTCGATCCGGTTCCACGTGTCTCCCTTGTCCTCCTTCGCCGTCTTCCTCTCCCCGCTGATCTGCAGCACCCGATCGTCCTCGATCTCCACCTTCACCTCCTCTTTCCTCAGCCCCGGGAGATCGGCCTTGAACACGTGCGCCTCCGGAGTCTCCTTCCAGTCGATTCGCGTGCTAACGAAAGCGGAATTTTCCCGGGAAAGCTCGGGAAAGGAAGAGGGGAATGGGAAGTCCTTGAACGGGTCCCACACGTCGAGAGAGAAGGGGTCGAAGGCGTTGCTGCCCCGTCGGCCGCCAAAGAAGCTTGGAATGAGCGACATCGCGACGATTAAGGTTGAAATTCGAGGGAAGTAATGGAGAGAAAAGATTAGCTTGGGTTAAATTTGCTCGAGGGAAAAGAATACAGTCTTTGGTGTGGGAAAGAGGCGACGATTGAGGATTTATGAATATTGGAAGAACGTTCTGGTAACTTCCAGCAATGACGATCGTTTTGGACGTGGGACTGGACTCTGGAGCTTTCCAGACCCATCGAGCAACCTTAGGCTCGGCTTCCTTCGGGTGATCCAGTGTCTACAAGCCCAAAAAAGTTCAGCCCAAACCACGGGGAGATGTAAAAATTACACAATGTGATCCCTTTTTAAGAAGTAAATTAACATCTGTCTTTATTTCATAAATATTTTTTGTATATTTTTTTAATTATATATATTAAGAATCCAAAAATACCTTTTAAGTAGATTTTATCTTGTATTTAGGTTTTGTAACAAATCTCTTTATTTTTCTTATAGTTGAGTCGTTGAAAAAAAATGATATTAGAAAAATATAAATATACTTAATTAATTATAATGTAACTTAAACAAAAACCATTATTGTTTGTATTATCAATAAGTAATGTAAGCACTACCTAAATAAGAAGATCATTATCACTTGAAGTCTTACAAATGAAACAAATGTTATTAAGTATCATTATCATTAATATCATTAACTTAATGTAATAATAATTATATAACCTATGAGATATACAAAAAAAACCTTAATAAATACTATATTGTTAATTTAATTACATATCACAAAAAACCACAAATATCATTAATTTGAAGTCTTACAAAATGAATATTATTGCATATCATTATCATCACGTATCATTAACTTAATGATATATCAATTATATAACAAGTAAGACACATAAAAAGACTTAACAATATTATATCATTAATCTAATTACAACACCATAATTTTAATTTATCAGTACAACTATATCATTAATTTAATTACAACACCCTAATTTTAATTTGTCAGTAAATCCAACTTATCAGTAAAAAGTTTTTTTTTATAGGAAATTTTGAAATCATTATTTTAGATATCAATTTAAATTTAAGTAACAAACAGCTTAATTTTAGGGATTTTTTTAAATATAATGATATCATAATTCATTTGAAATCTTAAATATGTATATTATCGTTATTCTAAAAAATAAATTAAAACTAACAATATCATTATTAAGGTCATTAATGTCTTTATACATATGCATTAAGACATATAAAAAATATTTATAAACTGCAACAATATTTTAATTCTACAAATAAAAAGGGGGCCACATGTCTCATTAACCCCAGGAGAAAACTACAACGTCATTTCTTTTTCAAAAATTTTACGAAATAATATTTTTACAAAAAAATTAAAAATAAGTGCCAAATTTTAAAAATTTTGGTTGTAAATAATTTTTTTTTCAATATGAATAGAAAATTTGCTAGATAAAAAATATATTTACTTCAAGTAAAAAAATAATTTACTGAGTAAATTTTCTATCTATTGTTATTTATTACAATTTTTTTAAATCTATTATTTACTTTCATTATTTATAGTAAAAATGCTATTTACTTGAGGCTCCCCTTTTTTTTACCTAAAATTTAGAGAATACGCAAATTTTCTATGAGAATTTGCAAAATTTTCAGAATATTGTAAATCAGCAAAAATTTACACAGACAGTTTTCGTACTATGCTATTTCATGTAATTTTTTGGATGATATAATTTGAATTTTTCTATTTTTGGAACATGTCATGTTTTGTACTATATACTTGCATAATAATAATCTTAATGATATATATTTTGAGATTCTTGCAATATTGCGAAAATTTGTTATACTTTAACTTCGTTACTAAATTTTTGCTATATGCGCAAGGATCCCAAAAAATGATTAAATTTAAATTTAAAAAAATTAAGAATATTTTAAAAATAACAAAAATTGCATATAATTTTTATAATGATGTCATAATTTATACTATGTAATTATATAATAATTATTTTAATAATTTAAATTCTCCCTTTCTTTAAATATTTTTAAATTTTTTTATATTTCAACCTCAATACTTAAGTTTTGCTTTATGTCTAATTAGCACTTCTCTGACGAGTACAATAACATTTTTTTTCTTGGAGACTCTAGCCGCTTCTCTCTCTCTCTCTTTTTTTTTTTTTTTTTTTTCCACTTTGTAAAAAGAGCAAAAAAAGGATAAATTTTCCTAGTGTGTACTTCCCCCCTTTGAGCGCACGTTACTCGGAGCATTCAAGTTGCTAATTGAGTGGCAATAATAATTCTAAGGTCCGCATAGTTCCCAATCGTTATAGCGTTATTAAATTTTGTTAGTTATTTTACATTTTTAACATCTCATGTAAGTCCAATATAATATAACATAATTGTATTATATAAATGGTTTTCAGTTTTTTCTAAAGATTTATGGACCTTATTTATTTCTAACAACAATGAAATTAATTTTCACATAAAAAAGAAAACGCAAAAAAAAATATTGTTATTGATTTTTCAGCAATTTTGTTAGTGTATATGTATATTTTAATTGTTGTAGTGTTAAAAAATATGCTTTTAATTATCATTCTAAATGGGTCACTTAATGTCACGCTTAGTTTTATATTTAATAACAAATAGAGAGTCTAACGCTAAAATTGACGACAATAATATCATTACTAATATACTATTTAGTGATATTATAGGTGACAATGATGAAAGGTACAATGTGCTAGGAAAAGTTCATGACAATTATGTAGAAATTATGTTTATCTATGATATAATAATGTGATTATGTATTTTATTTTATTTTACTTGAATAGAGTATAATAAGAAGAAATTAATAATTGATTTGTTTTTATTTAATATATAACTTAAATCATATATATAATATACTATATATGTAGTTTTTTTTTAAATAATACATAGTTTTATATATTCTACACGTGAATTATACTTGGGCTTTTTGGGCGCGGCAAACTTGCCGTGAAATGAAAGAAAGAAAAAACTAAAGAAAAAAGAGAAGAGATAAACACGTGGAAAAAAAAAAATCTTAAGGTTTTAGTCCACACATAAAATCTATATAAAAACCACTTATTAGTAACTTAGGCTCACACTTTAATCTTTCCTCATTGATTGATTTCATTCTTGATTTTCTTTTGTTTTATCAAGATTTCTAGTCACCCCTAATTGCATTCATCTTGGTAAGTGTATCAATGTTTAATATGTTTGTTTGATGTTTTAGTTTATTATGTTAGTATTAGAATTATTATTTTCATCATATGGATTCTCTTATCATATGTATTTCATGTCAATTGATGATTGAAAAGAGTTGATAATTTGGTTGTTTTGATTAATCTCTCATTAAACCCTAGATTGGAGATATCATAGATTTTCATATTTTTGTTATGTAGATCTATATGGGTGTATTTTATTATCAATTACAGTCATGTTAATTATGTGTTTATAATTTTAACTGAGGTTTTGTTAGGTTATCGATTAGTATTGAAATTTTTTTTTATGCGTTATGCTTAATTTTCATACAAACACTTGATAGCCGTCATGTTTTAATAATTTTTTATTCTATATTGCTTTGTTTATATTTTTCTTATATTTTTCTCAAATACTAGACATCCTAAGCTTTCATTTGGCTTTTGAATCACTTGAATTTGAGTTTTCTTTAAATAGTTATGATTTTTTGAAGTTGACCCTAAAAGCTGTATAGTTTTATACAGACCTAAAATTTAGACTGATTTTTGAGGACTTTTTCTTCATGCATAGTATTGTCAAAATATGCGTGTAATATATCAAATTCTTTTTTTTTAGTCTAGTTTTTAATACCACTAGATTTAGCTGATTTCGAGTTAAGATGAAATTATTATGAATTTTTAAGTGAATAAAGGTCATTTTGCCTACGTTTGGGAATTATGCCCTAGGTTCATAAATTGTGATTTTGTGCTTCTTGATATTATTACGTGATGAGGTGAAGTTCAATGATAGTATGAGATGCTTATATGTTGTTAATAGTGTTATTAGTAACTTATGGTCAATATGAATGTTTCGTATGAACTCTTCAAAGAAGCAAGCACACCTAGGACCCGAATTGTCATGTCACCTACTATTAAAGATTGAGTAAGTCTAGAGATCAAGTAAGTATATCTCTCACCTACCATATGATTGTTCAAATTTTTTTTTTTAAAAAAGATTGATGTTAATGATATGTTATGAAGACGTTTTAAGATGATGATTTTTAATAATGAGAAAATTAATGAAAAACGATGAAAGATGATGTTATTTTTACCTCATTATTCTATTTGATGGAAACCTTTTTATGAAAACCTATATATATGTATTATCTATATTATTATTTTGATGTTTTAAAAAGGCGTTGTACATTTGACGGAATGATGGTGATGATGGGGTCTGGTGAGTTGACAGGCCAGTGAGCGGTCGTTTCATCTTTGTCACGGTTGGTTTGAGGGTTGCTATCTCACTCTTTCCGTGGCTAGCACGCTATGACGATGATGGTACAATGCCAAGGCCCTATTTTGTGATATTTTGAAGTATTACTATATATATTATTTTTAAAAAATATATATTTATTTAATGATGAATTTATTATATTAAACATTGTTAATTTATGAAAAGGTTTTGTGAAAGTCAGGGTGTACTTACTAAGCATTATGCTTATTAGATGTTTCTCATATTGTAGCTAGGAACAAGAGTTAGGTATGAAGATGGAGGAGCTCGGTGCGGGTGTATGTGTGGTGGCAGAAACGAAATATCGGAGCAACGCATCCTGTGTTAATGATGATTTAACTTTTATTCACTTATATATAATTCTGCAGATTTTAGTTTTTCAATTATTTTATAAAATTTTGCAAGTTAAAGATATTTTATTAAGTTTAATGTTTTTTATAATGTTGCAACTATATTTTTATTTTTAGATGAAGTTATTTGATTTGATTAATAAGTCTTGTTTAAAAAAAATTAAGCTATTTCGTATTACTTTGATTATTTAAATTCTATAAATATTATGTTTTACCATAAATAATAAATGTTATAAGACGGTAATTGTGACGTCTCGTGAGGGCCTTACACCTAAGCTATCTCAATTTTAATAAATATTAATGATTAGAACTTAATTACTACACTTAATTAAGTTTAAAGACCAATCATTACAAAAAAAGGGTTGAAGACCAACATAAAAAGCGAAAAGATTGGGAGACAAATGCGTCAAGAAGTTTTTTTTGAAAAAAATATCATTTAAGTTATAAGACCAAACATAACCAAATGTTGATTTTATTCAACGCAGACCAATAATAAATACAACAAATATCAATTAATTTCATATGAACACAAAATAAAGTACTTAAGAAGAAAAATCCATTGGGGAATATGACAATACATATTACTTGGGGGTTTAAACTGTCATAAATTAAATGACATATACTTTTTTTAAGGGAACATACTTTTCTAAAATCTGAAAAATTATTACTGAATTAAACGTATGAAAACTCACAACTTTCCTATCATAAAATTTATCATTGTAACATTCCTGGTTAAAGTGGGCATGGTACTGCTTTTTTTTTTTTTTTTTCTTTAGAAGGGGAAATTTCATTGTTAACTTTTTTTTCCTATTTAAATATAGTCACAAATGATCACCTACCACATATTGACTGGATTATTTACCAGCGAAAATGGATGAAGTGTATGGACATATCTTAAGTATTAAGATCTAAAGAGAAAATACTTACTTGACAAATAAAATTGAATACGACCAAAGTTCATTACGGAGAACCACGATGGATGGATCAGTATTGAAACAAGACCCCAATACTCAAGACACAAGCATCATAGTCAAGAATCAAATCTAGCTAGACATCAGCACACATACTGTTGATAACAAGCGGGCATGATACAAGCAAAATTGAAACACACAATTGTTAATTAATAAAATCAAAATAATACTAGATGTAATATGATTTGATAATTTAACTAAAATTAATAAATATACAACCATCAAAATCTGTATCAATATGTACTATATTCAATACTCTACCAAAAACAAGACAATTTCATTTCTTTTCTTATTTCTGTGGCAGCTAGGACTTGAAAAATGGACCATCCGCAAGGCTCTGTTTTTAACCATAAAATTTGTATAAATTGTATTTTCTATCTTTTTTGTTTTATTTTAATGTAATATGGACCAAATATAGATAAAATAAGGTGCAAAAAACCTTCACTTCACTTCTCTTATCTTGTTCTTGTATCTTGTAAAGGAAGGAAAGAACTTCACATCACTTCTCTCAATTATCAATAAGTTAGACTAATACATGGGCCAATTCCAAAGAGTCAGCCATTCGAATTATTTCTTTTGATGAAAAGCAAGCAATACAAATTAAGCAAAGAGTCCTAGAGAGTTCCGCCCAAGAAAAGAAAAATCTTCTTCACGTCTTCCGTAACACAAATTCCATCCTGCATGACTCCATCCTATAAATATACCTCAATACATCTCATACAAAAGTACCCTTCAGTTTCTTCAATCGAATTTTCCACTCAGCCAAACAATCAATCTATCTCCGAGAAAAGAAGAAGAAAATGTCGCTCATTCCAAACATCCTAGGCGGGAGAACACTCGGCAACATCTTCGATCCTTCCACCGTCAACGTTTTGGATCCGTTCCACTTACTGCCGGCGCAAATCCGAGAACCCTCTTCCCGAGAAAACCTGCCTTTCTCGGACATCAGAATTGACTGGAAGGAGACTCCCCAGGCTCACGTTTTCCAGGCCGATCTTCCGGGGCTGACGAAGAAAGAGGTCCAGCTCGAGGTCGAAGATGGTAAAGTGCTCAAGATTAGCGGAGAGAGGAAAATCGTGAAGGAGGAGAACGGCGAGACGTGGCATAAGATCGAGCGCATGGGAGGAAAGTTCCTGAGGCGGTTTAGGCTGCCGGAGAACGCAAAGATAGATCATATCAGTGCTTCGATGGAGAACGGAGTCCTCACCGTGACTGTGCTGAAGGAAGAGGGGAGGAGGCCCGAAGTGAAACCCATTCAGATATCTGGCTGAACAAGATTTGAAAAGATTACAGGCCTTACCAAGTGCAGTGTGTAAGATATTTGAGGTTTGTGTGTGTTGTGAAAATAAGAGTTGAAATAAGCTTGTTGCAAGAAATGTGTTCCAGATGATAATATAGCAATACCATATGAAATGATAGTTCTACATTACTTTGTTTTAAGGCGATGGTTTGAGTTTAGGTTTTTTGAGGAAATTACTTTGAGTTTAGTTTTGAATGCATAATTAATTAAATTCTATTGTGGCGCTTAAAGAAATTAGTATGCTGTATTTTTGGGGGATGAAGTCTCAAAGATGGAATCAAACTTGATGCTTGATCCTAAGCTTCCTCGTGTTAATTGTTTTAGGTAATCCTAAATTTTCTTACGCTAATTGCGTAATTAAAAGATGTTCTATATTGTTTTAGATGATCTAAAATAAACGAGTTCAGATACCTCGTTTTCATGCCCCTCTGGTGTCTTTATAATCAAATTTTCACACCTCATATAATTATTCAAATGTTTTGAGTGTTTAATTTTTATTCGTCTAATAAATATGGCAAATAATTATTGTAGTCAAGAAGATGAGAAAATGAAAATGAAAAATATGAACTTGAAGAATTATGGATTACTTTGCATAGCGATCCTCAGTATGTGCTTTTTTTTTTATCTGAGTTAATTTCATGAAAAAGGTTTACAGCTAGCTCTAGCTCTGAGACATGCTACCAAAAGGCAAAAATTTTTCCAGGAAAATAGATGAGCCATGAAACCCTTGCCTTTACTATTACAACTTTCGAAAAACGAGATACGTATAAGCTTAAAATGATCTGGTATACGCACGGGCAGCTCAACTGATGACGATCTTTTACAGCTATATTACATTCTCAAAGCGTTTTGGAATATCTTCATTTATAGGAAAACTGGCGTAATGGTTCAAACTCATCAGTGAACCACCCACAATATAAAAGAAAAAATAATTATAATATAAAATTCTTAATATTTTGGATAAAAATAATCTAAACTATTGCTTTAAATTACTTCTACCAAACGCCTTATTAATATTTATGTCCTTATTTTCGCTTAGAGAAATAAAGAGAACAAAATTTTAACCAAAAAAAAAAGGTGAAACCAAGAAGGAAGTGCCAGGCGTCCTCTTGGGGCCATTGTCGTAATCCAATCACCCCCTCTGTTGGTCTTTGGCTCCAAGGATTCTTTTTCATGTTTCTTAAAAAAAAAAAAAAAAAAAAAAGAAGAGATTTATACTACATGAGCTGTCATTTTTGTTTGGACCCTTTTAGCAAATGTTTGCCTGGACAACAATAGTAGATAGTATATTTCTTCTCCAGGTGCCTAATTAAGTATGGCTAAGAACAAGATAAAGAAATATCTTAAAACAGGACAAACAAATTGGAGATAACGGAGAACAAATATAGAACTATAAACTCATTTTTCATTCATTAATTTCACAAACTTTATATAACATAAGCGTTTCACTTTCTACAACATTCATTATCAGCAGAATCACACAACAAAAAAAAAAAATAATATATATATATATATATATATATAAGATCAAAATCATGCCCAAAAGACAAATCAAGCAGAGATCTCAACAGACTTGACATCAGGCTTCTTGACCTCCTCCTTAGGCACGGTCACGGTGAGAACCCCATTCTCCATGGCCGCCGTGACCTGATCCACTTTCGCATTCTCCGGCAGCCGGAACCGTCGCAGGAACTTGCCGCTGCTCCGCTCCACGCGGTGCCACGTGTCGTTCTTGTCTTCCTTCTCGACGCTCCTCTCTCCGCTGATCTGCAGAACTCTTCCGTCCTCGACCTCCACCTTCACCTCCTCCTTCTTCAGCCCCGGGACGTCGGCCTTGAACACGTCCGCCTCCGGAGTCTCCTTCCAGTCAACGCGGGCGTTGACCAGATCAGAAGTCTCTCTAGAAATCTCCGGGGCGGAGAGAGAGGAGGAAGAGAAAGGGAAGTCCTTGAAAGGGTCCCACACGTCGAGCGAGAATGGGTCGAAGATGTTGCTCCTTCGGCCTTCGAAAAAGCTTGGAACCATCGCCATTTTTTGAATTTTTGGTTTTGCTGTGTTTGTGTAGAAGATTTGGTAGAGAGATAAGGTTCTTCTTCTTTGATTGGAAGCTGTAATTGCTTGTCGGATTATGTCTGAGTTGGGTTGGGGTTGAAAGAAAGGGAAGATTTTGGTATTTATAAATTTGTGGAAGACTTGTCCGGTAGTTTCTCGGAGATTCTGAAACTTCTCTCCCGTTAATTGACTGACTTTTTGTCGTTTTTCTGTCTTTTTTTCTTCAAGGAAATTTCTAGTAGCTTTCAGAACTCTCTAGTTTCTACGTTAGTATATTGACCTGGAAATCTCTTTTATCTTTATTTTTATATTTATTTTATCGGCTCTCTTGAGCAGAATACTAAAAAATTAACAAAATGAAGAGGACAGTTACTTGTGGAATATGCAAAAACAATTCCATTTCTTAAAAAATTTGGTAGTAAACATCAACAATTAATAAAAAATTTAATTAAAAATATTATAATATATAAAAATTTTATTAACATATTTTTGTTTCATACAAGAGTTCTCTTTTTTGGTCTCGTCAGGCAACTGTGGTCTACTCTATGTCAAAGCCCAAGTCGAAGCAATAAGAAGGTAGGTTCTCTATACAAATTCATTTCTTCTTTTAACTAATTCATCTCTGCCTTAGACTGCTGTAATTAGCTCTTGCCTCACACTTGGACTGGCTATCTCTTCTTAATAAGTAAATATTTTTTTGCCACCATTTTGTGAAAAATTGTTAAGTATGAATATGTTAGACACATGTTACTCAATCGGTGAAATAATCTCTCTCTAAAAAAGTGATTTTTTTTTTTTTTGTCGGCACCTTTAGAACTTAGCAATATACGTGTCGATGGGATGAGTTGTTTAAGGTTAACCCTATTGACTAGCTCTAATTGCATCTATAAATTTCCTAATAAGAGCCATTGTTGAGCTCCAATTGTTGACCCATCCCTCGATTCAGACTAGTTCCTAGCTAGATTCATGGAAGGGTTTGTTCGAATGAGGGGTGGTGGTTAGTTGGCGGGTTCGTAGACATCGACAATTTTGTCGACGGGATTGCAAGGGCAGCCAGTGAGATCAGGTATGGAAGAGCTCTTCTTATTTGTTTATGTTATTTTTTTTATAATAATATATAAATAATATTTAGAGTTAAAAAAAAAACTACCTTGCAAGCTAGGCACTTTATCAATATTGGCCAGAATCTTAACCATAAAATTATGAGGTCAAAAACCATTTTTATGTGCCCTATGGGTAGTGAAAAAAAAAAAAGATGAGACAAAACAAAAAGCATCCTACCGTTAAATTTTCTGAAAAACTAAGCATATTTATTTATCATATCAAAACACTTTAAATATATATCTATTACTTTTTCTTTATACTAAATACTACTAAATGTTTATTTGTGACGTAATTTTTGGACCTAAGTTTCTTTTGACACTTTTTAATTTGCACTTTTTCTTATTTGTTTGTTATTCTTTATTTATTTTTCAAAGGTGCTAACATGTTTTTAGCGGTCAAAATTGTCAGGGAACAAGAAAAAATGTGATAACTGAATATAAATTAAAAACCAAAAGGTATAAATATATAAGCCGACGCGTAAGAGCAGCCTAGTTGATTGTAAGTCTCTCTACCTTAACGATTGGTTGAGGGTTCGAGTCACGCTAAGCTCCACTCAATAGTAGTGGTATTCCCCATTATTTGAGAATCACAGTTTAAACTGTAATATGGTTTCCAATCAAGTTTTCAATAGTGTTTAAAGTTTAAACTTTCAATTCTAACTTATTTCTAAAAGACTTAGTAATACAATCCAAAATATATGGTATAATTTTTACATCCTTTTTATTTTTTAAAACTTAAAAAATCATCACTTTACTGCATCAAACTTATCTAGCTACTTTATTGCATAAAACTATCATATAGGCACGTGATGGGCACGTGTGTGATTCCATCTGGTTCGAACAGAAAGCCATTAATTGTCGATGGTTAAATAGTTCAAGGACTTATTTACCAAAATTATATAAAAAAAATCAAAATATCACCTATTAAAAAGTAAAGAAATCACCTTTACAAATTACTTTTTTTAAAAAAATACTTGTGTTAGTTCTTTTTTTTATTATTTTCATTTTTGGCCTGCCAAAAATTTTCGTATTTGAAAAAATTACAATACGTGTCTCAATTATTGTTATGAAATTAAAATCTACCATAATATTTAAAATATTTTAAAAATATCATTAATGATATAGTAATATCTTAATGATATTACATATTGTACTATATAATTACATATAAATAATTTTAATGATATCATTATGAGACATTTGTAAAATTTTTATAAATTAGAGTCATATTTTAATTCAATAAATATAATTGGATCAATTGTCTCGTTAATTCTTCCCATTTAGTTTCGCTAAACGACAAACGTGTGACTCATGGCTATTCCCTAGGCCCAATATCTAATTGGGGTTTTGAAGTCCAGCATGGTCCAGAAAATTCGAGAAAGATAATGGAAACTTCGCAAACTTGCAGGAAGGGTTCGTCAAATCAATTAAAATCGATTTTACCGGAGAGCGCTGGCATATCCCTCAACCACTTATAAATACGAATCGTATATCCCCACGAATCAACCAACGAGAGAAGAATCAAAGCAACTCACTAACTACATAACCAACAAAAAAAAACATTGTCCAATTTCCAGCTTACAGTTTTTCTTCAATCAACAAATCTTCAATCTTAAATTAAGCTAAAATGTCGCTTATTCCAAGCTTCTTCGGCGGCCGACGAAGCAGCGGAGTCTTCGATCCCTTCTCCCTCGAAGTGTGGGACCCCTTCAAGGACTTCGCCCTTCATTTTCCCTCCGAACTTTCTCGGGAAAATTCGGCCTTCGTCAACGCCAGGATCGACTGGAAGGAGACTCCGGAGGCGCACGTGTTTCAGGTCGATCTTCCCGGACTGAAGAAGGAGGAAGTGAAGGTCGAGGTGGAGGACGATCGCGTGCTCCAGATCAGCGGAGAGAGGAAGGTGGAGAAGGAGGAGAAGAATGACACGTGGCATCGCGTGGAACGGAGCAGCGGAAGATTCCAGAGGAGGTTTAGACTGCCGGAGAATGCGAAGACGGATCAGATCAAAGCTTCCATGGATAATGGAGTTCTCACTGTCACTGTTCCTAAGACAGAGGTGAAAAAGCCTGGTGTCAAACCGATTCAAATCTCTGGCTGATTTGGTGAAATTGTTAGTTATTTATCTACGTTTGTCACATGTGGAAGAAGAAATGTATACATTTTACACTTTACCTCGTACAAGTTGATGGACGACGTCTCTGTGATAATAATAACATGTTTTTGCACTGTGTAACTTAAGTTACATGTTGTAATAAAGTAAGATTATTGTTTGGTTTTTAAGATTATCTTGTTTCGTTGTTATCTTAATCGCCTTTGTTTATTTTGTTTTACAAACCCATAAAACAAAAATAGCACAAAAACAAATAACCTACCAAGAAGAACAATTACAACAAAAGCACTAACTTACCTCATGCAGTTTGATTTCACTCAAGAGACAAGATTTTTGTGTCTTAAACTCTCTTCTTATTGATTAAGATTCCCCTCGTGGCATTGTATCTCGCTTCTTTTTTTTTTTTTTTGGTTATTGTATTCCTAATGCTCATGTTTTGTCTTCTAATTATGCATTTTTTAACGTTTGTCAGTAATACTACTAGTACTAATAATAATTTAGCTTTTGTCATTTTTTACCACGTTAATCCGGTCCCTCCCTACTCCTTTTTGTCCCCCTGTTACTATTTTGACTTTTTTGGAGAAATTTGTTTTCACTATTCACAAGCTACTTGAACAAACAGTGAGAAGTGTTTGATTGGTTCTAGTTCAATGCTTCAGCTTGGCGCAGCTCTTCACTCCAAGGGCTTCTCAACCACTTTTGTAACCCTCCAACCCCAATTACAGCTTCCTTCCCTTGTCGGACAGCTTATCTTCCAGCAACGACATTGTATCTGGAAATCAGTGACAAACATATTGGCGATTAACGGCAATTGCAAAGAGAGCTTCCAACGGTCCTTGGAAAAATTGATCACGGGAGAAAAAAGATGCCGGCCGAGATGATTGGCTGCATAAAGATCTGATGAAAACATGCACTTTGCTGAAAATGTTGCAAACGATCTGAAGCTTCCTAGCATAATCTTGCGCAACACCAGTGCGGTCGCTTAGTTGGCTCGCACTTGACTTCTTAAACTCAAAGAGAAACGTGCAAGTCCTGTGTTCTAATGGGCTAGAAATTTGTACTCCTCCAATGACGGAGACTGGGAGAGGGGGGAGGGACGGCGGCGGCAGAGGTGGCGGCCATGGCCCCATAGCATAATTTTGATGACAGTTTTAATTTTAATATTGCATACATGTTTATAAATTAATAGTTCTTTATATTTTATTAGACCAACTAGTTAGATTTAAAATAATAAAATTTTTAATCTTATAAGTTCATAAATATTGATATAATCTTAATTTAAAAAGAAAGGCCTCCTATACCAATAAATCTTCGCTCCGTATGCCTCAAAGTGATGCGGGCCATGACGATTCAAGGCTTATGCTTCGTAGGCTGCATTTGAGGGGCGTATACCTTGAGTTCAAATATGCCTCAATGCGTCTGAGGCTTAATAAGTTCTAACTATTTAAACTTATGTCCCCAACTTTAATCAACATTTATTAAACAAAATAAACAATTGTTCACTATGATGATGGTTTAAAACGGGTCAAACAATCAGTTTTGAGAATTTGAGTCTTTTTAAATTTTAGAAAAACTATAGTAAATATTGCTTTTTTAAACTAAGCATTTATTTAAGAGAGCAGTTGGAACCGCATGATTTAAATCGTTTTTCATTTAAAATTAGAGAGAGGAAACATTGCAGTAAAAGTAGTTTAAACTTTTTTTGTCAAGCAAACTAAAATTGTAGTAAATCTCAAGTTTTGAAAAAATTTGTAGTGTGAATAATTTATTGACCTCCTTATGTATAGTGTAGATAATTTTTATTCATACATTATAAACTATTTACATTATAAATATGTTATTTACTATGAATATTTTCAAAACTTGCTATTTACTTCAACAAGTTTCAAAAATTTGCTATTTTCTTTATTCTTTCTAAATTTTAATTATTTTGAACCATTTCCTACAGTAAAAACCTTTTCTATTTCCGTTTTTCTTTCTAAACCATAGCTTAAATTAATATTTCCAAAATGCTAGATTTCTAATGTGACGTTTTACTTTATGTTTAGACTTTTACATTCTAAATATCACTTTAAAACCACATTTTAAACAAAATAAATTTAAAACCCTTAGTTTAAACTATAAAGTTTAAAACTACAACTAAATAGACTACAAACTTGAATAAACCATAGTCACTAAAACGTGGTCTGATAGCAAAATAATAAAATCATTAAAACTAGATCCCAATCATAAAAAAGGCTGAAGACTAAAATCTCATTTTCATAAAAGGTTGAGGATCAATTGAGCAATTTATCTTATAAACAATATACAACTTATATGTTTTTTATATTTTATAAACTTGAAGACTTGCATTTTGCTATTGAGAATAATAGTTTTTATGCCAATTTCGCTCATTATGAGATTAACAAAAAAACATATAGATGCAACAATCTCATTATTTATTAAGAGAAGAAATCTGATTAGAAGCAAGACAACACAAAATTTAAATTTAAAGTAACTTCAGCCATCATCATTAAATAAAACAAATTTTTAACTCTTTAATTTGAAACCTTTTTTCCACAATTTATTTTTTGGTTGAAAAAGATTTGAGCAGAAGTTAGCAATGTTTCATAGTTTCATATATTCCTGGCATGAAAGAAATTTCTATTGAATGTGTAACAATCTAATTAGCTAGCTAAAAGTATTCTTTTCAAAGAAGAAATAAAATATTTATACTTTTTGATGTAACCATGGATAGTTTTTTTTTTTTTTTTAACTTAATAGAGTATTTGGGAGCATTGGTTTTAAACCAATGATTTAAACTAATTTTGGTTAAAGTTATTGTAGCATGTGCTAGGTTTACATGCGAAAGAGAGAGAGATACAAAGTGAAACATGCAGGGAGAGGGGAGAGAATTAAGAGTGAAACATGCGGAAGCAAAAGAGTGAGAGATACAAAGTGAAGAAGGAGGATAAAGAAGGAGAAAAGAGCAAAAAAAATTATGGGTTAAATTGGAATAATATATTTTAGAAATTTAAATTGTGATATTTATTTTTTATACTTTAAACGGCTAATTACGTAATCTACCTCATAGTTTTAACTATTTTTAATTTGTCTTTCTATTTTAAAAAACTACAAATTTATTCTTTGAATTTAAAAAACTAATTTTAATTTCATTCATAAATAGAAAAATTGGACAAAACAACATAACTATCCTTAAACAGTTATAAAAAATATTTATAGATTTAAAACGTTAAAAATCTTAAAAGATAACATCCTATTTTAAAGAAAAGACTTTAAGTTTCATGAATATTTAAATAAATATTTTTAAAAAAAATTCTCAAGAAACAAAAATATATTTCAGAAAACAATTTCGGTCCAATTAAGAGTATCTTTATCTTAACTTTATGTTTTTCTGTAAAAAAAAGTTTGCAAAGGATAAAATTAAAATAAGTTTTTTAAATTTAAAGAATATCTTTATAGTTTATAAAAAAAGATAGATAAATTAAACAATAATTAAAACTAAGAGATATAGTTTTATAATTAACCTTTACTTTAAAATATGTTATTTTCCTCGACTCTGGTACAATTTCTCATGGGCTTCACCATGTGTTCCTTCGCAAGCCCAACTGCTCATTGGGCTTTGCAATCCAAATGGTCCAGAAAATTCGAGAAAGATAGTGGTCCGTTCACGAGCTTGTGAGAATGTTCGTCCAATCAATATTGGGTAAGCTGGAGTTTTCCTGAGATCACTAGAGTCTCCCTCAATCACCTATAAATACGAATTATATCCGCTGAATTCAACCAAGTAGAGAAGAAACAAAGCAACTCACTCGCCTACAAAATCAACAGAAAACATTTTCAAATTCCAGCTTCCATTTTTTCTTCAATCAACAAATCTTCAATCTTTTTTTAAGCTTAAATGTCGCTCATTCCAAGCTTCTTCGGCGGCCGACGAGGCAGCAGCGTCTTCGACCCCTTCTCCCTCGACGCGTGGGACCCCTTCAAGGACTTCGCCCTTCATTTTCCCTCCGAGCTTTCTCGAGAAAATTCGGCCTTCGTCAACGCCAAGATCGACTGGAAGGAGACTCCGGAGGGGCACGTGTTTCAGGCCGATCTTCCGGGGCTGAAGAAGGAGGAAGTGAAGGTCGAGATTGAGGACGATCGCGTGCTCCAGATCAGCGGAGAGAGAAAGGTGGAGAAGGAGGACAAGAACGACACGTGGCATCGGATCGAGCGGAGCGGCGGAAGATTCCAGAGGAGGTTTAGACTGCCGGAGAATGCGAAGATGGATCAGATCAAAGCTTCCATGGAGAATGGAGTTCTCACAGTCACTGTTCCTAAGGCAGAGGTGAAAAAGCCTGATCTTAAAAGCTCCATACGTGGTCCCCTCGAAAAAAGAAAAAAAAAAGTTCCACGAGTAGTCCTTTTCTCTCTATCGACTTTCAAGGGAAAACAAGTGGCTTTCCAATCACTTGTTTTTTCCGATGGGCAAACAATTTTGAGGGTGATTTTACTCTCAGAAACGACGGGAACAATTCTCCGTCTCCAACCAAAAAAATAAATAAAAAAAAAAGGCAAATGAACTCCGCCCCACGAGAAGCGCGCAAAAACAAACTAGATTACGACAACAAATAGAAGATTTTTTTTTTCCCAAACGTCAACAAATAGAGAAAGTGATAACATCTTATTAAAACGACATTATAAAAAAGCTGCATAATCGAAATCGAAAATGGAATAAATCTATTTTAAAAACTACAAGTAATAACGCCCACTTAAACGACATAAATTTTTTTGTAAACTTGGCAGCACTCTTTAAAACGTACGACGTCATATTCTCAAACAACGACGACATCTTAGAGTGGAGTCGACATGTAAAAAAAAAAAAAAAAAGAAACAAATGAGAGGAAATGTTTTTTGAAATCACAAATTACAAGAAAATTAAATATATGTAACCTAAATTTGTTTTCTTTTATCAATAAATAGGGTGTTTCTATACGCATTAGGAGATCTTACATCTTTGTCAAGAAAGGAGCTGGCAGGTTACCATCTTTTATGACTAGTAATCTCACAAATCAAATTTTTTTTAAAATACTAAATAAAAATGACATCTGGTTCACTTGCACTGTGCTATATCTTTTTAAGTCATTTGAAAAATTAGTTCAAACCAAAATTGTTACAGCATAATTAAGGTTGGTATAATATTTTCTTTCAAAAAATTTAAATTGCATTCATGTTTATAGCCCAAATTTGGTTCAAATCCACTTCTCAATGGGCTCCTTGTCAAGTCAATATATATATATATGCTTACTCATGCAACTTATATATGAAAGTCAAGTATTCCATTTCCTAGTCGGCACTAAACAAGAAATTTCTTAAAAAGGCTTAAACTTTTGCTTTGATAAGTTAAACGATCAATTAATTATACAAACATAACAAAAGGAAGCGTAACAAAACAAAAACTACAAACCAAAACTTGCATCTAAAACAGACTAGCCAGAAAAACAGACAACCTCCCACTACATTCAAGAAAAGCCCTACCGTGAGAAACACAGAGAGATGCAATGAAATTGTGATAGTGGATTGTCGTGATGAAGCTATCGCTTTCTTATAAAAGGAGGCGAAAAGTATAATAAACATTATCCGAGTATGATATAGTATTCTATTACGACTAAAGGTATTTTGATAAACTGTGGGAGCCAGGGTTTTTAGTAAATTTAGTCAAGTATTTTTTTCGTATTTATTCCTGTGAACTAGCATAATACGATTTTTTAAATAGCATAATTTGAAACGTAACATTTTTTTACTTGATGAATAATTAGACTTTAACATTATTCATGTTGATAAGAACAAAACGCATTTCACAACTTTTTTTATATTTTAAATTTACTCCTAAATTCTTCGTTGTCTGAATTTACAACACATTTTTTGTGACTTTTGACTGGTTTATGGGCTCTTTATAGGAATACCATAAATCTAAAGTTTGAATTTACTTATAACCAAGAAACATATTTTCAGAAAATAACATTGTAATGTCATCCAATACCCTTACAATACTAGTGGGTATTCGTCGTGATATTGGCTGATATCTGCCGTAATACTGGCCGATATCTAGCGAGTCACCGTCCTATATCACTGAAAAACGGCAATACTAGCGGGAGCTAATTGAAAAACCAAATCACAAAAATACATAAAAAAATCCACAAATCCACCAATTCTTCACAAAATTACGAAAATCCACCAATAACAAACCAAAAAATAAAAAACACAAAATGAACTTTGATTTGAAAGTAGTAGAGATCTCTTCGTGAAACAGATGTTGCAGATCTGAACCCAGCGATTTGACCTATGGATTGTACTTGGCACTACAATCGCATAGGGGGTGGCCGAAATGGTGTCATTGAGGAGTGGTGAAGAGTTATAGTGAGTTCCACCGGTTGATCATATGGTGAGATTGAAAATGCCGAAAGAAAAAATGCAAGACAAGCTGTGTCGCTCGAAGGTTATAGAGAAGAGAACACGTCAACATTGGCGTTGCATAGAGGGGCAGGTTTAGGGCTTTGTGTTGTTGGATCTTCATGGAGATTTGTGACCGATCAGTGGACAAGCTTGGATGGGTGAAGAGCTTTGTGAAGAGGATGGTCTATAAAAAAATTAAATAAAAGGAAAAAAGATATAAGAGAATAAGATTCAACGTGGTTCAGCAGTGTGCTTACATCTATGCCTGAGAACAAAGAGAGGGAGAATTCACTAGTAAGAAGCACTATAAACGAGCACATAAACGAGTTAGTTATCCACAACTAAAATTAATGTTCTTTCTAATATAAAAATAAACACAAATAAACTCAAAACAACTAATATCGGTACTTTCCTTAATATTGTCTTGCTAGCGGGTGTGGTCAGTCGTGAATTGTAGAAAAGAGAGAGCTTGCTGGTTTGTGTGGTAAGTCGCGAGGTGTAGAAAAGAGAAAGGAGAAGAGGGAAAAAAAGAGAGAGAAAAATTCTTATAAATTGAGTGTATTTTAATCTACATATCCTTAAATTTGTTATGCTACATGGTAAAAGAAAATAAAAATTTTTAAGTTGGTGACAAGGTTGGATTATCCTTTTAAAACATGTTATGTCATACTTTTAAAAAATATTTTATTTATGTCCTATTTAAATAAGTTGTGAAATACTATCACTCATATTATATGTTTAGGTTATGACATGCTTAAACAAATCAAGCAGTATAAAAAAAATTCAAAATATGTTATTTATGAAAATTCTTGTTCAAAATATTGTATCCAACACAAGCGTTTTTTAGGTCATTTCCACTATAGGTTACATAAGAAAAAATTACAATATGTGTCCAAATTATTGTTATGAAATTTAAATCTAACACAATATTTAAAATATCTTAAAAATATCTTTAATGACACGTTAACGTGATTCATCACACACACATATATATATAAGTAAAGTTTACTTTACGTAAACTTTCTCCTTTTTTTATTTTTTATTAACGAATCAATGATTCGTTATATATAATATATAAATTAAATCGTTTACGTAAACGATTTCAAAAAGAAAAGTAATATATATATATTAATATATTATAAAATCTTATATAGATATATAAGATTTGGTTCAAAACCATATATATATATATCTATATCTAAATTCAAAAATAAATCACATTTATTTAAGAATAGATTTAAAAAATAATCAATCAATTAATTAACTAATGCTCAGTTAAATGTGACAACATTTATCACATTACATTATATGTCACAGAGAACATTTTTCTATGTCATATTAATAATTCAATTGTGAAATAATTAATTCAGAATTCAATAATTCTAAACTAATTATATATAATTCATTCTATGCATAAATCCATTCTAGTGTTACAGAGATGACATTGGGGACCTATGGACCTATAACCCAAGCTCCAATAAATTTGACAATTAATCAAACTCTTTAATTAATGTGCTAAATTTATTAGTTTTAGTGTTACTCTACTAAAAAACTGAAACTGAACTCTTGAAGTTATAGTAAAATTACTCAAAGAAAATTAGCGAGTAGTCCATTGATATAATCATTACATATGAGTCAGTCCTCCATAAATAGTTCATAATAGGAGCTAGGTTCAATTTCCGTTCACTTCTCTTATTGCATCTTTATCCTTGAGTTCCAATAATCCTCTAATGAATAGTTAATTCATAATCTTATTATGAACGAGCGCTCTACTGTTTAAACCTTGAATTATCACTCAAGAGAACTATTTTTCTAACTTCTTTAGGGAAAGAATGGATCCATATCTGTATAATATTATTCCCAGCCATTTATTACATTATGTTTCCAAGATGCTAAGTTTTGATCTATGCTTAGACAAATCTTACCATGCAAGTCAAAAAACATAATGTCATAAATAGGAGTCTAATAAATACTTAGGATTAAGACTGTTAAATATATGATCATCATAGTGATAAATTTGAATACTCTATTTGTAACGGATGATTATTAGAGATTTATAATTTATCTGGTCCAGTCCTATGTAATCTCATTATATAAAGTATCTCCAATCCAATGTCTCTACATTAATAGCCCGGATAATGACTATTTCATTTTAAATAAGATTGGACCGTACTTGTAATATTTAGTTAAAGATCCTAAACTTTAATTAATTATTACAGACTATTTAGATTATTATCTATAAATTTTATCCCTAAGCAAATAACACTTATATGCTAAATTTATAGTCACATAAATAATCATGAAATTTTCTTGATGTTTATAAATGTATTCATAACACATATAGGCAACCAAAATAATTATAAATGTCACTTTATTTATTTATTAACAATATGTATAATGTTACAGCTTTTAGGGAACAATCTCTCACTTGTCTTAAAGCAGGTGAGACATGTCCCTAAGACCTAAGCCTTCTAAGTGTGCCTCGAAGCACTTTGCAGGTAACGTCTTGGTGAAAGGGTCGGCAAAGTTGTTTTCCGACGCTATCTTCACGACTTTCATATCGCCTCGATGCACTATCTCTCTAATCAAATGATATTTTCTCTCTATATGCTTTCTTCTTTTGTGGCTTCTAGGTTTTCTTGAATTTGCCACTGCACCACTATTGTCACAATATAGTGTGAGTGGTTTATCCATGCCTGAAACTACTTCCAAATCATTTAAGAACTTACGGAGCCAAACAACTTCTTTAGCTGCTTCACAAGCAACCACATATTCGCTTCCATAGTTGAATCAGCAATACAAGATTGTTTGATGCTTCTCCAAACTATGGCTCCACCACCAAAAGTAAACACTGATCCAGACATAGATTTACGTGTGTCTTGGTCTGATTGAAAATCAGAATCAATGTATCCAATGGGAATCAAATTCTTACCCACCTTATAAAATTTTCGTCCTCAAAAATTGAGGTAAACTAGGGGTATCCTTACGGCTTTGTAACTTAATCTCATAGGGTTTTCTTTCCTTTAGCAATTCTCCCCTAATTAACTTAATATGGAAATTTGTCCTCGTTTTCCTGTGGCTATTCTTTATCTTATTTTAGGACTTGCACTTATCCTACTTCGCTTCTTAGGTTGCATATCTGCATCTAGATCATGATCTGGTACATAGGGTCTGGCCAGGAAGTTTATCTTTTTATTGCTTAATCTATAGGTCTTTATTACCTAGTCATCCCTGACTAGTGTTAATGACTGTCTAAAACATGTTCATCTACTTGTTTTAAAACTTCTAAGGGTTCATAACGTTTAAGTTTATCCTTTAGTATCTCTCTTGAACTTGTCTTGCCTCTCCTCGAGGTGTGAGAAAAAGGAAATTCATTCCCATTTTTCATATTCATAGTGTCTCTCTTGGTTTTGCTCGAGTGACCTTTATGTTGGTCATGAGAAATTTGCAAAATTCTACTTGGTTATTTAAATCGTTTTGATGATTTCTAATCAAATCTAGTGAATCTCATGGTAATTTCTTCTTGTTTCTTAAAGGTAAATTGGAGATTTTATTTTCTCCTAGCAGAAAATTTCACTATAATACTGTATGATGGGCGTTACATCCTTGAACATACGGAGATCATATCATAGATTCTTATCTGGCAAGCTTATTCTAGAAATTTCAACATACTATCGCGACATATCGGGGTAATAGATTCTCATAGTTTATGAAATCGTACTATCGATTCCCTTTGCTTGTATTTACTTTAGAATCTAGGACATGCTACCATAGCATATCATAAAAACTTAGGTAGTTTTATGGTTTTCAAGGCCCATTTATGGGTAAGAAATCATTTTCGGTCTAAATCTTATGCTACTTAGTGGGGTATGCTCTTCCAAAGGAGCAAAACTATATTGTCTCCTTTAACCTATAAAATGGTTCATTAGAGTCTAGTATATGTTCTACCCACCTTAGGATTGAAATTCTACTCTTTTGAGCACCTATTTTCATAGAAAATTGTGTCATTCTAGGCTTGACTGTCTCAACGTGTTCAATGGCATAATCATATATGTGCCGTCTTACTATATTTTTAAGGTTCGCAAAGCTTATCTCTTATTCGGCATTCTAATCAACCTTGTTTCCACCGTGGAAACATCCATGATGTGTTTTAACTTTCTCTACTTGTGAATTTCGTGTCTATAGTTGACTATGTGTTCCTTCTTTTTAGGCCACTTTAGTGTCCTATATCGTTCTAATGCTTCCTTACTGTTTCTATGAAAGTCTCTCCGTGTGTGTATATATATATATTACTTATAACTTTCTAAAATACAACAGTCATTTTCATTTTAATAAGAATCATTTTTTTCTCAACAAAACATTTCATAAACTTCTATTTACTTGTTGAAATAGTAATAATAATTTGTTAAACACATTTTTTTTGACAATTTAAATCAAATTTTAAACTTGGCAAAATGTCGTGCTTTATGAGTAAGGACCCAAACATGTTTATAATAAAAGAAAAAGCTGTTTATGGGTCCTATTTAATCCATAGGTACTTTTAGTATAATATTGATCTTAAGCTGCCAAAACCCTTAACTTAACATGGATGGTCCCTATCTTGGAACTTACTTCTTCCTCAAGGAATTGATCATTACATTATTTAACTTGATTGGTTCATGACAACAAGAGAGTTCATATTATACTCATGAAAGTTTTAAAAATGGCTTATAGTAAGTGTATTCATTGGAAAAAACATAAGTTGTAATTTTACATCAAATTAATAGAAAACATCCTTTTAAAATATACTACGTTCATGTGATGTAATAAAGGGTAAAGGGTATACTTATAGGTCATTAGTTTTGATGGCTACAATATTTTATCAGAAAGAAATCTATCGATTTTTTTTTATTTTTTTTTAATGTTCATCTATCTTTTAGATGAATAATTTGGGCTGGACATCTATTCTTATGACCTTACTCGAGGTATGTGTCTTACTGTATCATAATAATTATGGCAAATCCTATCGGTTCTATCGTGATTGGAAGGGTGACAAGCCTTACTTGTCTATCGTGTAATTTGTAATGTTTAGACGTGCTTATAAATCTATCCTTAAATGCGCAACTTTACTTGGTAGACACTAAATGTGTCATCCTCCCCGCATACCATCCCTAATCCTAATATTAGCGCACCTTTTTATTTGGCGTCGGGAGGGGCATATAAATGGCCCTTAAACCGCCGCTACGTCCCAAGCCTCGATATCGTACTCTTAAACTTACTAATCATACTGTATAGACATCATCAGTTCTCTAATTCTTACTACCTATACTCTTATCAAGGAGGTCGCATCGATGCTCTCGAAGGAACCACTCTATTATGTCTATTGTTTCTTGAGGGACTTGCTACAACTTCGTAGTCTCAGCTTTGGAAGTCTTCTACTAAGAGTCCCAAAAATTTTACTACTAGGCTGATATCATGGTTGGGCTTATTTTACATGCTAAGCACACTTATATATATATATATGCTTATATATATATATATTTTATGAAAATAACTTAGGATTACTCTGACCATTGGCTACATAACTGAGTTCTTCTTAAAAGTTTGAGTGATACTCTCATTAGTATGCTCTACCACCAATTCTAGAGGATTTCTCCTCAATATGGCACGTCTTAGCTAGTCAAAGGGTTTTTATGATCCCTATGCCCACGTTCCGTAGCATCTGTTTCTAGTGAAGGTTCAATGTTTGACTCTAACGTCTCTGATCTTGCTTATTCCAAGAGTCTTGTCTTATCTAAAGACTTCGTTAACTAGAGGGGGGAACCATTTCTACTTGAGATGGCCTTCTTAGCTTAGTGGCCTGGATTGTGTAAGCTTACTGCTCTGGCTAAGAATCTTATATTTGCTATCTTAAGCAGACATCTCTGTCTACTTGTCTTAAATTGGTTCTCTACTTGTTGATGACTAAAGGTCATCTACCGACATGGTAGACTGTGTTCTTGAACAACATATCTACTTACTTATCTTAAACTGGGTTTTATGGTTATTGATGACTAGATGTCATCGAGTCATATGATGAGCTGTATTCTTTCGTTTAGAAATTCCTATTGGTTTCCCTTTGTTATGGTTACTCTATCGGAGTTTTGTAGCTCTATTATAGTGGTTCATATTTTGAACCATCCTGTACTCTTCTCCTCTCTTATTTTTTAACCTAGTATAATCATGACTGTACATTATCATTCTTATTCTTTTCTAATATCCTTGTGATGTTACTTACATCTCTTGGGTATGTGGAAGCAACTTTGCTTCTTTAATCTCTTCTTATCATAATCTTGACTTCTTATAGGATGGCGTTCGACCAATCCACATAACTTATTTATTGTTTATTCTTTTTCCAATATATATGCATATATATATATATATATATATTTTATATGTGGGTTGGGGAGGAAATCGTCTCATCCTGAGATCACTATTGTGGGGTCTGTTTGGTCGGATACTAGTTTAGAAGTAACCACCCATGGACAGTTTGTGACCTCTGGGAAGTTCTTCTCTTATATCTTGAATTTCTACTTATATCCCATTTCTTATAAGGATCTGTGTATCTATCCTTACTGAAGCGATGATTCTATGGAATCTATTATTTTATTGTAATCTAAGACGTAAAGTCCCTAATGGGTTCCTTATGGGCTTAATCATGCATATTTATTATGCATTTTATAGTACTTATAAACAATATCATGTTTATAATCCAAATAACAAACATCAATTATAACTTCATACACGTATCATACATACATATCATATTCACAAACATATCATACATATACATGTCATTCATATCATACTTTTACATGCCATGCTTTCACATTTAATTCATATTCATGTCATGCATATTCTTATCATACATATGCATAACGTTCATACTTTCATATCATAGAGTTGCTATACATTTCACTTTTGTTAGCAACTATTTCATATCTTATTCATGGGTCATAATGCATACAGCAATCATAGTTCGTAACATTCATACATATGTCAATCATACTTTCATATCATGAAATTGCTAAACCCTTTCTTTGTTAGCAATCTTTGCATATTATAGACCGTTGTTGAGATCGAGACATGACTCGCCTCTAGTGGGTCACATAACATGAAGTTCTTCTTATCAAAAACTTCTATTGTTCATATATAAATCTTATTTTTACACTATACGTATACTTGCTCAATTATATGGCGTGTCTCACTACTAGCCCCGTAGTGGTACTATGCTTATTTATTCTTTTATATCATCTCGGAATCGGATATCGATGTCCTCGTTAATGGTCCAAGTTGGGATATTCTTTCTGTCTAAGTACTCGTTTGTGCTTCGAAGAAACGTCTTGACATCCTTGCCTTTGGTGGTAATTCTTTGAGGAAGGCTGCGTTCTTACGTCCCTTGCATGTCCTATTTGTGACTTCCTTTATTCTCGTGGCAAAGTGTAGAGTATTATCCATCCTCCTGTAGAATCGTCTTTTATAAAGATCTGCTTGTCTACTGCATGAGGGGCGACTTTGGTCATGGGTTGGTAATTAAGCTGTGAAGAACTTACGGCTTCTCTTCTTTTTATGAGGCGTAACGACCTTAATCATAGCTCTATATTTAATATAGTGGAATGAGGGATAAAATACAAATAAAAGCAAGTCTTGAGAAAAAGAGGAAAGAAGTTTAGAAAATGTCTATTTTGTTATCACTTATTTTTAATTTTTTTTTGTAATATAATAATTGAAAACGTTACATTAAAATTAGTGAGATTTATTAATCATTTTTTTTTTGAAATCTGGAGAAGATTCTGTGGAACCTTTAGATCCTCTATCGACTCGCCAATCTATCGATTCTGTGGTTGTAAATCCAAATATTCTCACTTGTATTGTACTTTGAGTGTCGACCATCTCTAAGCGTTGGTTCGAGCATTCACGTGATTCTAGGAGTTGTCCTGCTTGCTTAGGAAGTTGTCATCCAATATCACTTCCTGTGATTTGAGGCATCTTGATGGCTAAGCTTGGTGTTGGACCATGAGAGGACATCTAAAATCGTACTTGCATGCCGATAACTTGATTGTCGTTACATGAAAAATCGGCACCTATTAGTTAATGTAACTTAACTTAAATTTAATTAACATAACTTACTTGGACTATGGCGAAGCAAGCACGTGACGGTGTGAAGTAGGATGACAGGATACCGGCTCTGATACCATCTGTAACGACCCGCCCTACGTGGCCGTCACTTAACTTAAACATGTCCATGAACTTAAATATACTTACGAATAAAGTACAGAAATTTGCAGAATAATTTTTTTTAAAAATGCATTCTTATTGTTGAATCCTTAAACATAATGCCTTAGAGGAAATAATAATTGTTTCCCCAAAACTTAGTAACAAATGAATTCTTGGTAATAAAGAATTATCAACATAGAACCTTAAACGATATAATAAGCATTATGTTTTAACATAATTGTAATTTCTAAAAGCTCATGATCCTTTACATAATTCATAACATTAATTTCTTGAAATATAACCATAGAAATTTTCTTGAACTTTTCCTTTTTAAATATACGAGTAATTATTTAGCAACTATTACTTTAAAGACATTTGTCAATTTAGATAAAACTATTTTCAAGACAATTTTAAATTAATTATTAAAATAAAATCCCATTTAAATGCTCTCTAAAACTTTCTTAGCAATTATTATATATTTTTGCTTATAATTTTAACGTCTTAAAAATATCATATTATTTTCTTAAAGTAAACCTTCTTAACTAAACAAAACATAATTTCTTATAACTTAACTTTTAAGTTTAAGATACTAATTTCTTAAAGATTTTCTTTTAGACTTTCATAATAACTTCATAAAAACATATTCATAAAATTCATTTCTTAACTTAATGTAAACCTTCAATAATCCTTTGTAATTCTAAATGGACTTATAATTTTCTTTCTTACAAATTTTGTGCAGTTGTTGCATTATCTATTGCAACATTTTTAAACTTTAAAATCCTCTGGACCAAGGTTGCATAATCACAAGCTTGGCTTTTAAAGCATAATTACGTAAATTATTTACTTATTCATATGCACATAATTTTCGTAAGGTATAAACATACGAAATTTCGTAAAATAAAACATGCATAAATTCATAAAATAATAATGCGAAAATATTATATTGCGTGAGCGGTATCCATTTTCATCTTCACCATTCGTCCGTCGCTCACTACTGCCCATCAAGTGCCGCTGACAGGTTTTTCTTACCTACAGCATGAACATACTTAAATGAGCTTTCGCTCAGCAAGTAGGAAATTAGCCTCACAAAACATAATTAAAAATTATTTTAACAAAAATATGCATGAGCATTTTATGCTTGCTTATCAACTTGATTTATGCTTAATTATTTAAGCTGTAACTTATCTTCTTACTTTGGGCCTGAGTGATCGTACCAGTTGCGCACGAGTCTTAGGAAGCTAGGGTTCGCGAGGTCCCAACAACACCAAGATCATTCATTACTTTAACATGGAGCCTCCCCGTGGGTCGAGAGGTTGGTACGACACCCTTAACTTGTCTTATAAGTTTCATTTGTCTTATTGTGTGTATACTACATAACATCATAATTTCATAATTCATGAATCGTAAATCATAATCATACTTGACTTGAAGGTGATTAAACAATATAATTTAAATATTGCATACATCACACATTAATCATATCATGATCATCATAGCATTTCACATCATGTCATAACATAACATATCACATCATAACATATAACTGTATAACAAATCACTGATCATGCATTTTCATAAATTCTATGAAAATATTTAAAATTAATTTATTTTTAAAACTATTTATACTATAAACGAGATTCCTATTTACCTGTTTCAGTAAAGTAGGCTTCCCTATAGATTCTGAATTCCTTCTTTTCTATTGGAAACAAATCTATACAAAATGCCCATTTGGAGTGTGTAAGAATACTTCATTTTATGCTATTTAGATTTTAGCATAACCACAAGAATTCGATCACTCTAGTAGATCATAAATTCTTTTATCAATTGATCATGGATTTCACCATTTCTATCATAAGGATTATTTTTACTGAATCCTCATAATATTTAAACTTTTCCTTAATTGCCATTTGTTCGTATCCAAGTTGATAATTAATTAATTAATTATCTATCATTGTTAAGTCTGTGAGACTTTGATCCATTATATTAGACATTTTCTAAATTCAGGATTCTTATCTCAAGTCCTCATTGGGCTTATTTTAAATCCATTTAATGGGTTCATAATTATTTTTAAGCTCATAAGCCCAAATATGACATCATAACGCCATATACATTTTGCCGATAGATTGTGTTCTGCATGGCATTTTAGACTGAAATGGGCTTTGGACCCATGCCTAACATTATGGCATTAAGGTTCTATCGTATCAAGATTTTATGCTTGCCGAAATAATGTTCAATTGAAAACTATTAAAGTTTGTCTTTGAAATTCTTACCCATTTAATTTGAAATTTCAAATAAAAATCGCTCTATAAAATAATACCTAAAATTGTTAACCCAATAAATCTTTGGCTTATATAACTTTTCAAAAGTACTGTAATTTCTTGGTTTAGTGAAAAGTCAAATCTTAAGGTCACGCGATCTTTGTTTGTAAAAACTGGTACCGGTGGAGTAATTTTAGAAGATTTATATGAAATCGTTTATTAAACACAAATTTTCTTTTAAAGTTTTTCCTCGTAAAAGTCACTTGTTTTTAAATGTGTGTTTGTATAATTTTCTTGTTTGTTTTTAAAGTACCGGCTACCATTTTTCTTTGGCAAAATTGCTTCCCGGTTAAAACTTTGAAATTTTTATCAATTAAAAGTTTTGACTATTTTTATGTCCAATTTATAGTCTAATTTAAAAGCAGTATTTCACAAAATTTCTCCATTTTGTTGCAAACTTAAACTTTTATGTTTGGAAAAATTGTAATGCAGTCTCGAAACGATCCGAAACTTAAAAACATTTTTCTACGCAAAAACGTAGTTTTTGGACTGTTTTAGAAAACTGCCAATAAATGTATTTTAGAGGCAGATTTTGGAGAAAATTTCTTCACAAAAGTTGTTCCTCTCATCAAAATCTAAAACTTTCGTGTTTGGCAAAATATAAAATTCGAATCCAAAGTAGCCCAAAAATAGCAATCTAAAACTTTCGTGTTTGGCAGTTTTTTGCAAACTGCACTTAAGCAGTTTTTGGGGCTGCCTTTAGGCAGTTTTTGGACAGTTTTTAGGCAATCCAATAAAATTGCTCGGAAAGCCTAGTTAGAGTCAAAACTGTGTTTTTTCGCAGTCACGGGTTTTTGTTCAAAACGTCAACAACTAAAAGTCCCGTGTTCGGTAAAGTTTTATAAATCGATTCTAAGGCCTCCGTTTATGAGTTCAAAGTTTGTGGAAAAATTTTCCACAAACCAAAACTTACAAAAACATAATTCTAACAAGTAAATACTAACTTTTTACATGACCTATAAGCATAAACTTAACTAATTAACACATAAATAATTATTACAACATATCTTCTCACCCAATCATCAAATCTCTCATTAACTTATAAACTTTATCCTTGAGAAGTTTAAGGAAAAGCTTAGATTGCTTACCCTTGATGACAACTCTTAGGTGGGTGATCTTAAAACTTCTAGTTCCACTCTTTCTTCCTCTTGGATCAACACTAAGACAAAACTTTTTCATGTGAAAAATCTAACATATTTTGGCCATCACATATATACTATCTAGGCAACATGTTTTCTTTTCTTTGCTAAGGAAAATAGAAAGAAAGAAAAGGTGTAGATATTACCTTAATCCCAATGTTCTAAAATTTCCACCATGTTTATCTTCTTCTTCTAAGTAGGAGTAGATCTTGAGTTGGGATAATGTTGTGAAGTGTTTAAGAAAATAGCTTGATGTGAGCTTGATCCTTGCTTGGTTTTTGAAAGGAAATTAGGAAAGAAATTTTTTTTTTTTTTTTCTTTGAGTGCACTTGTATGCACGTTGATGAAGAAAAAAAGTAGAAACTTTTCTTAGTGTTGCACGGGTAAAGAAATTAAGTGGGAAAGGATTGAAAAAAAAAAGTCTATTGGCTTAGTCACATATTTATATATATTGGCTTAATCTACTTACCCCTCTTAATTCATGCTTAATTAGACTCCTAAGTGGCTTTGACAACTTAAAAATATGCTAATCCCTTGCTAATGGTGGCCCCATGGGTGAGGTTGAGTGGAGTGTAAGTTTTGTTCTAATAATGGCAAAGGACAATCATCATGGGTGTAAGCTTAAATCAAGGGATTCTTGTCCTTTGCTTATGCTTGCAAGTTTCCCTTAACCGGGTAAGTTTTGTACTGTCAGTAATAACTAACTTTGCTGACAAGAAATTTTATTACCTGATAGGTCTTCTTTTATTTTTCAAATACTGTGATACGCTAATCGCAATATGAACTGATAACGATCAAAGTTTAATCGCGTATCATTTTTTACTGCATTAAGTCTAAGAATTTATTTTAAACTTAATAAAAATCCAAATATGACTTTTTCAGTATCTAAACTCTGTAACGACATAGTTTTTAACAGTGTCACTAGTAGAGTTTGCATAGTATTTTCTGTAATTACGGCTACTTGCGTAGCTCCATTTTTGACTAATTTGGCAATTAAGGATTAATTTGCGTTAGAGTGTTTCTCGATACACTGCTAACTTAATATTGTACTTGAAACTTCTCATAATTAAATTCTCAAGTTCTTTACAGATAAATTCTTCCGTCATAGTAACGGTTGAATTTATCAATTCATTTATTAAATTTCGATAGTTAATTAACTTAACTATAGAATCCATTATAGAATTTTTGGAATATTCGTATATTAATTCCATAAATTCTTTACTCACGAAATTCATACATAATGTGTCGAGGAAAATCATTGATTTAAATATGTAAATTACATTATTTAATTCTAGGATTTTTCTTGGTCATTACAACTATAATATAAAACTCTCACAATAATGTTTGAACCAATTTTTTTAATACAATTGAGTTTGTTAAACACCCTATTTAACTTATATAAAAGTCGTATTATGCTCCTCGCTCAGGTTTCGTTCCCCTTTTTTTGGCTTTTGCTGTTTATTTTTTTTTGTTTTTACATTTTTATTTTCTTGTTGTTTAGTGCTTTGTTTCTTTTTGTATTTTTCTCCCTTCAAATCTTATCTTTTATTGTATAATGTGTATCATTAATAACTTTTTCCTTTTAATATAACCTTTTTGCTGATAGAATTCTCAACTACTTTTACTCATTAATATTGTTTTTCTAATTTATATAAGTGGAAATTATTGTTTTTCAATTATGTTCATATCAAAACAAAATTAATGCAGTAATCTCAACTACTAATTTTTAATAGTACTTTTTAATTGATTATTCTCAAATATATCCCTACTTGAATGTTTTTCTTTCTGGTTACATCCTTAACTACTATTTTATTCCTAAATACTGCTTCTATAATACATCGATGTTGAAATTATTTATTTTCAAATGTTTACTTACTAAATTATGGTCATCTCAATTATTACATTTTTATAGTACTTCATAATTAATTTTCTATCTAATTTGTCAATATTCTTTTTCTGTTTTCGATATATCCTACTTGTTTACACACACATATGCACATATGTAAGGAAAACATATGTTTTGATTGAAATTTATGTATTTTGTTCCCTTTGCCTTTTTGTTTATCTTTAAATCGAATTTTCAATTATATCTTTTTTTTGCTAATCTGCACCAATTGAAATAACCTTTCTCAATTATAGAACGACTAAATGTTTTTCTATTTTTTAAATGTCTGTTATAAATATTTTTTTGATAGCATGCTGAATATATATATTTTTAATGTGCGCCTATCTAAGCTCTTTTTTTTTTTTCCTAAAGTCCCTCTCAAATGTTGTTTTATCATATATTAATAATTTATTGTTTAACTTGTCCTAATAATTTTTTTTTTATTTTAAACGTACTCTACTTTTTTTTTTTTTTTATACAAAATTAGACCCTTAAGAGGATAATAAATGAAAGAAAAATAAAACATTTAAAAATTTAGATTTCTATATTCCAAAAATTTAACATGATAAATACACACATGCTTCGAACTGGTAACGATAAAAAGAGGACGGAAAAAAAAAATAAAAGGGGAAAGAAAGAGAAGAGAAAAAATGCTTAAAAGCACAAATAAAAGGGCGAGGTATGTTTCCTACCACGTGTCAAGCCAATGGGGGTAGACCTAGTTGAAGAGCATAGGGGCTATTTACATCTAATCTAATCCAACGATGCACGTTGCAACAACAAATTTCTCATTTTAGAGAGCGACGATTGGTAAAGAGTAAAAACAACATCACATTGGAAAACGACAACATTCAAATAAAACGACAGTAACATAAATAATATCACCTTAAACGGCAGCAGACAAATGAAATGAGAATTTCAATTGAAGGCTCAGACCAAAAAAAAAAAAGAAAAAAGAAAAAAGGAATAGTGGTGCTTATAAAATCCACTAATCTATTTAATCTAATTTAATTTGTCAGATTGAATTGGAATATAAGGATTATGAATTGGGATATATATAAATTAGATTACAAATTCCGTGTAATTCGTGAAAATCCGAACTACATATGTATATATTTTCTTTAATGAACATGTAATGTAAATCTATGGCCTACAGCAATGTTTAATTAGTTTCTAAGTTTCTACTTTATTAGCTTAAAAGCAAAACCAAAAAAAAAAAGGACTTGAAATTTAAAAGATGTTTGGGAAGTTGTTAGAATTGAAGCTTCTAAATTGAAAACTATAGGATGTGTGAGTTTTACACTGTGTTTTACTTTTTTGAGCATTATAGCATTTGAAATCTTTACAATGTAACAACCAAAAGTTTTGGTTAGAACTCATTTTGTCAAACACTCGTCTAGTTTAATAAACATAGAATGTAAACCTATTTTCTATGTTCATAAGTTTCTTTTAATTTTATTTAACTGCGTTTTTTATAATAGATTGTAATGTTACAACTTAGTTTATTATTAAAGACTTACATTCGAGTGGTTTGTAAGATACTGGATTTTATTGAATTAAGTTATGTTAATTTTAATTTCTAGTTTTTTCAATGAATCTAAAGGCTTATTCCGTGAATCTATAAATTTCAATATGTAAATTTTAATGTTTTTAGACTAGATTGGAAGGTCTCACGGATTGATTTTGAAATTGAATTTCTCAATTCGAAGAACTAGATTAGATTATACATTGACCTCTAATTCGAGTAATATGATACGTGAATATTTCTAAAAAAAACAAAGTCCTAGAAAACAATGACCTATAGAATATAGGGATAAGTACAGAGTGGAACAAGAATGAGTATCGCGGCAACGAAGAGCTTTGTGGAAATGTCACGCCCCGGAGTACGGGAGGTGACGTGGTGGAATATTTAGATTAATTAAAAGAGAATTTAATTGAAATTAAGAGTTTAAAAATCCAATTAAGTAAGAAATTAAGAAGATTTTCCACCACATTTGATAAACGAATTTATAAATACTTAGCAAATAATAATAATTGGGTAAAAACCGCGAATATGGGTTCCACAACCCATAACTTGTGCACACACATGGATCTGACAATATCACAAATACAATTACAGTCCAAGTACAAATAAAGTTAAGTCTTACATGCCTTAATTAATAAATACAGAATGTAAACAAATTCTCCTATTGCTCCTGAGTTCGGTCCGAAGAATCTTCTCCAAACCTAAATAGGAAACCACCTAGAAGGGGGGAATTTAAAACAGATAAAACGTGAGCGAAAGGCTCAGTAGGACTAAGTTTTATAAAATAATTTAATGCAAAGAAACATAACATTACCAGGAGTTATACAGAAAGGGAACTTAAATAAATAAATAAATAAATTGAGTAGAACCGTTCTGACACAGGACAGTCTACTCGTCAAATCAAAACACCAGTTTACTTTTACCTAGGCAAACCATGAAGTCACCACCGTAGTGGCCCAGCTGGGTTTCAGGACCTGCCCCCAAGGTCGATCACCACACGACCCGATCTCTGATATGGCATCATGCCTTAGTGTTTATTATCATTGTCATTCAAAACCCAATTACCGAGTGTTGTCAATTACATTCATTATGAAATTCATTTCATAATCACGGTATATTAAAATATAACCGATAAAACCATTTCCAAACAACCGTTGAAAACATTTTGATAGAAATCATTTTCAAAGCCAAATCATTTCAAAACCAGGCTACCAAAGAAATAGGATAGAAGTCCTACCTCAGTACTCGTGCCGGTACCCCACACCGTAATCCCGATCCGCTATACGTTAGCTCTACGGAACCACGAACAATCCTAGATACAAACTAAGTCAATCAATATCTAGTTCGAAACATTCTATGTTACTAAATCATTTCATTATGTCCTAGTGTGCCATTTGTATCATTAAAATCATCCTATAAGGTTGGGATTTAAATCAGGGTTCAAAACAGTGAAATCGGGTAAAAATCACAAAATTTTTCATGCCTCGGTCGGCCTGCCGGACGCCCTGCTTCGGCCTGCCGAACTGCACAGTTCGGCCTGCCGGAAACGAGGTTCGGCCTGCCGAACATTTCCCCAGATTCGGCCTGCCGGTCGGAAGAACACCGGCCTGCCGATCATCACTCCGGCCTGCCGAACATGAACTTCGGCCTGCCGAACTGGGAAGATCCAGAAATCCCAGCCACGGGTTCCTCGATCCCCAAAATCCAAATCTTGTTTCTAACCTGTTTTTCTCAAATCCCAGGCATGAAAAACAACTATAATCGATAGAAAAACATTCTAGAACATGTTTGGGATCATTTAAACAACATTTAAACTCGAAATCCTCAAAAATCCGAAAATGAGAAAAAGAGGAGAAAAATGAAAATCTTGAATCCAATCCGTTTTTCTTCAATCTAAGCTTAGATTCTAGTTGTTCTAAGCTCATTTAACACAAATCCACGGTTTTCTAAGCTAAAACAAACTTAGATTTCAAAAACACACAAAATCAAAAATTTTGTAAAAAGTTTAGAAATTTCGAATCTAACCTCGAATCGAAGCTTCAATCCGCGTTCTCGGTCGTCGAATCACGTCCCCGAGCTTCCTCCTTGCTGTTCCGAAGCTTGGATTCGAATGGAGTTCAAAATTTTTTTGAAAGAGATTGAGAGAGAGAGGGAGCTGCCGAGAGAGAGAGAAGAGAGAGAGAGAGTTGAACGTGAGAGTGAGGAGAGAGAGAGAGAAGAGAGAAATAAATAGAGAAAATCGGTGGGCGGTTTTACTGTGCGAAAACCATGTGCCGCCCACGGTTTTGTAAAACAGAGTATTTTTAACATTTTACCAATTGTTGTGTTTTAAAACTCAAGACATCATTTTAAATCCATAAGAAATCATTTAAATGTATCAATTTAACAAAACAACCAAAAACTAAAAATCCAACCAAATAATCTAATTAAAGTTAAAACTTTAATTATGGCACACTAATTCATCATTTACATTACATTAATGTTAAATAAATTTCGGGACATTACAGGAAAGGCAGGTTTTGTTGGCGTATGTGGTGAGAAACGAGTTGCAAAGAGGAGAAGGAGCTTGCAGCTTTCTATTGTCTATGATCAGTCACGAGTTGTAGAAAGAGGAGGGCGAGATAGGACGGGGAGAGAGAAGGAAAAAAAAAAAAAAAGAGAAAAAGCTTTAAGCAATTAAAGGATATTTTAATCTTTATATTCCTAATTTTGTTATGTGACATGGTGTAAAAAGAAAAAAATGAAAACTTTTAAGCTTATGGTAAAGTTTGATCAACCTTTCAAAAGAGAAAATTACATATTATACTACATTTTAAAAAAATATAGTTATTCATATCACATTTTAAAAAAATTGTGCGACACTATTTATAATACTTGTTTAAGCATATGTCGTGCTTAAATGTGTAAGACATTTATAGAAAATAATTTTCAAAATATGTTATGTATTAATAGGGTGTTTGAGAAGTATAGTTACATGTGAAACTTTTGGAGTAAAAACAATAGTATGTCAAAGCTTTATACTATAGCTCATTTTTCTTATCAATGTAGCATATGAGAATTTTATACTGTAGCAACTAAAAGTTTTGGTTAGAATTAATTTTGTCAAACACCCTATAAATTTCCTCCTTTTAAATTATGCTCATCCAACATCACATATGTGGAATAATTCTAAGGGTTAATGAGACAAATGACCTAATTATGTTTAATGAATCAAAATATAACTCTAGTTTACAAACATTCTACATTATTTTTCAAAATGATATCATTAAAGTAATTATGTTAAATATTATGTTAAATTTTAATTTTATATAATAATCTAGGCATTTTTAAAATATTATAAATATTGTCTTAAATTTTAATTTCATAATAGTAATTTAGCCATGTATTGTAATTTTTTCTAAATCCAATTATCCAAAGAGAAATAGTGTATAATAACATATTAAATAATGTTGAAAGTGCATAGCATAATTGTTTTCATTGGTAGCAACTGTCATTTTCATTTTAAAAAAATAAGTATTTTTACAATTCAGCCCAACTGAAATATCTCGCACATCTTCTCTCTCTATCTCTACCTCTGTGTGTTTTTCTGCCTCCCTAACGGAATGTCTTGTTATTTTCAAAGTCCATCGGAGCTTGGAATCGCACAAAGGAGGAGCTCATCATCGTTGTTGGAGTCGCGTGGAGATCGACGCCACACGAACAAGTAGGTTGCTAGTGTCACTAGAGCTTGGCATTGTGCGAAGAAGAAGCTTGTCGCTGTTATTGTCGCCGTCGCTAGAGTCATAGAGGAGAGAGAGAAACTGAGAAATGAAGAGAGAAAAAGAGAGAGAGATTGAATGAAGAAATTGAAATACGGTCCGTCAAATACTTTTTTTTTGCATACTAGAGTTTTTTTTTTTAAGAGGTTAGGTCAGATTTTTTTGGGAGATTTTGACGGAAGGGCAAAAAAAAAATTTTCAGTTGAGTAAATGGCATCTTTTTTTAGAACCAAAAAATATATTTTTTATGCATGTAAACTGTCTCAGTTTTTGTTAAAAAAATAAGAAAAATAATCGTAGCAGGATAAGGAACCTCAACATGATGAAAAAAAAACTGGAACCGTTTTGATGTCTAAAAAGTCTTTTTTTGTGTGCCAAAAACTGTAAAAAAAAAAGGACCTTTTACCAAAAAAAAATTATCTCAGAAGGCTCTTTTCAAAAATCCCTTGATTTTTTTTAATAGGTTAGATTAGATTTTTGTACTAAACAAAATGAAAATGCTTGATTTAAGGGTATTTTTAGTACCTTTTAAGTGTGGTAAATATTATTTTATCTATATTATGCTATTTTTTTTTTTTCCTTAAAACATTATGGGATTGTTAGATATTATTTTTAAAATAGAAAAAAATATTTTTATTTTAAAAAATAATTTTTTTAAAAAAATTATGTTTATAGTATTTTTAAAATTTTTATTTCAAATAACGTACGAAAACATTTGTAAAAATTTTAAAAAATCAAATGGGGTCTATGATTTTATTTTTCATTGGTTTTCTGAAAAGTTGTTTTCCTCCTGCCCTCTTATCCAAGGTAAATGTTTCACATACCCTTTCACAAAGGTTTCCTAACCCAAGCCCAATTTCTAATTGGGCTTTGAAGTCCAAATAAGGTCCAGAAAATTCCAGAAAGATGCCCGGTAACTTCACGAAGTTGCAAGAATGTTTGTCAAATCAATCAAGTAATGGGCGAGATCGATTATACCCGAGAGTGCTGGAATCTCCCTCAACCACTTATAAATTCCAATCGTATAGCTCCATGATTCGACCGAAGAGAGAAGAATCAAAGCAACCCACTCACTACATAATCAACAAAAAAACACTTTACAATTGCCAGCTTCCCTTTCTTCTTCAATCATCAAATCTTCAATCTTTTTTAAAGCTAAAATGTCGCTCATTCCAAGCTTCTTCGGCGGCCGACGAAGCAGCAGCGTCTTCGACCCCTTCTCCCTCGACGTGTGGGACCCCTTCAAGGACATCGCCGTGCATTTTCCCGCCGAGCTTTCTCGGGAAAATTCTGCTTTCGCAAGCGCTCGGATAGACTGGAAGGAGACTCCGGAGGCGCATGTATTCCAGGCCGATCTTCCGGGGGTAAAGAAGGAGGAAGTGAAGGTCGAGGTTGAGGATGATCGGGTCCTCCAGATCAGCGGGGAGAGGAAGGTAGAGAAGGAGGACAACAACGACACGTGGCATCGGATAGAGCGGAGCAGCGGAGGATTCCAGAGGAGGTTTAGGCTGCCGGAGAATGCGAAGATGGATCAGATCAAAGCTTCCATGGGGAATGGAGTTCTCACTGTCACTGTTCCCAAGGCAGTGGTGAAAAAGCCTGATGTCAAAGCCATTCAAATCTCTGGTTGATCTTTCTAAGCTGTTGTGAACGCTTGATAGCCACTGGGCTGTATAATTTAATATGCTTGAAAGAAGTAACTTGCATCCAATGTTGTAAAATATTCGTGTGTTTGTAATTTGTTAGTTGACTATTTCACGACGAATAAAAGTATAAATTGAATATTTAGTACAACAAAATTCAAACATATTTTTTGTTGTCTTGTCTCTCATTTCTCTCATCATCGTTGATTCAATGAAAAGTCTTTTTCATCTGTGTAAAATTATAACTGCCCTATTTATAAACCTGTAACTTTTAATTTAATATATAATATATTTTTTAAATTAGATCTTATAATTTTATTAGTAATGAGATTATAATAGTATAGAGTTAAATACGATAACTCTAGTTTAACGGGCTGGTATGAGCAAAATTCAGAAAGTAAGTCTTTTCATTTGATTCAGTAAGTGAGCAGGTTATAGGAAATTGGAAGTATGTTTGTACGGTGGTTAGAACTATTGGTTAAAAATATGAATAATATAGCATGTAAAAATGTAATGCTCACTTACTTTGATTCAGAAAGTAATTCTTTTCATTTGATTGGTACGGTAGTTTAATGGGCTGGTATGAGCAAAATTCAGAAAGTAATTCTTTTCATTTGATTCAGTAAGTGAGCAGGTTATAGGAAATTGGAAGTATGTTGGGTACAGTGGTTAGAACTATTGGTTAAAAATATGAATAATATAGCATGTAAAAATGTAATGCCCTTATATGGGGGCTAACAGTTTTTAATGAATGAAAATAAAAATCAGAAATAAAAATAAAACCTTAAAAATAAAGTTGCCCGGGGCTTAAATAAAAATTCTCAAATCAAAAATAAAAATATAAACGATAATTAAACCACAGTTTTATGTAGCACCTTAAATTTAATAATATAAATTGTCGTTGTCATCATTTCAACCCTCAACGCATTTTAATGCAGTCACAGAAAAGTAACAATTGATGCTTATATTATCATGAAGAACATTCTTAGCAATTGTAGCAGTCCCAACGTAATATAACTACATAGCTTCCTCAATTATTTTTCTCGTAGCCACCTCACACTTAGTGAGTCCTGAAAATATGAAAATATAAAGGAATGAGCAATAATATGCTCAGTATAGAAAACCATTACTCACCTTTAGATTTTTATCATTACCACATTAAAACTTGCATAGTTAGTTAATACTCACCATTATCCAGCTTATGAGATTTATTATAATCATATTCTGTGGATATCATAGTTAACCATTACTGAGTTTCATACATATACATATATACAAATATTACAGTTCATTATTATTCTTAGGTATCCACGTTCAATAGAGTATCACTCAACTCATCGAAACCCAAATGGGCGCGCTTGATCACCCTTTAAACATTCCAAGGGTGTTCCGATGAGGGGACATCAAGCCCTAAGTCCTCACCAAGTCGATTCCTATACAGTGTGTTCTGGGACTTTCGACCCAAGAAAGAGTCATCACCTTCCCCCTATTTTACCTTTTAGGGTATTCATGCCCAAGGACGTAATCGTCGCCCTCTTCACGTCTCAACATTCCTTTATATTAAATCGTTATTTATAGAGCCAGTTTTTCTAACCATGCTTCTCAATTTACAACATGTGTCAAATCATTATGTTCCTCGTTGTCAATACAAGACGAGTTCTACATCATCATAATATGGATATAATCATATACATTCAAAATACCATATACATATCTTGCATCATAAAACAACTAAAATTTTAATTTACCAAAACCTCACAAAAGATGAGTAATAGAATCCTTACCTTTCAAGCTTATCAACAATCTTTTAATCCCGGAATCAATTAACGTTAGCTCCACACTCCCTTGATCCTAAGGCGTGCATAAGGACAATTAAAACTAAAGCACAACAAACAACCACATTCATAAATAAATTATGTGTAAATCCATCTTACTAATGTGCCATTAAAGCTTTTATGCAAATCTCTTCTGAATACCACAGTAAACAATTTTTGTCTTAACACAACATAAAATGTAAACAAGTAATCTATATGCTTTAGTCTCTAATAAGATTCATCAATCACTTAGGATAATATTGGAAAGGTTGCAAGACATTAAGGAATTAGGTGGTGAGCAAAGATGGATTCTTGGTTTAAGTTATGTAACACCTCTATGTAGGGGTTAACAGTTTTTAATGAATTAAAATAAAAATAAAAGTAAACCTTAAAAATAAAGTTGCCCGGGGCTTAAATGAAAACTCTCAAATCAAAAATAAAATATAAACGACAATTAAACCACAGTTTAAAGTAGCACCTTAAATTTAATAATATAAACTGTCGTCATCATCATTTTAACCCTCAACGTATTTTAATACAGTCACAGAAAGTAACAATTGATGCTTACATTATCATGAAAAACATTCTTAACAATTGAAGCAGTCCTAATGTAATATAGCTACATAACTTCATCAACTATCTTTCTCGTAGCCACCTCACACTTAGTGAGTCTTGAAAAGAATAAAAATATAAGGTAATGAGCAACAATATGCTCAGTAGAGAAAACCATTACCCACCTTTAGGTTTTTATCATTACCACATTAAAACCTGCATGGTTAGTTAAGTTACATCATATTCCAAATTATGAGGTTTATTATGATCACATCTCGTGGATACCATAGTTAATCATTACCAAGTTTCATAATTATACATTTATACAAATATTACCAATCATCATTGTTCCTAGGTATCCATGTTAAATGAAGTATCACTCAACTCATCGAAACCCAAATGGGCGCGCTTGATCACCCTGTAAACATTCCAAGGGTGTTTCGATGAGGGGACATCAAGCCCCGAGTCCTCACCAAGTCGATTCATGTACAGTGTTATGGGACTTTCAACCCAAGGAAGCGTCATCACCTTCCCCCTATTTTACCTTTTAGGGTATTCATGCCCAAGGACGTAACCGCCGCCCTCTTCACGTCTCACCATTTCTCCATATTCAATCATTATTAATAGAGTCAGTTTTCCTAACCATGCTTCTCAATTTATAACATGTGTCAATTCATTATGTTCCTCGCCGTACAATACAAGACGAGTCCATGTCATAGTTTCATATGTGATACTCATATAATAGCAGTTCAACATAGATATATATATATATATATCTTGCGGTAAAATAATCAATTTTTAATTCCATAAAAACCTCACAAAAGATGAGTAATAGAATCCCTACCTTTCAAGCTTATCACCAATCTTTTAATCCTGAAATCAATTAACGTTAGCTCTACACTCCCTTGATCCTAAGGCATGCATAAGGACAATTTAAAACTAGAGCACAACATAGAACCATATTCATAAATAAATCATGTGTAAATCCATCTTACTAGTATGCCATTAAAGCTTTTATGCAAATCTCTTTTGAATACCACAGTAAACAATCTTTGTCTTAACATGATATAAAATATATACAAGTAATCTATATGTTTTAGTCCCTAATAAGATTCATCAATCACTTAGGATAATATTGGAAAGGTTGCAAGACATTAAGAAATTAGGTGGTGAGCAAAGATGGGTTCTTGGTTCAGGTTAGCAACTGGTATACCATGGCAAACTGACAATATACTTTTGCAAAAAGGATATGTTCACTATCTACAATCATCACATGGTTAACAAGTGGTTTACTTAACATAAACAGGCAGTATATTGTCACTAGCAAGTTTACTCGTTTCTAATCCAAAAATTAAAAAATTCATAGAAAATAAAATATAACTCTGATTTAGGCTTATGATAGCTCGTTAGAAAGCTTATGATGTTTACTTTTTAAATATTCAAACCTATTTGCAAAATTCTTTTTTATTTAATCCTAGAATTTCAAAAAAAGTGCCACTGCCCATAGAGGTATTACAAAGTTTAACAATATAAATTTTTTGTCTACAGCGTATACACTTAGACTTTATACATATGCTCCAAAATAGCAACAAAACATATACTCAGGTTTAAGAACGTAATTTTGAATAATCATTGAGTATAAAAAAATTTATAAATAAAAGACTAAATTTGTTCATAAGATTCTAACCTCGGATTATAGCTAGTTGGAAGCTTGAAATAGCTTCAAAACAGGTTCCTTGACTTTAGTATGGCTGAAATTCTTGCTCAAATAGAGGTGATGGTGGCTGATTTTTATGGCTGCCTTGAAAAAGTTCTCTAAGTATTTTGCTTCAGCAAAGAAATGAGAAGAAGAGTGTGGGAACCGTGGAAGAAAAAGGAAGAAAAGATAAGGTCTTTGAAGAGAAGTGATAGAAGCAATTATGGAGGAGACATGTTGGAGCATGTCACGAAGGAAATAAAGAAAATGAGGGTCAAGAGTAGTTGGGAAAAATATCCTCATGTCTCCTTTGGAGACTTTAGCGCACATAATGCCAAAATGATGTTTTTAAAATTTATTAGAAGTTTCAAGGCTTTTCAGTAACCATACTAAAAATTTTAAAATTTATTACAGAATTGTGAAAAATTTAAAATAGATAGAAATAAATATTGTGAAATGGATTTTAAATGAAACAAATTTTTAATTGGCATACTAAAAATTAATTTAATTACCTTAATACCCGTTAGGAGAATAACAGGTGTCACAGCTCTACCCTCCTTAAAGAAATTTCGTCCTCGAAATTTCAAATCTAGCAATACTAGTAAAAATCTCGATTCCATTATTATTCCAATTCCGAGTATAAACCGTCAATGTTGTTTGTTCTCCAAATTTAAGTTATCGTATCTCCACTTATTCACTTGCATTATAAATTTCACTCTAAATTCTAAATCCCTCAATGAGAGTATTTCTAACAGGTTCCAACTTATAACACTGTATAATGGTCTAGTAATCTGATTAGACATACATACTGACCATACCATGATTCCAGTCCTTCATTGTCCATGGACTATGATTTACAATTACATTTATGGAGATTGCTAGAGAAATTTTGTATACTTCATCTTTAGGTTCCTTTTCCTTTCTGAGTAAGAAAAAGTCAAAGATAGTTGATTTCATATTTCAACTAATAAACTAAAACATAATTATAAAACATATAATAGAAACACTTCTACTCAAAACCATACATTAAACTTATTCATAGAAATATTAGACGGAATCTCAGAGTTGCAAACAAACCCGACATATTTTTCATTAAACAGCTATCCTCATGACACAAACATTTAACCCAAATAATATACTCATATTTCCTATGGAATATCCCCATAACTGACTTTGGTACTTTCACATAATATTAACAGAATATTACACATTACAAACATGATACAGATACGTTTCGAGAGTACAAGGCACTCCGCATACCAACTATCCATATCATGCATGCTTAGAGAATACAAAAACATCGATAAACAAAAGATCAGACCTTAAGTAGGATGCGTTTCGAGAGCATTAAGTACTCCGTATCCAGCCATCCTGGCATTAGGCTCAATGAATCTAAAAGATTAAACAACGGCATACCACAAGAAATACAAAATGCAAGATAAACGGTTATTCATGACACACAAAATACGGACACACATGCCTACATACACATGCCTACATGCCATAAATAAAACCAAATGATTACAGATGGAGATTCAAATCAATTAGCTGCTCCTGGCTTTCCCTTTCCCATTCAAGCTTGGATGTTGCAGTGTCGGATTCCGGATGTATGATTTGCATCTTATTTATCAATTCCTCAGCTGTTGAAGCAGTAACAAAGATTTGCCTCTCCGATTCTACAATGATGTTTTCTTCCACAGCGTAGTCTAGAAATTTCAAAAGACCATCATAAAAACCATTTACATTCAGTAGTCCCAAGGGTTTGGAATGAAAGCCCAATAATTGCTCACAAGCAACTACGAATATTTCCTCAAGAGTACCTAGACCACCAGGTAATGCTATAAAAGCATCAGAATTATTGATTATGGCTTTGAAATTTCTAGGGATGCTCCTAACTCCTTTTCCCTTACCTATGGTTTCCTTATAAAAGTTTCCTTCAGCTAGAATATGAGGCCAAATTCCTACAACTGTAGCGTCACTAGACCTAGCTGCTAGCGTCATATTTTCCATCACTTTTATACTACCACCCCCATAGCTTATGTTAACCTTCCTGCATGCTAGGACTTGCCCTAAGTGTTTTGCAGCTTCTAAATAGGCTTTATCTTTTCCAAGGCTGGAACCACAAAAGACACAGACATTCTTTATTTTCTTGGTGGACTGGGAAGTAGACATATTTGGTTTATATAAGTGATTGCTTAATGTCTGCTCCATTAAGACTTTGGGTTCTACATGAGATTTAAAGATGAGGAATACACAAAATGGACTAAAGAGATAGATGAGTAGGTAATGAAAAGGTAATCCAAAGATTTAAACAAAATCTTGTGCGGATAAGAAAGTAAGATAAGGTGATTGATAGTTTACAGAAAATCTGATCCACTTTTTGGAAAAGATTAGACTCTAATTGTATAACTTTTGACAATTGAAAACGGTTTGACAGAAGACCTTCTTGACACAACTGTAGACCTTTTGACAAATATACATCGAGTCTAGAAATTCAATATAAATGACAAATACTGTAGAACTTTTGAAATTTGAGACACAAATCTTGAAATATCTGGATAAGTTTTCAAAATTCAAACATGATACTGTACCGTATGTGACGTGTCTGATAAGATAATATATTTTATTATATATATATTTAAGAAAACCATAAATTAAATAAAATACTAACACTTACTGTATCAATCTAATAATCATAATTATTTTGAACACAAAGGCAAATATTCTGAGTAAAAGAAAAACACAAACTGTTGAACATCAACTGAAACTGTTTCAAATAAGCAAAGACTAAACAACCTTTATAGAGCGATGACTTATTCCCCGTCCAGTTTTCTTATGGCTTGGTAAACAAGATCTAGAAATACCATATTCCTGAGGCGTTGTCTTTCTGCATAAAATTTAGGCCAGAGTTTAAAAATAGCTCCTTGAACATATCCACTAGGGTGACCATGAAGAGGAGGATGGATGCTATCGAAGTTCTCGTTTGAAATTCCATCCCTGCAAAACCTTATTTTATCCTCTCTATTCGTAGACATATAACCAGGTGAAGTACATTTACCGTTACAATTTTGTCTTCCACATTTGTTACAAGTGACCGCGATGGCACGAGCTCTTCTTTTCATTGCACTACGACTGGTACCCGTTCCTGGTAAACCAACATCTTGACTGAAGTCACTCGGATGAATCTTTCCCTCTATCAACATTCTCACATCACAAGGGATACCAAAACGCATAAGAATCCACAACCGAGTGATTCTAGCCTTGTATTTCTTTCTGAGAATCTTTTGGGAGAGTGATGGGAAATACTTTCTTAGGTGTTGATACTTTGGGTCCATTATGAGATAAAAGGAGAGTAAATAGAAAGGAAAAATTGAGATAGTAAGTTGCAGAATCCTAGAATTCCTTCTTCTTTCAGAGGGAAAGAAGAATTTCTAGTGAAAAAGAAGAGGATTTGCGATTTAGGGAGAAAATAACAAATTAAGAGAGAAAATGAGCTCGGAGAAATAAGCTCATATGCACAGTAAATGTATATGTAAACAATAATTAAACCACTGTATATGACACGTATAGAGACCACGTGGGAGAGACAGTGTGAATCAAATTGATTTAGGATTTAGACTAGGCCCAAATGTTCTAAGTTGAAATCAGTCAAGTTGTTTCAGGCCTTAACACATTTAGAACGAGTTAAATAACAAACATAAAATTGAAAATCAATTTATACAGATCTTAAGCCCAATTCAAAGCCTACTAAAGATAAAATTAACTATGAACAAGAAGTCTAATTTAACAATAATCAGGGATCTTTCTGAATGATATTTAAAATCATTTCATAACAGCATAATCTTCTAGCAACTCAAATAATTTGTTTTAATCAAAACCTTATTGAACAATGCATACACCCATATGTTATTTCTAATACTCAACATCTATCAATGGATTCATCATCATTACTACCAAGGTTTAGAATGTGACTAACCTTGAAATCAATACGATTTACGTCTTCCAACATAGACCATATCAATGAACAAAGACATTTGATGTTACTACTTAGGAACATCTACAATCCCCACAATTCCACTTATACAATATTTAATTTCCTCATATAACAAAACCTTAGGTAACTAAATGATTCACATATAAACATCTAGAAATAGGTGCCTTAAGTATTATGATTTACTTAAGGAAACTCCTATTGGTCATTTTCACATTGCATCTATTCATAAAGATTCACTGATACACTTAAATACAATGTACGTAACAAAATATTCCAACCTTGAGATTCATGCATACTTGCCTTTACACAGTCTCAACGGACCAAAAGTCTAACATTTATCTCACTCAAGATTCAATACCATGGATTCCTAACTTATCTCATATTCCTCAAGTAAATAGAACTTTCAAGAAAAGTTATTAACGCTTATATGCTCCACCAAATCTACACATAATTATTACTTAAGTCTGAATCAATTACGAAAAATTTGACATATCTATGCCAAGCTTTAAAATCAATAAATCAAGCCTTATATTTCTTATTGTTTTTCACGAGACAAAAGGCTCTTAAATCCTCGTATCTACATGAATTTCTCATCGTTTTATACGAATTAGATATGCTTATAGATCATAATATTATACGAATCACTCAAAAGCATTCTACTTATAAACTCATTCCATATAATTATCATTCCCTCATAACTATTCATACTTTCCTTCTATATCATTATCGTACTTACATAACCGTTAATATTTTCATTCTAGGGCCTTTTCATGTTACATCCTTCTGGATTGTATAAATCAATGTAAAGGTTCATTTTGATGATGACAATGAAAATTCAGCTTCAAAACCATCTCAAAAATAATTTTTTTTTAAAGTGGTGCTACACTCCCTAGGTTAACCAAACCTAGGCTCTGATACCAAAAATTCTGTAACACTCCTATGTGGGGGTTAACAGTTTTTAATGAATTAAAATAAAAATAAAAGTAAACCTTAAAAATAAAGTTGCCCGGGGCTTAAATGAAAACTCTCAAATCAAAAATAAAATATAAACGACAATTAAACCAGAGTTTAATGTAGCACCTCAAATTTAATAATATAAACTGTCGTCATCATCATTTTAACCCTCAACGCATTTTAATACAGTCATAGAAAGTAACAATTGATGCTTACATTATCATGAAAAACATTCTTAACAATTGAAGCAGTCCTAATGTAATATAGCTACATAGCTTCCTCAACTATCTTTCTCGTAGCCACCTCACACTTAGTGAGTCTTGAAAAGAATAAAAATATAAGGTAATGAGCAACAATATGCTCAGTAGAGAAAACCATTACTCACCTTTAGGTTTTTATCATTACCACATTAAAACCTGCATGGTTAGTTAAGTTACATCATATTCCAGATTATGAGGTTTATTATGATCACATCTCGTGGATACCATAGTTAATCATTACCAAGTTTTATAATTATACATTTATACAAATATTACCAATCATCATTGTTCCTAGGTATCCATGTTATGAAGTATAACTCAACTCATCGAAACCCAAATGGGCGCGCTTGATCACCCTGTAAACATTCCAAGGGTGTTCCGGTGAGGGGACATCAAGCCCCGAGTCCTCACCAAGTCGATTCATGTACAGTGTGTTTTGGGACTTTCAACCCAAGGAAGTGTCATCACCTTCCCCCTATTTTACCTTTTAGGGTATTCATGCCCAAGGACGTAACCGCCGCCCTCTTCACGTCTCACCATTTCTCCATATTCAATTATTATTAATAGAGTCAGTTTTCCTAACCATGCTTCTCAATTTATAACATGTGTCAATTCATTATGTTCTTCACCGTACAATACAAGACGAGTCCATGTCATAGTTTCATATGTGATACTCATATAATAACAGTTCAACATAGATATATATATATATATATATATCTTACGGTAAAATAATTAATTTTTAATTCCATAAAAACCTCATAAAAGATGAGTAATAAAATCCCTACCTTTCAAGCTTATCACCAATCTTTTAATCCCGAAATCAATTAACGTTAGCTCCACACTCCCTTGATCCTAAGGCATGCATAAGGACAATTTAAAACTAGAGCACAACATACAACCATATTCATAAATAAATCATGTGTAAATTCATCTTACTAGTGTGCCATTAAAGCTTTTATGCAAATCTCTTTTGAATACCACAGTAAACAATCTTTGTCTTAACATGATATAAAATATATACAAGTAATCTATATGTTTTAGTCCCTAATAAGATTCATCAATCACTTAAGATAATATTGGAAAGGTTGCAAGACATTAAGGAATTAGGTGGTGAGCAAAGATAGGTTCTTGGTTCAGGTTAACAACTGGTATACCATGGCAAACTGACAATATACTTTTGCAAAAATGATATGTTCACTATCTACAATCATCACACGATTAACAGGTGGTTTACTTAACATAAACAGGTAGTATATTGTCACTGGTAAGTTTACACGTTTCTAATCCAAAAATTGAAAAATTCATAGAAAATAAAATACAACTCCGATTTAGGCTTATGATAGCTCGTTAGAAAGCTTAGGATGTTTACTTTTTAAATATTCAAACCTATTTACAAAATTCATTTTTATTTAATCCTAGAATTTTAAAAAAAGAGCCACTGCCCATAGAGGTATTACAAAGTTTAACAATATAAATTTTCTGTCTACAGCGTATACACTTAGACTTTATACATATGCTCCAAAATAGCAACAAAACATATACTCAGGTTTAAGAACGTAATTTTGAATAATCATTGAGTATAAAAAAAATTTATAAATAAAAGACTAAATTTGTTCATAAGATTCTAACATCGGATTATAGCTAGTTGGAAGCTTGAAATAGCTTCAGAACAGGTTCCTTGACTTCAGTATGGCTGAAATTCTTGCTCAAATAGAGGTGATGGTGGCTGATTTTTATGGCTGCCTTGAAGAAGTTCTCTAAGTATTTTGCTTCAGCAAAGAAATGAGAAGAAGAGTGTGGAAACCGTGGAAGAAAAAGGAAGAAAAGATAAGGTCTTTGAAGAGAAGTGATAGAAGCAATTATGGAGGAGACATGTTGGAGCATGTCACGAAGGAAATAATGAAAATGAGGGTCAAGAGTAGTTGGGAAAAATATCCTCATGTCTCCTCTGAAGACTTTAGCGCACATAATGCCAAAATGATGTTTTTAAAATTTATTAGAAGTTTCAAGGCTTTTCAGTAACCATACTAAAAATTTAAAAATTTATTAGAGAATTTTGAAAAATTTAAAAATAGATAGAAATAAATATTGTGAAATGGATTTTAAATGAAACAAATTTTTAATTGGCACACTAAAAATTAATTTAATTACCTTAATACCCATTAGGAGAATAACAGGTGTCACAAGTTAGCAGCTGGTATACCATGGCAAACTGACAGGTTTACTAGTTTCCAATCTGAAAATTGAAAAATTCATAGAAAATAAAATATAACTCTGATTTTGGCTTATGATAGCTCGTTAAAAAGCTTAGGATGTCTACTTTTTAAATATTCAATCCAATTTACAAAATTCATTTTCATTTAATCCTAGAATTTCAATAAAGAGTGACTGCCCATAGACGTAATATAAAGTTGAACAATATAAATTTTCTATCTACGGTATATACACTTAGACTTTATACATATGCTTCAAAATAGCGACAAAACATATATTTAGGTTTAAGAACGCAAATTTGAATAATCCTTAAGTATAAAAAAAATTTTATAAATGAAAGACTAAATTTGTTCATAAGATTCTAACATCGGATTATGGCTAATTAAAAACTTGAAATGGCTTTAAAATAGGTTCTTTGACTTCGGTATGGCTGAAATTCTTACTCAAATGGAGGTGATGGTGACTAATTTTAATGGCTGCCTTGAAGAAGTTCTCTAAGTATTTTGTTTCAACAAAGAAATGAGAAGAAGAGTGTGGGAACCATTGAAGAAAAATGAAGAAAAGATGAAGTCTTTGAAGAGAAGTGATAGAAGTAATTATGGAGGAGACATGTTAGAGCATGTCATAGAGGGAATAAAGAAAATGAGGGTCAAGAATAGTTGAGAAAAGATATCTTCATGTCTCCTCTGGAGACTTTAGCCCCCATAATGCTAAAATGACATTTTTGAAATTTATTAGAAGTTCTAAGGCTTTTCAGTAAACATACTAAATAAGTATATGAGAATTTTTAGAAAATTTAAAAATAGATAGAAATAAATATTGTGAAATGAATTTTAAATGAAACAAATTTTTGATTAGCACACTAAAAATTAATTTAATTACCTTAATACCCGTTAAGAGAATAACAAGTGTCACAAAAAATTTTACACTGTTAGAATTTTTTTATATTTACTATAATATGTGAGAGTTTAACATTATTTTTAACTGAAGAGTTGGTTAAAACCGTCAAACACCCTATCAATTCAGTAACGACAACATTCAGATAAAATGACAGTAACAAAAACAGCCTTTTGTTAAAAAAAATCAATATTACCTTTGGCGACAACAAATAAACAAAACGACAATTTCAATCTTCGTTAAGCCAATTGAAGGTTTGGTTAAATGAGCAAAAAAAAATAAAAAATGAAGGTTTAGTTAAAGAGACATCCCAGAAAACAAAAATGGATAAAACAACATCATATTCTTATCCACAGTGGAAATACTATTCTTTTTAAATAATGACACTGTGCCAAAAGACGGAAGTGGTTCAAAAATACGACAGCATATTCATTAACATTTCACAACTTCACATTTTTTGAATTTAAAAGCTTTTAGACCATGCATAAAAGCTTAGTAGCGAAGTTAAAATATATCAATTTTTTTAAAATGAATAGCAAAAATTAGCAATATTAAAATAGTTGTTTTATGATTATATAAAATAAAACGCAAATTTTTAAAGTTAAAACATTATAATAATTATTATATAATTTTGTTATTTAATCTAAGAAAATTTCAATTCAATCGCGCAGTGTAAGTAATTTTTGCTTCTTTTTTTTTTCTTTTTCGAGAAAAGTAACAGCATAACAAAATCTCATTCTTTAAGTAACGTCATCAGAATATTTTACATTGTATAGTAATAATTTTAATAGCACTAATTTTCAATATTCTTAAAATATTATTATTTTTTACCATTTTTCACTCGTCCTTTGGTCATTTCTCAGTAGAAGCCCATTATCATATTTGGGCTCGGACGGCTCCGAGCCCACATTCAACCGTCCGGAAACTACCAGAAACTCAGCAACAGTTTATCCTCATCCGCTTCGGTTGTTTCCCAATTCGGTTCACTGCCCCACTCATTCACTCCAATTCCAATCCCTAAACAAACCACTCAACCCCATCAACGATGTCGATCGTCCCAATCAACAACAACGATCGACGAATCAGCCTCCTCGACCCCTTCTTCCCAGACCTCTGGGACACTTTCTCGGATTTTCCTTTCCCTTTTCCCTCACTTTCCCGCGTTTTCCCGGACCTCAGCCTCGGAGCTTCGGTCAATTCCCGAGTCGACTGGAAGGAGACCTCCAACGCCCATGTCCTGAGAGCTTCCCTTCCCGGATTCGCCGACGAGGACGTTCTCGTCGAGCTGCAGGACAACCGGGTGCTTCAGATCAGTACCGACAGCGGAAGCTTCATGAGCAGGTTCAAGCTTCCTGAAAACGCCAGGATCGATCAGCTTAAAGCGTTCATGAACAATGGAGTCCTCACTGTCACGGTTCCCAAGGAGGAAGCTTTGAGGCCCAATGTCAGAGTCGTCGAAATCACCGGCGAGGATTGATCAAGTTCGTCTCTTTCTGCCTTTTTTGGTTCAATTACATATATGATCTAGCTGAAAATGGGTTGCGTCGAAATGGTCTTAGGAATGAATAGTTTGGTGGGGCTGTACTGTGTTTGTGAAGAATACTGTGTTGTATGGCCATGACTTTCTTTCTTTTCTCTGTGTGTGAATGTTTCTTTCTTTTTTCTTTTTTGGTGCTTGAGTTTATATTTTGTAATGTGTTGCTTGGTTTCAGTTTTCGTAAATTCTAATGTTAAGGGAATGTTCTATATTAATAATATATCGAGTCAAGAGACCCAATAGTAGAAAAATATTTTCTCTTTTTGGCAGAAAGCCAGTATTATATCATCAAAACACACGCTTATAGTATAAATATATGTAATGGATTTATTTCTGCATCAGTTTTTCATTAAGGATGTTGGCAGCTAGACATGGAGGACTTCGATATGAAAGAAAGAAAGTAGGTTGCTTTCAATTTAAGGCAACCGACTTCTTTTTCCCCAATATTTAAGACAACCAACTTTTTTTCCCCATTATTTGTGCATTATTCTTCCAATAAAGGATGTTAGCAAATAGACACGAAGGAGTTGGATTATAAAAGAAAGAAAGAAAGAAAGAAGGATGGTTGCCTTAAATATTGGGCTCTACGTTTGTTTCTCAGAATTCAGCTTTTCCAAACTAATTATAACGTCTCTTTCTTTCTATCTTGCTCACGTTTCTTCCTCATTGAGAAATAAACCAAAAAAGTTTAGTCCTTTTTTTACTGACTTTTCCAAAGGCAAAATCCGAGCTAGGCAATGATCACACTAGAAGTCATATTTGAACCTCAATATCTGTTGCTTAGCTCAGTGCCTGCCTTCGGGAAAGCCAACAAGAAAAGGACTAACCTTTCAGGATTTCAACTGAGAAAGAAACATGGGAATAAAGCGAGATACAATAATTAGTTTGGGAAAGATGTGTACTTTCTAGGAAAGCAATGTTGGTTCACTGGGTTAAGTAACAGAAAGAAACATGGCTTAAGTACCTTCCATTCACTCTCTGGTCCCCAAAATATGGCGATATCACTGGAACTCCTTTGGAGATGCGTAGGATTTTTGAGTTCCATCCGCAATGGCTCTGAACGCCTCCACTGTTTAGTGAGCCAGGACTTCTTTTTGGGGTGCTCACTTGACAATGCAACCCCTTGTGGGGCACGAATTTGTTGGAGAATTTTGAGTGTTTAGAGAGAAGAATGGAGATTAAATTTCTAGAAATTGAGTTAGTGTTTGAGGCATGTATGAACACTTTCTTTAGAAGTTTTATTTTGCTTTATATTTCAAAGTTTGTTAACGAGTTTTATGGCAAATTACTCTTAAGATACAATAAACACTTGAACACAATATCTAGCAATAATATTGGTGTTTCAGGATAAGATTGAAAATATGTAATAATATTGAAGATTTAATAATGACAGGGGTGTTATTTTATGAATGAACATAACCAGTTCAAGCCATACAACCTTTAAGTAAAAATATATCTTAATTTATAAAGTTACTATTTTTTATTTGTAATGATATATATTCATATATCAACACAACTATTACAACGGATATGTCCGTTGCGGCGCAAGCATTAACAATTAGGCGCCGCAGCGCCCAGGAGCAGCATCTAAGATTTTATATTTCAGCATTGCCGCGGAGTGCCGTATTAAAATAAATATTAAAAATGTGTTTTTTCAATCATTCTAATGCGATCTTTGACCTCAAACACTTTAGAGAGACATATTATAATCTCTCTAACAGGATTCACTCATGTTGCTACCATTAGATGTGCTGTCCGTTTGAACCTCCTGCAACAAGGGCTGCTTGCTTTGCTTATATATTGTATGCCATTTTGAGGTAGCTCTTTATCATCTGTAAATGCTATTCTTCCCAAACTTATAGAGATCACAGTTTATTTTCCTGTTTATCAAGCCATGCTCCAATAGTTCTCCTTCAATAAGCTGCTGCTAGATTGTGGAATGGTCTTGTCAATGTGGCCTATAGGGAAGAATGGAATTTGGTGTTCTTATTTGAGCGAGGTTGCCCTGTTTTCTGGCTAGTTTGTTTTGAATGTAATTTGTGGTTGTAGTTGTTACGCTTTCTCTCTTTTTTTTTTTTTAATAATAATTAATCGTTTAACTTAGACTCACAGGTCAAGTCTATTTAAGAAATTTTGCGCATATTGCTTATTAGGACATGGAATACTTGACGTTTTTGTATGAATGAGCATGAAAGCTGAGTTGAGAAGAAGAAGATATGGAAAAGAACAGTTGAAATTAATGTCGTGTTCTTCAAATAGGATTTTCTCCCTTAGTTGTCGTTGGAATATGATATCGTATTCTTTGCGTTTTAAGATAGCGTTGTTTTTGTCATGTTATTGTTTTCATTAGATTTCGTTGTTTTTCCAATTTGTGATTTTTTCAGCGTTGCTTTTGCCTTTGATAGGGTTTACCACACACACTTACAATCCTTTGTTTTATTACGCGATCGTAAACTACACTACAATCGACTCGTTTATTGAACAAGTTATGACTGTAGCTTTAGAAAGATCAACCAGAGATCTCAATGGCTTTGACATTAGGCTTTTTCACCTCTGCCTTGGGAACGGTGACAGTAAGAACTCCATTCTCCATGGAAGCTTTTTTCTGATCCAACTTCGCGTTCTCCGGCAGCCTAAACCTCCTCTGGAATCTTCCGCTGCTCTGCTCGACGCGATGCCATGTGTCATTCTTGTCCTCCTTCTCCACCTTCCTCTCTCCGCTGATCTGGAGGTCCTGATCGTCCTCAACCTCGACCTTCACTTCCTCCTTCTTTAGCCCCGGAATATCGGCCTGAAACACGTGCGCCTCCGGAGTCTCCTTCCAGTCGATCCTAGCGTTGACGAAGGCCGAATTTTCCCGTGAAAGTTCGGAGGGAAAATGAAGGGCGAAGTCCTTGAAGGGGTCCCACACGTCGAGGGCGAAGGGGTCGAAGACGCTGCTGTTTCTTCGGCCGCCGAAGACGCTTGGAACGATCGATATTTTTTAGCTTAAAGAAGGATTGAAGAAGAAGGGGAAGCTGGAATTTGAAAGTGTTTTGAAGATTTTGCAGGTGAGTGAGCTGATTTGTTCTTCTCTCGTTGGTTGGATAACGGAAATATATGATTGGTATTTAGAGGTTGTTGAGGGAGATTCTCCGGCTCTCGGGAAAAATCGATTTCGCGCGTTATTGATTTGATTTGACGAACATTCGTCAACATTCTACGGCCCTCGGGGCAAATTTTGGTTGGTCGAAGTTTCAAATATTTTTAAAATTTGATATTTATTATAATTAGTTTTTAAGAAAATAATATTAATAATTTTGATTAAAAATTAAAAAATACCTAAAACCTCGGTATTTGGCTTAAATATGACTTTTGTCTTTATTATTATATAAATACTCAAAAACACCCTTGTGTTTATAAAATCAAATTCAAAATATTCCTTGAAGAACTAAACTTTTGAAAATACTACGATTAACCTCACCAATCTATATTGAATGTTGTTTTTAATATGACTTAACTAAAAATCAATTTAAAAGATAAAATATGCAGTTAAATATTTAATCAAGCAAATACTACATTTTGAGAGTTTTTTTATTTTTTTTAAGATTGATTTTATTCAATATATTTTTTATAATATTTTAAACTGTATTTAATAAAGGTTGAGAGAGTAATTTCATCATTTAAAAAAATTAAATGCTACCGAGGTGTTTTAAGTCTGACGCATTTGTGTGAAAAGAGGGGCCCAAGTGCTTTTTAAAAAAATACATATTGGGTGTTTTAGGTACTATCCCTAAAAAACTAGCCGAAGTAAAAGTATGTGATAATTAAAAACGAATATTAGCTTATTAACGAACTAAAAATCTTTCACTTTTTTGTTCTGGAGATTTTAGATAGGGAATAAATATTGGTACTGACATTGTTAGATTATAAGAACAATAATGTTAGGGACGCTAATAAAAATAATAATGTTAAGGACATCAATTATAATATCAATTTTTATATTAATTTTTTATTTGTCATTTTTTTGTTGTTAGGCATTTAAAAAGATTACCACATTAATTAATAATAATAAGTTGAATTTTCCTTCAAAAAGATGACAACTTAGAATGTTAATATACAAGTTGGAATTAAAGTTGACGTTCCTAGCAATATATAAAATAGTTATTTGCATAAATAACTCTTGAATAATACATATTGTCTCAATGTAGCCCTTGACGTTTAGTTTTAGATACCTAGTTACCTTGAAATTTTTAAAATATATAATTTTGATCTTTGTTATAAAATTGTCTATTTTAGGCTAAAATATAGCTTGTACAAAGCTCATAAGAATTTTAAAATGGATAAAATGGTTTAAAAAAAGCATACCTATAAAAAAATTATAAATATGTTGATGCTCTTATTTTTTATTTTAGATCTAATTTTTTAATATTTGATTTTTTTTTTCAAATTTGTTTGTCTTTTTCCTATTTTGTTTTCTTATAGCTCATAATTTATTTTCATGCTAAATTCTATCCAAAATAGATAGTCTACTAGAACAAGGGTTAAACCTATGTATCTCATGAATCTCAAAGTAGCCGGATGCTCGCAAATAAATTTTAGAGATCAAATTGAAATAAGATACATTTTGTGGGGGTTGTTTGTGTAAATCAATCTACATAAAATCCGACGGTTTCAAACGCTGTCAATATCAATATGGTACTTATCATACTCTAGGATAGAAGAATAAATTTTATTTTGTTTATTGATGTTTCTCATCCCCTTTGATAGGAAAGCAATAGCTTTATTTTAACAAGCCACTTTCATACTTTTATAACTTAAGTGACAGGATCCCAAGTTAACAAGCTTAATTAAGGAAACATAGGAAGAACCACCTTTTCTTATGGAAACATCAATTTTTTCCTTTAATTCCTTGGCTCTTTTCCTTATCTCCTTCCTTTCATCATCCAACATCAGTCTTCCTACAACTCCCTCTATCTCCCCTCTCTCCAACTCCTCCAATTCCAATCCAACTCTCCATAAATGGCTCACATACCTTGCATTCACTCTTTGGTCACCAAAACAAGGTTTGCATATCATTGGAACTCCTTCAGCTATGCTCTCAAGAGTTGAATTCCAAACGCAATGGCTCCAAAACCCTCCCACAGCAGGATGTGCCAAAACTTCCCTTTGGGGTGCCCATCTCACAATGCATCCCTTGTACCCAACAACATCTTGGAAAACTTGAGGCAAAACTCAATCCAATCCGAACCCGTAATCGAACCAGGTCTAATCACCCATAAGAAGGGCTGCTTGGTGTTGGCGAGTCCCCATGCGATTTCAGTTACTTCTTTCTCATTGAGAGATGCTATGCTTCCCGAGATGCTTACGTATACAACAGAATCATGGGGTTGCTGGTCAAGCCATGATAAGCAGCTTCTGTCCTGTTTGATTAGGCTACTAGAGATTGGTGGGGTTTTCATGTGAATAGGACCTAATGCGAATATTGGTGCTTGAGATTTTAGTTGGATTTGGTCCAGAGTTGATTGTTCAAGGCAATTTATGGTATTCCACGTAACAGCTGAACGCGTCGTATTAGTTTGTGCCTTGGAAATTATTACTCTAATAGGGTGTGTGTTTGGTAGGGTAATTAGAACTGTTTTTACTATAACATGTAAGAGCTTTACATTGTTTATAACTGAGATTATGATTAGGATCGAGCTTGCCAAACAGGCTTTTAGTGTTTTCATTTTGTTTTTGTTTTTGTTTTTGTTTTTTGTAAATTTGCCACTGGGTGAGACACATGGAAAGCTAAAAGCACAGACACTGATACGGGTACGAGCACGGTCCAAACATGTTAGAGGCACGGTCCATTAATAGATAGGCTATGAGTTAGGCTTGACATTACAAAAATTAAATGGATCAGGCTTGGCACGGCACTATAAATAAATGAGTCTATCTAGGCACGACACAAGCTTAGGCCTAAATTTAAGGGAGTAGGTTAAGCCGGCCCAGCCCATTTGACATCTCTAGGCTGCTCTAGTTGAGACGGGACTAGACTCTCCATCACCTTCTCCCGTTGAGTCTAGGACTTGATTCCTTGGTTTTTTAAGCAAAAAAAGTTGAGTTGATTTTTTTTTATTTTTTTATTTTTTACACATGACAGAATGGAATTCATAAAATGATCTTACGTAAAGTTGTCGTCCATGGAAGGAGAATTCAACAAAGATGTAAGCATAGCCAAGTATTTTTTTTAAGTTTCTTTAATTACATCATTGACTTGCCTCTCTATGCATGTTTTATATCTTTTCTTATCCTTTTTAGGTGAATTCAATTTTGAGATCATGACGACATGTTCTAATGTTTGATTGCTTAAACATGCAATAGTGACCGAAGCTAAACAGTGCAGTTATTTATTTATTTATTCATAAACTATAAAACTAAACGTGTGTTTATATATATATATAGTTTTGATAGTTAGCAGAACAAAAGGGGAAAATATTTTTTAGGAGCCAATGTTTTGTCCCCTAGCAGACCACCCTGCCTTTTTAATTCTTTATTCCTAAGCTATGATGAAAAAATATCATTCGAGTCTGGGATCCTTGCGTAAAAATAATGTGAGTGTTTCAGAACTGATAAACTAATTCGTAATAATCAGATGATATATTGCATAAAGAAAGGACAAAAAAGACATTTATTTTTTTTTTCTAGACAAGGAAATACATTATATCAATCAATACGGTCGCCTTAAGATTATAATCGACAAACTCTAGAATAAATTTGACTTCCCTTTTATCAAGAAACCAGCACCAATTTTGTCATTGTACCAAAACATTGGCACCATTACGCAAATGACATGATTAATTCAACAAGCTTGTTCAAGGAATCACAGGAAGAACCACCTTTCCTCGTACAAACTTCAAATTTCTCCTTCAGTTCCTTGGCTCTTTTCCTCATCTCCTTCCCTTCATCATCCAACATCAGTCTTCTTACAGCTCTTGCAATCTCCCCTCTCTCCAACTCCTCCAATTCTAACCCAATTCTCCACACATGGCTCACATACCTTGCATTCACTCTTTGGTCACCAAAACAAGGTTTGCATACCATTGGAACTCCTTCAGCTATACTCTCAAGTGTTGAATTCCAGCCGCAATGGCTCCAAAACCCTCCCACTGAAGGATGAGCCAGGACCTCCTTCTGAGGTGCCCATCTCACAATGCATCCCTTATCCCGAACAACATCTTCGAAACCTTTAGGCAAAAACTCGATAAAATTTGAACCTTGAACCGAACCTGGGCGAATTACCCATAAGAAGGGCTGCTTGCTGTTGGCCAGTCCCCACGCGATTTCGGCTCCTTCATTCTCATTCAGAGATGCTATGCTTCCCAAGCTGCTCACGTAAATGACTGATCTACGGGGTTGCTGGTCAAGCCACGATAAGCAGCTTTTGTCCTCTTTGATTAGGCTGCTAGAATTTGATCTGGCTATCATGTGAAGAGGACCTACTGGGAAAATTGGTACTTGACATTTTTGTTGGATTTGCTCTAGAGTTGACTGTTCAAGGCAGTTCACGGTGTTCCATATGATGGCTGAAGACCCCCTATTTCCGTATACCTTAGAGACCATTACTGAAAATGCTTCGAAATCTGGTTCTGAGGGAAAGGGCAGATCCTTGAACCTCAGGGGGTATAACTCAGGCACAGGCTCGTTTGAAAGAGTATCTGCAGAAATTAAGAAAAGTAACTCTCTGATGCAATGCGTACTTTTCCATTACGTAAAGTTTAATTAACAGTAAGGAATTGAAAAAATTGTATTCATTTGATTAAATTTATAACCAAAATTTCCTTTCTCATGACACATGCAAGGAACATGTAGCAAAACAATCACACCATTTTTGCTTTTCGCATAATATATGGCGTACCAGGGGACTGAAGACGGCCTTCCTCCTTAAGTTTAACGAGGCCAGAGCGAGCAAAGGAAGTGGCGGCGCTGGTAGTGCGCAAGATGATGCTCGGAAGCTTCATATTGCTGGCCACATCTTCCGCGAAGAACATGAGTTCATCTGAAATTATGCAACTGATGATCTCACCCTCTGTCTCTTTAACCTTTTCTTCCGCTATAAGTTGTTCCAAGGATCGTCGGAATCTCTCTTTGCAGTTCTTATTAATCGCCAGAAGAATAGATGCTAAATCAAGAGACGAGAGTTCGTGGTCTGCTAAACCGTCGGGCAAGGGTAGGAAGCTGAAATTAGGGTGGTTATGAGAATTGGGAGAGTTGTAAATGGTGTGAAAAATTGTTATAGAGAAGCCTTTGGAGTGAAGATATGTGCCTAATTGAAGCATTGGATTAATGTGACCCTGATATGGACAGGGCACAAGGACCAAGCGATGACTTCTCTGTCTTTGTTTTCCCATCTCTTTCTTGTTCTTCCTCACAGAGGAAAAAGATATATGAAGGTACTTTGGCTCCCACCTGCTTGTTAGTTTATATAGATGGAGAGAGATGAGTTAGTTCCTTTACGTAGGCCACTACGTATTTTGTTTATTTGTTTTTTTTTTTAATGCAATTAAATGTGCCAGTTATAGTTGAGAATAAAGACCAACTTTCATGAGTTGCAATTGCAGTTGCTCTTTCTCCAAATAATATGCCAAACAATTTAAATATTATCATATTAAAAAATTCTCTTTTAGTTAATAGTTTTTCCCCGGCTAAATAACCTTTTTTTTAACTAGATTGCACGATAATAAATTGTTGATATACCCGTCATTTATAACTAATAGACTAGTTGATCATTGATTTGGCTTTACTCTATACTAATGGACCGGTAAATTATTAATTGACATTAATTAATCACTAACATGCAAGGATCTTTTCGTCTTGAAGACTTTTATTATCAATAACTAGAACAAATTAGTCCTTTAAGTCCTTTATTGATTAATTCTTAAAACAATCATCTTCTTGGTCTAATAAAACTTGAGTCATTTACTCAAAAAAAAAAAAAGAGTGAAAAACAATCGTTTACTTTGAACACCCAAAATGTGTCGTCCTAGTGTAATAATATGTTAATACTTCATTTAAATATTTGATGTCATTGGTTAGAAGTTAGTAGTGGCGGCGACATACAGTGTATTATTGTTTTTTCAATAATACACATTATAAAAATTTAATCCTGAATTCTGTCACATTAAAATCACTCTTTTCTCCACACTATTTTACGCATGATCAAGTTTGATGTTGCTTTTACGTTGTGTAATTAAACCATCTTTTTGTAATGCGTACTATATTCTTTGTCAAACGGGTTTTGTGTAATATTGCATGTCATGTGATTAAAGATATGAAAATGTGGAAGGTTACATTTATATTTAAAAAAAAAAAAAAAACGTGTCGAACAGGGATGAGAGGACAAGAGGATGAAGGATAAAGTTAATACGTACCATTGTCGTTTTCTCCAAAAAAAAAAAAAAAAGAAGAAGAAAAGAAAAGAAAGGCATGAAAGGACAAACGTCCATTAATGTTGTCAGTCAAAAGAGCTCTAAATGACGAATGCGCCTACGTAATATAATGAAAGGACTAATACGATGTGAAAGAAAGCTTTTGTACCAAGGCAACAGCAGGATTTTCATTAGAGTGATGACATGAATGATGGAACTTTTCTTCACCTGATTCAGGATTAATGACTAAAGTATATTTTTTACCGACATTGGTTAGTTATTTTGAATCACTTGGAGAGGACATTACGAAAATCGTAGGTGTTGCTTACACGCAAAGTCATGATTAAAAAAATTTTTAAAAATGAATCTAATCCGATTCACAACTAAATGTTTCACAAGTTATAGTTTGAATTATTTTTTTAAAATATAAAATTTTTATATATAATAATAATAATAATAATAATAAAATTACTATAATATAAAATTTTTACATGTTATAATAAAAATAATTTTCATTATTTTATCAAATACTTCGTAATTTAGAAACTAATTGAAACTTATAGTTGATGATAAATTCTAATTTTGTGGGTAGGTTATATTATAAAATAAATATGTGTCATAGCGTAAATTTTTTACATTTAATACTTGTAGTCTAGGATTTCAACTGCATTTCTGAACGCCCATGATAGTATTGTGACAGGTCAATTAACTTCAAAAGAGCGGTGAGCTGTATGTATTATATTGGTCAGATAATTATATCAGCGGCAGCCACGGCTGGCTTCTTTTGGTTGCAGGCAAAATGTCGTACGAGAAATAACAAATGTTTATCATATAAAAGAACCACACAACGAATATTTTTGGTTTGTTTTAGTCCAAGTTTTTTTTTTTTTTTGGCTAAAGAGGGGGAAAAAAAAAAAAAAGGATTAGTAGAGGCTTCACCCAACCCTTGTTTTAGTCTTATGACTTGTATTGTATCACATATAGAAATTCATATACTAAATGCAGGGTTTAAAATGGGATTAGGTTAAAGATGACTTGGACATTTAATATGTACAGAAGGGACTAAGACTGTATTTATATGTTGATAAATGCTGATTATCATCAGCCGTGATGATAAAAATTGGTTCTTTAACTAATTAGATCAATTCAGCGGCCGAGCAATTCACTGCTGACCGGGGCATTTATTTCAAACATAAATTCGAACCTTTTTAAAGATTTTTAACTTCTTAATTTGCCCCCACAAACATTTAATTTTTTTTATTCACGCCCCCACTAAACTTTTTGATTTTACTTTTATATTTTTTCTATAAACAACTTTAATCTTTTTACTTATGAGCTATTGTAATATATTTTATAATTTATATATGGGAGGTTTTTTTTCATCTTTCATACCCTATATTTTGAGCTGAAAAACATATACTTTATTTTTCAAACTGTAAACCTTCACCTGTCCAATTCATATCAAGTACATTCCTCTTTTCGGTGAAAAGAGTTTAAACTATAAAAAGACCTAAATGTCCTCATATTTTACCAATTTTTCTAATCTTTTTATTTTATTAACACATTTATGTACTTTTCTATGGTCAAAACTGCTCAATGACGAAAAAAAGTTAAGAATTGAGTATAATTTGAAATCTAAAAGTAGCAAAACATTAAAAAAAAATCGAAAACATATAGCGTATGATTTTTTATAGCATAACTAAAATTCTATAATAGGGTATCTTTATTGATTTGATGAAAATCACATCAACTAAAAAGTATGCAAAACAAACTATATTTGTATAGATATGATGTGTCAGGAACAGGGTCCTATTGGCACATATATTTTCCGATATCGTAAAGTTCTTAAAAAAATATACTGTATTATAATATATATTTATATATTATATATTATTTAAAAAATAAAGTATTACTACACCTTATTGAGATTAAAGGTGGCTTTGTCACTAGTGATGAAGCTTGAAATTTTCCTCAAGGAGCTAATAACTAAAATAAAAATTAGCTACTAAGCTTTGTCAAAAAGTTTAAATGAAGTCGACAGTTATTAATGTAATACAATCATTGCCAACAACTTCTAATAACATAAAAAAGTTTCATAATAACCTTGTTATCAAAGCTATTATAGATATCTTTTTCTATAAAAGTAAAGTATCATGAATCAACTTATCTCACCTTCGATCTTTTAGTCAATTCTTTAAAATATACATAGCAAAAAATACTTTATTCACAATTAAAATTAAAGTTAATATCCAAAGCTGACAAACTAATAAATATAAGTTATTTTTTCTGTTTGAACTATTTTTTATGTAATCAAACACTGCTAATTAGAATAGATATTTGACAACATAAATATTGATCATCAAGTATAATAAACTCTACAACAAAAAATATTTTGGGATACTATCTAGAAAATTAAAATATTATAACTTTTTCTTATTACAAAATTGGTATTTACCTTATCAAAAATTGGATCATTTTGGACTGAAATATTTTATATACGAGAAAAGAAGTTGGTATTTATCTTATTAAATTATATTATACAAAGAAATAAACTAGTATTTAAGCCGAGTGTATTGAGATTTTTTGATAAATTAATCTTCTATAAAAAGTATGAGAGAGTGAAATTTATTTAATTTTAGATGATAAAATCAAATTTTTAATTTTTAAGGGGACTATTTATATTTTCACACAACCCAGTTCATGTATGTGTGTATATATGTGTGTGTTAATTAAAAAATAAAATAAAATTGACCCCCTTGGTTCGTCCCTGTCTGCCACTGTAGATAATAACATGTAGAATAGTGTGAGTTTCCGTGTTATAATTGTGGTCCTAAAATGGACATGTAATCTATAATTAATTAATAAAAAACTTGTGACGATGATTCCGGTATGATATATATAAATATACTTGTAGTATATATTATACTAAGTAAAATACGCAAATTTTGGTGTATGGCAGTTTCTATTGCTATAGAGGATATGCAGTCTTTTTCCCGTCCTTGGATACTAAAGACCAAATTTTAAGGGCAAACTATTGCGGTGTTTAAGAAATGAGTTAGAATTGAAAGTATTGTAGTGTGTGAAAGTTTTATACTGTAGTATATTTTTGTTTTACACTGTAAAAACTTTACATTGTTTAAATTAAATTGAAACTGATAAATTGAGACTAAAGTAGCCAAACACCGTATGTCTTTTAAAAAAAAAAAGTCATATAAAGAGAAAAGAAACGGGTGTGTTTAAATTCTGGATGGGATGGTATCTATAAAGTGAAAAAAGCTGATTAGTGTCACCATTGTTTTTTTTTTAATCAATTACAGGCGACATCTAAAATTGTGTAGGTTCTTATGTTGTAAATGTGGATCCTGAAATTCACACGTGATATGTGATCAATTTATTGAAAATGTAATAATCACTTGTGTCATAAAATTTCAAATGTGGGTGCATTTAGCAACACAGTTAGAAACAAAAGTTGAAGCAAATTTATCATAACATATGAGAGCTTTATGTTATGGTCTACTTTTGTTTTATGCTACAGCATATAAAAACTTTATATTATAACAGTTGAAACTATATAATAATTGAAACGATGTTACTAAACACTCTTTAAATTTCTACTGTTTGAAGTTCTAAAACAGGCATTCATAGCTAATTTAACAAGATCGACTTAAATTTTTACATGTCAAGAATTATAGCAGTTATGAAGTGTAAACTTACTAAACCAGACTGACATTATAAATGGTTTAGTTTGATTTAAAAATATGTGGTTTTATTTGCACTTTTTTTTAACTATTTACACACTCATTTTAAATACACCTTTTTTTATAATTATGAAAGAACTAAATTTATATATTCTACCTCTTATAGTTTCAAAACTACCCTTGAGATTATTCTTTCTTTCACCTTATTTTTCTTTTTACACCCACCATTTTATGTTTCATTATTTTAACATTCTTATTTTTTTTTATCTTTCTCCCTTTTTTTTTTGTTTTTTTAAAGCTTTAGGAAAGTAACATTTTCATACATAAAGGAAGTTTTTAAATTAGAAATTATATATATTGTAATATCCGTTATTTTAACGGGTATAATTTTGTCAAATTTAATGTATATTAACACGAGAATTAAAATTTTGTTGCATTTAAAAAATTACCAAGTTTGTCTTTGTTATTTCAATTATTTAAAAAAATGCAGCTTTGGTATTTTCTTACTAAAGTCTTCGAAGGAAATATGAAATTAATTCACCCCAACTACTAGGAGACAAGGAAATATTTTCTCAACCACCCTTTTGTTCACTTCTTCCATTTTCTACTATGAATTACTCCATTTGTCCCCTCAATTATTTTAGCTTTCTATTTATTCAGGTCCTCATTATTATCCTACGTCTCCCACTCTTTCTCTTTTCATTTTTGATGAAAGAAAAGCTTAGCAAGTTTTCTAAAGGTAGCCATAAGTCTAGCTGCAACTATCTCTATTAAAGTAAAGAAACGTCCAGCTATACCATAGCAACTAGAGCAACAAAATGCCCACTAAACACACCCAAAAACACCATGGAGAGCAGCCTCTTTTCTTGCTCGAGAACCACTAAGAACGCTGCCAAGAATGTGGTCTAACTTAGCCAAAATCATCAAGAAACACAGTTCATTTCTTGTCCAAAAACTAGCCAAAACCGCCACCTCTATGGCCAACCAATTTCAAGAGTACGAGCTTGATTTTAATCCAAATTTTGGTGCTTTTCAAAGGAGTTTTGAGGTAGGTTTTCTTTAATCTAAACTTAGTTTTTAGTATGTGTTTTCTCTATGTTTAACACATGATTATCGTGTTCAAAGTCCATGCAAATTTCTAGTTGTGTTAACATGCATATTTGACCATTTATGAAAAAAAAAGAAACTTAAGTCTTGAGCTAGAACCCACAACCAACCTTGATTTTGGGTTGACAACAATGTTAGAAACATGTTAGGAATGTTTAGAACCAGTTTTCATGGCTCTATGGTTAGTGTTTTAAAGTTTTGAGCTTAAAGAGCAAATTTAAGCATGCTTTTATTATTATTTGCAAGAAAGGCTAGAGATATGGTATGATGATGATTTTGATACAAAACTCATGAGAATGTGTTTATTATGATTATATAATGCATGCTGCATATTTTGGAATGGTTTTGAGATTTTGAACAAGGATATATGCGCAGTGGCTCTTTCTTAAAATTTTGGGATTAAATGAAAATGAATTTTGTAAATTGGTTTGCATATTTAAAAAGTAGACATCCTAAGCTTTCCAACGAGTTATCATGAGCCTAAATCGGAGTTATGTTTTATTTTCTATGAATTTTTCAATTTTCAAATTAGAAATTAGCAAACCTACTAGTGGCAGTATACTACCCGTCTACCTTAAGTAAACCACCTGTTAACCTGTGTGCTGATTGTAGATAGTGAACCCCCCTTTTTGCAAAAGTGTACCTCCAGTTTATCATGGTATACTAGCTGCTAACCTGAACCTAAAACCTAACTTTGTTCATATTCTAATCCCTTAATATCTCGCAACCTTTCCAACACTATCTTAAGTGATTTATGAATCTTGTTAGAGACTAAAACATATAGATTACTTGTATGTATTTTATATTGTGTTTAAGACAAAAATTGTTTACTTTGGTATTCAAAAAGAAATTGCATAAAAACTTTAATGGCACACTAGTGAGATGAATTTACACATAATTTATTTATGAATGTCGTTTTATGTTGTGCTTTAGTTTTAATTGTCCTTATGTATCCCTTAGGATCAAGGGTGTATAGAGCTAACGTTACTTGAGTCTGAGATTAAAAAATCGTTGATAAGCTTGGAAGGTAGGGATTCTATTACTCATCTTTTGTGAGATTTTGGTAAATTAAAAATTGGTTGTTTTATGTTGCAAGATATGTATATGATATTTTAAATATATATGATTATATCTATAACATGATTATGTGGAACCTGTCCTGTATTGTACAACGAAGAACATAATGATTTGACACATGTTGTTGTAACTTAAGAAGTATGGTTAAAAAAACTAACTCTATAAATAACGATTGAATATAGAGAAATAGTGAGACGTGCAGAGGGCGACGGTTATGTCCTTGAGCACGAATACCCTAAAAGGTAAAATAGGGGGAAGGTGATGACGCTCCCTTGGGTCGAAAGTCCTAAAACGCACTGTACAGAAATCGACTTGGTGAAGACTCGGGGCTTGATGTCCCCTCGCCGTAACACCCTTGAAATGTTTGGAGGGTGATCAAGCACGCCCATTCGGGTTTCGATGAGTTGAGTAATATTCTATTTAACGTGGATACCTAGAAATAATGATGAAATGTAATATTTATGTATATGTATATGTATATGTATGAAACTCGGTAACAATTAAAAATGGTATCTATGGAATATGATCATAATAAATCTCATAATCTGGATAATGATGGAAACTAACTAACCATGCAAGTTTAATATGGTAATAAATAAAACCTTAAGGCGAGTAATGGTTTTCCCTACTAGGCATATTGATACTCATCCATATCATAATTACAGCTCTCAGGTGGAACTCAGTGCAACTTATCTGACCAAGAATAGGCAACAACATTGCTGGTTTCGTGTTGGAAGATCGTTGTTTAGTTGAAACTCATTTAGAACATATAAGATTTGTATTACTTTTGTAATGGTTGTGTTAAGTTATTTGGAAATTATACTATAATGATGATGAGTGTATTTTAAATATTTGATGCTACACTAAAAACTGTGGTTTGTAATTAAACATTTAATTTATTTTCTGTTTATTCTCAAAGACCCATATGCAATGTTTTATTGTTTTGAAATGATATTGTATTTAAATTTATTTTTATTTATTCAATACTACTAACCCCCACATAGGAGCGTTACATATATTCATTACAATTTATTAAAAAATATTATATCTACTAATTATATTTATAAAAAATATTATTTATTTATTACTACATTTACTAATTTAATAAAAAAGAGAAATTCAATAAACAATCGTGTAAACTATTTTGACGATATTGGATTAATTCAATCGTGCAAACTTATTACTTTCAACATAGCCTATTTTGATCTATTCTCGTATGTCTTCTAGCAATCAATAAGAAAAGATAAAAGAATAATTATGGTGAATAATAAATAAAATTTAACGTACCTCTATGTGATTTTTTAGAATAGTCATTGAGTGGTGAAAATTAAAGAGTGTGAAGGGAAAAATATGTATCATTAGTTTCTAATTATTAAAAAAGAATTTAATTATGTAATTAGGTCCTTTTTTGTAATTTTATTGAAGGATTTTTCTATAATATGAAAATTTATTTCCAAGGGAGATGTAAATAGTCAAGTAAGGGTATGAATAAAGCTACATTTTAAAAATATATTTATAATATTCTAGGTTAATATTATCCTAAACTTATCTAACATTTATAATTTACTCACTGAACTTTTAATTTTAGCAAGTTGCACCATAAACTTAAGAATTTGTAACAAATCACCTCTATTATTGACATTATTTTTTTGACTGAAATTATTATGTGATTTTTGCATAGATTGTTAATTAAGAGCATAAAAGCTCTATTGTAGCAATAGTAATCTAAATTTATATTTAAAACAAAATTAATTCAAAATTTTCTAGTTGGCTAAAAATATTAATTAAAGATATTAATTATATTAAATTTGAGTTAAAATACATAGAGGTGATCATTTCTGTCATTAATCAACTATTCATTTATAAATTATATGGTCGTTTTAGTAAAAAAGAATTGACATCGTGATATATCAAAGGAATGATTTATTAGAAATTTATTAATTTATAGTATAATTTATCAAAATTAAAAATTCATGTAACAAATTGCAAATATGCAATAAGTTAAGAGGCTAACAGTGTAAAATACCCTAATATTATTAGTTTGATTTGGGTTTTTTTCAAACAGATCAAACCGACCATAACTGCCCCTAATTGTGGTTAAGAAAATGCGTCTCTGTGGCTTTAACCTCCACGAAAGAATGTAGTTCTTATGCATTGATTCGATTTTCTGATTATAGTCTTTTAAAGATGGTTGTTATCTTCTGAGAACAGTGTTGTATTTGGAGTTATTTACTGTTTACTTAGTTTCAGAATCCTTGTCGTTTGAGAAATTATGTTATCCTATTTTTGTTATCATTTTGTAATTTTGATTAGCACGATTTTGTTACTCTATATTTTCGTTGTTAATGTTTCTCCAGTTTTATGAAATATAATAGTAGTTTCCTCCGCATATTTCGATTTAATTTATCGTTTAAACGACGTAGATTTCTGTGCGTAGTCGTGTTTTTGCTTCAGTCGCCCATTACATGTAATAGTCGTTTGTCAAAAATGATATCGTTTTGAAATTTTTGTCGTCTCAAAAATCAATTGTAGTAAACAAAAATTGTTTATATTTAGATTGTCGTTTTTTATTGTTTCTATAGCATCGCGAGATGTGTAGTTTAGTTGTCGTCATTTACGCGTTGTTAATGTTTAGCGTCATTTGCCTCTTCCACTTTAAAAATATGTCGTTTTCAGGAAGTTATAATGGCTCGCAGGGTATTGTCTTTCCTCGAAGTTATAAATGTAACCGTTGCAATCCATTAACGGTTTCAATAAGAAATTGAAACCAATTTATTTGTTGCAATTATTGGCTCATATTTATGCCTATTAACACTCTTTGATAACTGATTTTTTGGGAGCTATTTATTTTCTTGATGGGAGGAAATGAGTGCTGATAGAGAAATCCAAAAAAACAAAAAAATTTCACGTACAGTTTTTGTGAAACAAAATTGGGTCTCCAAGTTCCGAAAATTCTATAAGATTCTTACACCATCAATTGAGTTTTCGTGAGAACTTGGAAGCATCCCAAGTGCAGGCAGTCACAGCACACCGTTTGGACAGCAATGGCAGGAGGTAATATTTTTCACGCTTCCATTTTCGTTTTCAATTCTTGATATGCATACAGTTTATAGCATGCTTGAATTAGTTTTATGTTTTACAATAAATGGTTCAATCTTTGTCGCCGTCCGGATGAAACGTTGATTTGTAAGAATGTCATTTCAGCAAATTATTACTTGCATACCATTTTTGGTCTAAAAAATATAGAGATCCACAATTTGAAGTGTGAAAAGAAGAAAAAGGCCTGGTGAATACTTCTTGGGGCAGCCAAATATACATTCATCGGAAGGAAGGTAGGGGAGGCGTTTACAAACCATCTACGCAACTAAAATGACATCATGAAGTTCACTAGCTCATTCAAGGGATTAAAGGATGAACCTCCTTTCCTTCTACAAACTTCAAATCCCTCCTTCAATCCCTGGGCTCTTTTCCTCATCTCCTTCCTTCATCGTTCAACACCAGTTTTCTCACAGCTCTCTCTATCTCTCCCTCTCCTACTCCTCCAAATCTAACCCAATTCGCCACACATGGCTCACATAGCTTGCGTTCACTCTTTCGTCACCAAAACATGGTTTACATATCATTGGAACTCCTTCAGCTATACTCTCAAGGGTTGAATTCCAACCGCAATGGCTCCAGAGCCCTCCCACAGCAGGATGAGCCAAGACTTCCCTTTGGGATGCCCATCTCACAATGCATCCCTTGTCCCCAACAGCATCTTCGAAACCTTTAGAAAATAGCTCAATGCAACCTGAACCCCGAATCGAACCAGGTCGAATTGCCCACAAGAAGGCTTGCTTGCTGTTGGCCAGTCCCCATGCGATTTCGTTTCTTTCTTTTCTCACTCAGAGATGCTAAGCTTCCTGAGATGCTCACATAAATGATAGAGTTGTGGGGTTGCCTATCAAGCCATGAAATGCAATTTCTATCGTCTTTAAATAGGTTACTAGAAATTGGTGGGGCTAACATGTGTATTGGGCCTATTGGGAAGATTGGTACTTGAGATTGCTGTTGAATTCTCTCTAAAATTGATTGTTCAAGGCAGTTCATGGTATTCCATATTATGGCTGAAGACATCCTATTGCTGTATGCTTTTGATGTTAAAACCGCAGACTTTCCAAAAGTTGCACTCAACGAAAAGGGCAAATCTTTGAACCTAAGTAGATGGAGCTCGGGTACTAGATCTTGAGAGAGAGCCTGCAATACAGATATCTGAATTTCTATTCGGTTTAGTTAATACTTATAAGAAACTAGTAATTCTTATGTGAAAGAAGATCGAACTGATCTCCTGTATCATTCCATATTATCAATTATCAATATTTTCTTCTACCCATCGAACAACGACCAAGTTTTGACTTCTTTGTATTTGGTCTCCCATCTTCTCAAGTCATACACATGGATGACAGATAGTTGCAGAAATGGTTTGTTATTGTCCTAATGAATGTGTTTTGAATGTGGCAGTTCATTTGAAAATGAAAATTTTGCTTCAAATTAAACATTTTGCGAAAAGACAAGATTGATTTCCCTGACAGATAATATAGTACGAGAGAACAGGACAGGAGGCAAAGGGATGGACCATGTGAGGTGGTCCAAGAAGTTTTTATTTTTTTTTGGAAAAATCAAGTGAATGGATGTAAGAACAATCAAAGTAAAAGACAAAATAGGACAGACAAAGCTTTGAACCCAACACTTATGCCATCGATCAAATGAATTGGAAATAAAAAATAATAATAAAAACAACAACAACGATTAAAAAAAACAAACAAACAAACAAATGCATTAAATGCAGGAGAGAGTTTAAGCCGCAGATTTTTACCGAGGAATGGAGATTTGAGTTTTTTTTTTTTTTTTTTGGCCTTTTTCAGGATTGACTAATATTATACAGCTATTTGTCTTTTGTCATGACTCATAAAACGCTTGCGCATCACTTTTTTTAATGCAAAAACCAAAACCAGTATCAGAAAGTATGACATAATGCGTTGATTTCCAGCAATTCTATAAAAAAAAATAACTATTTTTCTGATTTTCTCGTGCTCAAGAATCCGTACACAGCTGGCTTCTATTAGTTGCGTAGAAAGAACCAGTAAATCACAGAGCATGCGAGGGATATAGAATTAAAATTATATTGTATTCCCATTCCCGACATTGAGAGGTAGTTGTAGTTTATCGCGAGTTGTGTTGGTGATAAGCATTTTTATCGCTTCCACAATTCCTGTCCTTTGGAAATTGTGTTGTTTTATATTGGTCTCGTATAAATTTGTTGTCTTGTTTTAAGTTTCACGATGCTTTAAATGAAAGGATGTTGTTTCCTTACACGTTGTCGCTTATGGTAACGTTGTCGTTGCATATTGATGTCGATTTCGAAATCTCTCTTTTAGATCAAACTGTGGTTTGTTTAATCGTCGTTTAGTTTCAGTCTCGTTTATATTAAAGGATGTCATATTCTCATAGGTTGTCGGTTTTTTGCCAAGTTTGTAAACATTATAGTCGTTTCAAATTGGTGTCGTCTACATTTTCTTTCTTTTTTTAAAAAAAACATGGTTTCTTTTATTTTTTGTCATTGTGTTTTAGACTTAGGGTGTCTAAGAGCATTAGTTAGAACTAATTTTGATAAAAAACACTGTATCATATGAGAGTTTTATACTGTAACGTACTTATTTTTGACGCTTAGCATGTGAAAGCTTTACCTTGTAGCAACCAAAAATTTTGGTTGTAACTCACATTACCAAACACTCGTGTGTACTAAAGGATGTCATTATGTTATATATTTTTGTTTTTTTTTGTAAACGCTATAGTTTTTGGTTTAAGTAATTAGTTGAAAGCAAGTTGTAAATCTATGGAACCCGCTACTTTAATCCTTCCAATTTTTGAGAGGAAAAAAAAGAAGAGATAAAATCCAGACAAAACAATTGATTTGTAAAATAACTACTGTGATCTTAATCACCACTCATCTTTTATTTTGTATAAGGGTGTAATTGTAAAATACTCTAGATTATATAATTTCACTAATCTTTTTTTCTCTTCTACCGAAGAACATAAAAAAATTCTTCCCGTTTATTTCCTTGGTCACAAAATTTTAGTTCTTATTCTTTTCTATTTTCCATCCTTTCTACTGGACATAGCATTAGTTCCACCGTCCTCCACATGAAAGGATGTCGCTTACGTACTTGCATATTGTCTTTTTGTGGCTGTTTGCCTTGCCACAAGCTCACTTATGAACAGTATAAATCTTTCACATGCTACAGTAACAATAAAAAATTACTACAGTGTAAAGCTCTCACATGTTACAATAAAAGTGGTTCTAACCGACAATTTTCACCACCATTCCAAACACCCTCATGTACATGTTTCTTAAATTGATGTTTCACATTCCGTTGTCTTTTGTTAAATTGCTGCCGTGTACCTTTGTTGTCGTATTTCAGGTCCACTGCTGTTTACACCAAAGGACATCGTTTTCGTAAGCCACACACAACAAGAAAAAAAAAAAAAAAAAATTTGGGAGACCACGAAAAAAAACATAAATTCATTTTCTTATAATTAGGAGTAAGAGTCATCTCTAACGACTTTATTGGGAAGCCAAAGCAAAGTGGGGAAAGACGTTGACAAAGCTTTCAATGCAACTAAATTAACATGATAAAATTCACAAGCTCATTCAAGAAATTTGAGGATGAACCACCTTCCCTTGTACAAACTTCAATTTTTTCCTTCAGTTCCTTGGCTCTTTTCCTCATCTCTTTCCCATCATCATCCAAAATCAGTTTTCTCACAGTCCTCTCTATCTCTTCTCTCTCCAACTCCTCCAATTCTAACCCAATTCTCCACACATGGCTCACATACCTTGCATTCACTCTTTGGTCACCAAAACATGGTTTACATATCATTGGAACTCCTTCAGCCATACTCTCAAGAGTTGAATTCCAACCACAATGGCTCCAAAACCCTCCCACAGCAGGATGTGCCAAGACTTCCCTTTGGGGTGCCCATCTCACAATGCATCCCTGGTCCCTGACGGCATCTTGGAAACCTTTAGGCAACAACTCAATCCAATCCGAACCCCTAATCGAACCGGGTCTAATCACCCACAAGAAGGGCTGCTTGCTGTTGGCTAATCCCCAAGCGATTTCGGCTACTTCATTCTCATTCAGGGATGCTATGCTTCCCAAGCTGCTCGCATAAATGACAGACTTGTGGGGTTGCCTGTCTAGCCATAAGACGCAACTTCTATCTTCCTCAATTAGGTTACTGGAGATTGGTGGGGCTAGCATGTGTATTGGGCCTATTGGGAAGATTGGTGCTTGAGATTTCTTTTGAATTTCCTCTAAAGTTGAATGTTCAAGACAGTTCACGGTATTCCATATGATGGCTGAAGACATTCTATTGCTGTATACTTCAGATATTAGTACTGAAAACTTCCCAAAATTTGCAGTCAAGGAAAAGGGCAAATCTTTGGACCTGAGTGGATGGAGCTGGGGTACTAGATCATGAGATAAAGAACCTGGAATTCAGATACCATTAATTCTATGCAGTTTAGCTAATACATAAGATAAAGTAATCCCTAGATAAAAGAAGATCGAACTGATCTCCTGTTTCATTCCATATCATCACTCGTGAATTTTTTTTCTTCTACCCGTTGAGTAGTACATTTCCATATTAGAAATCTAAGTTAACTGCACTGAGATAAAATTTTCAAGTTAATCAATTTTTGAAATCTCAATTCAAAATCAAAGAAGAAAAATGAGAATACAAAAGACTTAATGTGGCTCGGCAATGTGTTTACTCCTATAAATTAGGAAAAGAAGAAAAACTCACTAGTAAGGAGCACTATCAAGCTCCATATATAGAGTGTGTTTAAGAAAATAGTCGAAGTCGATAAGTTAGAATCAAAACAATATACACAGTAGCATACTTTTCCTTCCCAAACACTCATAAATTTCGGCCATATAATCTGACAAATTGCAAAGGTATCAAATCTTCTCCAGTCGAGAGATTTCCTGATTTGAAAATAAATACAAATAATTTGAGGCTATTAACAAAGATAACCACTTAGAAAAATGTAAACTTCTCCTAATAATCAATCTCCATACTTTTTAACTGGGGCTTTCGTTTGATTTAACTTCAAACGAATATAACCTACTAACAATCACATGCATTTCGAATATAGAAACAGCAACAAATCAGGAAAACTCCAATGACTTTTCTCCTACAAAGCTATATTCACAAATACAACACTTACCTTGCAAGGAAACTTGGCCTTTTTCCCCAAGTTTGACAAGGCAACGGCGAGCAAAAGAAGTGGCTGCGCTAGTGGTGCGCAAGATTATGCTCGGAAGCTTAAGATTGCTGGCCACATCTTCTGCGAAGAACATGAGTTCATCAGAGATTATGCAGTTGATCATCTCTCTCTGCTGCTCTTTTTCTTCCATCAGTTGTTCCAACGACCGACGGAAGCTGTCCTTGCAATTCTCATTAATCACAAGTATATTAGCTACTAAATCCCCCGATGCAAGGTCGCTGTCGGATAAGCCGTCAGGCATTGGAAAGAAGCTGAAATGAGGGTGGCTCAGAGGATTTGGAGAGTTGTAAATGGTGTGAGCTATTGTTATCGAGAAGCCTTTGGAGTGAAGAAGTGAGCCAAGTTGAAGCATGGGATTGATGTGCCCTTGATATGGCAAGGGGACGAGGACCAAGCGATGACTTCTCTGTGTTTGTTCTCCCATCTTCTTGGTTCACTCGCAAAGATGACATATAGTTGCAGATAAGGTTTGGTATTTTTGTTTGGGGTAATTCATTGTGGCATTTTAATTTGTTGAAATAGTGATGAACATTCCTCAACTTCTTAATCATTGTTGGGGTTGTTTGTTTTACATATTTAGTGAACTTTTTTGGATTTAAATATTTAAAATCTTTTAAATAGTCTTTGTTTTTTTTTTAAATTCATATCAAATGAATCATTTGAATTTAAGTTTTCAGAGTTTTATTCCCTTTAAACTCTCTAGACATATATATGTTTGCTATAGTAAAAGTTGAAATTCTCTCTCTTATATTTGAAGAAAAAATAAATCATAAATTGTTCATTTGATATCTGATTGAGGCAATTTGATATCCGATTGAGACAATTCTTCTCTTATTGTGTTACTAATGAATTGAGGAATAAATTTAGATCTATATTGCATATTTTTTAGAATTATAAATATTAAGATTTTGTTAGATTTGTTAATAAATTAAAAAAATTCACTATCTATCCAAACATAAATTTTAATTTTATTCATTATTCAGATTAACACTTTAAATTCATATTCAAACGTCAATTTAGATTGTAATTTAAATTATTAATTCATATCACACAGCACATATCAAAATAATTTAAATTAACATAATTTGATTCATTTACCAAATTGACCCTAAGGAAGGCTGACCCAACATATGTTGCATATGAGCCGTTCGGTGGAGGGAGAGCAAAGCTAGGAAGCTGCCAGAGTAGACCTCCAATCATATTGGATTATAGACACTCTCAGCACAGTTGTCACGTGTTACAGTCAACTACGAGCAGAAAGCTTGGTCACCCATCCAATGAGAAACAAGCACTAACATAACTCAACCAATCATGCGAGTTCAAGACTCAAAGAATGGAAATATTGCAGGGTATTTAGTATAATGGTTAAAATTATTACTTAAAATTATTTTAATTATAACATATAAAAACTTTATATTGTAATAATTGTTTTATTATAATATGTAAAAATTTTATATTATTTATAATTAAATTAGTGGTTAAAACCGTCTTTGCCAACTACCTTTTTAGAAGTCTATTTGAAAATGAAGTTGGTGCTTCGAAACATTTTGATAATATGTATATTATTAATTTCCCCTAAGGATAATTATGGTATAGGACAAGAGGCAAGGGGATGGACCATGTGAGGGGACCCAGAAAGGATGAAAAAATTAATGTTATTTTTTTATATCCACTGTAAGATATATATATATATATATATATATATATATGTATATATAATATGACAAAATTTGACCGACAGAGCTCTGAACCTATCACTTACGCCATTGAACTGAATTAAAAGAAGGCCTTTTACAGAAAAGTTTACGAGGAAGAGTTTTTTTTTTTTTTTTCATTTAAAGGAATAGAGATTGGATAATAAATCCGGCAAACTCATCAATTTTAACTGATAGTGTGTAAAACTTTTACATGATAAAATATAAAATAAAAATATATTATAGTATAAAGTTTTTATATATTATAATATTTTATTGTCAACTCTTAATTCTAACACACTTTTAAATCACCCTATAAAACTACAAGTTGATATTTCTGGCTTTTTTAATTCACCTGAATCCACAGAGAGCTGGCATCTGTTAGTTGCAACAAAAGAACCAGTTAACGAATCATGAGCATGCGACGAATGTTATGAATTGGACACCCATAATTTTTAGAGATTATGTTGGGTTCATGGCCTTTGGAAGTGGAATTTGAGAGGAGAACCGTCGTCTTCCACTTGAGATCAATTTTAGTGTTATTGTCGTTTCTCTCACTGCTCAAAATTGGAGTAGGGACTAAATTGAAAAAATATTTTGAAGATATAAAAAGGGAAAAATTTGAAAACTGTAATTAGGCTCATAAAATTATAGCAATAAATCAAGCTTGTTTCAGAGTCTTTAATATAAAATTAAAAGATAAAATACAAATAAAAAATTTAAAATGAAAATATACATAAATAAATAAATGCTTATGGAATAAATAAAAATATAGTTGCGGAGCTTTAGTCAAAATAAAAAAGATCTAAATAACAAATAAAAACAAAGTTTATAAATAATTAATTATTTACTTTGAGTGTTCATTCTATGTATCTTCCATGCACCAATAAAAAAATAGAGAGAGTATACTAGTCAAATAGTGAGGAGCATCAACGACAATCCAAGACATCAAGTAACAATCGACTGACCTAAAAAGGAAAGTAAGGGGTGAGCACATAGTATCCAATAGGAAATCCATTACTTGCCTATCGATTTTTCTTACTATTATTATATTATATATAAAATCCTTATAAAGTTAATAAACAAATTATTATATCAATAAAAAATTCATCAAGTTCACAATTTATCAAATCAATCTCACAATTTGTAATCGTCACTCAAGTTCTTCCATGCATATCTCGGGTTTTTAGTAAAGGAAAGGAAAGAAAGAAGGGTTATAAAAAGTTTCGTTTTGCATCAAATGAGCACCATATGTTTGTTGTACCCCAAATAAGTACTCTGTGAAATAGACCATGAAGCAATGGTGGTACCAAATAATATATTGTGACAATCTGCTTTTTCAAGCAGTTACTTAACTTTCTTAAACATCATTTCTTAAACACTAATCTTACTTACTTAGTAAGAAAAATACCAAATAATTTTTTTTTCTTTTCCTTTGCTTTTAACATACTTTAAAACATACTTAAAAGTTATTATGACTTCAATTGCAACTTAAGTTGAGACATTGCTTAACATTTGACTTTAAAGCCATTTCAAATCATTTTCTTAAATCTTAATAAAAAACATGAACTGAATCATAGCTTAAAACTTAACATTATAATTATATAAAACATTTTGTAAAATAGATCTTAAAACTTTAAAAACACTACATCAAATAGTAGAAAAACATCTTCTTTTAGCAGTGGAAACATACTGTAATGGTATCCATAACCAAATCTTCGCATCTGTCGTCTGCAGCACCGAGTTCTTCAAACAAGTCCTATTGGTCACCCATAGGACTACCTACAGCATGAACGAACTTTTAATGAGCTTTCACTCAATAAGTTCAAACATAATCTCACAAATCATTAAAACACGCTTTATAAGCTTTTCTCATTAAAACATTTCTCTTAAAACATTTTTCATAGACGTTTTTTATAAAACATTTATTAAAAATTTTTTTTAAAATGTCCTTCATAAACCTTTTCTTGTAAACATAAAAATATTTTTCATAAACATTTATTGTAAAACATTTCTTAGAATGTTTTTCATAACATATAAACATTTCATAACAAGAAATATAAGTAAAATCAAAATGCATGATTTTATTTATACTCAATTATGAACTTTCAATTATGAGCATCTTATGATCATTCTTTATCTTTACTTTCAACATGTAAACTTTAGTGTTCGTACCAACATCATTAAACATGAGAACATAAACATATTGCTTCCCTTGTAGAAAACTTAAGACCATCAAACATCGAGGTCATAACTATAACTCTACTTGTGTACCTCACATTAAGTAGGCTGAGACGATACTTTCTTTTTATTTTTGTTTTACCTTTTTTTTAACTTTAATGAGCACATCAAATGCTTACAGATCATATGCAAACACATTTACAAATCATAACTTATACTCTTTAAAACATTGTGCGTTTCACATGCAAACATACTTTAAAAACAATAATTGCAAATACAATCATGCTTTAACATAATAGTTGCAAATATATTGCAAATCTTGATTTAAACTTTAAAACCTTTTGCATAACAAATGCAAACATACTTTAAAAACAACTTGCATAACAATTGCAAGCACATTTACAAGCATATATATATTCATTTGAAAATCATTTACTTCATGTTGTAGGTGAGGTTTAAACTTACATGGTCCTAGCTCTAGCATTCCCGACTCATTCCTTTTTCCTTTCTTTAGTCGGCTTTTATGTCTTGATCAAATGACACCCAACCTATTAGTTAACTTTTTATATTATCAATCTGTATGATTGATAACAGAACTTAATAATTAACTATTCATTTCTTTTTACATAACTTGTATACTATTGGTTTACTTTCTTTTACTTTGTATCCCATTGATTTACCTTTCTTCTACTTAACTTTGTAACCCACAGAGGTTACTTTTTCCTTTACTTAACTTTTTAATCCATCAGGTTATCATTCTTTTTACTTAACTCTGTAACCTATTACCTTTTTCTTTACTTAATTTTGTAATCCACCGGATTACTTTTCTTTTAAGTCAACTTAAACATCCAGTAATTAAATTTCCTATCTCACTCAACGGTTTATATATCTAACAAGATACGAAACATTTTCCATCTAATAGTGTTTTGCTAATTTGGAGTGTTCGACTCCATTTTAGCTGTTTCTTCAAAAATGACGATTTTACCCTTAACAGGTTTATCGTAAAGTTCGTAACTTATTAAACTTTTTGTTTAAATTTTCCTCTTATTTCTTACATGCTATGAAAAAATTCTAGTTAAAGGGCGTTTTCCAACATTGGGCGTTTTGGATCCGTTTTGGCCTTTTTTGTAAAATGACCATTTTGCCATTGACATGTATTAAAAAACTTTTAGAACTCGTTTTAAAACATAACTTTCATTTCTTTATGTCTCATAATATTATGAAAAACAAAAAGAATAGTTTTCCTTTCAATTAAATCTGTTTTGTCAAAACTTTACAATTTTGACTCAAAACTTGAAGATCTTTGCGTTTTTGCCCTTAACATTCGTTTCTTTTCTTTCCTTGACTAAACTTTAAATCCTTTAAAACTTAGCATCTATGATTACTCACTGCCTACAGTAGTGCAAGTACCCAACGTTCCTTGGTGAAAACCCAGTTTTCACACAATTTTACGGTTTTGGCTCGAAATACAAAAATCTTGACATTTTTGCCATTGAAACCAAAAACGACCACTTTATACCAAAATGTTTAGTTTCTTCAATAGCTCCTTGTTCTAATTCTAAACATTTCATAGCGTTTTCATTTTATGAAATTTTGTGCTCTAAATTTTGTAAAATTCATAACTTATCAACCGTATAGAATTTGCACAATCCCTCTTTGTTGCCTTAACAATTTTGATGAGTTTTTGCAAAACTTTGCAATTTAGTCATTTTGAAATCTGTTGAGTTTTTGCAAAACTTTGCAATTTAGTCATTTTGAAATTTTACAAAACTTTATTCATAAAAGTTGTCTCCCTCATTGTGTTGACAAATTCTAGACCTTACTTAGAACATAATTTGCCCTCTAAGGCCCTTAAACCTCATTCCTTTGAAACTAGTTCAACTTTGTATAAAATACAAAGTTTAACAATTTTTTATTTTTAAATGCAAAACCCCTACTTTCTTTCTTTCTATCATCATCACCATCAATATAAAATATAAAACAATCATGCAATAATGTCCATCTTATATGCCATAGCTCATAACATGCATCAAACGGTTTGCATAGTAAAACATAAACTTTAGCTTAATTAAAAAGACTAGGATTTTACCTAATCCTTTCAAGATGCTTATCCTTTCTTTTCAATACTTGAAACCTTTCAAAGTTCTCTTGACAACAATCTATAACACAACCCATGAAAACCCTATCCAAATCACGAACAAAACCCAATGAAAAATATAAAAACCCATAATAAAAGTTTGGATTTTTACTTCCACAGTTGCTCATCCTTGATTTTCAATACTTAGACTTGCTTCAAACATGATTTGGAGGCTTGTGGATTGAAAAATTCTTGAGGGAATTCCAGGGGAGGGGCGGTTTTCTTTGTGGAAGAAATAGGAAAATTTTCATAAAATCAAACTTTTTTTTTTCAACAAGTCCTTGGCTATATATAGGCATCACTCTAAGGACTTGTTTGCAAAGGAAAAATTGCCCACAATACTCGTCAATTCCACTAAGGGAGATGTGGCACATTCTCCACCCATGGAGTGTCCCCCCTTTTTTTCTTTTTCTTTTTTCCTTTTTTTTTTTGTGACTAACCATGGTTGGTCATCCATAGGCATCATTAAGGGTAAAGGTCTTGGCAAGATTTGATTTTGCCACTTCAAGGGGCGTGGTGGTAATTTCTCATCCATTTGGGTGTCCTATGGTAGGTCCCATATTTTTTTTGCACAATCCAAATTTATATTGATAGTATTTTTCTTATACGGCTGGTATTTTTTCTATACAATTCATGAGGTCCCACAACCTTCCATACTTATTAACATCCACAACATAATAAAATTCCTATATTGCTTAACTTTATACATTTTAAATTTATACTGACAGTACTTTCTTATACTCCTGGTATATTTTATATACTGTTACGAGTTTGCATAGCATTCCTTACTCATTTATGTTCTCTAATCAGTATTATTCCTATACCGCTTTAACATTAAACGGTCCAATTCCTACACTGTATTACTTTTGCAGTGTAATTTTTGTACTACATAACTTTATCAGTGTACTTTCTTACGCTACATTATTCTAATTTTGTATAATTTTTTATATTATTATACAGTATTTTTCTTAAATTGTATTTTTGTCTTAGTATTTGTTGCAACATATTTTGCAACAATTAAGCGTTCCAGCTTATTTTCATATCCTTCCTTTCTCGTATAAGGCTATGGCATGATTTTTACCCTTAAAAATCTCATTTTTGCTTTTATGGACTTTATCATAAAAATTGGATTAAACAATAATCCTTGTGACACATATTTCTACTTAAAATAATCCTTAAGTTATTACATTTTTAATGTACTAGAAATGCTCGGGTGTCATATATATGATGTTTGTTGTACCTAACAAATGAACACCCGATGAGATATAACTTTGACGAATACTTTAAACGGCCTTAAAATTTATCGGACAACGCCACATGAGGTCTCAACATAGACAGAATTGATTATAACCCAACTGGCTTTTAAAAACATTCATTAAGTCATTCAACCCACGATAGTTAGTTTTAACAAAATTTTGGCAGCATAATGGCTTATTTTTCTTAAAACCAAAAATTCAAACCTGTAAGAAAACAAGCTACAAATATATTTTGGTGCATCATAACTGCAAGATGCACCACCGAAAATAATTATATGTATTAATCATAAAAAATATCGATATCCAATCATCAAATCTTCAACAACAATCAATTTAGATTTTTTTCCTTAACTTTATAATGAAAAAGTACCTAAAATCAAATCATTGGACAGTACGAAACACTTGATCCGTAGGAAGTCCTTTTCAAATTCAACACATGTTGATGTCAACATTGTTAATATGATTTATAAACTTAAGAGGCATGATGATAATAATAATAACAATAATAACAATAATAACAATAATACCAATAAAAACGGCAACGACAATAACAACAACAACAATGTATATATATATATATATATATTAAAATACACATAGTTTAGTTTTAAATTCTAAATTTTATTGACTAATTAAATAAAAATATCATGAAGGATGAATAATAGAGTCCCTACCAGTTTGATCTATAACGTTTGACGGCACAAAGGGCTCCGTTTGCCAAAACGAAGTCGTTAGTTAAATCTTTGACTCACCAACTCGGTGTTTGATGCTTTGAATCACAATTCCAATGTCGCGCACGTATTCGGAATGTCAAAAATAGGCCAAAAGTGTAGCTCGTGGACTCGGCTAGTCAAATTCAACCGTTTGACGGCTATTGACCAATGGTTGATTGTTGTTGACCACGGTTTGACCGGTGAAGCGGTGGCAGAGATTGGTACAAAAACAAAGTCCTCGACACTAGGATTACTGTTCCAAAGTTGGTTTTCTAAAACGAAGCTCGACTCGCTGGAAAATGCTTAGAAACCGATAGAAATGGCAGTAAGGGCCGAAATTTTGTGACAACGATCGGGTCAAAGGAAGGATGGGTTTTGCTCTCCTTGACGAGAGGAACACAATTGTACAACTGGCTGGAGGAACAAGAGCCAAACGGCACTAAAATCCAGCATTGAAGCTTGAGGAGTTGAAACTTTCCTCTCCGATTGTGGACGGCCGGCAGCGAGTGGAGAGGCGGCGCTCCTCCTCTTGGCACTTCAAGTGGTGGCGCCTCAGGTTCTCCAATGCTTATAGACAGGCGGTGGCTGGAAGTTGGCCGGTGGGAGGATCACTGGTGGGGTTCTTTTTAATGTCAAGAAGACAGAAAAAAAAAAAAAAAAGAGAAGAGGGAGGTGGATGGGGAAAAAATGCCTTTAATTTTTTAAAATCAGATTTTTTTTTTAAAAAAAAACCTTCTAGAAAAATTTTCTGCCCCAAAATTATTAAAATTTTTATGATAGTCCAAAATTTGAATTCTGTTTCAAATAAGATATCGTTTTTACACTATCTACATTTTACATTTCATTTTAGTCATCGTTCTATTCCGTGTCGCTTCCATCTATTTATTGTTTTCTTTTCTGGATATTTTGTCCCTTTCTGAAATTGCTGCTTTTCATAATCGCCGTCGTTTTCTGAAGTTGTGGTTGCGTGGATACACGTTATTGTTCTTTAAAGTTGTTGTCGTTTTCTTAATCCTCACATTGAGAGATAGTTGTCGTTTATCCCAAATGATGTTGGACACTAATAATTTTGTCTCTTCCATAATTCTTGTCGTTTGGAAATGGCAGTTGTTTTTTAAATTGGTCTCCTATTTCTTTTCGTCTTTAAGTGAAAGAATGTTTTTCTCTACAAATGTTGTCGTTTATGCGTTGATGTCAAATCGGTGCCGTTTAAATCTAATAATTCGTTAGTTTAATTGGTGTCATTCAGAGTCAGAATCGTCGTTTAGTCTCACTCGTTAATGTAAAAGGATGTCATTCTGTCATGGGCTGTCGTTTTTTGTAAATGTTGTTCACATTCTAGTCGTGTCTAAAATTGGTGCCATTTACATTTAAATTGGCGTCTTTTAAGTTTTCTTGTTGTGCTTTAGTTTTACTGTCATTTATATTAAAGGGTGTCGTTGTCTTATATTTTGCCGTGTATTAAAAAGTTTTGGTTACACATTGTTGTCGTTTGTCTAATTTGTGGCGTAAACATCTAATTGTCGTTTTTAAATTGCTGTCTGTAATAGTTCAACCGTCGCTGGCATTAAAGAATTTCGTTTTCCCACGTCCTTTAATGTGCTTGTCATGTTTTAAAATTGCTCTTGTTTACCATCGAATTGTGTCCTTTATCTTTGTTGTCGTGTTTTGGGTCCACTTATTGACATCCAAGTAAAAAACAAACAAACAAAAGTACAAAAAGGATTTCAAAGAAAAATTGGGAGGTAAGGCAAAAGTTTCCGGATTCAATTGAAGGTAAAAGCATTTAACAAAAAAATAAGAGAGATGGGAATAAAAAGAGTTCTTTTGGAGAAGCAAAGCAACGACAATGAAAAATTCCACTTTTTTTTTTTATTCATATATAATTGAGGGTAGATAAATTCTACTTTCGAACCAGAACGAAGCGGGGAAAGATGTTTAGAAACCATTTTATGCAACTAAATTAACATGACAAAATTCACAAGCTCATTCAAGGAATTAGAGGATGAACGACCTTCCCTTGTACAAACTTCAATTTTTACCTTCAATTCCTTGGCTCTTCTCCTTATCTCCTTCCCTTCATCATCCAACATCAGTCTTCTCACAACTCTCTCTATCTCTCCTCTCTCCAACTCTTCCAATTCCAATCCAACTCTCCACACATGGCTCACATACCTTGCATTCACTCTTTCATCACTAAAACATGGCCTGCATATCATTCGAACTCCCTCAGCAATACCCTCAAGAGTTGAATTCTAACCACAATGGCTCCAAAACCCTCCAACTGCTGGCTGTGCCAAGACATCCCTTTGGGGTGCCCATCTCACAATGCATCCCTTATCCCCAACAGCATCTTCGAAACCCTAGGCAACAGCTCAATTCCATCCGAACCCACAATTGAACCGGGTCTAATAACCAACAAGAAGGGTTGGTTGCTATTTTCTAGTCCCGAAGCTATTTCAGATACTTCTCTCTCGCTGATGGATGCTATGGTTCCCAAGCTGCTCACGTAAAGGACTGAGTTATGGGGTTGCTTGTCAAGCCATGAGATGCAGCTTCTGTCCTCTTTCCCTAGGCTGCTAGAGATGGCTGCGGAGGCCATTTTATATAGTGGACCAATAGGGAAGATTGGTACTTGAGATTGCTGTTGGATTTGATCTAGAGTTGATTGTTCAAGGCAGTTCATGGTGTTCCATATGATGGCTGATGACGTCCTCTTGTTGTGCGCCTTGGCTACTATTCGTTCAAACTTTCTGAAATCAGGAGTTGAGGAAAAGGGGAGATCTTTGAACCTAAGGTGATGAAGCCCGTGTTAGTTGTTTGGGCAATTAATAACAACCATAAAATACAGAAAATGGAAGCGTATTGGATCGAATTAAATACCTCCAGCCATTGTCGTTTGACGCTCTGTTTTCCACACAATTTTGCACACTGTATTCCTCCGTGAATTGTAGTTTTCTGGGCACTCTCAATTCTCACTTGATGGTGTAGTTTTTCGTTGTGAATTGTGTGCTCAGGGACCCATTATTTAAAACCGTGACCATCACACGGGTGTAACGGTTGGTACCAACCGTTACACGAGGTAGTTGAATCTCACGTGGGCAACACATATCACGTGGGCCACATAGAATTTTTAACATTCTCCCACTTGGCTCACGTATTACATCAATTGCTATAAAGAGAAACAAAACACATGAATCATGGCGACAGGTCCTCTAAATAACTGAGTATTATCTTCCATGTATCACAATATATCTTGTTTCTTAGATTTTCTCTCTTATCTCAATGAATAAACCCTATGTTTATTCTAGGTCCTAAACTTTAGTGATATTTCTCATAAATAAAGTTGCGCACTTAATTGAAGCTGAAAAGAGAAATTATCATAAATATAGAGTTTCACAACAAGTACGTCAAAATTACATATGGGAGCCAAGTCCCATTCTATCCACATGATCCCTAAATTTTACTGGTGGCATGCCTTTAGTCAAGGGATCGGCAATCATCAATTCAGTGCTTATGTGTTCAATGACCACTGCTTTATCCTTAACACACTCTCTTATGGCCAGATACTTAATGTCGATATGTTTGCTTCGACTACCGCTCTTGTTGTTTCTAGCCATAAAAATAGCAGCTGAATTGTCACAGAATAGCCTCAATGGCCTAGAGATAGAATCCATAATCCTAAGCCTAGAAATGAAACTCTTGATCCATACACCATGCGAGGTAGCCTCAAAACAGGATACGAACTCGGCCTCCATAGTGGAAGTAGCAGTCAAGGTTTGTTTGGCGCTCCTCCATGAAATAGCTCCACCAGCTAGCATGAAAATGTATCCGAAAGTTGATTTCTGTGAATCAATACAGCCAGCAAAGTCAGAGTCAGAGTAGCCAATGACTTCCAAGTTGTCAGTCCGTCTATACATAAGCATGTAGTCTCTGGTTCCTTGTAGGTACCTCATCACCTTCTTTGCAGTATTCTAGTGGTCTAATCTTGGATCACTCTGATATCTGCCCAACATTCCTACAGCAAATGCAATGTCAGGTCTTGTGCAAACCTGAGCATACATAAGACTTCCAACAGCTGAAGCATATGGAATGTTGCGCATCTGTTCTCTTTCAAGGTCATTTTTCGGGCACTGATTCAGATTGAATCTGTCACCCTTCACAATGGGAGCTATACTCGGTGAACAATTTTTCATCCGAAATCTCTCCAAAACTTTGTTGATATAGGCCTCTTGAGACAGACCCAAAGTGCCTTTATATCTGTCTCTGTGTATCTTAATGCCTATAACGAAGGATGCATCACCCATATCCTTCATGTCAAAGTTTTTAGAGAGGAATTGTTTTACCTCATGTAGCATACCCTTGTCATTGGTTGCAAGTAAAATGTCATCCACATATAGAACCAGGAAACAAATTTTACTCCCACTTACCTTCTGGTATATACATTGATCCATGATGTTCTCTACAAATCCAAATGAAGAGATGACATCATGAAATTTCAAATACCACTGACGGGAGGCCTGCTTTAACCCATATATGGATTTCTTAAGTTTACATACCAACTGCTCACCATTACTAGAGGAGAATCCTTCTGGTTGTTTCATATAAACCTCTTCCTCTAGTTCACCATTGAGAAAAGCCGTTTTCACATCCATCTGTTGCAACTCCAAGTCAAAATGAGCAACAAGTGCCAAGATAATACGGAGAGAATCTTTCTTGGATACAGGAGAAAAGGTCTCCTTGTAGTCGATTCCTTCTATCTGAGTGAATCCTTTGGCCACAAGTCTTGCCTTATATCTTTCGATGTTGCCCAATGAGTCTTTCTTCGTTTTATAGACCCATTTACACCCTATGGCTTTTGCACCATCAGGCAACTCGACAAGATCCCAGACTCCATTGGATGCCATAGAATCCATCTCATCCTTCATTGCATCGTACCAAAGTTTCGATTCTTGGCAATTTATGGCTTGTGAAAATGTTTCGGGATCATTTTCGGCTCCAATGTTGTAGTCCGATTCTTGTAGATACACAACATAATCACTAGAAATTGCCGATTTCCTTTCTCTAGTAGATCTCCTTAATGTTGGTTCAACATTTTCCAGAGGAATCTGTTGTCCAACTTGTTGCTCAATTGTTTCCGTTGGTTCTTGAGCAACTTGACCTTCTAGATTATTATCAGCAATTTGTGGAACCTCAATGATTGGTTACACAACACTCGGTTGGACTATAGGAGTGCTATGAACTATGATCAACCTATCACTTGATGTAGATGGTTGAGCTTCAGTATGATCTCCTTCAGAAACTATGTTCCGAAATTGATCGCTCCCACTAATCAAGTCATTCTCAAGAAACTTGGCGTTCCTTGATTCCACGAATCTAGTGCTATGAGTTGGACAGTAGAATCTATATCCTTTGGACCTCTCGGCATATCCAACGAAATATCCGCTAATGGTCCTCGGATCTAGCTTCTTCTCTTGTGGGTTGTATACTCTTACTTCAGACGGACATCCCCAAACGCGTATATGTCGCAAACTCGGTTTCCAACCTTTCCATAACTCAAATGGCGTCTATGGAACAACCTTTGTCGGAACCCGGTTTAATATATACACAGCCGTCTTAAGAGCTTCAGTCCACAAGGACTTAGGAAGGTTGGAGTTACTCTGCATACTCCTCACCATGTCCATTAATGTTCGGTTTCTTCTTTCTGCTACACCATTCTGATCTGGAGAACCAGGCATGGTGTATTGGGCAACTATCCCATGCTCTTGAAGAAACCTCGCAAATGGACCTTGAGCTTGTCCATCCTCAGTGTATCTACCATAATATTCTCCACCTCTATCTGTCCTCACGATCTTTATTTGCTTTTCGCATTGTTTCTCTACTTCAGCCTTGAAAACCTTAAAGGCGTCTAATGCTTCATCCTTTGTATGAAGCAAGTAGAGATACATGTACCGTGAGTAATCATCTATGAAAGAGATGAAGTATCTCGGACCATATGAGTCCATTACTGGACTACAAATATCTGAATGTATGATTTCTAATATTTCTGAACTCCTCTTGGCACCTCTCTTAGACTTGTTGGTTAGCTTTCCCTTAATGCAACCCACACAAGTCTCGAAGTCAGTAAAATCCAAAGTACTAAGTACTCCGTCAGTCACTAACCTCTTGATTCTCTCAATGGAGATATGTCCTAATCTCCGATGCCACAACATAGAGGAATCCTCATTTATAACACAACGTTTAATGCCAGATTGAACATGCATAGCAGTATGATGTGGTTCATTTTGCAAGTTAATTGAGAAAAGACCATCAGACAAAATACCATTCCCAACAAGATCAGATTTATAAAATAAACTGAAACATTTGTCTGAAAAAGTAAAGGAATATCCCAAATGTACAAGTCTGGAAACAGAAATTAAGTTCCTAGAAAAGTTTGGAACATAAAATGTCTTATCCAATTCCAAAGTAAAACCACTACTTAAAACTAAGGTGCATGTTCCGATGGCTTCCACATGTGAACGCATCTTATTTCCTGAAGAGATGCTAAGCTCACTTCCCAGTGGCTTCCTTAGTTTTCGCATACCCTGCAAGGTATTCGAAACATGGATTGTAGATCCAGAATCAATCCACCATGTGTTATAAACAACATCAATCATATTAGATTCATAACAAACCAATGAGATTGAATTACCTTTCTTCTCAAGCCAACTCTGAAATTTTGTGCAATCCTTCTTCATGTGTCCCTTCTTTTTACAGAACAAAACACTTGGATTCCTTCTTAATGATGGCTTTGGGAGGTATTTTACTCTTCCCTTTGTCCATGGCCTGATGTTGGTCTTGATTCTGATTCTTTCCTTTCGTGGTTGTAAGTGCAGTTTCACCCATTTCCATTACAAGCCGCCCCTCTTCTTGAGTACACATGGTCAGAAGTTCATTTATTGACCATTTGTCCTTATGTGTATTATAGGAAATCTTAAAGGGCCCATATTGTTTTGGTAGGGTGTTCAGAATGTAGTGCACCAAGAAAGATTCAGACATATCCACCTCAAGGTTCTTTAATTGAGCCGCTATGTCCCTCATCTCCATGATGTGCTCACGCACACCTTTCACACTGGTGAGCCTTAAGGATGAGAACCTCATGATTAGGGTGCTGGCAAGTGCCTTATCTGAAGTTTCAAATTGCTCATCAATGGCTTTCAGTAATGCTTGAGGGGGGGGGGGGGAGGGTCCCTAATCATGAGGTTCTCATCCTTAAGGCTCACCAGTGTGAAAGGTGCGCGTGAGCACATCATGGAGATGAGGGACATAGCGGCTCAATTAAAGAACCTTGAGGTGGATATGTCTGAATCTTTCTTGGTGCACTATATTCTGAACACCCTACCAAAACAATATGGGCCCTTTAAGATTTCCTATAATACACATAAGGACAAATGGTCAATAAATGAACTTCTGACCATGTGTACTCAGGAAGAGGGGCGGCTTGTAATAGAAATGGGTGAAACTGCACTTACAACCACGAAAGGAAAGAATCAGAATCAAGACCAACATCAGGCCAAGGACAAAGGGAAGAGTAAAACACCTCCCAAAGCCGTCATTAAGAAGGAATCCAAGTGTTTCTTCTGTAAAAAGAAGGGACACATGAAGAAGGATTGCACAAAATTTCAGAGTTGGCTTGAGAAGAAAGGTAATTCAATCTCATTGGTTTGTTATGAATCTAATATGATTGATGTTGTTTATAACACATGGTGGATTGATTCTGGATCTACAATCCATGTTTCAAATACCTTGCAGGGTATGCGAAAACTAAGGAAGCCACTGGGAAGTGAGCTTAGCATCGCTTCAGGAAATAAGATGCGTTCACATGTGGAAGCCATCGGAACATGCACCTTAGTTTTAAGTAGTGGTTTTACTTTGGAATTGGATAAGACATTTTATGTTCCAAACTTTTCTAGGAACTTAATTTCTGTTTCCAGACTTGTACATTTGGGATATTCCTTTACTTTTTCAGACAAATGTTTCAGTTTATTTTATAAATCTGATCCTTCACTTATGGTGGATGGACATTGATTATGCTATAAGGAAAGACGAGCCCGTAATTACTGATACCAGCACTCAGGATGAGATTGCTCTTTATGAACGTTGGGAGCGATCTAATCGCCTTAGCGTCATGTTCATAAAGATCAAAATCTCTGCTGGTATACGTGGTTCCGTCGAACAGTATGACAAGGTCCGGGCATTACTGAAAGCCATTGATGAGCAATTTGAAACTTCAGATAAGGCACTTGCCAGCACCCTCATGATTAGGGTGCTGGCAAGTGCCTTATCTGAAGTTTCAAATTGCTCATCAATGGCTTTCAGTAATGCCCGGACCTTGTCATACTGTTCGACGGAACCACGTATACCAGCAGAGATTTTGGTCTTTATGAACATGACGCTAAGGCGATTAGATCGCTCCCAACGTTCATAAAGAGCAATCTCATCCTGAGTGCTGGTATCAGTAATTACAGGCTCGTCTTTTCTTATAGCATAATCAATGTCCATCCACCCTAAGTGAAGGAGTATTCTCTCCTTCCAGACCTTGTAGTTATCCCCTTTCAGCTCAGGGATATCACATCGTACATCAGAGAAATTCACAGGTTGTATGACTGCATAATTAAAATAAACATGCTTATGATCCAAAATATTGAGGCTAATAAACATAAATCATGCTTTACCAATGTAAATCATGCATAATATTATGAATCTATGACATAAAACTTGCCTGTGGGCTAAAGTTCTAATTCAATTAGATTCATTTAATTGTATGACAAAACTATCAAATTATGTTCCCATTTCTAATCCCTTTGGGTAAATCAGAAAATATAATTTGATATTTTATCCTAATTAGTCATACCAATATAATAAAAATTCCTGTGGGATAAAATTTATTATATTAAGTACAACTAATTACAATAAATGTCCTTTAACCAAATGTGATCATAAATAAATTAATATATAATTTTACATAATTAAAGTTGCTGTGGCTAAGCTCCAATTATTTAAAATTATATGGATCACTTAGACATTTAATTTTGTTCACAATTATTCATGAAAATTGCATGTTCTATAGGCAATATAATAATTATGAACAAAATCATAATTTGTGCTAAATGAGTTAATTAACTTAAGAACATGCATAATAAAACTCAAAACAATGAATATAACAAATACTTGGCACATAATGCTTAAATTGAATTTCCCATGAAATTATTGCAAGAATTATGTGCATATCCAAAAACCAAAAATTTAAAAAAAAAAAAAATTTTTTTTGATTTTCAGATTTTTTTTTTTTTTTGGCCAAAACGGCGTCGTTTCATTTGAGGGGGGGGTGTCCCCAAAAACGGCGTCGTTTCGCTGAAGGAGATTCTTGCCCCCGCTAAAAATGACGGGTCGTTTTGCTGCCCGAATGCAAAACGACCTGTCGTATGGGTCGTCTTCAACCTCCAGCCGGGTCGTTCTGACCCGGCTGCGACCCGCACGACCCGTCGGAAAACCCGACGGTTTCTCTTCCCTCCGACGTCCATTTCAGGCGTTCCAAATCCCAAAATGCTCAGAAATCAATAATATGATGATTTATGAATTCAAAATACATAATTAACCAAGTATTCATATTAATCAATATATGCTCTTTACGGCCAAAAAATCGGTATGCACAGATCGGAAAAACATGTCGAATTTCTCGGTTTTTCATCATAAAACATCAATAAAACATTAACCCAATGGTTTTATAGCAGTAACATTGAAGAAATCTCAAAGAAAAACAAAGTCCATATTACGGTACAAAAACCGTGGAAACAGAATTTTTCGTTCAAAATTTTGAACATCAAGGCAGAGGTATAACGCTCGGATACCAAATGTTAGTTGTTTGGGCAATTAATAACAACCATAAAATACAGAAAACGGAAGCGTATTGGATCGAATTAAATACCTCCAGCCATTGTCGTTTGATGCTCTGTTTTTCACACAATTTTGCACACTGTATTCCTCCGTGAATTGTAGTTTTCTGGGCACTCTCAATTCTCACTTGATGGTGTAGTTTTTCGTTGTGAATTGTGTGCTCAGGGACCCATTATTTAAAACCGTGACCATCACACGGGTGTACCAACCGTTACACGAGGTAGTTGAATCTCACGTGGGCAACACATATCACGTGGGCCACATAGAATTTTTAACAGCCCGGGCACTATATAATGTGAGATAGAACCTGTAATATAGATTCAGCAACTTTCTGCTGCTTAGTTCTAAAAAGATAGGATATGATTAACTTCATCCCTTCTACACTGTGGAGTAAAACTTTTCCGTTGTCAAAATCAAGTTAGTACTTGCAAAATACTTATCATATTAGCATTAAAAAGAAAGAAAGAAAGAAAGAAAGAAAGAAGAAAGAAAGAAAGAAAGAAAGAAAGAAACGAAACAATACAATGCAACAGTTTTCTTTTCTTTTTCCAAGTCTGTTATATCTACTTATTTCTCTTTCACACAAGCACATACCTTGGAAAGGATAAGAATTAAGACCTTCTTCCTTAAGCTTAACAAGGTGAGGGCGGGCTAAAGAAGTAGCAGCGCAAGTGGTGCGCAAGATTATGCTTTCAAGCTTCAGGTTGTTGGCTGCGACTTCTGCAAAGGACATGTATTCGTCGGAGATTATGCAGCTGATCATCTCACCTTGCATCTTCTTTTCTTCCATCAGTTGTTCGACTATTCTTTGAAAGGTCTCTTTGCAATTGTCATTAATCGTCAGTGTATGAGCTACAAAATCCCCGGATGCGAGATCACTGTCTGATAAGCCGTGTGGAAAGGGATGGAAGCTGAAATCAGGATGGTTCTGAGGATTTGGAGAGTTGTAAATGGTGTGAGCAATTGTTATGGAGAAGCCTTTGGAGTGAAGAAATGTGCCTAATTGAAGCATTGGATTCAAGTGGCCTTCATATGGCAAGGGAACAAGGACCAAGCGATGACTTCTCTGTGTTTGTTTTCTCATGTCTCTTGTTCTAGTTGCACAAAGATGTTGCAGCTAGAGAGAGAGTTAATTATTCTTGAATGTGATAGACTGAAATGAAGTTTGTGCTTAAAGTAATTTGTGAAGGGTGAATGAAGACAGAGATGTAGCTTGAAAAGGAGGACAAAAGTCAGACTGATGGGCAACGTGAAAGGGTCCAGAAAAAGTTAGAAACTTTAATTTGTACAATCAGGTGAAGTTTGCAATGACGTTAGCCAAAAGATAAAAATATGACGACCAGTGTTGGTGTCCTGAATCCTGGTCACTTATTAAAAATACAAAAAAAAAAATAAAAATGCAAAACAAATAAAAGTATATGAATGTCGTTTATATTTCATTGGTTTAATCTAGTTCGGTTCAGTTCCAACGGTCATTAAAGTTTGAATTAGTGTTTGATAAAATATTTGATTCGAATTAAACTGACAGTTTAAACTAAGTTGAACTGTACAACTTAAAATTAAACCCCTTCTTTTCAACATTTCAATCCAAAAAATATTGGTTACTAATTTTGTAACAACATTTTCTCTAATAAAATTTAAATTATTGCAATATTTTAGTTTCAAACTAACTATTGGTTCAAACGTCCTTAAAAATTGTATGAATTTCTTCTAGTAAGGAAAATATAATAATATTCAAAAACATCCACTATAGTATCATATTATTATATCATGAATCACTGGCACATCACCCCTCATGCAACATCAACACAAAACAAAACAAAACAAAATAGCGAGATGAAAAGAATGTTAAGAAGTGTGAACTCTAATTTTGCGCTCTTCAAACAATCATCCTACGTATAAGATTACGGGAATCGATCTTCCCGATAAGGTTGCTGTGACAATTAAAAAGGGGGTAGAAAGCCCTCCCTACTAGGGGTGTAAGGGTCGAGCCTCCAGCCCAAAATTTTATTAAGGAGCAAGAAAAGGAAAAAACTACGTGTTGGAAACCTTAGGCACGCGCCCTAGTGCCAGAAAGTCATGCAGGCGTGTGAAGTCATAGAGAGCTCACGCAGCGGCACAGAAAAGTAGCACCGCTGTGCACGAGCCAAAGAAAAAACTCAGAGCGAAGCGAGACACGATTGGGGGTCCCTGAAAAGCATAACAGCCACACGAGTCCGAAGCTTGACGTGAGGAGAACTTTCTGGGTTTTTTGTTTTCTATTTCTTGTAAGTCCATAAATAGGACTTGGTAAGGTTTATTTGTGTAACTCAAACAAATAGAGTGAAAGAGAGGTTAGAGAAAAATTCTAAGGTGAGAGTGTGTAATTTTATTTCTTGTAAACTCCTTTATCATAATAGTGAATTATTTTGCAGTAGCTCATACGTTGCGGGTGAACCACTATAAATTTTGCATATTCTTGTTCATTTTTTGTTTTGCATATTTTTCGCTTTTAGTAGAATTAGGGCTTCTAATTCGCAACAAACAAAAGAAACTAAAAGAAGACTGCACTGTTCGACTGTCTAACCTACAATTAACCCCACGTTTTAATTCTCTTTCGAGACAAACCCCATAAATTAATTCTCTTCCGGGACATCTAGTATGCCATATTGGCATTGGTGGGGTTAAGGTGGACGTTGGGGGTTTGTGAACATAAAATCTTATACTGGCTGGACATAGAAATGATATTGGTCTAATTAGTAATAAAGGATTGGGCTACTTCCTTTCGTAAGTTTGATCTTTTAAATGATCACACCTACTTCAACAACGGATATGACGTTTATCTTATTAATTTCTTTGTGAAAAGAATGTTTTTCTTACCTTTTTTCCAAAAGATAATTTTCCGACCGCCTTATTTACGTATTTAGGGAGGAATATTAATAGGAATAAGTTGGTGCATTACCTATGTGATCTGTCAACTTGTTGATCCACATATAATGCTAAGAGAATAGCTTCAAAATTTGTTGATTGATCATACAGAATACAAAAAAATTGAAAGAGAGAAATTTGTGAGTAATAACTCCATTTCATTCAACAATGTTTGGTTTTCATTACAAAAGGACACACCAATATATAGGACAAAAACACAAACTAGAAAGCAGGCAAAACCGGCCTTCACTATGTGTTAGTGGAGATTATTGAGTCACATAGTCATTCAAAAATATAATTATTGTAAATAAAGATAATTGAAAAATAATGTCTCCAAATGTATGTTTAACACTTTCTGCATGGCCATTGCAGTACAGATATGCTAAGCACCATTGCTGGATATTCAGTTGGGTTCTTGGTTTTTGGCAGTCAGATATTCAGGAGATCAAAGATTGTGCCTTACCTTCCTCCTTTGAATTGTTGAGGGCACTCTTTAGATCCTAATATATAATATAATAAGATTGAAGATTTTGTATTGTGTGATAATTTTGAAACATCATGAAGTAAAGATCACTTTGCTCTTTATAACCGTGTAAATAAATAAACATAAATAAACCTCTCTTTTATTGAGTACTTGCATGTAGATGATTATTATATGAAGCCTTCCAAAAGCACCATCTTAAGCAGCCAAGTAAACAAGTAGTAATTATGCGGGATATCTATTAGATTACATTATAATCATAAACAGGATTTCACTTATTCAATTGATTATTTTTTCTCCTAGTTTATGCTTTGACAAAGTGCTCCTTTAACGTCAAGCAAAGGCAATAAGAAAAAATTACAGGGCCTAATTCGAAGCGGCGTTTAGCAGTGAGGAAAACGACATGTAGTTATAGTCGAGCAGAAACGACAATCGACATTAAATTCTAATTTTTCTTTTTATGAATTTTATTGCATGTTGGCTGTCGTCGTGTCTCTCTTTCTTCGAATAGACGCATATCATTTTCTTCGTCAAACGTAAACCACATCGAGCATTTATTGCACATATGTCGTTTTTAGTTCAAGGAATTAAGAAAGAAACAACATTAAAAAACGACAAATCGTTCCTATACGATTTGCATGTTGTCCCTGCGTAAAAACTACATGTCGTTTTTACGAAATAAACGAGATTATGTATTAATAACGAAAACGGCATGACATTTGATCAGCGATTTTACATAAATATGGCGAGGATATTCGAAACGATAATAAACTAAAATAATTTCCCCTAAAAAAAACTTAAATGGTAAATAAATATGAGTAATAAGGAATGATAGATAATCTTGAAAGCACTAAAAAATACTTTTCTTTTTGAAATGAAAGAATATGCATATTCTACAATTATTAAATAATGATATATTATATAAGAAATGTGTAAGCATGCTGGCCTTTTATCTTGGCCCCTCAACAATTAATAAAATAAAATAAAAGAGGCATATATATGTAGAAGAGGAATGTATAAAGTGGAAGATTCTGTCGTAAGAGGACGGATTAATTCTTAAGACTACTAAAAGCCAAAAGCCAAAGAACTTGTCAACTAGGCTTATTTGGCAAGCCGTATTATATTATATTATATTGTATTGTATTTTTTGTATATAATACAATATAATACAATGCAATACAATACAATATAATACAGTGTGCCAAACATGTCGTTACCAGTAACTTCTTCGACCACCGAATATAAATGTAAATATTGATATCATATATCTTTTAATAAAAAGCGTGAAAATGATATATTTAATATATTACTTCAATTTTATATTTTAATATATGAGAGCATTTTAAATATTGTATCTAATTTCATTGTAATTATTAAGCTTCTAATTTTTGTATCTTTAATTTTATGTTTTGAAAAGAGAGGTATATTAAAATCAAAGTGATCAAACGTATTTGATAAAAAAAAAAGGTAATACAAACGTGAATTCATATCCGTTGAGGTCTCCAAACTGGAGGAAACCCACGACTATAATAAACAACCGGTTCTATTACTAAACTCAAAGGAAAAGCTTGAGGGAAATGAACATTGTATGAAGTTCTTAAACTATACACCCAAATATATACACCAACAATCAAGTATAAATATATATATATATATATATATATATATATACATGACTTTTTAATAAATTCTTTATAAATGAAAAGATCCAATCAATTGAGATCGGAAAACTCATAAAAAAGCGACACAAAACACCTTAAAAAAACATTATTTATTTTTAAATAATTTAAAAATATATATGTTGTAATTATTAAATAAAAAACTCAATATATCAACCAATAGTATCCAAATGTAAAATTCGATATATATTAGATACCCAAAAACAAAGTTATATTAAAAGAGTGATTTTTCTACTCAAATACTACACTGTAACATTTAATGTATTAATTCAGCACTAGATTAAAAATTGCTAGCAGCTTACTTTACTCCTGAAAAGAATCATGAACTGCATAACTAGGGAGAGGTAAACTATTGTTGTCTCCTAAATAATCTCATTTGTTATAAATAAAAAAGATTATTATCATTTTACTATCTTATTAAAAAAATCACGATGATACTTTATTATTTAGAAAATATTTAAACAGTATTCTATAGTTTTTTAAAAAATCATTGACCCTGATCAATTTGTGTTTAGTGACGTGCAAAAATTTCCTACTTATCTTTTAATTAATGGTCCCTAAATTAATAGAAAGTTTTCACTCCCAAAACACAAACGATCCCTCAAATGTTTGAGTGACGTTACTGGCACCATAACCACAAAAATTAGCCTTCCCTCTCTGATTTGGGAACGTAGTTTCCAGTTAAAGATGGTGTGTTGACTTCACATTATGGGAGATTAAATAATATGAATTCATATATCAGCTTGATGATGTAGAACTGGCTATAAATGTTCTCTATGCTTCTATGAAATTTTTTGTATTATCATTTTTTACACAAGCAATAATATATACTGAGAAAATAAAAAAGAACAATAAAATAAGCGCACAAATGGGGTTGACTAGTCCCGGTAGTCGTGCATGTGATTGCGCCTAAACAGGTGATTAGACGATCGAGTCATCTGTTTTTTTTTTCTTTTTCTTTTTATAATTTTTCTAACGGGAGATTAAAAAAAGGCTAATAATAGGTATCTATTTTTTAATCATTAAGTCTATAAAAATACTAATAATTTTGACCAATATTAATAGTCTTAAAACGTACACTATTTGTGTGGTTTTCACCGAAAAACTTATTATTATTATTTTTTTGGTTATTAGGAAATCTTGGATATCGAATGGTAACACTAATTATCCGATTACAAGCAGAACTCAGGTTATATATACAATCTAGATGACTAGATATATGGATATGAAGTGTTATGTACTATGTCGGGTGATGCTTACATAACTCTTTATTTGATCATATGTAGAACGCGAAAGTCATCAATGATTGTTTTTGCGTTGATTACAACAAATGGTCTTGGAATATTAATTAATTAAAATAATTAATTAAGCAGCGAATAAATACTTTGCTCTTTATTTTTTATCCTATTGTTATATAATTTAGATATAAATGGTCGTGAGGATTATTTTTCGAACAAAAAAAATGAAAGAAGAAAGATGATCGGTCCTGGCTAGTACCAATAAGAGAGTTTTAATGGGGCAAATATATCACTATATCATCTAGAAATTGAAAAGTTTAATTCGTCTTGTTGAAATCCGCAAAACGATTTGAACAAAAAGAACCTCAAGTGGGTGGTCGCAATTAATACTTAAATAAGAATTAATTTTAGCAACAGAGTGCTCATTCATTGCTCTTATAATTAAAATGACATATAATAAGAATTAAATACGTACTGAAATATATTAAGTACGTACAGTGACGTATTTTTATCCAGAACAACATTTTTTGGCTTTATAAATATTTTAAAAAATAAGAAATTACGAAATAAGGCTTGTTATTTTACCTTGAACGGTAAAGAAAATATTACTTAACTATTTGATTAAATTTTATTTTATTAAATTTTAATAGTTTGATTTTTGAATACAAGTATTTCTTGTACAAGGCATTATTTTTAACAAGAGCACCACATATTGTAGACTTGTGGATCTACAATTAAATTAGATTATATTTGTATTTAATTAGCAAGTAAATTTGAGCTAATTTGGCCCTTTATCATCTTTGTTAGGTCCTAAATAGGCTTGAAAATTAAAAATAAAAAGGTAAATATTTGTTGCAGACAATAATAAAAATCATAAAAATAAATCAAAGAAAGAAAAATGTCATACCAAAATTTATAATAGTTTACTCGATTTGAACAACATCCACCGTTGAGTCTTCTTCACTAAATAAGAAATATGATATAAATTTTAGCAAAATTTGAGAATTGTCGAAATCTAAAAAAGAAAAAATGCTTATGTCTGTTTTAATGAGAATGCATGCGTGTTAAACGAGAGTGCGTCCCTCTCAAATGTGGTCTCCAAACCTATTTATAGAGATCAAACTTGGTGACCTTGAGTTCTCACGGAGAAAGTAGCGGACGTTAGCAGTTGAAAGAGGGGTGAGACACTTGTCAAGTGATCATAGCTCCACGTTTTGGACCGCCTCAGCTTGAATAACCATTCAACTCGTGGGCTGTAAGTTCCTCCTAGCGGTTACTAACTTTGGAATGGTTGGTCCCCAAGGTGAGTCGAGCACATCGACCATAATGATTCCAAAGTCGAAAAAATGATCTGAATTTACTTGGCAGCACTCACTTTTGTTGGCTAGAACAGACAATTTAAGCTCTCGATGATCGTCCACACAAATGGGCTCGTTTGACTTGACACACGAATCGTAATTTAGGTACACGTGGGCCTATGGTCTGGACCTATGATTTCAGTTTCTACAAATTGGACCCCAATGTATATCGAACCATTAAAATTTAATTTAATGACTAATTAACTTGTGAGAAAATTATATATCCTTTGTCACACCTTTAAAAAATGTGTTTATTCATCCCGCACTGTTACTTATAAGACTCGTTTAAGTTATGCTACATTTACATATATTTGATATTTATAAAAAATAAATTTTAAAAGATGACATTTGCAAAAATTCCTCTCACTTGATCTGCCACATGGTAGTGCCCTTTATGGTAAATAAATAAAGAAAGCTCATTCCTCAAATACCGTATGGAATTAAAGATAAAAATATTTAATTTATGTTTTTGGGTGATAAAAAATCTCTATTTGATTGAAATATGCAATTTTTTTTCCTAATAACACAAAATTCATATTCTTATTTTTATAATCATACAAAGAAAAATTAATTGTTTGAAAATAATTTTTTGCCCTTGCATAAAACAAATAATGTGCTTGATTTTGAGAATAGTATCGGCAAAAATCGACTCTTGAACAGCAAAATCAAGGCTAATTTTCACATGTCGAAAAAGTTAAAGATCAATTCCTCAAGAAAAAAGTTAAAGATCAAAATTACTGACTTTCTGATATATTTGTTAGAACATTTTTTGAGGGTAATAGTGTCCGTTCACACATTTAATTTCAACTGAATCTAATTATCATATTTTTTTGTATGATTAATTAGGTATGTACATGGTAAATTTTTCTCATTAATGAAATCCAGAAAAAAATTCTTGTATTTTGGTTAATCAGAAATTTTTTCCTTCATTTTTTAAAAAAATTCTTATTGCTCTAGAAGGGTATTTCATGGGCAAAATTATAATAGGACAATCATTTTGATCATATTGGCATGTCTTATTACTTTTATTGTTAGATAAATTTATCAAAACTATCTTGCTGTCATATGTTACAAATTTTTAACGTGCATAATCATATATTAAACAATTAAAATAACACCATGTATCAATATAGATAAAATGCATGTGCTGCTTTCTTGACATTTTAAATCTTACACTTTTCTGTGTAGTTTGTACTGCACAAACCCTTTGTGTACTGCCAATTTCCTTATCTGGACTTATAAAGTGTACTATCAAAACGTTTAATACCTTTCTTAATTGAGTTTGGCTGGTTGCTTAATTCATCCAAGGGGAAAAAAAAGGTTTGACATTGACTCACTATATAAGGTCAATATTTCTTTTTTGCCTTAAAAAAGTCTTGTTTTAGGTACAGTATCTAAATATTTTTATACATTGACAAATACGCCCCTGTGTGCTGCCAGTTTAGGAGAGAAACCAGCATGTTTCATGCACCTTCTGATCGTCCTTTTCTTCATACAGTGTGGTATTGTATGGAACCACTTAATACAGTGATAGTGTCATTCGTAATTTTCGAATAATTATCTAAGATCCTTTTTTTACATAATTAAATTATTTGTGTTTATCTTTTTTTTCATATTTTACTTAAAAAAAAGAAAAAGAAAAAAAACCTTCTACGTATATATTTATTTATTAAATTCTACAGCAGCCTTGAAAGCTTACATAAATACTGACAAACAAACGCCTTTCATCTTCAGACACACACTGAAGGAAGGACCAAAGAAACCAGACAACCAAATTAATCTCACTCTCAAATATAGAGAGAGAAAGAAAGAAAGAAAGAAAGAGAGAGAGAAGACGCCATGGAGGGAATGGATCACGGTGCGGGAATGAACACGACGCCGCCAACATCATCACCGTCCATGAGGAATCACAGCATGCATAATCAAAAAAAGATGATGATGCACATGACCTTCTTCTGGGGCTCCAACGTCGAGATTCTCTTCTCCGGCTGGCCGGGGACAAGGACCGGCATGTACGTGCTGGCCCTAATCTTCGTCTTCGTTCTCTCCGTCGTCGTCGAGTGGCTCTCCCACTGCCGGTTCATCAAGCAGGCCGGTTCGGGCTCCGGCCGGGTCAGGGCCGGTCTGCTGCAGACCCTCCTGCACGCGCTCAGGCTCGGCGTGGCTTATATGGTCATGTTGGCCGTGATGTCGCTCAACGCCGGCATTTTCTTGGTCGTCATAGCTGGCCACGCCGTCGGGTTCTTGGTCTTCGGGAGCCCGGCTTTCAAGAAAGGGGATGGGGAGAAGGGGGCTGCTGATCTTCCGCTGATGAGTAGTCGTTGAAAATTAATTTCGGGATTTTTAGAAAAATTAAAAGGGAAATGATAATCTTGGTTATTATTATTTTTTTCTGTGAGTGTTTTGTTTGATTGAATATTTCTCCAAAAAAAAATAGAGAATTGAATGTATTGTGTATTAGCAGATTATGGGTATCTTAAGTAATGTTAGTGAAACCCTAAGATGGAATTATTACTGCAAATTCTTCTTCTTCTTCTTCTTTTCTTTTTTGTAAAGATCCAACAATTGGTTGATTCTCATCAGCATTTAACTAGAGGAAAGAGAAAAACGGTGAACAGAAATAAAAGAGATTTTTTGATATATTTTCACAATAATTCCTTTATGGTTTTTTTTTTCTTTTTTAGAGAGTATGTGTGTGTGTATGTGTGTAGATATAACCTTTGTGTTGCTGGTTGAGCGATTCACCTGATCTGATATTGGTTTTTTTTTTTTTACTGTAATCTTGGTGATTTAATTTATATGACATGATATTTTAATTTACAAGGTAATATTATTGGAGGGAACCTGATGAGGGATAGGGAATCAGGAACCTGATAGGAAAAGAGACAGTTAAGGACCTATTCGTGGCTGTGAATGCAAAATGAGCAATGATCATACAGAACTTCAAAATTATTTTTTTCTTCTTTTTTTTTTGGCTAATAAAAACTTGTAGAAAATATTTTTGTACTATTCAGCCAGGTGTATATGTTGGCATAAGTGTCTTGATCTTCTGCATCTGGCCATCGAAATCATGAATGTGTCAAGTTGATCAAGTTCGGTCTATAGAAACTTAGACGAATTCACTTGGCCGCCTTACACCTAGCAATAAATTCTTTTGGCTTTTTTTTTAAATAATTGATGTGGGTTCGCTGATTGGAGGGCAGATAGACTTCCATGAGGCCTCATCTTTCTAGCCCTATGGCATAATACGGACTCGGACTACCTGTCGCATTTTAAAATTTAAATTTTTTTAATCAACTTTTTTATTCTTTAATTTTGAGTCAATTAAACAACGTGACATAATATAATTAGTTACATATCAATTAAAATATTAAAAATTGAAAAGATGATTTGAGTAATTATACCACAAAATCAATAGGTAGAATCCATTGTTCATATTATAATTTAAAACTCAGTAGTTTGTGGACAAAGGATTCTACAATTTTGTAGCTGGCATGCATTGGTTTTATTGCAGACCTTACTGTAGAAAGATCTGCAGTAAAATCAAACAAAAGGAAAAGTACATCGATTTTGTGATTGCATGTTTGAACATAACCTTAATATTTTTTATGATCCGCCGTGCCGTATAGATTATAAATGGTAAAATATCATGTGATCAATGAGCATGCTAAATGAGAGGCCAGCAAAATTTCCAAATTGACCAGAGAAAAATCCTGGAAAATTTTAGTAATATTAGCTGGATTCTCACAATAGAGTTTAATTCTGGCCAAAATTTTGGGTGGCATAATAATCATATATATATGTGTGTGTGTGTGTGTGTGTTCCTCTCTTTGTATGTTTGTATGGGGTGGTTAATTTTCTGTTGACATTTGACATGTTCTACCGATGCAAGCTACATATGCAGAACATCTCTAGTCAGGTTAGACATTATATATGTTTTTTGAAGTGAATATTTTATATATATATTATACGTATATATTCTAAAACTACGAAAACTAAAAGACACCAATTGTAAATTTGCAGTGTAGGTTTAACTAGTTGCATGGGGAGAACTAGTTTGCTGCAAGGCTAACGTGCGTTTTTGAAATTTTCGAAAAAAGCCTGTAGATTATATTTAAGATATTTGATATCTTGTTCCAAGTTTTGTGTGTGTATTTATTAGAGGGGAGGAGCTACATACAGACTAGGGTGGATGGCCATCCCCTTAAACTTTTTTTTAATATTATATATAAAATTTTATAAAGATTATATTCCATCCTCCGTAAAATCATATTTTGCCCTCCTAAAAATTATGTTCCGCCCCGTCTAAAGTTCTATATCTCCTTCATTTAATTTATATTGATAATTTTAGCATACGCTCTACTTCTCCTGACTAACTTTTCTGAGTCCATCCCTGTGTGTATATATGGGTATGAACCTACCATCATAACTAGGGAAAAAACCAATCCTTGGTAGTGATTAAAAAAATTAGTCTAAAGTATGGTAAAATGAATTAAATAAAAAGCAAAAGAGGGCTTTAATTGGTATTTTTGACCCCGCACAACCTAGCTAGTTTAATACAATAAATTTTTCCATTTAAAAAAGAAGTCATAGCTCGCAAGAAAAGAGAAGGAAAATAATATTGAGTAATTTATTAGAAGAATACGAAAATAAATCGTATTTGTTTTTAATCAAGGGAATATCCTCTATTCAATATTACAGTAATAAATTCAAATAATGGGAAGATACACTCACTGAGACACACATACAAATTAGGCTAATCTTCATGTTTAAGCGTACCGAGCACCAACAAAATTAATTTGAAATCATCCCTAATTTCCCGTTTTAGTTTCCACTTAATTTGAAGAAACAAAAGCTTGTTTCTAATTATGTGCCCATTCGATCGTGCGTTAAAACGACAACGTGTTAATTACATACACATCCTTTGGGCGTTTGCAATCAAATATTTTTCTCAAGTCCCGAGAAGCCTTATAAAAGCATTATAAATATATGAATACCTACGCATTGATCACAAACGACATGAACCACAACAAAACGACGACAATGATGCACGTGACATTCTCCTGGGGGCAAAAACGGCGAGATACTCTTCTCGGGTTGGCCCGGCAAAAGAACCGGCATGTACGTGCTTGCTTTGATATCCATCTTTGTTGTGTCGGTCCTTGTGGAGTGGCTTGCTCATCGCCGTCAGCTTTTGATAATGATCAACAAACCTAATGATTCAAGCTCTAGGAAAAAAAATCAATGTCTCTAACATCAATTGATGTAGGAGTGATACAACTATTCCTTCTTAAAGCTATAACTATTAGGAGAAGCGCGACTAAATCCTTTAAATACCACCCTGCAGGATCAAGCTCGGGAATCCATGCCAACCTCCAGTTTGTGCCCTCAATTCAAGGAGTCCTTTACAAATATATGGGAGCACCAAGCGGACGGGTTCAGGCCCTACTTTCAAGTTCAAATACGCTTTCCAATCAAGCTCTTTGAGGAAATAGCACAAAATGAAGTCTTGAATTGAATTCTGCCAAACTAATAAAAAAATAAACGCTTATCAGTTGAATTTTATTTGATTTGGTTAATTGGACGATTTTTGCCGATGGTCAGTTACAACAATGACATATAGGTAAAAAAAGACGCGTCGTTTATTTCTGAAGACAATGAACGACATCAAGAGCAAACGACATATATCATTTTTAGATGACAGCCAATGAAAAAATGATCATGTCGCGTTCAAGTTCAAGACAACAAACGACATGTTTATTTTGCAACATAAATATTATTGATGAAACGTATGGTAAACAAGATATTCTCACATGACATGCACATGGTTTACAGGCCAAAAACGACACGTAGGGTGAAAATATATAGGTGCTGTTCAAGACAACACAACGACATATTCATTTTTCAAAAAAAAACAATATCTACGGTAAAGACATATCGTCAAACATCTGCATATTTATTTTTTCATAATTTTTTTCTCCAAGATTACATTCCTTTTGATAATGATTTGTTCTTTTTCTTTCATTTTTTTCTTCTTAAAAAATACGGAGGTAATGTGTATTTATAATATAACATGTGGCTGTAATTTTGTATATTGCAATGGCCAAGTGTGTTATTAAAACACGCCTAAGAAACGGCTATTCCGCGTAATATTTTAACATGATCATGAGATCACATTCACTTCACACACCACTTCAGCACCGTAGGAGTGTATTTGATCGCTATCTTCAATCCAATAATGCTAAAAAATAAAGACTAAAAAAGATATAGCTTGAAACGATGATGTCAACCTATTTTTATTTTTTTTAATTGTAGGAATGATGGTATCGACTTAAGTGATTAATGGATATATCGCTATCTAAATGAAAATTACGTATGTAATATAAAATTGGCATTCTTAAGTTCATTTTATTTCTTTTTTTTTTTTTTTATGGGCACCGAAAAAACCAAATTAAGAGTACAAGTCAACTCTTTTTTTCTTTTTTTTTTAAACTATACAAAGGAATAAGGAGGCAATGAGACCAAAGTTAAGTGAAAGGACGTTCCATTTGTTATTTGGATCCTTCATCCTTCCACCTTACACGCCTTTGATCAAAACCTAAATTAATTAATATTATTATTTTAGGTTTTTATCCTTTTGATACCCTCTATTTTAAGAAAATCTTACATTAGTATCTTGTTATTTAAAAAATATCAAAGTAGGCACCTTGCAATTTTTAAAATTTTCAGTTTGGTACACTAAGTCGGTGTTGTATGACGTGAAATTTTCAACTTACTATTTTTTAAAAGTACGTCAAATTATTTTACGAAAACTATAAAAGAAAATAACTACAAATAATGTCAAAAAAATGAATAAATCCATATATATAATTTTCTTTGAGAAGTTCTATGTAACCTTTTTGTTTTGATTTTCTATTATAGTTTTACAAAATTAATTTAGGATTCATTATTAAAAGGGTAAAAAATAAATTTCACATAAAAAATATACAAAATACCAAAAATACTATTTTCAAACAGACGTAATACCAATGTGATGTTTCTCTAAAACTTAAGGCAGCAAAATGATAATATTCCTTTATTTTTGTACAGAAAAGCAAAGCCTCAAATTTAAAAATACCAACGGAGGCCAAATTTCATAAAAATTGTATCATGACTTCGCAATCTTTTGTCACCTCGCCCAAAGGGGAACCTAGTTTTTCTCCAATAATCAGGGATCAATTTTGATGGTCCCAAAAGAAAGTTAAAGCAAATGGTCCCTTGTGACGACTTGACGACCCGCCCAAAGGATTAAAATCTAAGTCGCTGCCCATTCTCCTAGCAAAAGGCTAATTAATTAGCTTCGTGATCACTGCCAATCACTTTAGCTACATTAGCTTATAAATATATATATATATATATATATATATACACCTTTTTTTCTCTATATTAATTGTCTAAATTTACTGAAGTATTCGCATTACTAAACTAAATAACTTGCTATAGTAGATGTACATGCGCCCATGATTCCATGACTCCACTATATAGCTATGGAGTTGATTTTTTTAATAGATCGAAATAAAATGCCTACCTTAACCACGATGTGGCGATTCTACTTGAAGAAAAGACAGAGAGAGAGAGAGAGATGGGGATTTAGTGAAGTATATTCTAACTTAACGTATGAATTGAAGAATTATGGACACAGAAAAGACAAACTGTTTGAGCAGAAAAAGAATCCTGGATTTGAGACATAAAACCTTGTATACTATGAAAAATGTGTTTCAACAGCGTGTCTACTTACATAAGTGTGTTTAAACTAATACATCAATTTATAATTCAATGATTAAGTACAATATATAACAAATTTATCCTTTAATTTTTATTGGTTGAAATTTTTATTCCAAATTAGAACAGTACAAACACTAATTTAGACACGAAAGACCACAACATATATAATGAACCAAACCGACCATAGACCGTAACCATCAATGAGTTAAGTTCACAATGCTCAATAAATAAGACATGTACTGAATTCCAATAAGAGAAAGCTCAAAAAAAACACCTAATAAATTAAGCACAAACATGACTCTTCTAAATATATAGAATGTGGAAAAAAAACATTTTTATTTATAAATTCACTTTTATAAATTTTAATGTATAATAATTATGATAAAAACTGGATATAGCATTTGAAATAACGTTATGTATTAAAGAAAAAAATAGAAGCATACATCAAATATATTATTTTTATACTTTTCAGTGACAAAGTATGTACTGTTCAGTGACAAATATATTAATATTGCCACCTATATTAGAGATGTTCTAACCAATTAGATACACAAGTCAATGTAATAATTAGGAATCCGAAATTTTTTTTTAAAAAAAAGATCTTCGCAAGGAGGATATGAACCTTGGCCTTTTTTTTTAATTTTACTTGGTTTAAGGTTATATAGAAAGTAAATAAACATTTACAACTCCTTCAAATATATATATATATATATATATATATATATATATATATATATATATTTACAGCTACTCAGCAAGCTAGAAAGCTATATAGTAAATATATAAAACATTTTTAACCTAGTCAGATTTAATGCTATCATATTGTGTATTCGTGTGTGCGCATATGTTCTGTATACATATATGTATGTACATTTTATGTTTTACTTGCAGGGTAATTTGAGATAAAGCTTATTAAAAATGCATTATTTTGCTTTGATAAGACCACTTCATTGCATATGCACAACTATAAATTTCCAGTAAAAATAGGAATATATCATATTTGATATGTTATTTTATTTTATGCTGTAACACATAAAAATAGTTCAAATGTTATATCTATTTTTTGAGATTTTTTTTTACTTCAAATTTTATAAAAATAAACTTTTATATTAAAATACTATTAAAAAATGTTGTAATGACTAAATGAAGAAGTTAATGCCTCAACCAATAACAATAAATTTAGCATTTGTAATATTTTGGTACAAAGTTACCACCAAATAAAGCATTTTTCAAATTTGCCACAAAAAATAACATTACATTAGACAATAAATTAACTTCACTTCAATACTAAAATTTGATATTAACAAATCAATTTAACATTATTATAGATGCTCTAAAAAGTCACGAATACTTTCCCCTAAAAAAGTAAATTGAAAAAAGGAAGAACAAGAAGTCATGATCACCTTTATGAAAGGAAACACAAATCCGATCCCCGATTCAATTGCTTAGGACGATCGAAGACAACTTTAAGTTTATGTTATTATTATATCATCTGCAGAATGAACACTTATATTTCACCTCATACCGTTAAAATTTAAAACCCTACTATTCATAAAACTATAAATTATTAGTAACGAAGATAAAGAAAGCCTAGAAGAGCTTAAACCTCTCCTCAACTTTTTTTTTTCCCACTTATATAATATATGTATATTAGTTATATACTCTAAAAATTACTAAAATTTATACAAAAACTTAAAAAGTTGAATATGTATAATCTTATATCTTATAATTTCAAAAATTTACTTTAGTATCCATTATTAGTCCAATCTTTAGAGAGGAAAAAAATGAAACTAACTCCTTCAACGCGGGATACCATAATATCAAAGTTTTTATTAACCACAAACAAGGCAAACTTAGAAAAGAAATAGAAAGATTGTCGTTCATGGTTCTCTAGTTCATGGTCCTACTCAAATCTCTTTCGTCTTCTTCAACAAATTAATTAAGTTTCACACCAATAGGTAATCGCCTAAGACAATGAAAAAAAAAAAAGTACTTCATCAATAAAAACAAATATCACAAGCATCTTTAGTCCTAATTGGTTTTTTTCCTTAACTCTTTTTTTATTAATTCTTCTCACTTATTTTCGGACTCCTTTTTTATTTGATCAAGTTATAATATATAATAGTGAAAATTTCTAAGGGTTTTATGCATTATCATTAATTTTTTTTCGCTCTACCCTTATTGTTAAGATGAGTTTTTTTTTTTTTCCTCTATGAATCTTGTGAATAATAGACTTGTGACGTCCCATAAAGAGGTGGAGGTCTGGAAGTTTTAGATAAATAAAGAAAAAGAGTATAAATATACGTGCAAAATAAATAAATATCAATAGAAATAAATAAATATCATCGGCGGTCATCGTCACGTGAATGCCACGAATGTGAGGCCGAGATCTTATTCTCATTCACCATCACGTGGACGCTTACCATGAAGGTGAGCTGATAATAAAATACAATATCAAGGATAATAATACAAAAATACTGAAAATCATCATCTCTAAGATAAATAAAAAATATACAATTAACAGAGACGAAAATGACATTAATACTGGGACAAGTCGTACAGTACACGCATTATAACACAGTTCTAAAGAAAATATCATTTCAATCCAAAGAGCCAGGTTTCGATCATGGGTCCATCCTTCCTCTCTAAACCTGGAAGGGGGATTTTAAAAACAGGAAAATGTGAGTGGAAGTGTAACACCCGAGATTTTTAGTGCATTAAAAATGCATTAAATTAAAGATTATATTGAGACAAAGTACAATTAAAGGAAAATACTGTATAATAAGATGGAAAATTATACAGTGTTGGAGCAACGCAGTATAAGAATTGAATTGTGTGGACCACAATTTTATTTTATACTTTTTATAAAAGAAAAGAAAAGAAAAAAAAAAAAAGAAAAATCAGAAATATCACACAAATTCGAGACTTTCTCTCTCCTCTTTCTCTCTCTAGATTTTCTCTCTCTCTCCTCAAATCTCGTTTGAGATTCCGGCGTTATTTTTCGACACCTCCCATACCAGTGGGAAGCTCTCGTTGAGCTGAGTCCAACGAGGTGTCGTGCCACCCAAATAGCCGCCGGAGGAGGGCTCACGCGCCGCCCAAAGTGGCGGCGAAACCCATTTTTTCCCGACGTCGTTTCTCGGCCGTCCGACCACCAATCGACGTGATTTTGGTGTCTATGGACTCAGTGTGAGGAGAGGAACAAGATGGTACCAATTTTCCAGCTCAATTTTGGCTGGAAAGGCTTCGCCGGAGCTGCCCCGTCGCCGCCGTGGAGCCGTCGTCGGAGCCGCCGCATATGGTGGCGGTGTGGCACACCGCCGGTGCCAAAACGTTCAGAGGGCGACGGCGAGCAAGACCCCTCGGTCAATTGCTCCTTTCCGCCGCCCCTCGCCGGAGATCGACCTCCCCCGTCGTGCTCCGCCGCAAGAGAGGTCGAGGTGACCCATTGCGCCACCGTTGTGCCAAATTGAAGGCACAAATACGTTCAGAGGGTCACGGGGAAGCTTCCCAACACCTCAATTTCGGGGAAACACCGCGAGAAGGCGGAGAACCAAGGTCCACCGTGGAGCGCCGCCGTGAGGGGGTGGAGCCGCCGTTCCAGGCGGTGTTGAGCTGCCCCACCGTAGGGGAAATACTCAGAGGAGGTCGGGGAACAATTCCCCCACCTCAATTTCACGGTACCGTCGCCGGAGGACCGAAATCGGAGCCGCCGGTTTCCGCCGAGAATTCCGTCTTCGATTTGCTATGTTGGAGGCCGAATTGGGTGAAATTGACCCCACCAATCGACTCAGGAGGGTCGAATTAGGGGGGGTAGGCTCGAGCTCAGCCCTCAACGGAGCCAACCGCCGCCGGTCAACGGCCGGTCAACGGCGGTCAACGCCGGTCAACGGCCGGTCAAGGGCAAAATGGGATTTTGTGATCCGGACCTCCGATCGAAGATCCGAGACCGCCTCCCGACTCGTTTCGACGCTCTGAACGCAATGGTGACCTCCGTTCGAGCAAATTCCACTCCGATGAAAATCGTCCGGTACCGACTGCACGCGGATCGAGGCGATTCAAGCAGCAATATCGGAGTCCAGAATGACAGTTTCAAGAATGGATGATCTCCAGGAAGCATTCCTAGCCATTTATGGTCGCTCGAGGAGCACTGCAGAGGATGCTTCACATACTGTAGATGCAGCGAGATACAACCAGATCTGCTTAGCTTGGAGTTCAAGTAAGTAGGAATCTCGCATGCAATATGAACTGTTTTAGAATAAACTGTTTTAGATGCTTTCATAGAAATTTATGAAACGCATGATCAGTGATTGTTACACTGTTTTATGTAAGAATAGGTTTTATAACATTATAAGGTGACAAAAAACCCGTTAAGGGTAAAATCGTCATTTTTAAGGAAACGGCTAGAACGGAGTCAAACACTCCGATTTAGCATAATGTTATTTGATAGAAAATGTTCCGATACGTTAAGTAACGTAACGGTCATGTGAGATCAAGATTTAACGAGGAATGTTTTAAGTAAACGAGAGGTAACCGATGGGTTACAAAGTTAAAAGGAAATGTAACCCCGGTGGGTTACAAGGCTAATTGAAGGAAATGTAAACTGACAGTTTATAAGGTTGAGTAAGAGAATGGTAGACCGATAGTATACCAAGTTATGAAAAAGGAATAAATGATTAATGTTTACGTTTTATTATCAATCGAGTGGATTGATAATAAAGAAAGTTAATTAATGAGTCGGCTGTCGTATGATCAGGACACAAAAGCCGACCAATGGAAGGAAAAGGAACGATAAAGGAATGGAATAGAGAACGCTAGAGTATAGTTCGGGTAAGTTTCAAACCTCACCTACAGCATGAAGTAAATGATTTTTAAATGTTTATTTATATGATTTGCAAATGTGTTTGCAATTGTTAAGCAAGTTTCTTTTAAAGTATATTTGCATTTATTATGCAAAAAGTTTTAAAGTTCAAGAAAAAGAATTGCAATGAAATTGCAATCGTTATGTTAAAGGTTTATTGGCATATTGATATGCATAACGTTTTTAAAAAGTTTAAGTTATGATTGTTAAAGTATTGAAAGTATATTTTGCATTATGACAATGCAAATGTTTAATAGTTTAAGTTATAAGTTTCATGTTGCATTTGCTATGAAATAAGTTGCATTTATTGTGCAATAAATTTAAGAATAAAAGTTATAGCTTGCAAAATGTGTTTGCATTTTATGATGTATTTATTAAGCAATATGTTGCATTTGTTATGCAATGAGTGTTAGAATGCAAATTATGATTTGCAAAATGTGTTTACATTTTATGTTGCATTTGTTATGCAATGAGTTGCATTTATTATGCAATTGGTTTTATAGTATAAGCTATGAATTGCAAGTGTATTGCATATGATGTGATTGCATTTGAAATGCTCACTAAAGTTAATAAGAAGGTAACGTTAAGATAAAAAGAAAGTGTCGTACCAGCCTCTTTGTTATGAGGTAATGAAAGTGAAATTAAAGTGTGACCTCCTAAAGGTGAGGTACAAGACCTCAATGTTTGATGGTCTCAAGTCTTCCGCAAGGGAAGCATCATTTATATGATCTCATGATTAATGAGTTGGTACGAACACTAAAGTAAAGTAAGGAAAATGAAGGTTACAAGATAAAGAAAGTTAAGGAACAAGAATAAAGGTTGAGAAAGAAATGAATATTTAAGTTTATAGAATGTTCATAATATGCTCATAATTGAAGTTAATAATTGAGCATAAATGGAGTCATGCATTCTGATGTTACTTGAATGCTTTTTTATGAAATGTTTATATGTTATGTTTATGGAAAACATTCTGAAAAATGTTTACGATAAATGTTTATGAAGAACGTTTTCATGTTTTCAAGAAACGGTTTATGAACGACGTTTTAAGAAAAACGTTCAAGAAATGTTTAAGAGAAAGGTTTTACATTAAATGTTTATGAAAAACATTTCATGTTTGCAAGAAAAGGTTTACGAATGACGTTTTAAGAAAAACGTTGAAGAAATGTTTTACGAAAAACGTTTATGCAAAACGTTTCAGAAATGTTTTATGAAAAACGTTTTCAGAAATGTTTTATGAAAAACGTTTATGAAGAACGTTTTTAGAAATGTTTAAGGAAAACGTTTATGAAAAATATTTTCATAAATGTTTATGGAAAACGTTCATGAAGAACGTTTCAAGAGAAAAGTTTTCATGAGAAAAGTTTTAAAGCATGTTTAAATGCTTTGTGAGATTATGTTTGAACTTGCTGAGCGAAAGCTCATTAAAAGTTTTTCATGCTGTAGGTAACTTATGGGTGACCAATGGGACCCGTTAGAAGAGCTGGGTGCTGCGGAGGACAGATGCGAAGATTTGGGTATGGATACCATCACTGTTTGCTTCCGCTACGTAAAGAAAATGTTTTCCATTGTTTAATGTTGTGTTTTCAAAGTTTAAAGAAAACCAGAGTTTTAAGAATTGTGTTCAAAGTTTTAAGATACAGTTTATAAACTGTTTTATGTAATTATAAAGTAAAGTTTTAAACTATGATTTAATAAGTGTTTCTTATTAAGTATTGAGAAACGATTTGAAATGATTTTAAGGTCAAGTGTTGAGCGATGTCTCCACTTGAATGCGACGGAGGTCGCGTCAGTTTTAAAGAACGTTTAAGGAAAGAAAAAAAAATTTGTTACAGTATTTTCTTACTAAGTAAGTAAGATTACTGTTTACGAAACGATGATTTATGAAAGTAAAGTGACTGCCCGAAAAGGCGGGTCGTCACAGGTGGTATCAGAGCAGTATCCTGCCATCCCATTTCGCGCTGTCATATGTCCGCTACACCATAGCTCAAGTAAGTAAGTTATGTTAAGCAGAAAGAAAAGTTAGAATTTACTGAATACGTATTTATGTTGGGCGTAGCCTTTGATATTGGCACACCTAGATATGCAACGAGAAGGCAAAGGTCAAAGGATGAACGTGATGATATATGCTAGAATGTCCTCGCAAGTCGACTGTAGTCGTCGTCTCTTAGCGATATCAAGTCAACGATGATAAAACGTGCTCAATGATGGTCAACAGATGGCCGACAGCTCAAAATCAAGAAGATGAGCTTGTGACACGTTATGATGTTTAGGCGCACAATGAAGTCTCCGTAGGAGCAAATATTACTCTGATGGAGTTATTATGTATTGGCTACACGTATAACGAGGAAAAGTAGATCAAGATAACGGAATAATGAAGGTCTGAAGTGATTTTCAGTGCTTTATGGAACGAAAGTGCCTGAGAGCAACTTGATGTTAGATCATTAATTATGTTATTTGATCGAGCTTAAGCACTCCTTCGCTGAGCTGAGACATGCGAATGAGCTCGTAACTGCCCGGATGGGAAATACGATCAAGACAACGATGCCCAATCTAGCAGCGGAAACCTCACAGATTGGAGGATGGAAGCTGGAAATTATACGTTATGAGGAAAATTACGTAAAATGTCATTCTAGAATGGATATAGAAACGAAAATTATGGATTTTGTGATCGGATGACCCTGATCTTTAGAAGGAAATGATGAGATTAGAATGGAAATGACCCTATTTCTAAGAATAGCATTCAATGATAGAATGCTAAACCCTTAGATGAATGAAAACTGCGCTCAAATGTTGGAAGATCAGAGTTGCGCAGCAGAAGTATGGTGTACAATTTAAAGGAATATGTCAAGAATATAATGAAAATTGTTGAAGTTCTAAGATGAGGGCTCAGTTTTAATGAAAAAGTAATGATCAAGGAAGTATGTCAAGAACGAAAAAGGATGACAAGGAAGATGAACTGCCTATGAAGGTGCTAATTTTCGAGGACGAAAATTGTTAAGGAGGGAAGATTGTAACACCCGAGATTTTTAGTGCATTAAAAATGCATTAAATTAAAGATTATATTGAGACAAAGTACAATTAAAGGAAAATACTGTATAATAAGATGGAAAATTATACAGTGTTGGAGCAACGCAGTATAAGAATTGAATTGTGTGGACCACAATTTTATTTTATACTTTTTATAAAAGAAAAGAAAAGAAAAAAAAAAAGAAAAATCAGAAATATCACACAAATTCGAGACTTTCTCTCTCCTCTTTCTCTCTCTAGATTTTCTCTCTCTCTCCTCAAATCTCGTTTGAGATTCCGGCGTTATTTTTCGACACCTCCCATACCAGTGGGAAGCTCTCGTTGAGCTGAGTCCAACGAGGTGTCGTGCCACCCAAATAGCCGCCGGAGGAGGGCTCACGCGCCGCCCAAAGTGGCGGCGAAACCCATTTTTTCCCGACGTCGTTTCTCGGCCGTCCGACCACCAATCGACGTGATTTTGGTGTCTATGGACTCAGTGTGAGGAGAGGAACAAGATGGTACCAATTTTCCAGCTCAATTTTGGCTGGAAAGGCTTCGCCGGAGCTGCCCCGTCGCCGCCGTGGAGCCGTCGTCGGAGCCGCCGCATATGGTGGCGGTGTGGCACACCGCCGGTGCCAAAACGTTCAGAGGGCGACGGCGAGCAAGACCCCTCGGTCAATTGCTCCTTTCCGTCGCCCCTCGCCGGAGATCGACCTCCCCCGTCGTGCTCCGCCGCAAGAGAGGTCGAGGTGACCCATTGCGCCACCGTTGTGCCAAATTGAAGGCACAAATACGTTCAGAGGGTCACGGGGAAGCTTCCCAACACCTCAATTTCGGGGAAACACCGCGAGAAGGCGGAGAACCAAGGTCCACCGTGGAGCGCCGCCGTGAGGGGGTGGAGCCGCCGTTCCAGGCGGTGTTGAGCTGCCCCACCGTAGGGGAAATACTCAGAGGAGGTCGGGGAACAATTCCCCCACCTCAATTTCACGGTACCGTCGCCGGAGGACCGAAATCGGAGCCGCCGGTTTCCGCCGAGAATTCCGTCTTCGATTTGCTATGTTGGAGGCCGAATTGGGTGAAATTGACCCCACCAATCGACTCAGGAGGGTCGAATTAGGGGGGGTAGGCTCGAGCTCAGCCCTCAACGGAGCCAACCGCCGCCGGTCAACGGCCGGTCAACGGCGGTCAACGCCGGTCAACGGCCGGTCAAGGGCAAAATGGGATTTTGTGATCCGGACCTCCGATCGAAGATCCGAGACCGCCTCCCGACTCGTTTCGACGCTCTGAACGCAATGGTGACCTCCGTTCGAGCAAATTCTACTCCGATGAAAATCGTCCGGTACCGACTGCACGCGGATCGAGGCGATTCAAGCAGCAATATCGGAGTCCAGAATGACAGTTTCAAGAATGGATGATCTCCAGGAAGCATTCCTAGCCATTTATGGTCGCTCGAGGAGCACTGCAGAGGATGCTTCACATACTGTAGATGCAGCGAGATACAACCAGATCTGCTTAGCTTGGAGTTCAAGTAAGTAGGAATCTCGCATGCAATATGAACTGTTTTAGAATAAACTGTTTTAGATGCTTTCATAGAAATTTATGAAACGCATGATCAGTGATTGTTACACTGTTTTATGTAAGAATAGGTTTTATAACATTATAAGGTGACAAAAAACCCGTTAAGGGTAAAATCGTCATTTTTAAGGAAACGGCTAGAACGGAGTCAAACACTCCGATTTAGCATAATGTTATTTGATAGAAAATGTTCCGATACGTTAAGTAACGTAACGGTCATGTGAGATCAAGATTTAACGAGGAATGTTTTAAGTAAACGAGAGGTAACCGATGGGTTACAAAGTTAAAAGGAAATGTAACCCCGGTGGGTTACAAGGCTAATTGAAGGAAATGTAAACTGACAGTTTATAAGGTTGAGTAAGAGAATGGTAGACCGATAGTATACCAAGTTATGAAAAAGGAATAAATGATTAATGTTTACGTTTTATTATCAATCGAGTGGATTGATAATAAAGAAAGTTAATTAATGAGTCGGCTGTCGTATGATCAGGACACAAAAGCCGACCAATGGAAGGAAAAGGAACGATAAAGGAATGGAATAGAGAACGCTAGAGTATAGTTCGGGTAAGTTTCAAACCTCACCTACAGCATGAAGTAAATGATTTTTAAATGTTTATTTATATGATTTGCAAATGTGTTTGCAATTGTTAAGCAAGTTTCTTTTAAAGTATATTTGCATTTATTATGCAAAAAGTTTTAAAGTTCAAGAAAAAGAATTGCAATGAAATTGCAATCGTTATGTTAAAGGTTTATTGGCATATTGATATGCATAACGTTTTTAAAAAGTTTAAGTTATGATTGTTAAAGTATTGAAAGTATATTTTGCATTATGACAATGCAAAATGTTTAATAGTTTAAGTTATAAGTTTCATGTTGCATTTGCTATGAAATAAGTTGCATTTATTGTGCAATAAATTTAAGAATAAAAGTTATAGCTTGCAAAATGTGTTTGCATTTTATGATGTATTTATTAAGCAATATGTTGCATTTGTTATGCAATGAGTGTTAGAATGCAAATTATGATTTGCAAAATGTGTTTACATTTTATGTTGCATTTGTTATGCAATGAGTTGCATTTATTATGCAATTGGTTTTATAGTATAAGCTATGAATTGCAAGTGTATTGCATATGATGTGATTGCATTTGAAATGCTCACTAAAGTTAATAAGAAGGTAACGTTAAGATAAAAAGAAAGTGTCGTACCAGCCTCTTTGTTATGAGGTAATGAAAGTGAAATTAAAGTGTGACCTCCTAAAGGTGAGGTACAAGACCTCAATGTTTGATGGTCTCAAGTCTTCCGCAAGGGAAGCATCATTTATATGATCTCATGATTAATGAGTTGGTACGAACACTAAAGTAAAGTAAGGAAAATGAAGGTTACAAGATAAAGAAAGTTAAGGAACAAGAATAAAGGTTGAGAAAGAAATGAATATTTAAGTTTATAGAATGTTCATAATATGCTCATAATTGAAGTTAATAATTGAGCATAAATGGAGTCATGCATTCTGATGTTACTTGAATGCTTTTTTATGAAATGTTTATATGTTATGTTTATGGAAAACATTCTGAAAAATGTTTACGATAAATGTTTATGAAGAACGTTTTCATGTTTTCAAGAAACGGTTTATGAACGACGTTTTAAGAAAAACGTTCAAGAAATGTTTAAGAGAAAGGTTTTACATTAAATGTTATGAAAAACATTTCATGTTTGCAAGAAAAGGTTTACGAATGACGTTTTAAGAAAAACGTTGAAGAAATGTTTTACGAAAAACGTTTATGCAAAACGTTTCAGAAATGTTTTATGAAAAACGTTTTCAGAAATGTTTTATGAAAAACGTTTATGAAGAACGTTTTTAGAAATGTTTAAGGAAAACGTTTATGAAAAATATTTTCATAAATGTTTATGGAAAACGTTCATGAAGAACGTTTCAAGAGAAAAGTTTTCATGAGAAAAGTTTTAAAGCATGTTTAAATGCTTTGTGAGATTATGTTTGAACTTGCTGAGCGAAAGCTCATTAAAAGTTTTTCATGCTGTAGGTAACTTATGGGTGACCAATGGGACCCGTTAGAAGAGCTGGGTGCTGCGGAGGACAGATGCGAAGATTTGGGTATGGATACCATCACTGTTTGCTTCCGCTACGTAAAGAAAATGTTTTCCATTGTTTAATGTTGTGTTTTCAAAGTTTAAAGAAAACCAGAGTTTTAAGAATTGTGTTCAAAGTTTTAAGATACAGTTTATAAACTGTTTTATGTAATTATAAAGTAAAGTTTTAAACTATGATTTAATAAGTGTTTCTTATTAAGTATTGAGAAACGATTTGAAATGATTTTAAGGTCAAGTGTTGAGCGATGTCTCCACTTGAATGCGACGGAGGTCGCGTCAGTTTTAAAGAACGTTTAAGGAAAGAAAAAAAAATTTGTTACAGTATTTTCTTACTAAGTAAGTAAGATTACTGTTTACGAAACGATGATTTATGAAAGTAAAGTGACTGCCCGAAAAGGCGGGTCGTCACAGGAAGGTTCAGTAAGATAATTAGTTAAAAACAAGTTAGTTTAAAATAGTAATAAAAAACAGAGAATTGTTTACAAACCGTTCTATTTGAGATGAATTGCAAAGTCTTAACAAATCAATAAAAACACTTACTTAAAAGCAACTTAATAAAAATCATCGTATGGGTTTTGAAAATCTAAAAGGAATATCAAGAATGTAGTTCTTCAAAATCAAAGGCTTCCTCAATTATTCAAAAGGTCAAGCATTTGGCCCAAACAGTTTAAAAAAGGCTGCCAAAGAAAGGGATAAAAATATATGTATATCCTACCTCATTTGAAATCTAATACCGTAAGCTCCAAATAAAATCCAACTTATGCTCCATATACGTTCAAAACCTTGAAAACTACATTTAAAATCAGAAATCATATTTAACAAATATCATTATGTTAATTTAATTATAAGTGTGCCTTTTTGACTCAAAATAATCATAACCCAAAATCATAATCCTTTTTGAAACATTTTGAAATCATTAAATATTGAAAACCTAAGTAAAAACACAATTTTCTAAGTCCACAGTAGCCCTGCCGGACATCCTGGTCTGGCTTGTTGAACTTACATAGTTCTGCCTTCCGAACATCCAAACCGGCCTGCCGAACTTTTTCCAGGTTCGGCCTGTCGACTTGATGAATCCGGCCTGCCGAACCTATGAATCTGGCATGCCAAAGATCAAGTTTGGTATGCCAAACTGGCAAAATCTGGGGACCCGAGACTTCGAGTCTCGACCTCTCCAAGCTCAAAATTCAAATTTAAAACCTCTTTTTCAATTCTCAGATCATGAAAATCATACAGAAAGCATAGAAAACCATAATAAAACAAGTTTAAACCATTTTTTCTAAATTTAAACTAAATTTCACCTTTGATTTGAAAATAAAAAAAAAATAAAAAAACTTGATTAAGTCAAATTTTGTTCAAATAAAGCTTAGATTCATTGTAAAACAAGTCATATAAGCTTAGATTAAACATTATCTATGTAACACCCGAGATTTTTAATGCATTAAAAATGCATTAAATTAAGGATTATATTAAAACAAAGTACAGTTTAAAGAAAAATACTGTATAATAACATGAAAAATTATACAGTATTAGAGCAACACAGTATAAGAATTGGATTGTGTGGACCACAATTTCTTTTTATACTTTTATAAAAAGAAAAGAAAAAAAAGAAGGAAAAATCAGAAAATCTCACAAAACTCGACTGTTTCTCTCTCTACTTTCTCTCTCTAGAATTCTCTCTCTCCTCAAATCTCGTTTGAGATTTCGGTGTTATTTTTCGACACCTCCCACACCAGTGGGAAGCTCTCGTTGAGCTGAGTCCAACGAGGTGTCGTGCCACCCAAGTAGCCGCCGAAGGGAGGCTCACGCGCCGCCCAAAGTGGCGGTGAAACCCATATTTTCCCGATGTCATTTCTCCGCCGTCCGACCACCAATCGACGTGATTTTGGTGTCTATGGACTCAGCGTGAGGAGAGGAGAAAGATGGTACCATTTTTGCAGCTCAATTTTGGCTGGAAAAGCCTCGCCGGAGTTGCCTGTCTCCGCCGTGTCGCCGCCTCTAGGAACCGCCACTCACGACCTCGGTGAGGTACACCGCCGCCACTGTTCGACTCAGACGGCGACGGGGAGTGAAACCCCTCGCCTAATTTCGCAGCCCAGCCGCTTCTGGTCGGAGTTCCACCTCCGCCGTCGTGCACCTCCGCGACAGCCACCGATCACGATGTTCCCGGCCGCCTCGCCCCAAATTGAAAGGGGAAAAATGTTCAGATGGTTGAGAAGAGCGTGAAGCAACTCTCAATTGCACAAAATGACGACCGGTCATCGGAGAACGACCTCCGCCTTGGTGTGCCGTCGTGGGGAGCTTCGGGCCGCCGTTACACTGCATGTTGAGCTGCCCCACCGTAGGGGAAACACTCAGAGGAGGTCGGGGAACAATTCCCCCACCTCAATTGCACGGAATCTTCGCCAGAGATAGGAGATCGGAGTCTCCATTTTTACCGCCGATATTGAGCTTCGATTTGCTATGTTAGAGGCCTAATTGGATGAAATTGACCCCACCAATCGACCCAGGAGGGTCAAATTAGGGGGGGTAGGCTTGAGCTCAGCCCTCAACGGAGCCAACCACCGCCGGTCAACGGCCGGTTAAGGCCAAATTGAGATTTTGTGATCCGGACCTCCGATCGAAGATCCGAGACCGCCTCCCGACTCGTTTCAACGCTCTGAACGCAATGGTGACCTTCGTTCTAGCAAATTCCACTCCGATGAAAATCGTTTGGTACCAATTGCACGCAGATCGAGACGATTCAAACAGCAGTATCGGAGTCCAGAATGACAGTTTCAAGAATGTATGATCTCTAGGAAGCATTCTTAGCTATTCATGGTCGCTCGAGGAGCACTACAGAGGATGCTTCGTTTACTGTAGATGCAGCGAGATACAAGTGGATCTGCTTTGCTTGGAGTCCAAGTAAGTAGGAATCTCGCATACAGTATGAACTGTTTTAGAATAAATTGTTTTAGATGCTTTCAGAAAGAGTTATGAAATGCATGATTAGTGATTGTTGCACTATTTTATGTGAGAATGAGTTTTATAACGTTACAAGGTGACGAAAAACCCGTTAAGGGTAAAATCGTCATTATCAAGGAAATGACTAGAACGGAGTCGAACACTCTGATTTAGCATAACGTTATTAGACGAAAAATGTTTCGTAATACGTTAAGTAACATAACGGTCATGGGAGACCAGATATTTAATAAGAGATGTTTTAAGTAAACGAGAGGTAACCGATGAGTTACAAAGTTAAAAGGAAATGTAACCCCGGTGGGTTACAAGGCTAATTGAAGAAAATGTAAACTGATGGTTTATAAGGTTGAGTAAAGAGAACGGTAGACCGATAGTATACCAAGTTATGAAAAAGGAATGAATGGTTAATGTTTACGTTTTATTATCAATCGAGTGGATTGACAATAAAGAAAGTTAATTAATGAGTCGGTTGTCGTATGATCAGGACACAAAAGCCGACCAATGGAAGGACAAGGAATGAGAAATGAACGGAATAGAGAACGCTAGGGCATAGTCCAGGTAAGTTCAGATTTCACATACAGCATGAAGTAAATAGTTTTTAATGCATCCATATGCATTTGTAAATGAGTTTGCAATAGTTATGCAAGTTGTTTTTAAAGTATATTTGCACTTATTATGCAAAAAAGCTCTAAAGTACAAAATAGGATTTGCAATGAATTTGCAACCGTTATGTTTGAAGTCTATTTGCATATTGATATGCATGAACGTTATGAACTATGATTTGTGTGTGTATTACAATGTGACATGACTTAAAGTATTATATGAATATAATATGAAATAGTTGCTATTCAAAGAAGAAAAATGTATAGCAACTCTATGATATGAAAGTATGAACGACAAATGGATGTATGATATGAATGACATGACATGAGTATGAATAATATGTGAAAGCATGAAATGTGAAAGTATGATATGAACGACATAAATATGAGTAATATATGAAAGCATGAAATGTAGAAGTATGGTATGAATGACATGTATATGTATGATATGTTTATGAATACGATATGCAAGTATAATACTTATACTAGGGGTGTACAAAAACCGCCCCGCAACCGCCGGCCGCCCGCAACCGCCCGCCGCCCGCCCAAAAAAAAGGCTATGCGGGTTCAACCCGCCCATTGGCGGGTTCAACCCGCCCGCCTACATATGTTGGCGGGCGGGTACGGTTTTAAATTTTAGGGGGCGGGTTCAACCCGAACCCGCCCGCCTAATTCTTAAAAAAAAAAAAAAAAAAAAAAATCTTAATCTAAACCTCTCTCACTCCTTATTCTTTAAAAAGAAAAAGAACATTTGATTTTGTTCATCATTTCATCTGTAGTATCCTGTTATTTTCGAACCCAATGAACAGGTTTTATGGAAGAACAAGAATTCTTGACTTTGTTCATCACTTCATATATAGTTTATGTTTCTTGTTGCAATGAATGATTATGTTTCTTAATTTGTTGTGAATATGGTTATTGTCTTTAGGCGTCAAACTTGGTTGTTGTTGAGAATGCTTCATACATTATCGTCTTATATTTTCTACAAATTTTCTTCACTTTTTTTTAATAAAAAAGAGCTCAAAAAATTATATTGTACATTAGTGTAGACCCAACCCGCCCAACCCGCCCGCACCCGCCCGCCCCCAAACCGAAACCGCCCGCCACTCCATGGGCGGTTTGTGGGTTGGTTAATCGCCAACCCGCCACTTCAAAAAACCGTCCCGCACCCGCCCAAAAACCGCCACCCGCCTGTTGTTCACCCCTAACTTATACGAGCAAATAATATGGATAAGAATGTTATGATTGATGCTTGTTATCCATAATGTAACAAGATATAGTATATAAGTATAATACCATGTAATGCATAACAGATATGCACAATAAGGTTCATAAGAAATTCATTAAGGATATAATCTTCAAGTTGCCTGTAGGAAACTAGAAAAATTACTATAAGACACCCTAGGTTCGATTAGAAATCGTGAGAACGATTTAGATAATCAAGTAAAGTTTAGAAATTTCTCGTGACCGACAGTGAGGTCACAAAAGCAGAGCCAAGACAGAGACTTTATGAATACGAAAAAGAAGAAGAAGAAGATAAAAGCTAGTTTTTCCTTTTATTGCACCCCCATGAAAGACTAGACATGTTCAAGAGAGATATAGAAAGTTAAGCGCTGTTATGACCCTTAGAAGTTTTCAGACAGGTACGTAAACATGTTTTAAATCAACATTGTCACTAGTCTAGAACGACTAGATGATAAAAGGCCTATAGACTGGACAATAAAAAGATGAACTTACTGACCAATTTTTACGTACCAAATTATGATCTAGATGCAGATGTGCAACATAGAAAGGAAATAGGATTAGTATAAATCCTGCTTTTCGACCATGCATAATGTGTTATAATGTAAGTTATAAGTTTTATGAAGCATTGCTACGTAATATATTGCATTTGTATGCAATATGTTTTAGGATAAGAGTTATGATATGCAATATATCATTGCTATGTAATATATTGCATTTGTATGCAATATGTTTTAGGATAAAAGTTATGATATGCAATATGTCATTGCGTAATATATTGCATTTGTATGCAATATGTTTTAGGATAAAAGTTATGACATTCAATATGTGATTGCAATATATATATTGCATTTGTATGCAATATGTCTTAAGATAAAACTTATGATATGCAATATGTGATTGCGATATATATTGCATTTGTATGCAATATGTTTTAGGATAAAAGTTATGATATGCAATATGTCATTGCGTAATATATTGCATTTGTATGCAATATGTTTTAGGATAAAAGTTATAATATGCAATATGTGATTGTGATATATATTACATTGTATGCAATATGTTTCACAGAAGAATTATAATTCGCAAAATGTGATTGTGTTATATGATGCATTTGTTATGCAATAAGTTTAGGAATAAAAGTTATGATTCGCAAAATGTGATTGCATTATATGATGCATTTGTTATGCAATAAGTTGCATTTGTTATGCAATAAATTTAGGAATAAAAGTTATGATTCCCAAAATGTGATTTGCGTTATAAGATGCATTTGTTATGCAGTATTTTGCATTTGTTATGCAATAAGTTTTAGAATAAAAGTTATGATTCGCAAAATGTGATTTGCGTTATAAGATGCATTTGTTATGCAGAATGTTGCATTTGTTATGCAGTAAGTTTTAGAATAAAAGTTATGATTCGCAAAATGTGATTGCGTTATATGATGCATTTGTTTTGCAATAAGTTGCATTTGTTATGCAATAAGTTTCAGAGTACAAATTATGATTATCAAAATGTGTTTGCATTCTAAGTTGCATTTGTTATGCAATAGATTTTATAGTACAAGCAATGATTTACAAGTGTATTTGCATATAATGTGGTTGCATTTGATGTGCTCACTAAGGTTAATAAGAAGGTAACGTAAAGTTAAAAAGAGAGTGTCGTACTAGCCTTCTCGTTGTGAGGTAATAAAAGTATAGTTAAAGTTTGACCTCCCAGATGTGAGGTATACGACCTCGAAGTTCGATGGTCTTAAGTCTTCCACAAGGGAAGCATCATGTTTATGATCTCATGATTAAAGATGTTGGTACGAACACTAAAAGTTATAAGATAAAGAAAGTTAAGGAACGAAAAGTGGAAAGTTAAAGTGTAAGATAAGAAAATAAAAAGAACAAGGATAGAAAGTCAAAGTAAGAAAGAATGGTCATAAGATGCTCATAATCAAAAATTCATAATTGAGCATAAATTGCATTGTGATTGTATTTGATTTGTTTATTGTGAAACATTTATATGCTATGAAAAACATTCTGATGAATGTTTTGTATTAAATGTTTATGAAAACATGAATGACGTTATGGAGAGCAATCTGAGGATTATTTTATGTTAGATATTTTGTGAAAAACGTTTATAAGAAATGTTATAGCAATTGCTTTAGGAAAACGTTTATGGGAAACGTTCTAGAAAGGTTTTTTTTAAAAAAAGCATGTTTAAATGCTTTGTGAGATTTTGTTTGAACTTACTGAGCGAAAGCTCATAAAAAGTTTCTTCATATTGTAGATAGTTTTATGGGCGACCAGTAAGACCCGTTAGAAGAGCTGGGTGCTGCGGATGACAGATGCGAAGATTTGGGTATGGATACCATCACTGTTTGCTTCCACTATGTAAAGAAAAGGTTTTCCATTGTTTAATGTTGTGTTTTCAAAGTTTAAAGAAATCAGAGTTCTAAGAATTGTATTGAAAGTTTTAAGATACAGTTTACAAACTGTTTTATGTAATTATAAAGTAAAGTTTTAAGCTATGATTTAATAAATGTTTCTTATTAAGTTTTAAGAAACGATTTAAAATGATTTTAAGAGCAAGTGTTGAGCGATGTCTCAACTTGAATGGCGACAAAGGTCGCATTAGTTTTAAAGAACGTTTAAAGAAAAAAAAAATTATTACAGTATTTTTCTTACTAAGTAAGTAAGATTACTGTTTATGTAACGATGCTTATGAAAGTAAAGTGACTGCCCGAAAAGGAGGGTCGTCACAGGTGGTATCAGAGTAATATCCTGCCATCCCATCTCGCGCTGTCATATGTCCGCTACACCATAGCTCAAGTAAGTAAGTTATGTTAAGTAGAAAGAAAAGTTAGAATTTAATGAAATACGTGTTTATGTTAGGCATAGCCTTTGATATCGACACACCCAGATGAGCAATGAAAAGGTAAGGGTCAAAGGATGAACGTGATGTTATATGCTAGAATGTCCTCGCAAGTCGACAGTAGTTGTTGTCTATTAGCGATGTCAAGTCAACGATGACAAAACGTGGTCAATGATGGTCAACAGATGGCCGACAGCTCAAAATCAAGAAGATGAGCTTGTGACACGTTATGATGTTTAGGCGCACAATGGTGTCTCCGTATGGGCAAATATTACTCTGTTGGAGTTATTCTATATTGGCTACACGCATAACGAGAAAAAGTGGATCAAGATAACGGAATAATGAAGGTTTGAAGTGATTTTCAGTGCTCTATGGAACGAGAATGCCTGAGAGCAACTTGACGTTAGATCACTAATTATGTGATTTGATCGAGCTTAAGCACTCCTTAGCAGAGTTGAGACATGCGAATGAGCTCATAACTGCCCGGAAGGGAAATACGATCAAGACAACGATGCCCAATCTGGCAATGAAAACCTCACAGATAGGAGGATGGAAGCTGGAAATTTATACGTTATGAGGAAAATTACGGTAAAATGTCATTCTAGAATGGATATAGAACCGAAAATTATGGATTTTGTGGTCGGATGACCCTGATCTTTAGAAGGAAATGAAGAGATTAGAATGGAAATGAACCATATTTTCGAGAATAGCATTCACAGGTAGAATGCTAAACCTTTAGATGAATAGAAACTGCGCTCAAATGTTGAAAGATCAGAGTTGCGCAGCAGAAGTGTGGTGTATAATTTAATGGAATATGTCAAGAACATGATAAAAATTGTTGAAGTTTCAAGATGAAGGCTCAGTATTAGTGAAAAAGTAGTGAACAAGAAAGTATGTTAAGAACGAAAAAGGATGACAAGGGAGATGAACTACCTATGAAGGTTCTAATTTTTGAGGACGAAAATTGTTAAGGAGGGAAGATTGTAACACCCGAGATTTTTAATGCATTAAAAATGCATTAAATTAAGGATTATATTAAAACAAAGTATAGTTTAAAGAAAAATACTATATAATAACATGGAAAATTATACAGTATTAGAGCAACACAGTATAAGAATTGGATTGTGTGGACCACAATTTCTTTTTATACTTTTATAAAAAGAAAATAAAAAAGAAGAAGGAAAAATCAGAAAATCTCACAAAAACTTGACTGTTTCTCTCTCTACTTTCTCTCTCTAGAATTCTCTCTCTCTCCTCAAATCTCGTTTGAGATTCCAGCGTTATTTTTCGACACCTCCTGCACCAGTGGGAAGCTCTCGTTGAGCTGAGTCCAACGAGGTGTCGTGCCACCCAAGTAGCCGCCGCAGGGAGGCTCACGCGCCGCCCAAAGTGGCGGTGAAACCCATATTTTTCCGATGTCATTTTTCCGCCGTCCGACCACCAATCGACGTGATTTTGGTGTCTATGGACTCAGCGTGAGGAGAGGAACAAGATGGTACCATTTTTTCAGCTCAATTTTGGCTGGAAAAGCCTCACCGGAGTTGCCTGTCTCCGCCGTGTCGCCGCCTCTAGGAACCGCCACTCACGGCGGCGGTGAGGTACACCGTCGCCACTGTTCGACTCAGACGGCGACGGGGAGTGAAACCCCTCGCCTAATTTCGCAGCCCAGCCGCTGCTGGTAGGAGTTCCACCTCCGCCGTCGTGCACCGCCGCGACAGCCACCGATCACGACGTTCCCAGCCGCCTCACCCCAAATTGAAAGGGGGAAAATGTTCATATGGTTGAGAAGAGCGTGAAGCAACTCTCAATTGCACGAAATGACGGCCGGTCACCGGAGAACGACCTCCGCCTTGGTGTGCTGCCGTGGGGAGCTTCGGGCCGCCGTTCCACGGTATGTTGAGCTGCCCCACCGTAGGGGAAACACTCAGAGGAGGTCGGGGAACAATTCCCCCACCTCAATTGCACGGAAGCTTCGCCAGAGATAGGAGTCTCCATTTTTGCAGCCGATATTGAGCTTCGATTTGCTATGTTAGAGGCCGAATTGGATGAAATTGACCCCACCAATCGACTCAGGAGGGTCAAATTAGGGGGGGTAGGCTTGAGCTCAGCCCTCAACGGAGCCAACCGCCACCGGTCAACGGCGGTCAATGGCCGGTCAAGGCCAAATTGAGATTTTATGATCCGGACCTCCGATCAAAGATCCGAGACCGCCTCCCGACTCATTTCAACACTCTGAACGCAATGGTGACCTTCGTTCGAGCTAATTTCACTTTGATAAAAATCTTCCGGTACCGATTGCACGTAGATCGAGACGATTCAAACAGTAGTATCGGAGTCCAGAATGACAGTTTCAAGAATGTATGATCTCCAGGAAGCATTCTTAGCTATTCATGGTCGCTCGAGGAGCACAGCAGAGGATGCTTCGTATACTGTAGATGCAGCGAGATACAAGTGGATCTGCTTTGCTTGGAGTCCAAGTAAGTAGGAATCTCGCATACAATATGAACTGTTTTAGAATAAATTGTTTTAGATGCTTTCATAAAAAGTTATGAAATGCATGATTAGTGATTGTTGCACTATTTTATGTGAGAATGAGTTTTATAACGTTACAAGGTGACGAAAAACCCGTTAAGGGTAAAATTGTCATTATCAAGGAAACGACTAGAACGGAGTCGAACATTCTGATTTAGCATAACGTTATTAGACAGAAAATGTTCCGTAATACGTTAAGTAACGTAACGGTCATGGGAGACCAGATATTTAATAAGAGATGTTTTAAGTAAACGAGAGGTAACCGATGGGTTACAAAGTTAAAAGGAAATGTAACCCCGGTGGGTTACAAGGCTAATTGAAGGAAATGTAAACTGATGGTTTATAAGGTTGAGTAAAGAGAACCGTAGACCGATAGTATACCAAGTTATGAAAAAGGAATGAATGGTTAATGTTTACGTTTTATTATCAATCGAGTGGATTGATAATAAAGAAAGTTAATTAATGAGTCGGTTGTCGTATGATCAGGACACAAAAGCCGACCAATGGAAGGAAAAGGAATGAGAAATGAATGGAATAGAGAACGCTAGGGCATAGTCCGGGTAAGTTCAGATTTCACCTACAACATGAAGTAAATAGTTTTTAATGCATCCATATGCATTTGTAAATGAGTTTGCAATGGTTATGCAAGTTGTTTTTAAAGTATATTTGCACTTATTATGTAAAAAAGTTCTAAAGTACAAAATAGGATTTGCAATGAATTTGCAACCGTTATGTTTGAAGTCTATTTGCATATTGATATGCATGAACGTTATGAACTATGATTTGTGTGTGTATTACAATGTGACATGACTTAAAGTATTATATGAATATAATATGAAATAGTTGCTATTCAAAGAAGAAAAATGTATAGCAACTCTACGATATGAAAGTATGAACGACAAATGGATGTATGATATGAATGACTTGAGTATGATATGAATGACATGACATGAGTATGAATAATATGTGAAAGCATGAAGTGTGAAAGTATGATATGAATGACATGAGTATGATATGAATGACATGACATGAGTATGAATAATATGTGAAAGCATGAAATGTGAAAGTATGATATGAACGACATAAATACGAGTAATATATGAAAGCATGAAATGTAGAAGTATGGTATGAATGACATGTATATGTATGATATGTTTATGAATACGATATGCAAGTATAATACTTATACGAGCAAATAATATGGATAAGAATGTTATGATTGATGCTTGTTATCCATAATGTAACAAGATATAGTATATAAGTATAATACCATGTAATGCATAACGGATATGCACAATAAGGTTCATAAGAAATTCATTAAGGATATAATCTTCAAGTTGCCTATAGGAAACTAGAAAAATTACTATAAGACACCCCAGGTTCGATTAGAAATCGTGAGAACGATTTAGATAATCAAGTAAAGTTTAGAAATTTCTCGTGACCGACAGCGAGGTCACAAAAGCAGAGCCAAGACAGAGACTTTATGAATACGAAAAAAGAAGAAGAAGAAGATAAAAGCTAGTTTTTCCTTTTATTACACCCCCAGGAAAGGCTAGACATGTTCAAGAGAGATATAGAAAGTTTAGCGCTGTTATGACCCTTAGAAGTTTTCAGACAGGTACGTAAACATGTTTTAAATCAACATTGTCACTAGTCTAGAACGACTAGATGATAAAAGGCCTATAGACTGGACAATAAAAAGATGAACTTACTGACCAGTTTTTACGTACAAAATTATGATCTAGATGCAGATGTGCAACATAGAAACGAAATAGGATTAGTATAAATCCTGCTTTTCGACCATGCATAATGTGTTATAATGTAAGTTATAAGTTTTATGAAGCATTGCTACGTAATATATTGCATTTGTATGCAATATGTTTTAGGATAAGAGTTATGATATGCAATATATCATTGCTATGTAATATATTGCATTTGTATGCAATATGTTTTAGGATAAAAGTTATGATATGCAATATGTCATTGCGTAATATATTGCATTTATATGCAATATGTTTTAGGATAAAAGTTATGATATGCAATATATCATTGCGTAATATATTGCATTTGTATGCAATATGTTTTAGGATAAAAGTTATGATATTCAATATGTGATTGCAATATATATATTGCATTTGTATGCAATATGTCTCAAGATAAAACTTATGATATGCAATATGTGATTGCGATATATATTGCATTTGTATGCAATATGTTTTAGGATAAAAGTTATGCTATGCAATATGTCATTGCGTAATATATTGCATTTGTATGCAATATATTTTAGGATAAAAGTTATAATATGCAATATGTGATTGTGATATATATTACATTGTATGCAATATGTTTCAAAGAAGAATTATAATTCGCAAAATGTGATTGCGTTATATGATGCATTTGTTATGCAATAAGTTGCATTTGTTATGCAATAAGTTTAGGAATAAAAGTTATGATTCGCAAAATGTGATTGCGTTATATGATGCATTTGTTATGCAATAAGTTGCATTTGTTATGCAATAAGTTTAGGAATAAAAGTTATGATTCGTAAAATGTGATTTGCGTTATAAGATGCATTTGTTATGCAGTATGTTGCATTTGTTATGCAATAAGTTTTAGAATAAAAGTTATGATTCGTAAAATGTGATTTGCGTTATAAGATGCATTTGTTATGCAGTATGTTGCATTTGTTATGCAATAAGTTTTAGAATAAAAGTTATGATTCGCAAAATGTGATTGCGTTATATGATGCATTTGTTATACAATAAGTTTCAGAGTATAAATTATGATTATCAAAATGTGTTTGCATTCTAAGTTGCATTTGTTATGCAATAGATTTTATAGTACAAGCAATGATTTGCAAGTGTATTTGCATATAATGTGGTTGCATTTGATGTGCTCACTAAGGTTAATAAGAAGGTAACGTAAAGTTGAAAAGAAAGTGTCGTACCAGCCTCCTCGTTGTGAGGTAATAAAAGTATTGTTAAAGTTTGACCTCCCAGATGTGAGGTATACGACCTCGAAGTTCGATGGTCTTAAGTCTTCCACAAAGGAAGCATCACGTTTATGATCTCATGATTAAAGATGTTGGTACGAACACTAAAAGTTATAAGATAAAGAAAGTTATGGAACGAAAAGTGGAAAGTTAAAGTGTAAGATAAGAAAATAAAAAGAACAAGGATAGAAAGTCAAAGTAAGAAAGAATGGTCATAAGATGTTCATAATCGAAAATTCATAATTGAGCATAAATTGCATTGTGATTGTATTTGATTTGTTTATTGTGAAACATTTATATGCTATGAAAAACATTCTGATGAATGTTTGTATTAAATGTTTATGAAAACATGAATGACGTTATGGAGAGCAATCTGAGGATTATTTTATGTTAGATATTTTGTGAAAAACGTTTATAAGAAACGTTATAGCAATTGCTTTAGGAAAACGTTTATGGGAAACGTTCTAGAAAGGTTTTTTTTTAAAAAGCATGTTTAAATGCTTTGTGAGATTTTGTTTGAACTTACTGAGCGAAAGCTCATAAAAAGTTTCTTCATGTTGTAGGTAGTTTTATGGGCGACCAGTAAGACCCGTTAGAAGAGCTGGGTGCTGCGGAGGACAGATGCGAAGATTTGGGTATGGATACCATCACTGTTTGCTTCCGCTATGTAAAGAAAAGGTTTTCCATTGTTTAATGTTGTGTTTTCAAAGTTTAAAGAAATCAGAGTTCTAAGAATTGTATTGAAAGTTTTAAGATACAGTTTACAAACTGTTTTATGTAATTATAAAGTAAAGTTTTAAGCTATGATTTAATAAATGTTTCTTATTAAGTTTTAAGAAACGATTTAAAATGATTTTAAGAGCAAGTGTTGAGCGATGTCTCAACTTGAATGGCGACAAAGGTCGCATCAGTTTTAAAGAACGTTTAAAGAAAAAAAATTATTATAGTATTTTTCTTACTAAGTAAGTAAGATTACTGTTTATGTAACGATGCTTATGAAAGTAAAGTGACTGCCTGAAAAGGCAGGTCGTCACAATCTAAGCTCAATAAAGTTCGGATTGCAAAATACATCAAAGATTCAAAACAAAAATCAAAAGTTTTAGAGAAAAAAGGCTAACCTTTAATCACCGTTTTTGGATGAAAAACTTGATGATTGAACTTCAATCCTTGTTCAAATCCATGAGAATGAAGCTTAAAATCAAAATTTTTCAGAGAAAGAGAGAGAGCGGGCTGAGCGTGAGAGAAAGAAAGAGAGAGAGAGCATGGAAAATGAAAAGGGAAGGGAAAAGAAAAAAAGAAAATAAAGGCCTAATGACATTTTCGTAAATATGGAGAAAATGTGAGGTAAATTGTCATTTGGTATTTTAACTCTAAAAATCAAATTTTAAATATGACAAATGTAACAAAATCTCCAAATGACTAAAATTAACAACAAAATTTACACTGACATACTTAATAATTAAACTTAACATAACTAACCTTATTTTAAAATTCAAAGGCGTTACAAGACTATGCAACCAAATAGGAAATCAATTAATGGATAATATTATATGTTTTTTTTTTTAAGACTGATATTTCATTTGTATACATTCAATAAGATATGAGAAACTTGATAAGAAAATTGTAGAACATTAATGACCGTCCATTTTGGTTAAGAGTTTTTTGCTAGATATTAGCCTTCCTAACAAGAAATCTCAACTTTGTCATCAGGTCTCAGCTTAAAAAATACATTATATATTATATTATAACTTATAATTTTATAAATAATAGAATTTTTATAAAATCGTATGTCTTGCTCTAAAAAAGTTTTTTCGTGCAAAACAGTTTGCTTGTCAAGCAAATTACTTTAATTTTCAACTAGAAATGGCAAACACGTGATGCTTTATGGTCTTCGTCACTGGCTCTGTTTGCCGTGTGTTAAAAAGTGACGAAGTTAATAATATTGTCTAGAGGCAGAGAATTGACCTGGTAAATGAGATCTCCGATAGGGAAAGGATTTGGTCCATCCGATTCCAGGAATCACAAAACGCCACACGTACGCGCACAATGACAAAGTTTGCTCAGTAGTCGTCGGGTAGGAGACCGGAAGCATTGATTACGAGTTAAAAGGGAAGAAAATTTGGAAAACGACATCGAAGTTTACCGATCTTTCTTCCATCAAGAATCTGCGCAACCTCCAAGTCTATAGGACCTAAGCCCTATATTTCTTTCTTTCACTTTTTGACAAAGACTCTTACCGCCCGTGAAGGAAGGTGATTAAAAGTAATATTGGTTAGGAAAAAAAAAGTTTAACTATAATTTATTATTTGAATTTATATTTATTAAATTTATCAAAATATTAATTGGTTTGAAAAAAAAAAATTTAAATCATAATTTATAATTTAAATTATGAATGATCAAACAATAGTTTTAATTCAAACCGAAAAAAATAAAAAAGGTTAAAACCAACTCTGTCAAATAGGAGCTTTTTTTTAGTTACCGCCTAGTGATATAAAATTAAATATAAATGCTCTGGTTCTACAGGGAAAAAAATACAAGCCAAGAAATTAGTTGGCTACTGAGACGTTTAGATTGCCAGATAAAAAATGCTAACAATTTAAATTATATTAGAAAAACATTATAACAAAGTAGGTTCTACTAAAATTTTTTCCTGTTCAAACCAGTAAATATCACATAATTATAAGTTATTCGTTTTCATGTCTTCGAAGAAAATTAAAAAGAAGCATGTTTTCAATTTTGTTAGGAATTGGAAATGGGAGGACACTCAGATCTCTATGACCTTTTCGTCTGTGACTATAGTCAGTGATTTACCTTGTGTGCAAGCACAAATCACGTTACAGATGGCGTCATTAGTGAACATAAATACACTCATTACACGCGCTTTGGCATATTTAACAAAATAACAAATATTCTTTCCTTGAGCTTTTGACAATAAAGAGATTCCAACGACCAAATAAACGAAAATCTTCAATTTCAAAGAAAAAGTTTAATTTTTATCCCTTTTAAGATAACTACGGATGAGACGGCTTACCTAATAACATATATACATTATTTTAATGCTCTTTTTTTTTTTTTTTGCAAATAAGAGAAACATGCTGATTATCTTAGCCAACATATATTGCCAAATTATTTCACCCTTAGACACAGAAAATATATAAAAATAAAAATGCGACTTTTGGGATATATAGGCCGTTATGTAGTGGCCTAACTTAATCAAATGAAAAACAAATTCAGAAAATGGCGTAACATAAATATAAAAAATTAACAAACCAGAAAATTAACCATAATACTAGCCTATGCTTTAACCAGCCAAGAAGAGGCCTAGTGTATTCCCCCTTTCTGACAAATTTTCACTTATTCTTTATTTTTTGGCTCCTAAGTATTCCTCTCAAACAAATAGAGTAAAAAGAAAGTAAAATAAAGCTTATTTTTCTAGCTAATTTAGTTCTTATTTGTCCTACTCTATCTAAATCTTTTTTTTTTTTTTCATCATTCTATGTATTTGATCAATAAATGTCATTCCATTTTCCATCTTTATTCTGTACTCGGAGGACCTTTTTTCTACCCGTTTTGCTGTCCTTTATAGGTCTAAGCCAAACAAAAAACTGCCAAAATACGGACTGTCGGGCGCAGCAAACAAATATATAGAGAGAGCTTGAAACGACGTCAATAGGTCCAGTCTTGAGGTAGACCCATGTCGTTTTCGATCATGGCCGACACCGCCCGGGACGTTTGCATCTCCCGTGAATATTTGCCATCCTTGGACTCGGTCTTAAAAGTACCTGATGAAGAGGGAAAAAAACTTAAAAAAAATTAAATCGCACACTAATTAATTGGAAAAGTCCAAATTCACAAATATTCTAACTATTGAAACCTTTAGAAATAAATAGCTTATTTATTAAAGTGTGATTAATATTAGGCCATGTTTATTTTTAACTATTTATTTTTTTATTTTATCCTTAGATTTTTAATTTTTTTCTTTTTTAAGAAAAAAAAATGAAATGTTTTTGGTTTGTTTCTTAGTATTGGGCATTAACTTGGGGTATATTGAGATTTTCGGTTTAGTGTAAATCAGGATTTATACCAAGATGGCTTATTTATTATTTTTTTCTAAATTTTGACTAATTAATTTTTATTCCTACATCAATTTTATCCTTTTCCCTCATTGTCCAAAAGGAAAACAAAAATATCCAAGACAATTTGCACAGAATAAGATTCTTTTGTGTGTTTTTACGTACCATGTTGCATAGGGAAATCAGTAGCGTTTTGTCTTGACAAGTTGCCCATTCTATCAAAATGAACTTTAAGAGCCTGCATCACCCTTGCTGGGATAAGAACTGGTGAACATTCTGAGTCAAACAGGAAAAAAAATTAACAATAAAAATCAGACCACCCTAATTTTGCAATTTATTGGAGGACAAATTCAAGGCAATTTTTATAAGAAAAAAAAAAAACAGAATCATGTGGCAGCGTAAAAAAAGAAAAAAAAATCATACATAGATGGAATATTGATACGTCGATTACATTGTATTGTATTAATATTAAATTAAATTAAAAAAATATATTGACGAATATTTAACGGTATAAACTTACACTTATCCATGAGTATTTTTTTTTGCCCTTTATTCCGACGGAATCCTTTTTTGAAAAAAGAATCAGAGGAGAGGCAAAGAAGTTGGTGCTTTAACAAGTTCTTTCTTTCCTCTGTTTCTTTTAACTGAACAAGTTCTTTGCAAACGGACCAAACTCCCAAAAAAAAGTGGACCACGTTTAGGAAATTCGAGTTCACACTATAGACTAGGAAAGAAAATCAAGTGATTTTGGGGCATAGATTTGAAAAATTAGGGGAGATCAGAGATTAAGAGGAATCTTTACAACATGGAACCATCGTTCTAGATCCCAGGTCACAAACAAGCACCAAAAAGAATGAACCAACCACCATCAATCAAGAAAATTATCAAATATTGGATAGGTGGTAGACCACTTTCCCGGCCAACAAATCCTAACGACTAGGGAACCAAAAGAGCCATCACTTGAACGTAATAAATAATTGCTTTGTTTCACAACAACATTGTTTCAATTATACAGCCTTCTAGGGGTGAAGCCACACATAAATAAGGGTGTGTTCTCGTGTCTTTAAATTTTTTTCTTTTAATATTGTATTTAAAATTCTATAAAAAAAATTTGTCTCTTTTAAAATTATATTTTGTTTATCTAAAATTTTATATTTTATATAATTTTTATGATAATATTAACATACGCTCCACCCCTTTGAGTAAATTTTCTAACTCTAGTATTGATAGTTTCAATTATACAATATAAAGCTATTATATGTTACTTTACAATATAAAATTAGATTGCAATATAAAACTCTTATATACTAAAATAAATTAATTTTAAATAATTTATCAAACACACTCAATATTATAATAACAACAACAACAACAACAACAATAGTAATAACAACAACTACGACAACTTTAATAAAAAAAAAAAAGAAAAAAAAAACTTTAAATCGATGATGGCTAATTTGAGTACCTTTTTTCTTGCGTGACTGTGATGTGTCGCCAATTACGCGGGGCAAGAAAACGCCAGTCCCACACGAGCCCTTTTTCTGACCCGACCCGCCGAGGAAAAGCGCCCGCATACCCGAACCCTTTTGCTGGCTCGGCCAATTCCCCCATGGCTGAACTTGACGAGCTTTTTCTTTATTTTTCACATATTGAAGACGATGTTCATTCAGCTCAAATTGCTGCTTAACCCTACTCTGTTGCCTTAGAAGCAGCTCTTGTTTCATCCTATACAACTACAACCAATACATACATATATATATATATATATATATATAAGTGGTTGATTAATAATCCAAAAGAGTACTGTACTAAAATATGTATCTATTCTTATTACTTGAAAAGCTCGGATTTTGTTGACAAGAGTTGGTTCTTGGTTTGGGCGAAAATCGGCACTTGGATCCTCCATAACTGTTGGGGCTGAAGTGGGTTTTGTTGGTAAGCTCCGAAGTTTGACGTATTTGGACCCTTCGTCGTATTTGTTCACCTTCTGATCCATATTTGCCGTGTTGTTATTTTCAAGCTTGTTGCTCACATCCCAAACGTGTCGCTTTTCGATATTCCCGGGCGTCGCTGGAGGCGTCGGCTCCTGAGAAGACGACCCTTCTGTGCTACTGTAGCTCGAGCCAAACGGCGACCAGGGTTGTGTCGTATACGGCCAACCGCCAAAATCCCATGTCTGAAATCCAATCAATCATAAGGAAAAAAAAAAAAAAAAACTGAGAAACAGTATTTAAGAACTTATAATTTAATCACCTCCTCTGTTCCTCGTGTGTCATGGTCAAGAATCATGTAGCGAGTCATCTCCTGAGTCAACTCGGCAATGCAATCGTCGTCCTTGTTATCGGTCTCTGTTTCGGTCGTCCTCGAGGAAGCGAGCTCCGATGACTGATTGGACGACGATGACATCGAGGAGCTCAGCCCATGATAATTAGGACCCTCGAAATGGTCCCAAATAGGTTTTTGGGTGTCGTTAAATCGCTTCTGTAAGAGATCAGAGTCGCCGAGTCCGACGTCGTTTTGATCGTTTGCGAGCTGAAACTCGCGAGGGCAGAGCAATAACTCTCTCGCTCGCTGTAAGTCAACGGCCATCGTAAAACTCTTTCGCCACCAAAAAAAGCGTTAGAGAAGTCTGGTGGGTTTTGATTGTTCGGTTGTTATTGCAGAGAAAGAACCAGAAGAAAGCCAATAGAAGAGAAGAGAGGAGAGAGAAAGAGAAATAAGATTACAAGAAAAGTTCGTTTAATGGTTGAGATCACGTTCTGGAGTTTGTATCTGTTTTTTTTTTTTATTTATTCATGGTGATTAACTTAGGAGAGTTTGGGCTTTGATGTTTGGACGGTACATTTGTCCATCAAGGGAAAGAAATTAAGCCAACCAATGCCGTTCTTCTTTTCTTTCCAATTGTTTGATAACTGGGAATTAAAAGTTAAAAGGATTTTATTGTAATACAAAAGGTGTTTATATTGTAGTTTGTTTTTATTTTATTTTTTGTAATTTATTAAACGGAATCTTATTTGATAACAGTTTCAAAGTTAGAATGAGTTGTAAAACACACCTTGTGTGTGTTTTATTAGACACTCATATGAGCAAATGTCGTAAGTGTTATCTCTATTGTCATTTACCAAACGGCATCTTATTTGCACTTCAACATTGAAGGTCAATGTCTTTTGTCTAATTAATTTTCTGCTACCTAATAATGCATATATTTTCCTTCGGTAGGATACCTACTTTTTTTTTTAATATCATAGAATTAACCCTTACATTACGCTGTAGAATTATATTATTAATACCGGCTTGATCAATGGTACACTCTTGAGTTGACTATTTTGCCCTCCTTAATGATTCTCTTCCATTTCTTTCTTCCTTTTTGTTTCTTTTAATTTCGTTTAGGTGGGGTTAGGGAGGATGGGTGTAACCGTATCAATGTTATATTTCTCATTATGTAAATTGCCCATTTATGATGTCTATTGTATAAAAAATTAAATTAGAAAATAAAAGAGAGTAGAAAACAAACATATTTAACGTGATTCACTACTACTCCTATATCCACAAATTTACTAATATAAGAAGCCTTGATAAATAGACTTTATATAAATATACAATTACAAATCAAACTAAAGGCAAGAAGTTTTTTAATATAAAAATGAATACAAATAAAGTCAAAACTATTAATAAAGATACATTTTCAATATATTGCAATGGATTTGACTTAAACCTAAGAACTAATTGAATAAAATGCGTAGAAATTTATCAACCCCACCAAATAATAGCTTGTTGCAACCTTCCCTTTGAGTTTTCCATAAGGGTGATTGTCAATAAGAAATTCAAATAATAAAGTGGCAATTCAGATTCAATACTAATAAGACTAATAATTCTAACATGTATTAGATGACCGCAAGCATAGGTAGCTTGGAATAATGTTAGCAGTGCTTCTTTTCAATTATGGAACGATGCTTACCTACTAAGTTTAGTTTTATTCTCGTATTAGTCAACAAATCACAGCTGATTTTACCTTTAAGCCCCTTTTGTTGAAGTGAAAGTGATCCTCCTTCCAAACGAAAGAGAAACGAGCTGTCTTTTTCGAAGTATGGCGAACTCAAATTCGGCGCCTTTTGTTTCTCATCTTTCGCCAACTCCTAAAGTTGCCTTTTTTTTTGGCTTTCTTAAGAAGAGGGGAAAAAAGAAGAAGTTAACGTTATGAATGTAATTTTATATCCTGAACGGTTAATATAAACATATTTGCCAATTAAGCCGAACTAAATATTCACTAATCTAACAACTCAAATTTCAGGAAAAAAAACATAAAATTGGAAATGCATGATGTGACACAGGCATGGAACTCTCTAAGGGACACTGGAGTGGTCAATAAGTACATTATTACAATTAAACTAAACAAATATAACGAGAGACTTGACCATGCTATTATTAGAATAATTTTGTATACTTGGATGTTTCGTAGGGACAACCTTGTAGTAAAACCACAGAGAATTGCAAGTCTTTGTCTCTCCTGCAGGGGAAAAAAGGATCAATATTTTGATCTTCTCCTTCTTGGGCTTTAAGCGGGCATCAAGGCGGTGACGGTATGTAGGCCTTAAAAGGAGTAACGCGAACATGATTCTAGAGCATTTGAGAATATAGTTTAAATCAAGAATTTGAAATTTAAATTCTGTGAAAAAAAACACTACAACAAAATAAATTTAAATCACAATTTATAGTTTGAACAATGCTGCCAAATGCATTAGAATTGTTGTCGAATCGAATATTCGCAATGGTTTATATCCATGTTGGATCTTGTTATAATGAGGCTTTGTTTGCCTTGATTAGTTTTTTGTTTTAAATTTGTTTGTGTGTATTTTTTTTTTAATTTTAAAGAAAAGGATAAAAAACCCTCAGCATGGATGTTAATTGTACACCCAACCTGACTCCAACCACCCGAATATATAAATTAAACCGAGCCGTTAGAGCCTAAATCGTGCAAACTAGTATTCATGGTTGCAAATCTGGACCAACCGATCCTGCATCATGATTAATTGTCAAGTTAATTATGCCTGGCTTAAAGGATGAAAAAATTGCTTTTCTGCAACCAACTTATAATTTGAGAAACTTATTATCTTGTCCTGTATTTACTCATTTTTTTAAACTATGATCTTCAAGTTTTCATCATAACTAAGTTCCTTTTACTCTCATTTTTTCAATCCTCTTCACTCTTGTCAATAAATCAGAGAGGAACTTGTTCCTCGACACTCTATAATTCATTGTACGGACAAAAGAAAAAATTAAAATCTAACAATAAACAGAAAAAGGGAAATAAAAGAGCTAGCATTTTATAAAGAATGCAAGAGTTTAATTATATACTTTTTTTCTAGAAAATTTGGCTATCAAGCTATTTGATAAAAGAAAACACAACAAATAATTACGTGAAAATTCATAACATCATTATGAAGGCGGAAAGCTTCCTTAACCGAGGTTCCATTTTAAAACGAAGCACAAAATAAGTTTAGAGTTAAGCAAGAAATTTTACAAACGTAAAAGTTGTAAACAACATGTCGTTGTAGTATAGTGTTGAGCATTCCCGCCTGTCACCCGGGTTCGATCCCCGGCAACGGCGTTTTCTTTTTTATTTTCTGCGTTTTTTATTTAATGTCAATAGTGGTGCATAAATCTGTTGTAACAACTACTCATTGTGGCATAGGGGTGAGTATTCCCGCCTGTTATCCGGGCGACCCGGGTCGATCTGCGGCAACGGATATATTTTGCTTTTATTATTATTATTTTTATTTTTACTAAACATTGAAAGCTGTCGTACACATTACACTTTCTGTCGTATTTCAGTTCGCTCTTCGTTTCGTACACTCTTCCTCTCCGGCTTCTGCACCAAATTTCAGTTTTCCTTTTGCTTGCGTGAATCCAGTGCAAGAAGACGATACTTATAGCCGGAGAACACACGCAAACAATGATAGAATTCCAAGCTTCGAATCTCCCCCACCACACAAACCAAACCAAGAAATCCGTTCTCACAGGCCCAACAAAGGAATGTTTTCCCTCCTCTCCCCCCAGAGTCCGCCGCGCTCCGCCGCCGGAGCCAACCCGAGAACCATGTCCGACGCCTCTCGCCAGTCACTGACCAGAACCAAAATCCACATCATGGCCTTGGACAGCGTCGTCAACGTCAACTTCCTCTTCACCCTCGCCCTCTTCCTCGGCCTCAGCTGGTACCCCACCACGGACCCCAAACTCACCCTCATCGGACCCTCCCCCAGCTCGGAGGCCTGCTTCGCCGGCGCCGACGTCTTCCACGTCTACTCCTTCAGCTCCTTCCTCTTCTCGAGCCTCGTCGCGCTGGCGCTGAAGCAGGCGATCAAGATCAGCAAGGAAGGTTCGAGCGGCGGTGAGGCTTTGCAGCATCACCTAGGGCACGTTAATAGAGTGGCGCTGAGGTTGGGGATGGTAGTTTCGGCTCTCGGATTGGTGTTCGGGTGCGGGTTTCTGATGATGGCGCTTGTGGATTTGGTTCAAATAAAGTTGGGGGTTTTGGCCTGTGGGGGTTTGTATACCTTCTCTGCGGTTGTTCCTCTGGTGATTTTGGTCCCTTTGACGCTCTTTATCTACGTTTCTCTCGTGCTTCATGCTTTTACTCGCTAGTCCAGGAAAGGATGTCCAGGAATTCTTCTTCGGTGAGTGGCTGAGAAAGTTTCAAACCTTTTTTTTTTTTTCCTATGTTGTATGTACAATTTGATTTACTTTGTTGTACAACAGGTATGGCTTCAAGTCTTAGTAATTTGTAAAATATGAAACTTTGCATCTTGGAGCCACCCTATTTGCGCCTAGTTTCGTGAATCATCTTATATATAGAAATTACGGTTGGCTTATTTTATCGACTGAATTTTGATTATTTTAATTTATGTTACTCTTGGTTTTAGTGCTGAAAGATTCAAAAACCTGGCTGAACCTAGTAAAATGTGACGTGGGAAATTATTGATGCTTAGGATGGTGGTTGAGTTTCAATTGAAACAGTTTAAAGCTCTCGTATATTATAGTTTATAGTAAAATTATGTTACAGTGTAAAATTTATATGCTGTAATATATTGTTTAAATTTTTTTCGTTTGTACTTTTCTCCCAAGCATTTTAAATCCTTATAATCTGGTAATTATCTAATGGTCAAGGTGCAGAAACTAGTTACTAGAGAGTGCATTAACTTCTGTTCAATTGTTGGGATTTGCCCGTTTAGCTTCTCTGGTAAAATACTAGTTTATTGGGAGTTGGAGACCTTGGCAGTAAGTGGCAACATGTCACGGGCTTACTTTCTCCAAGCTACTCGTGCGGCCTTAGCACAATCTCGATGCTAAGTTAGCCTAACTCACTCACGCTCTTGCCTTGAACACAAGAGAGAACAAGGAGAACTTTGAAAGGAAAGTTGTATTGAGCTAAGAGAACTTTACAAGGCTTTGATTCTTGGATTTCCTTGGATGGATTACAAATGAATGGGATGGTCCTATTTATAGGCATCCTCCCAATTAATGGACGGTCTAGATTGCATTGATCTAACGGCTACTATTTCTTATCTAGAATGTTTAAGCAAAGTGTGGAGGATATTTGCAAGTATAGAGTATTCTAGAGACTTCTACATTATTCTATATTGTTCCTAAGTGCTCTTATAGTTCTAGAGAGTTCTAGAGTAGTCTTGAGTCTTCCAGGACCTCCTAGGTTCTTCAGGATGCTTCTAGACTGTGGTGAAACCTCCTGGAATGCTGCGAAACAATGTAGATCACTCTGGACCCTTCTAGAATCTTCTTTGGGCTATGTTTTCTCCTAAAGACGCCCAAGACAAGTGAGTGGCTTCTTCGTGGCTTGGTGGGGCGTGACAAATAGCTTGAAATGTGTTTTGCTTGGTTTATACTAAAAGGAGTAAAAACTTAAATATGCCATGTTGAGCCGCTGAGTCAAAGGGCATTGTTGTGCTGCTCAAGCAAGTCTTCTTGTTCTTTTCATAAGCCGTTCCTCCACCGAGATTATCCATATCTGGGGTTTTCTACCTTGTATTTGTGGTGATCCAGACCCATGTGTAGGTGCAATTAGATCAAGAAACAAGGAATAGAATTCCCAAGCTCAATACCATCCAGCACCCTATGTTGAAGCAAATCAAACCGTCTTGTATGACCTGGCAAGTTTTTCTCTCCAGGCATTTTTTCTTTCATACTAAAACCAGATTCTAGTTTATTGCTTATCATACCGAAGACTTTATCACTCAGGAACCTCTTTTGATTTTCCTTTTGATGTTGTGTTACCCATCGCTTTCCATGTCAAAGGATCAAGTTACTATTTTCAGTTTTTGTTAGCTCTGCCGCATCATTTTCTTGTTCTCTTCATACGCATTCATATCATTCGTCTATTGGTGCCATGGCTATGGCCCATGTTATCTTTTATACCAAAAATAGAGCAGAAGCAAATCCAACCAATTAACCTCCTTATGTACTCTTCTGCTTGGAATCATCTTTTGTTTCCCTCAAATTCACCACCAAAGCTTCTCAAGATTGCACTCTCTGTCAAGAAATGGTATCATAGATCTCACATGGGAGGGCTCAAAAGACATGCGTTGACTCTGCATCTAACACTTGCCAAACGAGGTCATGAGCTTCATATCTTCACCACTTCCCTCCAAATTCTTCCTTCCCTAGATACGCGATAAGCAACTTATATTTTCATCTATCAAAACCACCAGCTGGAGGACCAAGCTTCAGTCTGGAAGCTCTTTCAAACTCAAAACTCAACTGGAAGGCCTTTTGATGTGATACACACTGAACGTGTTGGCCTCTTGCATACTTGATCTCGTAATCTAACCAAACTGGCAGTTTCTTGGCACGAGATTGAATACAAAACCATTCATTTGGACATCATTCAAGAACTTTTGCGAAGCCCTGAAGAACCACAGGCATATGCATTGACGGAGAGAATTTTTAAGGTTGTTGAAGAGGTGAAGTTCTTCCCATTTTATGCTCACCATGTTGCAACCAGTGACCTTGCTGGAGACATCCCGAAGAGGATTTACTTGATCCCAGAAGACAGATTTCACATTATTCTTAATGGCATAGATGAGGAGATCTTCAAACCTGATAACGCCGAGGGCAAGAGTTTCAAGCAAAAGTTCGGCATACCTGGAACTGGGACATTGGTTTTAGGAATGGCTGGGAGGTTGGTGAAAGATAAAGGGCATCCATTAATGTTCGAGGCTTTAAAACAATTACTCATGGAAATGATACGTTTAGGGAAAGAGTCCTTGTTCTGGTAACAGGAGATGGTCCTTGGGCTGGTAGATACAGAGATTTGGGAACCAATGTACTTGTTTTGGGGCCACTGGAACAAGCTCAATTGGTAGCTTTCTACAATGCGAAAGATATCTTTGTCAACCTAACTCTGCGAGCTCAGGGTCTTGATCACACTCCATTAGAAACTGTTCTATCAAGTAAGCCAGTACCGGCCACAAGGGTAGTTAGCATTACAGGATCCGTACTTGTTGGCCCTGAAATGGGTTATACATTCTCGCCAACGGTAGTTTCATTGAAAAGAGCCCTCTTTAATGTTCTTGATGACACAAGAGAAGCTTTGGAGCAGAAAGGTCAGGCAGCTAGGTGCAGAGGTTTGCAATTGTTCACAGCTACGAAGATGGCTGCTACTTACGAAAGACTTTTCTTTTGCTTATCAGATGGTGATGACAATGTGGACAATTATTGTTGGGTATCAAGATCCATCCAACTAAAACATCAACTCTTTCTTCAAAATTTTGATTTTTAAGCGTGTGGCCACAATTGCAACGTTAGAATGGCAATTGTTGTCTTATTGTATATGCACTCTCTGGTTGGTTGTTAGAGGATGCTAGTTAAGGAAAGCTTTTCTTGAAGAGAAACAATACTTTAACCTGGATTCTCGGAAGCATTTTAACCATTTGTTAAACCTTTTTGTTTAGTTGATTTCTCCCTGGGTAACTTCTTATGAGATGTGTTTTTCTACAATTTTGTTTTTATACAATTCGTAATTGTAGCCACTGTTTTGATTTATTTAGATAATTTTTGCCCATCTAGAAAGTTCTGTAAAAGTAAAATCAAGCATTACAAATCTCTTTTATATTTACTCATCAGGAATGTTATGATCTTGAAATTGCATATTTATTAGATACTATCATAGAAACTGAAGACAAACTAGAATCCAACCTGGTTACAAACAACATCTGCATTGATATATAAGGGGAAGAAAAAGGCCCATAGCATTAGTTCATGGTTAGACACTACAGGCTCCACAAAAACATGGAAAATAGAAACTTAAGCCACTGTAAAAACATCAGCCAACCTCCAAAACATCCCAGCCTAGTTTACAAATGAAATTCCTATAAAATAACTACATCAAAATGAGGCTTTGCAGTTTCTGACTACACATGTCCCGTTTCTGGCATCTGCTGCTTATTTATGTTACATATGGTTCAGGCATAACCCAATCTCTTCAGTTCCTGCAAAATACAAACATGAAATCTGCCCGTTTGAGCTTCTTATTTAAAATTGCACGTTTCCGTGCTTTTTGATCAGGCTTCATAAATCCCTACAAAATGTGAGCACTAGATAAAAGGATTGACCTAAGACATGGTAAGATTATAAAAATCTTGATTGATAAAAGATCGTTGATATCCTTTTCCATAAAAGCTATACCTCAAAAAATTGGCGGAAGTCATGTGGCCTTGGGGGGCAAGGTCCTAATAATAAAGCGAACCTGCAGAATTCATGGTGAAATGCTCAGGATGCTAATAGAAGGTCTCAAGCATGGTTTCAAACAATGAAGTACTCATTTCTTTGTCTAATCACCTTGCCACCAATTTCCTCGAGAAGCATCGCTCTAATTGCTTCCATTTGGATCGTCTTCCCCGCCATCCTTCTTGTACTGATTCATTTGCATAGTAAATAATGACTACAATTATGCTCATATCTTTCAACTAATCATGCTAACAAAATATATCACGTCATTCATAGTATTTATCTATTGAATAGAAACAACTAAATCAAGACTCACTATAGGGTAAGATGCAGAGGTCTGGGTACTTGGGGACCTAGAGTAGACGTCCTGCCCACTGTAGTAAAGCGATGAACTTAAATGACATGGTTCCACTCTTTCTTCCTGAAGTAAAGAATTCCTGTCCTTGTTGGGCATGCTATAGCGTGCACCTTCGCCGCTGATTGCTATATAAGTTTTCCAAAAATAAAAGTTTTTGAGGCAATATTCATTGAACACATAATTTCATATCTCAAAATCAAAAGTTGAGATTTATTTTACACCAGATCAGATTTTAGACAGTGAAAGGAATATGATTACAAATGGAATATTAGGTAGTTTCCTAGAACATGTCACATGTGACAGTTCTAAAAAGTTGCTTCTGCAAAAGTAGGACCAAATGAAAAAGAAGTACTTCCAAATACTGTCTCATCTTTCAAATAGGAATTTTGGTGTCAAAAAAAGAAAAAAGAAGGAAAGAAAAGATTTAGAAACAAAGAAGATGACATGATCAAATACCTGAGCTTCCATTTTTGGTTGTGGGCCATGCTTGATTTTCCGGGGCATGTTTTGCCAAGATCCTAATAGGTCAGAGTTGGCTGAGTTTCTCCCAACCACCTAAAATCAGGCCAGATGAACCAGAAAAATTATTACCAAAAAAAGAAATGATGAAAGAATAAGGAAAAGGAAAAGGAAAAAACCAGGAAGGTGGACAGACTCCATAGATGAAAACCCCCAAGTTGTTTTTGTTTCACTATACTTTTACTTCACAAGTAACCAACTGTGAAAAGCAATACCTTTTTTTTCTATTTACAGGGACTAACTACTTTTCCGTGCACTTAAAGAGTTCTATTTTAGTTTTCAATAAATAATTTAAAGTTTGTTTTGTTTATAACACAGAGAGAGAGAGAAAGAGAGAGTTCCATTTGCCCATAAAGCTTTTCTTCAAGAAATAAATGCATCCATTATCATTTATAATTTACAATATCATTTCTTTTATATATAAAGCTCCATGTGAACAATATTAACACTGGTATGAAGCATGAATGTGCTCTAAGCAGAATCCTTAAATCAAAGAAACAACAAAACAATAATCACAACAACAATCAAAAATATAAAAACCTTTCTTAATACATACATACATGCATACATGCATACATACATATATATATGTGTCAAACCGCAAGGATAAGAACATGCATGCCTTGGATGGGGGGGGGGGGGGGGGGATTGGATGCAAAAATCCCTGCACCGGACTGCTGAGATGAAGACTCCTTAGCACCAAAAAGCTCAGCAGTGAAAGATGAGGATGAATTATTCCCTTGGTTCTTACCCATTAATGACTTTTTTTTTTTTTTTTGGTTCTTTCTTTCTCTCTCTGAAAATCAACAGAACAAAACAATCTCCCAAGAAAAACCCAGTTGGGATAAACAGACAGAGAGAAAAGAGGAGAAAAAGCTGCGAAGATACGTTAGTTTTGGGTGTATTGTTCTTGTCACAAACCCATCAAATTTATGGTAGAAACTTTTCTCTCTCTACACAAGACGGCACTGATTAATTTACTGAATAGTGCCGCCCGTGTGCCATCATCACCCAACAGAGAAGTGAGTAAATCTATTTGCTAATATTTCTATTATATAAGATTTCTTGTTCCTTTTTTATAATCAAAGACTGGGAAATTTCCTAACCTTCGCACTGTCCTCGCATTCTATTCTCTGCGTAATACAATATTATATCATCATCATCATGGTATCAATATGCTTTCATATTCAACAACACGTAAAACGGATAAGTGCCACGTGGGCTCCACATGCTGTCCAATGAGACGAACACAGCATTGACACGTGTACCCAAATGGATAATTTTCGACTCTCTCTCGAGCACCAACATTTTCATGCTCATTTTTTGGCCCCTCAAAGAGTAAAAGCCTTTATATCTATACACCTGTATATCTGATTCCGAGCCCATTGAATGGCCGGCCTATAAGGGTGTTTAGAATGGTAGTGAGAATCAGTAGTTAAAATATTTTTATTATATCATATAATAGTTTTATACTGTAGTAATTTTTTTTATTGTTATTGTAGCATGTGAGAGTTTTATACTATTTATAATTGAGGGTTCCCACCACTCAGCCAAACATAAAATAGATCTTTTTTTTCCTATCCAAATGGCTTTTTTTTACTATTTATTCGACACATTATTTAAATTTAACAACTTTAACATATAAATAAAACTTGATTATTAAAAGTAATTATAAAATTCACTTTAAATGTTAAAATTTAATTGAAAAAACAATACGCCAACAAATGTTAAATTTTTTTTTCCTCGGGAACTGATTTTCTTTGACCAAGTTTAAAAGGGGCATTAATTAATTAATTGACAAGAGACATAATGGGAAAACGAAAGAGCTCTCGAAAGAAAATGCTTCTGATCCCACCAAAGAAAATGTAGATAAGGTTGCATCTTTGTGTGTCCAAAATAGTGGTCGTTTACCAGCAATATAATAAGTTACCTCTCTTAAAATCAAAGCTAGCTAGGACCATACTAGGTAGCAAAAAGCTATATATGTAATAGCTCATGAATATGAGAGGTCATAACTTATACGTATAGAACAGATCATGACACAGAATCTCTATGATATCAGTAAAATTTCACGCACAAGTGAACAATTTTTGGGTCAAATGTCTTTTCGTCGATATAGTTTTTGTTTGGATATATGTGGGAATGATCTTAAGTGGGTTTTCCTTGGATTGTAGTGGAATGCTCCAAAAAGCAAAGTTTGGTACAAGAAAATATTACTGGTGTGAACAAGGTTGAGAAAAAATTATTGATCTGTAAAAAGCTTCATGAGCCAGACAGTTCATTCCCTTGGGTCTATATTTGCGGCACTTGTTTTATTGGATATGATTACACTTTCATGTTTGGTAAGAGAAAAAACCAAAATATGGAATAGTAGTTTGATGAACCCTGTGCAATAGTTTGGTGTACAATTTATCTTGATTTAATAGTTTATGTATTATAACTTTCAGAGGCCATGACTTTTATGCCTCAAATTTTGAAGTCATTTTGTGGTTGGAATATGAGGAGAATATTGAAGCCACTAGTCACAATAAAGAAGGAAAATCAGAATTTGAGACTAGATCTCAACCACTGGGACTTTTCTATATTGGCTATGGGAAATCCGTGATGCAAAATTTTCATTTTGAGATATTTTCTTCTCTTTTAAGATTATGATTTCAACAAGAAATGAAAGGGATATTGGAATCACAAGCAAGCAAAGTGACAAAAAGAGCATGACCAAGTCAAAAAAATGAAGCAAAAGAATCAATTCTCTATAAGGAAAAAATTCTTTTGTAGGCAAAAAGGCATGAGCGGCAGGATTCGAACCTGAGCGGACAGAGCCCATGTGATTTCTAGTCATGCCCGATAACCACTTCGGCACGCCCACCCAGTGTTAAAGTCCCTAATAGTTAACTTGACACTGATTTTTTTTTGGACAGATTTTTATAAGGAACAATGAAATTCACAAAATAATAATAAAAGAATTAAAATTCGTAGTCGAACTTTTGAGAACAATAATTAAAAGCAAGTGTTAAAACAAATTTGTACTTGAATAAAATACCAAAAATAGCCTTGCATTTAATTTCCTCCTTCCTTATCCTAGCACCTATTTTTCAGGGCGGCAATTTGTGCCGGCGAGTTGTGTTTGTGTTGGGTTGAGACTCAAACATATAGAAAATACATCAACATTAACATGACCCGTAACATGAATGAGTTAGAAAATTCTGACACTAACATGATCCGCCTTGACACAAGTTGACATAAACATGACCCGCTTTAATCCGTGACATATTAAACATGATACTCTTAACCTGTAATGTCTGGGAAAATTTTCATTTATTTAAATCTAAAATCTATTTGGATTTAAATAATGAATGTTGACATGAATACTACTCGTTTTAACCCGTGATATATTAAACATGCGACTCTTAATCTATAATGTCCAGGAAAAATTTCTTTTATTTAAATCTAAAATCTATTTGAATTTAAATAATGAATGTTCCTTGATAAATTATATTTCTGTAAAATTATGATAAAATGGAGTAATTACGGATATTACCAGTAAGGATTATGCACGTGAATTTTGTGCAAAATGGACTATTTTGATATACATATTTTTGTGAGTATGATCACTCAAAAATTTATAAAATACTCTCAAATTGAAATTTATATCACAATAATTATAAACTTTGTGGTATAAGTTAGTGAGGAAAATTAATGTTAAATGGAGTAAATAATCGTACCATAGTCCAAGCAGTATAAAAATGGTTAATTGACAATCAACAAAGCTGATAAAATATTTTTGATGTTTACCAATCATTAGTTGATGAAAATAGTATAAAACGACACACATCAGTAAAAAGAATACACAGTGTCGTAAAATAGTACTAATAAAGTACAAATACATATATATATATATATATATATATATATATATAATACTGTGTTGGAGGAAGGTTAATATGGGGGAAAGTTAGTCAGTGTAATTTTAGACTATCAAAAATAATATTTGTATAAAATTTTATATTGGCAATATAAGAAATTACAGTGTAGTGTAAATTTATACTGTGTGAAAATATGGCGGTCCCATTTGCTTAATCACAAAAGGCCCAAATTTGGCCACCCAACCTATGAGACACATGGTGGACACTTGAGGTGGGGAGACAAGAGTTTTTTTTTTAATTTTTGCCCCAAAATTAAAAAAAATTACAAAAAGGCCCAAAAGTGAACTTTTTTAAGGAAAAAACGTGGTTAAAATTTTGAAAAAAAAAATCCCATTATTCTCCTAATGGAACCCGAAGTCCCTAAACCCATTTTCTCAACAACTTCTTCTAAACTTTAGCAAGAAACTACTTCCAAGGATTCCAAGAGCATTTTTCCTTTTCCTTTGGGTTTTTCTTCTTGATTCTTGGAAGAGGTTTTGATAAGAAACTTTGTATGATTTATGCTAAGGGTTGTGCTAAAAACAAGTTTTGGGTGGAGAATCACAAAGTTCATCAAGGAATTTGGGTAAATTCTAAGCTTTTACCAAAAAAAAAATAAATTGTATTTTCCTTTGGTATTTGTTATGTAAAAATTAAAAGACTATGGCATGGTTGTGTGACGCTATGAGATATTTATATTGTGTTTTTATGGCAATGTGAATGTGTGAAATAGGGGTTACACACTTGAAAAACCCTAAGTTCAAAGAACCTAGTAATTTTTTTTTTAGGTTTTAGTGAAATTGGGGGTTTTGATGGAATTTGAGGCAACTAGATTTTTTGGGAAGGATTTGATTTTGATTAACATAGTGAAAATGACAATTTTTATGAACAAAAGTTTGTAAAATTTGATGGGATAAAATTGCAAAGTTCTTATTTTTGGGACAGTTTTGAAAAATAGCCAAAAAACCCTTCACAATTCGAATTTCAAAATATTTTTTTAATTTATTATTGTCGCATATTCTTTTGTATCATTAAAAATGTTATTTATCAAGCGTCACTTACAAGTTTTGTTCTTTTACCTTTCTATTTAAGCTAAACATGTTTTTTAATTAAAATTTTCTCCAACTATAGCCCTCATACATTTTTTTCTTAATTGTTTCCCTCAAGTAATTTCTTTCCAGACAAAAACATTTTTGTCATGTAATCCTTTTAATATTTTTCTTTATATATACATAGCATAAATAATATAATACCTAACTTTTTCTTTTCAAAACTTCTCCCTTTTAAAATGTGCTCTTTTAATTTTTTTTATTAAACTAAATTATAAAGGAAATAGAAAATAATTAAAACTACTTTTAAAAAATTTAGATTTTCATCAAGAAAATACACGTGGAAAGTACGGGCTCATCACTAATATACTAAAACATGACATTAACACATTAATTTCACCCTGTATCATGTAGTGCTCAGCAGTCGCAAAGCATATTACAAATTGTTGAACATTTGAGCTCAAGGCTGATTTGTTTACCACCTGTGGTACCGTGAAATAGAAAAACCTGAACATAGGACCATAGGAGTGTTTGAAACTTCAGTTTTAACCCGTCAATTACAACTGTAAATAATATAAAGTTTTAACAACTACAATAAAAAACAAAAAATTACTACAGTGTAAAACTTAAAAAGTCCGTTACAAGTGAAGTTCTAAATTAAAGCTATACTTTTATTTGAGCATCACCATTTACTTTTTTTTTTTTTACAAATTAAAAAAAAAATATTTTTGACCATGCACCTATTCCTAAGGGAAACCCCATTGACATTTTTATTTTCTTTCCCGATGAAAGCAGTAGCATTAGTGGATGCGAAGTTCTTCAACGCAGAAGGTTTACTCTGTTGGAATTAAAATATGAAACGCAGCGGAAGGAAAGGATCTTTGACAAACAAAAATTTTCTGAAAACTTTGTTCATCGGGAATAGATATATAATCTTAATTATAGAAAGCTTTAGGTAATTTTACAAACCTTTTTGAAGACTATCAGGGTATCATAGCTTTCCTCTTTGACACCACGATCTTCCAATCCAGGCCTCCACATCAATGGAAAGACGAGTGGGTGTCAAACTGTAAGAATGAATTTTCCTCACACTTTTCTAAATCTGCTATGTACTCAACATATGAGATAGCAGACATTTTTTTTTCTTTAGAGAAGAACTCTCAGTTTTTCTCTCCAAGTATTTTGTAAAAATTACGTAAATAATTCTGCTGAGATAATTGGTATCTCTCCTTTTTAAATCTGAGCCATTAGTAATTTTACTTTCCCTTTTCCTTTTCTTTTTTTTTCTTTCTTCTTTTCGAATCACGTTAACGTGATTCATATAATATAGTAAACTTTCCTTATATATATATATATATATATAAGGAAAGTTTATGTAAAGTAAACTTTCCTTCCTTTTTTTTTTTTTTTAATTTAACCGAATCACAATGTGATTCGGTTTAACACACACACACACACACACATATATATATATATATATATATATATATTAAAGAAAGAAAAGAAGGTGAAACGTAACTTTTACGTTTCCCTTTTTTTGTTTTATATTAATATATATATATTAATATATTATAAAATCTTATATATAAAAAGATTTGGTTCAAAACCATATATATATATATCTAAATCTAAATTCAAAAATAAATCACATTTATTTAAGAATAGATTTTAAAAATAATCAATTAATTAATTAACTAATGCTTAGTTAAATGTGACAACATTTATCACATTACATTTTGTGCCACAGAAAACATTTTTCTATGTCACATTAATAATTCAAGTGTGAAATAATTAATTTAGAATTCAATAATTCCAAATTAAACATGTATAATTCATTCTATGCAAAAATCCAATATAGTGTTACAGAGGTGGTATTGGGGACCTATGGACCTATAACCCAAGCTCCAATAAATTTGACAATTAATTAAACTCTTTGATTAATGTGCCAAATTTATTACTTTCAGTGTTACTCCACTAAAAACCTGAAACTGAACTCTTGAGATTATAGTGAAATTACTCAAAGAAAATTAGCGAGTAGTCCATTGATATAATCATTACATATAAGTCAGTCCTTCATAAATAGTTCATAATAAGAGCTAAGTTTAATTTCCGTTCACCTCTCTTATTACATCTTTATCCTTGAGTTTCAATAATTCTCTAATGAACAATTAATTCATAATCTTATTATGAACGAGCACTCTACTGTTCAAACCTTGAATTATCACTCAAGAGAACTATTTTTCTAACTTCCATAGGGAAGGAATGGATTCCATATCTGTATAATATTATTCCCAGCCATTTATTACTTTATGTTTCCAAGATGCTAAGTTATAATCTGTGCTTAGACAAATTTTACCATGCAAGTCAAAAAACATAATGTCATAAATAGGAGTCTAATAAATACTCAAGACTAAGACTGTCAAATATATGATCATCATAGTGATAAATTTGAATACTCTATTCGTAACGAATGATTATTAGAGATTCATAATTTATCTGGTCCAGTCCTATATAATCTCATTATATAAAGTACCTCCAATCCAATGTCTCTACATTAATAGTCTAGATAATGGCTATTTCATTTTAGATGAGATTAGACCATACTTGTAATTTTTAATTAAAGATCCCAAACTTTAATTAATTATTACGGACTATTTAGATTATTATCTATAAATTTTATCCCCAAGCAAATAACACTTATATGCTAAATTTATAGTCACATAAATAATCATGGAATTTTCTTAATGTTTATAAATGTATTCATAATACATATAATCAACCAAAATAATAATAAATGTCATTTTATTTATTTATTAATAATATATACAATGTCACAGCTTTTAGGGCACCAAACCCAACAATCTCCCACTTGCCCTAAAGCAGGTGAGACATGTCTCTAAGACCTAAGCCTTCCAAGTGTCCCTCAAAGCTCTTTGCAGGTAACGTCTTGGTGAAAGGGTCGGCAAGGTTGTTTTCCGACGCTATCTTCACAACTTTCACATCGCCTCGATGCACTATCTCTCTAATCAAATAATATTTTCTTTCTATATGCTTTCCTCTTTTGTGGCTTCTAGGTTCTCTTGAATTTGCCACTGCACCACTGTTATCACAATACAGTGTGAGTGGTTTATCCATGCCTGTAACTACTTCCAAATCATTTAAGAACTTACGGAGCCAAACAGCTTCTTTAGCTGCTTCACAAACAGCCACATATTCTGCTTCCATAGTTGAATTAGCAATACAAGATTCTTTGATGCTTCTCCAAACTATGGCTCCACCACCAAAAGTAAACGCTGATCCAGACGTAGATTTACGTGTGTCTTTGTCTGATTGAAACTCAGAATCAGTGTATCCAATGGGAATCAAATTCTCACCAGAATAAACTAGCATATAGTTTCTCGTTCTCCTAAGATACTTGAGAATATGTTTAACCGCTACCCAATGATCTAATCCTGGGTTGGATTGATACCGACTGACTATACCCACCGCATAGCAAATGTCAGGTCTTGTACACAACATGACATACATTAAACTTCCTACTGCAGAAGCATAGGGTACCCGTCTCATATTTTCTTCCTTTTGAGGTGTCTTAGGACACTGCTATTTTGAAAGATAAACTCCATGACGTGTTGGCAAATTACTTTTCTTGGAGTTTTGCATCGAAAATCTGATAAGCACCTTATCAATATACGATGCCTGAGACAGCGCCAACAGTTTGTTCTTGCGATCTCTTATGAGTTGGATTCCAAGAACATAACTTGCTTCTCCTAAATCTTTCATTTGGAAATTGTTGGCGAGCCATTTCTTTACATCAGATAATGCGCCTACATCATTCCCAATGAGTAGGATATCATCTACATAAAGAACCAAGAAGATTACCTTCTTCTCTTTGATGTACTTGTAAACACAAGGTTTATCAATATTTTGATCGAAACCATAAGATTTGATCGCTTCATCAAATCTCAAGTTCCAAGATCTTGAAGCTTGCTTGAGTCCATAGATGGACCTCTGCAACTTGCAAACTTTTTGCTCTTGACCTTTGACTACAAACCCTTCTGGTTGTACCATATAGATGCTTTCCTCAAGATAGCCATTCAAAAAGACAGTCTTGACATCCATTTGCCATATCTCATAATCAAGACAAGCAGCAATGGATAAAAGAATCTGAATGGATTTAAGCATAGCTACAGGCGAGAAAGTTTCTTCATAGTCAACTCCCTCCTTTTGGGTATAACCCTTTGCCGCAAGCTTAGCTTTGAAAGTCTCAACTTTCCCATCCACTCCTCTTTTCTTCTTGTAAATCCATTTGCACCCTATGGGTTTTATCCCTTCAGGTAGGTCTACAAGATCCTAGACTGAATTGGAGTACATGGACTCCATTTCAAGGTTCATAGCCTCCAGCCATTTTTCCTTCTCAGAAACTTCCATTGCATCACGATATGTCAATGGTTCATCTTCACCATTATCAGAGATAGCAACATTTGCTTCTCCAAGTTTCCTGTAGCGAGCAGGTGGTCTCACAACCCTCCTACTACGTCGAGGTGGTATGACATTCTGATAGGGAGATGTGGTCTCCTTATTTTGTCCTTCGACAATAGTTGTCAGTTGTGGTTTGATCTGATCAGAAAGTAACTCTTCAAGTACAACTTTGCTACGAGGTTTATAGTTTGTCATATAATCATTCTCGAGAAAAGTGGCATTTGTCGATACAGGTACTTTCTTTTCCTGTGGACTATAAAACAAACCTCCTCTCGTTCCCTTTGGGTATCCCACAAATAAGCATACTTCAAAACGCGGTTCCAACTTCCCGGTCTTTCCTTTCAGCACATGTGCTGGACACCCCCATATATGGATATGTCGTATACTAGGTTTGCAACCATTCCATAACTCTAAAGGTGTTTTTGAAATAGACTTAGATGGAACTATGTTTAGAAGATATACTGTAGTTTGTAGTGTATATCCCCAAAATGAAGTGGGTAATGATGAGTAGCTGAGCATGGATCTCACAATATCAAGCAACGTTCTATTTCTTCTCTCTGCAACACCATTTTGTTGTGGTGTTACAGGTGCGGTGAGTTGTGATAGAATACCATATTCTATCATATAGTCCTTGAATTCAGTATCAAGGTATTCTCCTCCTCGATCAGATCGAAGACACTTCACCGTCTTTCGTAATTACTTTTCAGCTTCCGCTTGGAATTCTTTTTCCAAAAGTTTTAGATTTCCTTTGCATTAGGTATATGTAACCATACCTTGAATAATCGTCAATAAATGTGACGAAATATTCGTAACCACTACGTGCTTGTACATTCAATGGACCATAGACGTCTGAATGTATTAGCTCAAGTGGTTCCTTGGCCCTTTCGCCTTTTGCTGAGAAAGACCTCTTAGTCATTTTACCTTCAAGACAAGATTCATAAACTGGTAGAAAACTAACTTTTAGCTCTTTAAAGGACCTTCCTTTACTAGTCTGTTAATTCTGTCAAGGTTAACGTGACCTAATCTAAGATGCCATAGGTATGTATCATTATCAGAAGAAATCTTCTGCTTCTTGGGTTTTGGTTGTTCAACTTTGAACATTTCGGTATTGAGCAGTGATTTTTCATTGGCCTCTAAAGTGTAAAGCCCATTTTCCAGATGCGCAGAACAAATATTCAAACCATTTCTAGAAATATTAACATAATTATTATTAAAAGAAACATTAAACATTTGTTCAAACAACCTGGAAACAGAAATCAAATTTCTACGAAAACAAGGAATGTAATAAACATTGTCCAAAATTAAAAACTTATTTCTAAAATAAAGTTTAACAACTCCCACTGCTCTTGCCGAAACAACCTCTCCCGTTCCCACTCTCATCGTTTGTTCCCCGTCGGCAAGCTCCCTTGAAGAACTAAGCATCTACAAAGAAGAACAAACATGGTTAGTTGCTCCTGAATCAATTATCCAAGGTGAAGTATCATCTTCAACTAAACAAGCTTCTAAAACAAGTAAATCTGATTTACCGTTGTTCTTCTTTTCTTTGAGCTCCTGAAGAAACTTCTTGCAGTTTCTCTTCCAGTGCCCAACTACACCGCAGTGGAAACATTTTCCTTTAGGCTTCTTTTGGTTTGAGCTCTTTTTGTTGTTGTTGCTTTTGTTCTTCTTAGGTTGCCCTCCATTCTTAGACTTACCACTTCCTTCAGTCCCCTTCCTTTTCTTATTCTTTTGAGCAGAAGAGGAAGGTTGAGCTTCTGCAACATTTGCCTTAGCTTCTTTTGTCTTTTCTTTCGAAATAGACTCGAAGGTTTGAAGCTCATTAAGCTACTCAGTCATGTTATATTTCAGCTTGTTCATGAAATAGTTGCTTTTGAACTGAAGGTACGCAAGGGAGAGGGTTTCCAAAATCATCCCCACCTGTGTGGCTTCATCTATCATAGCCCCGTTGACCTCGGCCTCATGGAGATAGTTAACCATGTTGAGAACATGTTCTCTGACCGAAATCCCTGCCTTTATTTTTGCATTTATTATTGCCTTAACGGCTTCGTAGCGTGCCTTTTCAAAAGGTTTACCAAACATGTCTTGCAGAGACTGCATTATCTCATAAGCGGTCTCCATGCTTTCGTGCTTCATCCTAAGCACGTCAGATGCCAGACAAAAGAAAATAGCAGGCCTTATTGTTCGTCTTGATCCAACGATCATATGCTTCCCGTACATTACGAGGAGCATTAGTAGCAGGCTCTGGAGGACATTCCTCCATTAGGACGGACTTGTAACTTTCGCAAATTAGTACAATGTTCATGTTACTCTTCCACTTGACAAAATTATCTCTGGTTAATTTTTCATTTGAGAGAATAGCGATGATATGATTAAACATTGTTGCTGTAATAAATAAATAAAATAGCAAAAATTAAAATGGTTGCATAAACATCATAAATATATATTTTAGAATAGTAAACGTGATGCATGATGCACAAAAATATTTTACTAATTCCACGATTATTCAATTTTAATAAATAAAGTACCGCCGTAGGGTAGGTCAAATTATTTATGAATTGAATTGAGACATTCTCGATTAATAAATATATTCAAAATATATCATATTTTCTATATTTATTAATAACCGTTTATTTTGGTCAAGATATAATTAACAATTTAATTATGTCTTTATGAGTGTAACCCACTATTTTGGATTTTAACAACTTAGCTCAAAATTGTCGCCGTAGGGTAGGTCAATTTTGAAATACATTATAAAATCCTATTTCAAGAAAGCCAACCTTGATATTGATTTAAATGGACACCCTTCGTAGGGAGGACGAAATCAAAGCATTGTAAGGCGCCACCTAAATCTCATGGTGTTATACTAATAGTGGAGACTGTAGGTTATATTGTCATATTACCTTCTCCCACTCATTATTTTAAAAGATATGTTTTATCTTATAAAACATCATATGTTTCATAATTCTAGTAGATAAAAATAATTTTTAATTACTAGATTATATTATGTGTTAATAGAATCTCATTCTATTTACACTTAAATAATTTACCAGATTTTCTAAAAATCTAAATTTATTATGAATTGTCTAAGTTACCGAATTAAATAATTTAAAATTAGATAACTTAGAATTTATGTGAATTTTACAAAGTCCTAACTATTAAAACTGAATTCACATTATTTTGTTGATTAATAAATTAAGATTCTATAAAACCAACCCAATTAATTTAATCTCATTAAATTAATGCTAACACATATTAAATCATTTTATAAACTCCTTTATAAAAAAAAAAATATGTTAGTGTATGCATGTCATGTTACAATAACTATAAGTAGGCACTTTCCTAGATGACATGTTATCATGCATGAACATGTTATCACAATCATCACATGAAAATAAACAATGGATTTTTGATCGGGTCCTTTTGGATAATTAAATTACAACCCATAAAAAATAAGAGAGAAAAAAAAAATTACAGGGGTCTTCTTGTAATTTTTACATAATTCCCTGCTCCAATTTTGCAGTCTTCATCATGTGGTTTATTGTGCAACAATCTGCTGGATTTCCTTTGAAATTTGATAGGCCCAAAGTTCTCAATTGGGCCAAAAAATCTAATGGACATCTTTTTTTTCATCACTCCACGTGTAGCAAGTGAATGAGAGGAGAGAAGAAAAAATAATAATAAGAAATTACAAAAAGCCTATACCCCTTTATGGGTTTACACAGATTGATCTAATCAAACTGAAAATAAAATTATTAATCCAAAAGGACCATATAATTAACGACCAAAAATCCCTTCATTAAACAACCATTCATCACATGAATAAAAATTAACAAAGATGCAAAGTGCCCACAAACATACATTAAAAACATGATATCATCAAAATAAAATCATGTTTAATTAAAATTATATATGCTATAACCCGCTCTGATGCCATTTGTTGGAATTAAAATATGAAACGCAGCGGAAGGAAAGGATCGTTGACAAACAAAAATTTTCTGAAAACTTTGTTCATCGGGAATATATATATAATTTCAATTATAGAAAGCTTTAGGTAATTTTACAAACCTTTTTGAAGACTATTAGGGTATCCTAGCTTTCCTCTTTGACATCACGATCTTCCAATCTAGGCCTCCACACCAATGGAAATACGAGTGGACGTCAAACTGCAAGAAGGAATTTTCCTCACACTTTTCTAAATCTGCTATGTACTCAACACACAAGATAGTAGCTTTTTTTTTTCTTTAGAGAAGAACTCTCAGTTTTTTTCTCTAAGTATTTTGTAAAAATTACGTGAATAATTCTACTAAGATAATTATTATCTCTCCTTTTTATATCTGAGCCATTAATAATTTTACTTTCCCTTTTTCTTTTCCTTTTCCTTTTTTTTCTTTTTTCTTTCCGAATCACGTTAACGTGATTCATATAATATATATATATATATATATATATATATATATATATAAGGAAAGTTTACGTAAAGTAAACTTCCCTTCCTTTTTTTTTAATTTAACCGAATCACAATGTGATTCGGTGTAACACACACATATATATATATATATATATATATTAAAGAAAGAAAAGAAAGTGAAACGTAACTTTTGCGTTTCTCTTTTTTTTGTTTTATATTAATATATATATATTAATATATTATAAAATTTTATATATAAAAAGATTTGGTTCAAAACCATATATATATATATATCTAAATCTAAATTCAAAAATAAATCACATTTATTTAAGAATAGATTTTAAAAACAATCAATTAATTAATTAACTAATGCTCAGTTAAATGTGACAACATTTATCACATTATGTGTCATAGAGAACATTTTTCTGTGTCACATTAATAATTCAAGTGTGAAATAATTAATTTAGAATTCAATAATTCTAAATTAAACATGTATAATTCATTCTATGCAAAAATCCAATATAGTGTTACAGAGGTGGTTTTGGGGACCTATGAACCTATAACCTAAGCTCCATTAAATTTGACAATTAATTAAGCTCTTTGATTAATGTGTCAAATTTATTAGTTTCAGTGTTACTCCACTAAAAACCTGAAACTGAACTCTTGAGATTATAGTGAAATTACTCAAAGAAAATTAGCGAGTAGTCCATTGATATAATCATTACATATAAGTTAGTCCTCCATAAATAGTTCTTAATAAGAGCTAGGTTCAATTTCTGTTCACCTCTCTTATTACATCTTTATCCTTGAGTTCCAATAATTTTCTAATGAACAATTAATTCATAATCTTATTACGAACGAGCGCTCTACTATTCAAACCTTGAATTATCACTCAAGAGAACTATTTTTCTAACTTCCATAGGGAAGGAATGGATTCCATATCTGTATAATATTATTCTCAGCCATTTATTACTTTATGTTTCAAGATACTAAGTTATAATCTGTGCTTAGACAAATCTTACCATGCAAGTCAAAAAACATAATGTTATAAATAGGAGTCTAATAAATACTCAGGATTAAGACTGTCAAATATATAATCATCATAGTGATAAATTTGAATACTCTATTTGTAACGGATGATTATTAGAGATTCATAATTTATCTGGTCCAGTCCTATATAATCTCATTATATAAAGTACCTCCAATCCAATGTCTCTACATTAATAGTCCGGATAATGACTATTTCATTTTAGATGAGATTGGACCGTACTTGTAATTTTTAATTAAAGATCCCAAACTTTAATTAATTATTACAGACTATTTAGATTATTATCTATAAATTTTATCCTTAAGCAAATAACACTTATATACTAAATTTATAGTCACATAAATAATCATGAAATTTTCTTGATGTTTATAAATGTATTCATAATACATATAATCAACCAAAATAATAATAAATGTCATTTTATTTATTTATTAACAATATATACAATGTCATAGCTTTTAGGGTACCAAACCCAACATACTCAATCACACGAATTGAGGGTAAACTTGACTACTTGAGACTTGATTTGGGTTATGCTAAAATCACTCAACATCTCTAACATTGCACAAGTTTCACAAAGAGACCTCCAGATCTCATTCTAAATAAGATTTGATAAAGAACATCTTTCCCATCATGATTTTGAATAGGAAGAAAGATTTTACGTGTTTACGTTAATTAAAACTTGTTTAAAGAATGTCGATAAACTTGCATTTATAATGAGCCATACAAAAGTAAACAGTTAACAAAGATCTTTTATAAATCAACTCAAACTCCTAAAACCTCACCACCTACTCAAAATGATCAAAGGGAAATAACCCTAGCTTAAAAGGATTAAAAATAGATAAAAAATTTTAATTTTCCTTTGTTTGACTTGTGTATTGATCCTACATCTGCTCTTCTGATTGAGACTAAAGATAGCAACACAACGTTTTGTTTCATAGGTAAAGCAGCTTCTCGTTGGTTGTTTCTTTATTTTTCTTCTTTTAGGAGTAAAAATGATAAAATTTTGGCCTTCTAGAATAAAATCCAGTTACTGCAAGATACCCGGAAAAGGATTAATATCAATCAAGACCATAATAGCATGGAAACCAAAACAGGGTTATTGCAACACGAACATTTTTTTTTGTGATCCAAAGGTTTTGTATTAAGTTGAATCTTTGACAGAGAGCTTCATCATGAAGCAATCAACTAAGAAAAAGGAGCCAGCATAGCTTCCGTGAAACACTGAAGTCAGTGTCAATACAATGGACATCTAACAACAAGACTAAAGCAAGCAAAGCGAGATGCATGCTATAAACTTGCTGGAGCACACACGCATATTTATTTGAGCGGGAGAGAGTGAAAGAAAACATATAAAAAAATAGAAACTAAAGCTCAAATGCAAATCTCAGCGCGCGCCAAATATCTCTTCTGGAGGATCATACATGTGTTTCTCAGGAAAGAGCTCCTCAAAGTCTTGCTTCACTCTATTTCTCAAAAGAGGGTGTGGCAAAAGACCCTTCAACAAAATCCTGAATGGCAACTCTTCAAGCGGATCCAGAGACTTCTTCATGTCCTCATATATGTTCATTGCATCTCTAGGAGAACCGGAGCTCAGAAAGCCCCTAATAACTTCCGCGTATGTTTGAGAGTCAGGAAATAGACCGTTCGCCCTTATGCTTTCCCAAAGTCCCATAACATCATCCATTTTCTTGCATCTTGCTAATGCAATAATTAGATCCTTATACAAGTCGACATCAGGCTTGTACCAATCTTGCTTCCGAATCACATTAAATACCTGGAAAAAAAATCATACAGTTGCTTGTGAGATCACAGAAAGAAGTCATCACTGTAATGACCGAAAAAATCCAGAAATTAATAAGTATGATTAATTGAGGATTTTTCTATCATTACTAAGCTAAGTACTTGAGAAGGTAAAAGTTTGGCATTTATTAATACGCAAATTTAAAGGTCTTAATAGTTGTAAGATCTTAAAAATAAATAATGCTGTGAATGCACAAATTTATGTGCTTTATTTATGAAACATGTAACAATGTAATTTCATGATGGTACATTAAAATAATTAAAAATAATTATTTAATGTGCTAACCTAAAAGTTTATAATTTATTAATTTCATGCATCAGCCAAAAAGATGATGCTATTTGGCAAAAGTGGAATTTTCAACTTACTATGATAATGTGAAAAATTCCTATATGATGTCAGTTTAGTAAAAGAAACCCAGATCAAAAGTGATCATGAGCTCCATATCATAAATTGAAAATGGTGAGCACCAAGTTCAAGTATGCAAGATTTACGACATGTTTTATTATAATTGATTTCGAAATTTATAGAGATCATAAAGTAAGATAAGAATGTTAAGAAAGTTATAAAAGATCATTGAAAGTTCGAGAATTTCAATATTTTAAATGTGTATAGTTAATTATTATACATATTAATAATTACGTAAAGTTTATTATTATTGCTGTAACGACAATATAATAATAGCAGTTGTCATAGTAATAATAAAGAAAAAGAATGGCGTAGATGGGGTCCATAAATGTTGATTTATTGCTAAGACGTGGACCCATAAATGGCTCTTTAAGAAAAGTAATTCATTTTATATCCATAAAATACGAGAATGTGCTAAGTTTGAAATTTCAAATTAAATTGACTTAGATAGTCAATTTAATTTACAAAACTTTTACAAAATTACAACTATTGTTTTCATAATGAAATTTGAAGTTTACAATATGAAAATTTTTAGTGAGAAGTATATGTTATAAATTTTAAAGTTTTAAAAGTAAAATAATAAAAATAAAAATAATAATCAATAATAATAATTATAATAATAAAATACTTATATTGAGCAAAGTTTTAAATATATAACATTTTCTTAAAATACATACATATGTATATATACACATGTATAAATATGTATACAGCTGTGAAAATAGTTAATCACCGGTTTTGAAGACAAATGTTTCAAAGTTTACGGTTTCAAAATTAAATCACAAAATCCATATAGTATGGATAAATTTTATGAAAATGATTTTATGACAGTATGAAGATGTTTATACGGCAATGATACAACAAGAAAATTAGAATTTATGTAATATTTTAAAGAATGAGAATATTACAATTTTAAAAACTACAGTTATGTTTATGAAAATTTCAAGTTTACGAATCAAATTTGATCTACTCGGTACTGCATGGTTTAGACTATGTAGACCACAACATGGTCTATAAATACATGACACAAAAAAAAAAATAAATAAAAAATCAGACCAATCAAACCAGCTCCCTTCTCTCTCTACTTTCTCTCTCTCCTCAAACTCAGTCCAAGAATCCGACCTCCATGTTCAACACCTCCTACACCATCGGAAAGATCTTGAGAAGCTGAGTCCGACGGTGTGCCGTGTCACCCAAAATGGCACCGGAAGAAGCCACACGCGCCGCCTGAAGTGGCGGTGAAACACAAAATTTTTTGACGTGATTTCTCCTCCGTCCGACCTTCGATTGACACGATCTTGGTGCCAACGGGCTCAGATCGAAGAGACGAAGAGAATGGCACCGATATTATAGTACAATTTCTGTCAGAAAAGTCTCGCCGGAGCTGCCTCGTCTCCGCCTTCGTGCCACCACTCGATGCCGTCGTTCACAGTGGCATTGAGGTACACCGCCGCCACCGTTTGACTCAGATGGCGACGGGGAGTGAGAACCCCCACCTAATTGCACCCTTGCTTGGCTGTACGTCGAAGTTCCAAAGCCGCCGTCGCCAACCATCGTGGGTGAGCTGGGCTTCGCCATTCCAGCGACGTTGAACCAAATTGAGGGGACAGTCGTGTTCAGACGGTTGAGAAGAGCAAAATGCCCGAATCAATTGCTAGTAACCATCGCCGGCGGCCGAAGTTCCACATGCCCGTCGTGCGCCATCATGGGAGAGATCAAGTTTGCCCATTCCGACGGCGGTGACACACATCGCCGGTGTCAATGGACTCGAGGCCAACGACTACCATGACTGAACTCTCAATTGGCAATTTCCACAACAGGATGCCGGAGATTCGAGGAGCTACCATTGTCGCCGTGAGTCCCTTCGATTCTGCCAGGTGCGACGGTGTTGAGGAGCACCAAATGAGGGAAAATGCTCAAACAACCACGGAGAAGGAAACACCTAGGTCAATTTGGGCCCAACATCGGCAGAGATCCACAGCCCGAGCCACCACGTTAAGCCGAGAATTTTTACCTAAATCCGCGATGATCGAAGCCAAATTGTGTAAAATTGAGCTGCCATCGAACTTAGAAGGTCCAAGGCTGCCAAGAGCCGAGATTACAGCTTTTCAAGGTCACCGGAGCCGCCACACGCGCCCCACACGCCGCCGCGGGTGGCCGGCCTCCAGCGGACCTCGGGTCCCGAGCTCCCGACCTCCAATCAACGATCCGAGACTGCCTCCTGACTCATTTCGATGCTTTGAACGCGATGGTGCCCTCCGTTTGAGCTAATTCTACTCCAGTAAAAATCATCCGGTACCAACTGCACGAGGATTGAGGCGACTCAGACTGTAGTAACGGAGTCCATAATGATGTTTTCAACAATAATAAATCTCCATGGATCATTCCTAGCCATCCACAGTGATTCAAGGAGCACTGCTGAGGATGCAGCGTAGACTGTGGATACAACGAGATGCAACTGGACCTGCACAGCTCGGAGTCCAGGTAAGTAGGATTCTCGCCTACAGTATGAATAGTTTTAAAAATAAATTAATTTTACATATTTTCATAAAATTTATGAAAATGCATGATCAGTGATTTATTACACTTATATGTTATGATGTGATATGTTATGTTATGACATGATGTGAAATACTATGATGTTGATGATATGATTAATGTGTGATGTATGCAATATATAAATCATATTGTTTAATCACCTTCAAGTAAAGTATGATAATGATTTACGATTCATGTATGATTATGATTTACAATTCATGAATTATGAAATTGTGATATCATGTAGTGATAAGTCATACTGCATACACAAAATAAGACAAGTGAAACTTATGAGACAAGTTAAGGGTGTCGGACTAACCTCCCGACCCACGAGGAGGCTCCCTGTTAAAGAAATAAATCATCTTGCTGTTGTTGGGACCTCACGAACCCTAATTTCCCAAGACTTGCAAGCAACTGGTACGATCACTCAGGCCCAAAGTAAGAAGATAAGTTACAGCTTTAATAATTAAGCATAAATCAAGTTATAAGCAAGCATAAAATGCTCATGCATATTTTTATTAAAATGATTTTTAATTATGTTTTGCGAGGCTAATTTCCTACTTGCTGAGCGAAAGCTCATTTAAGTATGTTCATGCTGTAGGTAAGAAAAACCTGTCAGCGGCACTTGATGGGCAGTGGTGAGTGACGGACGAATGGTGAAGATGGGAATGAATACCGCTCACGCAATGTAATATTTTTGCATTGTTATTTTACGAATTTATGCATGTTTTATTTTACAAAATTTCGTATGTTTATACCTTACGAAAATTATGTGCATATAAATAAGTAAATAATTTACATAATTATGCTTTAAAAAGCCGAGCTTGTGATTATGCAACCTTAGTCTAGAGGATTTTAAAGTTTAAAAAAATATTGCAATAGATAATGCAACAAATGCACGAAATTTATAAGAAAGAAAATTATAAGTTTATTTAGAATTACAAAGGATTATGGGAGTTTATGAAGTTATTATGAAAGTCTAAAAGAAAAACTCTAAGAAATTTGTATCTTAAACTTAAAAGTTAAGTTATAAGAAATTATGTTTTGTTTAGTTAAGAAGGTTTACTTTAAGAAAATAATATGATATTTCTAAGATGTTAAAATTATAAGTAAAATATATAAATAATTGCTAAGAAAGTTTTAAAGAGCATTTAAATGAGATTTTATTTTAATATTTAATTTAAAATTGCCTTCAAAATAATTTTATTTAAATTGAAAAATGTCTTTAAAGCAATAGTTGCTAAATAATTATTCTTATGTTGAAAAAGGAAAAGTTTAAGAAAATTACTATGGTTACGTTTCGAGAAATCAATGTTATGAATTATGCAAATGATCATGCTTTTAGAAATTATAACTATGTTAAAACGTTATGCTTATTATTACGTTATTATCACGTTTGAGAAATTTATGTTACTATGTTAGGTTTACGAAAATAAGTTTTAAGAAATTATTATTATGACTTTTAAGGTATATGTTAAGAATTCTTTATCAATAAGAATTCGTTTGTTATTAAGATTTGAAAAATAGTTATTACTTCCTCTAAGGTTTCATGCTAAGGATTCCACAGTAAGAATCCATTCATTGAAAAAAAAAAATTTATCCCGAATTTCTCTACTTTATTTGTAAGTAAGTTTAAGTTTATGAGCATGTTTAAGTTAAGTGACGGTCACGTAAGGGCGGGTTGTTACAATCACTACAATAAAATAGCCACATATCGTAGCTAACAAATCCATTCTTTTCTGCATTTTGGAGAAATATGTCCTCCGGAAGTGAGCCACACCTTACTTGTAGTCACCCATGAAGGATGGTTAATTGGACATTAACCAGAATATGACAAGAAAAAGCAAGTTTATTTATTATTCACTTTGATATTGCTATTTAAAATGACAGTTACATTCTACTGCTTATACGGTTAACACTAGTTTGAAACCACATCTTAGAAACCAGACAGAAGCTAATGGAAACCAAGCTAAATGATCTAGAAATGGCTAGAAACATATATGTGAAAAACCAAGTTAACCATTCAAACCATCTTAGAATCTGCAGAGCTTAATCTTGTAGAACCACATGTAAATACTAAACTCCAGTTTGATTCTATCATACTCCTTGAACTGGCATTGCTCGAAGAAAAGCCCAAAAAGCCACATCCTTTCAACGAAGAACAAACTTGAAAGCTCTCCAATTGCGTATGTTTCTTTCAAACATTGCAAGTGTAATTAATTAAAACTGCTCTGGGAAAAATCATCACACACCCAGAATACATAAATCAAACAGATTGATTAAGATCTCCAAGAAGAAGAAACTAGAAAGCTGTCTAAGTGGGTACATTTCTTTCAAGCATTTTGTCAAACAGATTGCAAGCACTACCCATTGAAAATGGAAACCAAAACAAGAGAGCAAAAGATGACCCATAAAAGAAAATGCAATCCCAACTAACTCTAAGCAAAAGAAAAAGAGAACCTTGATAGCCAAAGCGACCTCCTCTTGTCGCTCAAGCTCAATGAGAATAGCAACCATGTCCATCTTCAGAAGCCTCAGAACGTGAGTCTTGATAAACTTTTGTAACTTCTCTTCGTCGTCCTTGAACCGCTTCAAACCCAGTATCACAAAAAGCGCTTCTTTGCCTACAAGCTTCTTCCCCCTCCAAAGGGGTCCTCTGGGCCTCCCATCATGGTACTCCCTAAACCCACAACTGGGTCTCCACAGATCGATTTCAAACACCAAAAATTTCAGTTTCAGAGGCAAAGGGGATTCTATGATCGGTGTTCTGTAGATTGCTCGGAATAATCCTAAGCCAAGATTGAGATTTTCGATCGTGAAAATGCTCGTCTGGCCATTCGAGCTCTAAACTGAAGGCTGTTCAGCGTTTTAAGAGTTTTCGCACAGGGTTTTAGCGCCGGATGATGAATAATATTGCGTCTTTTGTTGGGTGTAAAGTGTTCAAGTAGAAACTAGTGACTCAAACCTACGGTTAGAAAACAATGCTGGAAGTCTAGAACTAGCATGGAGTTCTTCATCTTAAACACACGAGTTTGGCCAAGTACTCTTGGCGTTCTTATCTTATGTGAAATTTGTATCGTAGGTCCAAACTTTTGAGTTTTTGACACTTGTTGATCCCCAATTTTACTTTGATATATTTTTGGGGGGGTTCTCTAATTAGAACTCTAAATCATTTTTTTAATATTTTTTTGAATTAAAAACTAAATTTTTTTAGTTTTTATTATTATTTTTTTTGTAGGTCCTGACGTTGTATCAAATCTATCTATAGATCTATAATGTACAATTTTACTAAAAGTGAAAGCTGTTTTGGGGCACTAATGGAAGAAATGGTCAAGTTATTTTATCCTTTTGTGGTCTTTTTTTTTAGACTTTTGTTAACTTTTCTTTTTTTGCTAAAAACACTCTGAAATATTATTCTTTCAACCATGAATTTTACAAATACTTTATTTTTGTAACTTCTTTACCACAATTTTTTTTTCAAATTTATTTAAATATCAACTTCCTTTTCAAATATACACCGTGATTAGTATTTAAAAAAAAAAGGAGAGAGAAGCTAAAAAGACATGAAGTTCTTTTTGGGTGTAATGTTGTTAACAAATATATATACTTCATGTGTCAAAATTCTTTTCATCAGTTGACAAATTAAAAATGTTGACAAATAACACATGAGTCGTGTAGTGGACGATTGGATTATTGAAGTGAGTTATAAATGTTTCAGGAGTCCCATAAGACCTTATAACATACATTTGGAAAAATGAACATTGTGCTTCAAATGTTGTGGCGAGGTCTGGTTTGGATGTTGTATAGGTCAAGAATTAAACTTTGATCTGTTATAAAGTTCGGAGATCACTAACCCATATTTTGTTGCGTTTAGTATTTTTTCACCTTCATTTTAGTATAACTGTGAGATTCAGATGTTGTCCGAACTTTATCGTTGTTTAATTTTGTTGTCGTTTATATCAGAGAGCATGGTTTCTATGTCGTGCTTTTTTTGGCAGTCTTAAGACATGTTTAGCAAACCGTATTGTATTGTATTGTATTACATTATATTGCATTATATACAAAAAATGCAATACAATACAATATAGTGTGCCAAATAAACCCTTAAGGAACTTTTTCGTAATTTTGTGGTCGTTTACATCAGAGTTTTTTTTTTTTTTTTTTTTTTTTTTTTTGTCGTCTAAGGTTCACATAGCCATGTCGTTTTATGTTGTGTAGGGATTACATTTGTTGTTGTTAGTATAACTGTGAGATTCAGATGTCGTCTAAACTTTTTCGTTGTTTAATTTTGTTGTCGTTTATATCAGAGAGCATAGTTTCTATGTCGTCCTTTTTTTTGGTAGTCTTAAGGCATGTTTAGCAAACAGTATTGTATTGTATTGCATTACATTATATTGCATTATATACAAAAAATATAATACAATACAATATGGTGTGCCAAATAAGTCCTTAAAGGAACTTTTTCGTCAGAGAGTTTACATCAGAGATTTTTTTTTTTGTCGTCTAAGGTTCACCTAGCCATGTCGTTTTATGTCATGTAGGACTTACATTTGTTGTTGGAATCTAATAGACGAAAAAGATTCCCGTAGCGAGTCTCCTAAAGTTTTCTAACGTTTAGGCGTAAAAATGACATGGTTTCATATGTACATATTTTGTTGTCATTTAATTTGTGTGAAATTGCTTAATCTACATCATTCGTTCTTCTGTTACTTCAGTTAGCGTTACCAATTATGTATGTGAAATGTCGTTTCCGCACTTTAGCAGTTCTAAATTAAATAACAACATAAAGATGGAGAGAAATCAAGGAAATGTTTAGCTAAAACTGCATTCTGTATTTTTGTATTGTAGAAATCAAAAAAAAAAAAAAAGACATAGCATCAAAAGCATTTATGACAGATGAAGATGCTATAAATTTATTGAAAGAATTATGAACGGTGTGTAATGCTCTATCATTGTGCCTCAAATTTTGGCTTCAATTTTCAAATATGTTGTGCAAGACAATTGGGCTTCTGACGTTATGAAAGCCGTCAGACCACACCAATGATGTAGACACCAAAGAGTTAGGTGGCAAACTGCTTCCTTTGACAATCACATCAAAGGACTTCTCCTCATGGAGTGACTTGAAAGAAAGAACCGGAGGCACAACTTCGATATCAAACTTTGTTCGATATCGAACTTTGTTTTAGGGATGATGGTGGCGTTGTATGTGGAGTTGGAATAGCCAACATTCTTGACTTTTCTGTGAAATTTAATGGGAAATGACATGCCGTTAAAAACAAAAGCAGCCATTGAAGGGTAGTTCAGATCTCTTGGTGATCCTTGTTTGGAGCCTTTGGGGCAACTGCTATTGTGTTTTGATATAAGCTCAACTTTCTTGCCATCCAAGCCAATGCTGCAGAGAAGGTTTATGTAGTCTTCTTCAAAGGCCTCATACACAAGTCCAGGATTGATGGCTTTTACAGGGTTGACATGGCCAGCACAATAATCAAATTCTCCGTTCGAACCATTACTCGTCCTCATGACCCAAGCTACATTCAACAAAGAGAGAAACAGAGATTTGGTCACATGGAAATGTAAATGTATGTAGATGAGTAATGTTAGGTATACCAACTCTAATCCCAACTTTTTCACTAGTACCTGTAGTCATAAGAGATGATTTTACAGCAGAACGAGACCAATCAGGGTGAATTGTCTTGACATAGGTAGCTGTTCCGGCAACATGGGGGCAAGCCATGGAGGTTCCAGATAAGATATTGTACTTTACGCGCCTCTTGTCATCCGTCATCCGAATAAGGTGAGGGTGTAGCAATTGGTGAATATGCGGCTAAAATCTCTACTCCTGGGGCACTTATATCCGGTTGCAAAAAATTAAATCATAGTCTAAATAAAGATGAACTATGAAAGGGAAAAAAGAAAAGAAAAGAAAATAATGAGCAATAGGTAGGAAAGGGCAGAACATAAACCTTTAGAACATCCGGTGTAATGGTATTTGGCCCACGTGAAGAGAAGGAAGCAACCTTAGGAGCTAATAAATCTTTCACGGTAACACTTTTTAATATGGTTCCAGTAGGCTGACTGCAAAAATAAGAAAAGGGCTTGCTTCAATTGAGGGGGGAAAAATATCAATCTTTATTTAGCTAATAAGAAGAAGAACATCAAATTTAAGGGCATATAAGGACACTCAAACTGATAACATAGTTTTGAAGGCAGTGCATAGGATATTTACAACAATTGTTTGTAAATAACATTTTGTTAATTTTGAAAGAAGATTGTAAGAGCAAAAATTAAGTTTAGTAACTTAAAAATCAATGAATATAATGTATATAAAGTTAGTAAATGTTGATAAATTATAGTATAACTTGGAGCTTAAGGAGAGTGGATATGGCAAATCAAGGATTTTTGAAATTTAATAACTGTATAAATGCATGTGAATCACAAATTATCGTATCCAATCGTGTGATAAATGTTGGATTTACTAGGAAAAAAAATTATTTGAAGGTAAACCCGAGACATTTAGGATAAATCAGGAATTTGATAAAAAAATAATCATAAGATAAATCTAATAAATATTGAATTTAAAGCTATTTACTAACTTATATAAAAGGGTTAATAAGATAAATGACACAATTATGTTTATTGAATTATAATATGATTTTGGTATGTAAATATTTTTTATATGTATCAAAAAGATATCGTTAAAAATAATGTTATACAATAATATAGTATAAAATATAATATCATTAAAATATTTATTAAATAATCAACGATATTTTTAAGATATTCTAAATATTATGTTTCTAAATATTATGTTAAGTTTAAACTTCGTAACAATAATTTGGTCAAATATTGTAATTTTTGCTATAATACAAAATTCACGTCATTTATTTTTATAAAAAAACCAATTTCCCTCCTTGTCCCTGAGATATATTGCAGTAATCCTTACCTTGTGGATTTAATGTAGGACAAGACTGCCAGATAGCTTTCGCTTTGAAGTGCTATTGCAGGCAGTGGCACAACAGAGGAAACATTAGCTCTTTGATTTTGGTAAATCACACCAAGTGCACCAGCATTTAAGGCCTCAACGATATCATGTGCTGAATCACACGCCACAATCTTTCCCTACACTAAAGCTTTGTCTAGACACCCAATTTCGCGACAACTAAATTGCAAAATAACAACAAAAAAATAGAAGAAACATTATTTTTTATACACTGATATTCTGCTTTTGAATACTTTTGAGGTCAACATAAATGAATTTTGCAGAAATTACCCAGCCACATATTACGAGCATTCAGTTGAAGCACTTAACCCATGTACTAGAGGAAAGGATGATCCATTTAGTTGGAAAGAGTTCACTGAATTTCCCTGTTTGAGGCAAAACCATTACAAATAATACTTAGCACAACAGCAATTGACTAGTCTTTTTCAGATCATCGCGTTGAATGATGGAAAAATCAATCTGGATCGTCGAGATTCAAGTTGTTTTTGCCATATGAGACATAACAACAAAAGATATAAATGGCCAGGTCTTTTTTAAACGTCATTTGTAAACTTAGAAATGTACTAAAAGAAAGACACAATTTAGACCGTAAGCAAGAAGAGAATTGAGACATACGGCTATGGTCTTTCCATTGCCGAGAACAACATGGTCTATGATTTGCCGGTCTGTGGTACTGGCTGCTACCGACATCATCCAGGGTGCTACACTCGACACGGATCCAGGAGTAGGTCCACTATTTCCTGCAGAGTTTAAGGTCAGTATTCCTTTCTCCATTGCATGAAAAGCACCAATGGCGACCGGATCACTGGCAAAGTCCTAAGCCTGATTAGTTCCAAGTGATACTGTAATGACGTCGACACCATCAGCAATGGCATCGTCAAAACCAGCCAATATAGCGACCGATGTGCACCCTAGAGGATCGCAGACTTTGTAAGCCGCAATTCTTGCTGAGGGAACACCTCCCCTTGCAGTACCTTTTGCAATATCAAAAAAACTTGCGTCCTTGACGTAGTTCCCAACAGCCGTTGAGGCTGTGTGGGTTCCGTGACCGACCTCATCCCATGCAGAGGTGATGTCTGATCCCGTGCCATAATACCGAGCTCCGATCAACTTGTTGCAAAAATTAAGGCACTTTTAGTAATTTATAGTGGAACTAACAAAAAACAGGACAATTTATTCAAGACTTGACAACATGGTAAGTTAGATACTATTTAAAATATCAAAAATTAAGCAAATTATTTTACTCCATTCAGGACAAGCTAAAATAGATTTTTATAATAATGAAATAGAATACTACTCTCTTTGTCTTTGTGTTAATGTGCCGCAGAAATAACTAATTATTAGAATACTATGTAGAATGGATTTATATAAGAGACTACAATGCCAATAAAACATAGTGAAACGAAGAGAGAAAAATACTTATTGCAAGTGAAGTTTTGCCCGCCTTTGCAAGCACCCTTCCATTTTTTGGGAGGAGGGCCAAAACCTTTGTTGCTAAAGCTCTCCAATTCAGGCCAAATTCTGAAGTCGAGAACACCAACTATAGTGCCACTCTCGACTGTAAGATTTCTTTTTGATGTGTCTTTCAAGCCTATGAAGTCTCATGATCTTGTTGTTTGAATATGAAAAATATTGTTAGGGAAAATGGAAGTTGAATATGAAAAATATTGTTAGGGAAAATGGAGACCACTTCGCCTTTCTCTGCAGCCAATTAATCAAGGATATATATATATATGTATATATATATGAATAAAACACACAAAAAAAAAAAAGATAGATCGACCAAAAAACCTTTACGAAGAAAAACGGCTCATAAGTGAACTCCACTAATATAATTTTTTATCTCATGATATGTCATACCATTCTTTAAAAGATACAAACAAATCACGTATGTCTAAAAAATACTTACTGGCAAGATTCTGTTTCTCCTGATCAGTAAGTTTTGCTACAAATCTGTTGAAACTCCTTGTATAACTTCGAATTAAGGAATTCTCAACAGAACTGAAACATGAACAAGTGAGTGAATAAGAAACAATTTTTTAATTCTGTACAAGGCATAATGTGTGTGTATATATATATATGTATAACTATATTACCTGCCCTCAATGACACCTTGTAGCATGCTTAGGTGGTGAGATGAGGGTGAGTACGTCACATCAGGAAGTGCACCCAGATACACAATATAGACCTGTATTAGCACGGAAGAGTCTCATCTCAAATCTCACATGGCAAAAAGTGCAAAAGCTGGTTTTTTGTTGCATTTTATTAATGCTGTTTGGATGTTATTCTAGTAAAATTAGATATCAAGTGAAAGATATAATACAAGTACTATATGTTTAAACAAAAAAAAGATTTGCACTTGCCTTTCTTTCTTCATCATTGGCTTTGCAATTTAAGCCCATGTTGAGGATACAAATGGAGAACAGAAAAAGAAAAGCTCCATATTTGTCCATGTTTCAAAGACAAATGGCATAAAACGAAAGAGAAAAGATGTATACTATGAGTGTAAGAGTGGTGGGTGCTAATACACACATATATGTATAAATAGATAGACAGAGAGGGAGATCAGATTAAGCATAATATTACCGGATCCATATAGTATCAAAATATTTACTTTTATGCAAAATTTTTATGTGATATATTTAGTATGACAGAAATATTTGTGGGAGTAAAATTCTCAATATCACAACCATTTGGTTAATGGTATCAAAATATTTAATTTCATGCATATATAATATATGGTATGACAGAAATATTTGTTGTAGCAATGTTAAAATTCTTAGCTTTTTCTTTTTGTTTTTCTTTTTTTTTTCATTTTCCTTTTTGATGTTATAAGAGGAATACGCTATATAGGTTTTACTAACCCTTCCATGGTCAACCTCTGAGATTGGCATGAAATTTGGACTTCCTAAAATAAAAAATAAATAAAAATAAATTCATTAACAATGTTATGGATGATTTTAATGATATAATATCTTTTAATCAGTCTATTTCATTATCTGAGGATTCTTTTTCTTTTGTAAGATTTTATCCGAAGATTCTGAACCTATTATGCACAAATCCAAGAAGGAAGGCAACGGCTCATTAAAGACTCCAAATTTTTTGCCTCAATTAGAGGTGTATGTTAAACTTTAATATGTGATTCTTTTCAATTTTAACTTTGGCAATTAAAGCGTAATTGCATTTATCGAATTTCATTGCTTGTTGATTCTTCTGGGTTGGTGATTAGCAACCAACTAATTGGTGATTTGTTTTCATACAATGAACAATCTCATAAAATTTATTTTATTTTATTTTATTTTTGATAAAATTATTTCCAGCAAGTAAGACTTTTTTCTTTAACAGGTTTATCCAATAATGGATTTCGATTGCCTCTTCTTTTATTTTTTTCAGCTAAAGTTGTTTCATACTTGCATAAATGTCTATCTCACAGGAAATACCATCCCTAACTCGTCCTTCGCATTTTTCTTTATGTGGTTAAAATTTAAAAATAACTACCTTTCGAAAAAAAGAACAAAAGATAACGTGACACTTGAGGGGAAAAAAAGAAAAAAAGAAAAAAAACTAAAAAATTTAACATTAGTTTCTTTCCTTACAGAATCAAAATCAAAATTTTCTACCAAAAAATAATATGAGTAACAAAATGACATAATTTTTTCAAGTATGAAATAAATAAAACTATTTTTAAAAATATGCCAAGATATAATTTTCTCAAAACCAAACTCATCTCTTTTCTGTAACCAGCCTCTTAGGTGGCCTCCGTATATTCTCCTTCTCTTTTGGTTGAAGAAAGATACCAAAAACAATGCAAACAAACAGGTTGTCTGAGCCCGGGTTCGAACCGGGGACCTCTTGTGTGCGAGACTAGTCTTTAAAATTTAAAGGGTTACTATAGCCTTCTTAAGTTTTTATTTCTTTTTTTTTTTTTCTATAATTCTTGTGCTCAAAAAATTAAGTCCTTCTTAATTGTTTTTGGTGACAACTCCATTGTACGGTTCACATTATAAAAAAGGTTAAAAGTGCTCCCATTGTATATTAGCCATTGGGATATTGTTGAGCATTGTTCTTGGTGAAATTGCTTACGCAGTGGCAAGATGAAAATGTTAGAATTTGTAATAACATCTGTACTTTAAATTTAAAGAAATTTTGACAAAAACACGGACATCAATAAAAATATAAAAAATTATAAAAACTATAAATATTTATTTCAAATTGAAATTCTGAAATGAACTGAAGTTCCGCAAATTACATTAGGACCTCTAAAAAATATTTTATAGATTTATTCTATATTAACTCAAATTTTCTCAAAAGTTTACTCTTACAAATATTTTTGATTTTTCTGAATTTTCTACCATCATTTCAGAGTTTTTATAGTCCCAAAACATCATTTAGTGTAAAAAATTCTACCATCAAAGTTTTTTTTAAAAAAAAATTTTAGTGAACAGGAAAGAAATTCTTTTACATCCAAAAGATATTTCCAAAGCTTAAAATTATAGAAATTTTTGCAAAAATTTCAGAAACATCGAAGAAGTTTTTGTCCATGCTCTGTGGTCCGCTCCTCTCTTCATTTTTCTCTTGTTTGTTTAGTACGTCAATTTCAATTCGTAAGTAAATAGGTGAACAACTTTTCATTTTCCTGTAATCTCAAGTTTTAGTCCACGAATTATAGGTTTGATCTTAGATTTTCTAAACATCTATAAGATTGTCCTAAATTAGTCCTTATTTAGCTCTGGTAATTAAAATCTAGACGAAAAAAAAAAGTGTGAGGACCATGTGCGATTTAGTGATGTAGACACATCAGTGTCATTTACTCTGAGTTTTCGAACTACCCCTCTCATTTTCAGAAAGGCATAATTTCAGCAACTATTATAACTAATTCCCATCGGACATTAATCAAGTTTGCTTCTATGAGCTTAATCAAGTTTGCATCTATGAGCTTAGCCTGTTTGGGAACATAAGTTTAAACCTAAAATAGTGTAGTAACCTAAATTTTGTAAGAAAAAACAGTAAATTTTTTTTATTCAAACTATGTTCCTAAATAGGCTATTTTGTGATACTTGATCCTTTTCATTGGCAAGTTATATATGGAAAATGGTTCGAGTATTTTCGAAAAATAAATGCATAAATGATTAAGAGTCATCCAAAGCATCCTTGCTTGATTTGATTAGTTGTGAAAACAGACTTACATGATCTTGACAGCGGCCAGGAACATGACCACATCAGCCCGTCAAGTCTCTCACCTTTCCAAGTGCGGCAACCACATGGAACCCTAAACACTACACTACAATGCATTGCAATCTAGGAGTGAATTTCAATGTTCAGTACCAGTATACGATTCCTACAGTCGAGCCTTCTCAAGCCACAATCTCGTCCTCGACAGTTCCTGGTAGAAAATAAAACCAAAGAAAGAAAAAAACACATTAAAATGAAAAATTGGGAGTTAACAAACTGCATGATATGCCAGGATTATTCAAATCACCTTACAATGACAGAAAGGACACAATCACCCAAGAGGCTAGAAAGGAATGATAATGCTAAGTGTGGAGATAATTCGCGGCCATCATCAACTCCAGAGTCAATTCAGGTTCAATATGGAACTCGGTCTCTTTCCCGCTGACAGAAGAACAAACCCAAGAAATAAGAGAAAAGAATGAAAGAAAAAGAAAGAAGCAAATAAAGCCCTCAAACTTTTTATTCCTCCAAACAAACCAGTTAAGTTTCAATCCAAAAAGCTTCTTGAAAACGAACAAAGCAGTCTGTCTAGACGTTAATCTTGAAGCGCTTAATAGGTGAAGCAAACGAAAATCATTAACATTAATACTTTCACTTGCCTATCTATTTATATGCAAAGGGAAAAAGGAGAGGGTACAAATTTCTCATGAGAGAAGAGAAGTTATAAGGAATAAGCATCCTTCCAAGACCCGTATATTTTGAACTCCTACTTCAATAATTTGACGTGAGCATAGCAAAAGCCATAAAGAAAGATAGATCCATCTAAAAAAATGGTAATAATAATAATAGCAATCATGGTTTGAATATTGAAAACCAAACACGGAAATCCTGTCCTGTCTACGTTAAGCAATTATAGTACCATAAGAGTTTGAAATACCAATAGCTTCAATATTACACACACACATATGTATATATTATATCTCCCATCTACTACTAACCAAAATCACAAATGCCCAAAAATTTTGATATACCTCTCCTTATGTTTGCGGCGTCATTTTGCCTAAAAATTAGCTTATTTTAGGCCAACCAAACTAACACCGTAAACTTCACATTTTGATTTGCTTTTACTTCACAAGAGATAATACTCACGATGATGAAAGTTAGCTCCAACCAAAGTTCTATCAGAGTAATGAAACACATTAATCTAAAATCAAACAACAGCCCAAATCAAATTCGATCCTAAAGAAATGAAAAAAAAAGCATCCACAAAAAGAACCCCAAAAATCAATGGCAAGAAAATTGGAAAAGAATTAGGTTATGAAACAAAATAAACCTGGCGAATTGAAGATTCCAATAGAAATACTTGCAGATCTTCTCGAGGATAGTGGTGCTGATCTCGAGGAAAGTGGCCTGGGATTGCCTACGAAACCATTCATTTGGACATCATTCAAGAACTTCTACGGAGCCCTAAAGAACCACAGGCATATGCATTGACGGAGAGAATTTTTAAGGTTGGTGAAAAGGTGAAGTTCTTCCCATTTTATGCTCACCATGTTGCAACCAGTGGCCATGCTGGAGACATCCTAAAGAGGATTTACATGATCCCAGAAGACAGAGTTCACATTATTCTTAATGGCGTAGATGAGGAAATCTTCAAACCAGATATCGCCCAGGGGAAAATTTCAAGCAGAAGTTCGGCATACCTGAAACCGAGACATTGGTTTTAGGAATGGCTGGGAGGTTGGTGAAAGATAAAGGGCATCCATTAATGTTTGAGGCTTTAAAACAATTACTCATGGAAATGATACGTTTAGGGAAAGAGTCCTTGTTCTGGTAGCTGTAGATGGTCCTTGGGCTACTAGATACAGAGATTTGGGAACCAATGTACTTGTTTTGGGGCCACTGGAACAAGCTCAATTGGCAGCTTGCTACAATGCTATAGATATCTTTGTCAACCCAACTCTGCGAGCTCAGGGTCTTGATCACACTCTATTAGAAGCTATTCTATTAGGTAAGCCAGTACCGGCCACAAGGGTAGCTAGCATTAAAGGGTCCGCACTTGTTGGCCTTGAAATGGGTTATTCATTCTTGCCAACGGTAATTTCATTGAAAAGGGCCCTCTTTAACGTTCTTGACGACGGAAGAGAAGCTTTGGAGCAGAAAGGTCGGGCAGCTAGGTGCAGAGGCTTGCAATTATTCACAACCACGAAGATGACTGCTACTTACGAAACACTTTTCCTTTGCAAATCAGATGGTGATGACAATGTGGACAATTACTGTTGGGTATCAGGATCCATCCAACTAAAATATCAACTCTTTCTTCAAAATTTTGATTTTTAAGCTTGTGGCCTCAATTGCAACGTTAGAATGGGGTGCATTCAACTGCTGTCTTACTGTATATACACTCTCTGGCTGGTTGTTAGAGGATGCTAGTTAAGGAAAATTTTTCTCGAAGAGAAACAACACTTTAACCTGGATTCTTGGAAGCATTTTAACCATTTGCTAAACCTTTTTGTTTAGTTGATTTCTCCCTGGGTAACTTTTTATGAGATGTGTTTTTCTACAATTTTGTTTTTATATAATCCGTAATTGTAGCCATTGTTTTGATTTAGTTAGATAATTTTTGCCCATCTAGAAAGTTCTGTAAAAGTAAAATCAAACATTACAAATCTCTTTTATATTTACTCATAGGAAATGTTATGATCCTGACATTGCATATTTTTTAGATACTTATCATAGAAACTGAAGACAAACTAGAATCCAACCCGGTTACAAACAACATCTGCATTGATATATAACGGAAGAAAAAGGCCCATAGCATCATTTCATGGTCAGACATTGCAGGCTCCACAAAAGCATGAAAATAGAAACTTAAGCCACCGTAAAAACATCAGCGAACCTCCGAAACATCTCGGCCTAGTTTACAAATGAAATTCCTATAAAATAACTACATCAAAATAAGGCTTTGTGGTTTCTGACTACACATGTCCCGTTTCTGGCATCTGCTGCTTATTTATGTTACATATGGTTCAGGCATAACCCAATCTCTTCAGTTCCTGCAAAATACAAACATGAAATCTACCTGTTTGAGCTTCTTATTTAAAATTGCAAGTTTCCGTGCTTTTTGATCAGGCTTCATAAATCCCTACAAATGTGAGTACTAGATAAAAGGATTGACCTAAGACATGGTAAGATTATAAAAATCTTGATTGATAAAAGATCATTGATATCCTTTTCCATAAAAGCTATACCTCAAAAAATTGTCAGAAGTCATGTGGCCTTGGGGGGCAAGGTCCTAATAATAAAGCGAACCTGTAGAATTCATGGTGAAATGCTCAGGATGCTAATAGAAGGTCTAAAGCATGGTTTCAAACAGTGAAGTACTCATTTCTTTGTCTAATCACCTTGCCACCAATTTCCTCGAGAAGCATCGCTTGAATTGCTTCCATTTGGATCGTCTTCCCCACCATGCTTCTTGAACTGATTCATTTATAGAGTAAATACATGACTATAGTTATGCTCATATCTTTCAACTAATCATGCTGACAAAATATATCATGTCATTCATAGTTTTTATCTATTGAATAGAATAACTAAATCAAGACTCACCAGAGGGTAAGATGCAGAGGTCTGGGTACCAGGGGACCAAGAGTAGACGTCTTGTCCACCATAGTAAAGCGATTAACTTAGATGACATGGTTCCACTCTTTCTTCCTAAAGTAAAGAATTCCTGTCCTTGTTGGGCATGCTATAGCGTGCACCTTCACCACTGATTGCTATACAAGTTTTCCAAAAATAAAAGTTTTTGAGGCAATATTCATTGAACACATAATTTCATATCTCAAAATCAAAAGTCGAGATTTATTTTACACCAGATCAGATTTTAGATAGTGAAAGGAATATGATTACAAATGGAATATTAGGTAGTTTCCTAGAACATGTCACATGTGATAGTTCTAAAAAGTTGCTTCTGCAAAATTAGGACCAAATGAAAAAGAAGTAATTCCAAATACTTTCTCATCTTTCAAATAGGAATTTTGGTGTCAAAAAAAGAAAAAAAGAAGGAAAGAAAAGATTCAGAAACAAAGAAAATGACATGATCAAATACCTGAGCTTCCATTTTTGATTGTGGGCCATGCTTGATTTTTCGAGGCATGTTTTTGCCAAGGTCCTAATAGGTCAGAGTTGGCTGAGTTTCTCCCAACCACCTAAAATCAGGCCAGATGAACCAGAAAGATTATTACCAAAAAAAGAAATGATGAAAGAATAAGGAAAAGGAAGAGGAAAAGGAAAAGGAAAAAACCAGATAGAGGAAGGTGGACATACTCCAGACATGAAAACCCCTACGTTGTTTTTGTTTCACTATACTTTTACTTCACAAGTAACTAACTGTGAAAAGCAATACCCTTGTTTCTATTTACAGGGACTAACTATTTTTCCGTGCACTTGAAGAGTTCTATTTTAGTTTTCAATAAATAATTTAAAGTTTCTTTTGTTTATAACACAGAGAGAGAGACAGAGAGTTCCATTTGTCCATAAAGCTTTTCTTCAAGAAATAAATGCATCCATTATCATTTATAATTTACAATATCATTCCTTTTATATATAAAGCTCCATGTAAACAATATTAACACTGGTATGAAGCATGAATATGCTCTAAGCAGAATCCTTAAATCAAAGAAACAACAAAACAATCATCGCAACAACAATCAAAAATATAAAAACCATTCTTAATACATACATTCATACATGCATACATACATACATACATATATATATATACATATATATATATATCAAAACCACAAGGAGAGGAACTTGCATGCCTTGGATGGAGGGGGAAAAATGGATGCAAAAATCCCTGCATCGGACTACTGAGATGAAGACTCCTTAGCACCAAAAAGCTCAGCAGTGAAAGATGATGATGAATTATTCCCTTGGTTCTTACCCTCCATTAATGGCTTTTTTTTTTTGGTTCTTTCTTTCTCTCTCTAAAAATCAACAGAACAAAACAATCTCCCAAGAAAAACCCAATTGAGATAAACAGACAGAGAGAAAAGAAGAGAAAAAGCTGCAAAGATACGTTAGTTTTGGGTGTATTGTTCTTGTCACAAACCCATCAAATTTATGGTAGAAACTTTTCTCCCTCTACACAAGATGACACTGATTAATTTACTGAATATTGTCGCCCTTATGCCATCATCACCCAATAGAGAAGTGAGTAAATCTCTTTGCTAATATTTCTATTATATAAGATTTCTTTTCCCTTTTTTATAATCAAAGACTGGTAAATTTTCTAACCTTTGCACTGTCCTCACATTCTATTCTTTGCGTAATACAATATTATATCATCATCATCATGGTTGTTGAAGCTTACTATGATCCGGCGTCGGATTAACACCACATGCGGTTGCGCATGGTCTGACTCTTCCTCGGCTCGCCTCTGCCCGGCCCGACGTACCTGCGACAAGAGAAGGGGCACTTCGAAGGTGAGAGTAAGGAGTCAGTCAAAGGACAAGGGCTCTCTGATGCTCAAGGCCGGGGTTGCTCGGCAGAGGACATGAGCTTGTTAGGTGGGAAGGAGTCTCTCTCTCTAGAATACAATAAATGCATCCTATTTATAGGCTATTACTTGGTCCGGGTGTTAGTGGGTTTTGCCCACAATTTTGGTGTCACATCAAGACGTGTCAGGCAGTAGGTGACAAGTATCACGTCCCCCCGTCGATGGATTGGATTCCATTGGATGGTGAGTTATTTGCCGTCGAGCTCATTAGTTTGTTTTCTGTGGATAAAGGGCGATACTAGCGATTGGTTGGTAAACTAATATATTTGTCTCACACAAGACCGGATATTGCCTTTGCAGTTAGTTGTGTAAGTCAATTTATGCATGCTCCTGTGGAGGAACACATGGAAGCAGCACTTAGAATCTTGAAATATTTGAATAGATCGCCTGGTAAAGGGTTATTCTTTAGAAAAACGGGAACAAGGAGTATTGAAGTTTTCACAGATTCAGATTGGGCTGGCTCCATCAGTGATCGGAGATCAACCTCAGGTTATTGTTCTTTTGTTTGGAGAAATTTAGTGACTTGGAGGAGCAAAAAGCAAGCAGTAGTTGCGAGAAGTAGTGCTGAAGCTGAACTAAGGGCAGTAGCACAAGGAGTATGTGAAGGACTGTGGGTGAAAATCCTACTAGAAGAATTGAAGATGACCGTGGAAGCGCCTCTGAAGATTTATTGTGACAACAAAGCTGTCATTAGCATCTCTCACAATTCGGTGCACCATGACAGGACCAAGCATGTCGAGGTTGATCGGCATTTCATTAAGGAAAAGATTAACAAAGGAGTAATCTACATGACTTATGTACCAACATCTGAGCAGACTGCAGATGTGTTGACAAAAGGGCTTTTTAGACCAAGCTTTGAGAAATTGATAGACAAGCTAAGAATGTACAATCTGTACGGTCCAGCTTGAAGGGGGGTGTCGACGTGTTCCACCTAGTAATTAGGATTTATATGTTTGTTTTTATGGTTTTATGTTTTCTTATTTTTTAAGAATTAGTTAAGATATAATTCTAAAAAAGTTAGTATAAATAATGTAATTTAAAATGTTAAATAATACAAGCAGTGTTTTATCGTTTATTTCTCCGGTGTTAACTTATACGAGGTTATAACATTACAGTATAAAAATGATTTTTTTTCTTGTGGTAAGCATGGTAGTTGACTAACCACGTGACGAGCATTTATGTTGACTAGGTACTGATGGATTTGTGTCGTTTTCTTTCCAAATCTTGTCAACTAAGAATATTCAAGGCAGCTAATGTACACGTTTAAAGACTAAGTTTACTGATGGAAAGATTGATAATCTGTCAGGGTTTTACACCTTAATTTCTGTTCCAATTCATTCTTGGTAGAAAATTTTTCTTCTTGGAAGCGTTCCCATTTTCCAGTGTTCCCTTCTCTTCTGTTGTCTTCTGCGTTTCTATTTTAAATTCGTTTCAAGAGTTTGCGATTATGGCAAAATCTCAAAATGAAACCAGTAAAGTGAAACTTAAACTGACAACGAAAGGACTAATGTTGTTGTTTTTTTTTTTTTAAAGGTCTGTAAATCTTGTGGACAAGTTTAATACTTTAATAGGGTGTTTAGTAAATAAGTTGAAAACTCAAGTATTCATGAGTTCAAAGAAAAAAACTGTAGTATATAAGAGCTTTAACACTAGTATATTTTTGTATTATAACATGTGAGAGATTTATATTACAGAGAATTGAAACTAATGAGTTTGAAACCTTCATGAGTTCAAAGGTGTTAATCTGTCGAGCTATTTAGCTGACCAACGAAGTTCGTCTCCTCCACGATGGCGTCGAGCTCACCCCCAATATTAGCCCCCTAGTTCACCTGGTCGATGTCTGGCCAGGTGAACTACGCCGAGTGGGTAAGGTCGACTGAAAGAAAGAAGACCAAATAGCACTCCGAAGAGGGGTGAGGCGAAAGGTGGCGCAGATTAACCAGGGGACACGTGTCACTCGACAGTCGACTGCACCGCCTGACAAGTGTAATGATCACGCCTCTTCATTTTTTGTGCCCAGATTTTTTGCCTAAAACGGCTATAAATAGGGCCTTCCTTTTGGCTGATTTTACACGACTGAAGTCAAATTTTCACATCCGAAGAGTTCTTTAGCTGTCGAGCTGTAGTGATTCACCCAAGGACTTAAAATTTCCAAGCTACCACAGCCCGAACAGGTAATTTTATAAGGAGTGCAAAAATGAGTGACGTTACTGATTCATAGGACATAAACGTTTCTTGGTCGAAAAGCAGTTCGGAGGGCAGCTCATCCATCACTCAAGTCAACGTTAAGAGTGTGTCCCTAGGACAAGATGGGGCTGGTAGGCTCGAGCAAATTTTGAGGGTCGACTCCCAAACTGTCCCCAAGCAAGAGTTCCTGAATATGCTAGACGAGGAGAGACTAATCAGGCTGTGCAGGGATTAGGACCCTTACATCGGGGTGGCAACTACGGGCTCTTCCCGAGTTACTTTCCTAGAGAGAGCCAAGCTTCAGGCGACCGACGATGTCTCGAGTACATCCGGCTAGGATTCCAGAGCCCAATCCAAGTCAAGGGCGTAATCGCGGTGGACATTTTCGACGAAGGGTAGGCAGCTGAGGAGGCCGAGGAGGCGAAGCAGCCTGAGATAGAAGATGAGCGGGTCTGGGTTACCCGCGTTCGAGGTGTGACGGCGTATAAGGTAACCCAGCCCAGATAGACCTCAGCTACGGCCTATACCAGTGCTATGACAGAATCTCAGCTAGAGGACTTGCGTGTCGAGTTTAGTATCCCAGACGACATGATCCTCATCGTGCCCGAGGAGAAAAATTCGTCACTAGAACTGCCTGAGGGATACATAACGCTCTATGTATTCAGGGTTGGGTTGTGCCTTCCGTTCCACCCGTTTCTACGTCGGGCACTTAACGACTTTAATGTGTGCTTGGCTCAACTAAATCCGAACAACTACAGGTGGCTGATTGGGATGTACGTGCTATGGAAGTACCATCGGGCCATTGAAATTTTGTTGGAAGCTTTCAAGCAAGTGTACAAGATGAAGAAGCTTCCTCGGCAGTCTAGATGGTACTATGTCATCGGCTTCAGGAAGGACTTTATCTTGGGCAACCCCGACACAGATAAACTCTAGAAGTACGAGTGGGTCTACGTTGGGGGTAACTATCTTGCCCGAGCTGGTGAGGCTGTACCTGGTGACCAACACGTGTCGAGGACGTTCGAACAGGGGCACGTGTGGTCCAAGAGGCCCTAGGCACCAAGCCATTTGATCAGGGCGGTCGAAGACCTGTTTGAGAAGTCAGAGGCCACCATGCAGCAGTCTTTCCTTCTCGAGAAGAAAACTCTTTCCCGTTACTGCTGGTTCTGGGAACCCAACAGAATAAATCCCCCATCGGTTCGCCCTACCTGGTCCGCCGTGTAGGTCACAGTCGCCAGGCCTGGTGCCGTAGACGTCCTGGGGCTGAGCAGTTGCCCATATGGGTGGTCGATGAGGGGGCCATCATCGTCTAGTTTCAAGGACTCGTCGAGTGGCTCCTTCTATGCTGGGCCACTCGTGGCAGACAAGGACCTCGAGGACATGATTCGGCTCATTTACCCGTCTCGTCAACTCCGGATCAGAGGTCAGTCCTGAGTTTTTTGTTTTTTTGTTTGTTTGTTTTTATGCTGACTTGGTTTTAACTCGGGAACCTTTGGCTTGCAGAGATGTCTTCACGGCCGAGCAACGCTACTGAGAGACGGGCTCTTATGGAGAGCCTCAAGAAATAGAAAGGCAAGGCCGTTGACATCAGGAGGAAACGTAAGCGGACTCCAAGGACGGAGCTTCCTTCCCAACCCGAGCATGTCCTTGTCTCGGTTCCAGAGCCATCGCCCCAACCTCTGCGGACCAGGGCTTTATTAGAGGAGACGTTGGTTGAGGACACGGCTGTGGTCTCTTCCGAGGATCCTCAGAAGAGATGCTCGAATTACCGTAGAACCATCTTGGAGTGTCTCGGGGATGTGATGTCCCAGGATGACTTCTTCATGAACCTCTGAGGGGAGGACTTTCAGAACCTGTGCAACACAGCTTTCTACACTGCAGCCACTGTAAGTGTTTGTCCAACCCGAGCTTTTAATCTCTTTTTCTTTATCATCCTGACGAGCGTTGATGTCTTGTTATCCTCAGACGAGTGCCATTTTGCACATGGTCCACTCGACTGGGATGAAGGACCTCCACAACGAGAAGGAGATACATAAGAAGACCTTCTTTAGGAAGTTGAAGGTTGATAAGAAGCTCGGTGCTAAGAACATTGAGCTAGACCAAACCAAGAACTCCCTTTCTCAAGTTGAGGAGGAAGCTTAGAAGGCCAAGGCCAAGGTCGAGGAGGCTTGGAGGCAGGCCAGAGAGGTGAAGGATGAAGCTACACGGCTCTAGGGGCAACTGGTGGCTTTACAGGCCGACCACCAACGACACTTGGACGAGCTGCCCAACCGTTTGTCACAAGCTGTGGAGGAATTCAAGGCATCTCTAGAGTATGTCGACTACTATTACTTCAGCATGACTGACCTCCGGGATCATTTGATCCGACAACACCTTGAGGCTAAAGGCTTTGACTGGTCGCTCATAGTCAAGCCTGAGCAAGGCGCTGCTCAGCAACAGCAGGGCGAGGAGGTTGTCATAGTACACAACAATGGTGACAGAGATGAGCAGAGCACAGCCGGCGGAGGAGGCGAGGACAGCCCAGCGGGGATGAGACCCAGGCTTAGGTTATCCATCATCATTTCATCATCATTTTCATTATTTTTTTTGCTTGTTCGGGCTTAGGAGGTGCCCGGTTAATTATACCTCTCATGTATTATAAATGAAATTTATTTACTTTTTCCCTCTTGGATTTTTGTGTACCATGTTTGATATTTTCTAAGTGCGAGTGTTCTCAAGAAAATATATTCCTAGGTTATAGGTTCCTCGAGAACGTAGTTGGACCTTTGTCTCACCGAGTTGCAGTAGACCTCGGTCTCAAAATTGAATTAAAATTCATGCCAAAGTTGGATGTTCCTCGAAGGGGACATTCCTAGACGATAGTTTATTTAGCTTTTTTTTTCACAATTTGAATCGAGGCCAAGTATATTATCTCGATGACTACCGAGTTCATCCGAGTAGGGATGGTATCCCCGTTTCTTAGTTAATCTGAGCAGGGATGGTATCCCCGTTATCTCGATCAATCCGAGTAGGAATGGTATCCATGTTTTCTCAGTCAGGCAGAGCACAACGGCGTGTGGATGCCTTCACCCTGTCGCCACCCTAGACTTGTCTAAGTTTGAAAAGCTTTTGCAAGTCTAGAACTCATCGGGCACGCAGTTGTGTTGAGCGACTTACTGGGTGGTCTGCATGGTGACAGACTTAGAATCGGTGGGCTACTGATTAGCCCCCCAGTCTGGTTAGATAGGATGACTCTCCCTTGTCAGGAGTTATTGTTTGGTTCTTCAGGCTAGAGTTATGGCATCCCTCTTTGGGTATATATTTCCTTCAAACGCATTGCTCAATGAAATGGTGTAGGAAATTTACATTGCATTAATGTGTAGTATTTACATCCCAGCCCTGTTTAATAGGTCTAGTTACAAAAGAATTTCGGCCAAAGGTAAAAAAAGGTTTCTGGCCTTAACGTTAACAAAAGAATCTTTTCAAGAGCTCGGCGTTCTAAGGATGCTCAAGCTGATTTCCTTCCATGTCAGATAATTTGTACATGCCCGGTTGAACAATACCGATGACCTTATACGGCCCATCCCACTTTGGGCCAAAGGACCCCAAACCGAGCTGCTGAACCATGATCTTCTTGAATACCAAATCCCCAATCTTTAAGCTTCTCGGCTGGACCCTCTTGTTGTAATACGGAGCTACCACTTGATTCTGGGCTGCGTTACGGATCGTTGCTCAATTTTTTTTTTCTCGAGTAGGTCAAGCTCGGACATCATTATCTCAGCATTCTGGATCTCTTCGTAATGTTCTATTATGAAACTAGGTAACCCTACTTCGGCTGGGATGACAGCCTCTGCCCTGTACACGAGGGAGAATGGGATCTCCCCGGTTGTTGTCCAGGAAGTTGTGTGGTAAGTCTAGAGTATTTATGGGAGCTCATCAATCTATGCACCCTTGAGGCCCTTGAACTTTTTCTTCAGGTTATCTTTGATCGTCTTGTTTACTGCCTCCACTTGGCCGTTGCTTTGGGGATAGCTCGAGGAAGAGAAAACCTTCTTGATGCCGAGCTGTTCACATAGGCGGAGGAGACCTAAAGACTTGAACTGTTTGGCATTGTAGGTCACAATCATGTGTGGGATCCCAAACCAACAAATGATGTCCTTCCACACGAAGTTGGTGCACTTGGCTTCGGTCATATTGGTACATGGTTCAACCTCGACCCACTTTGTGAGATAGTCAATGGCCACGATACAGTACTTGAATTGTGATAGGGCCAGAGGGAGGGGCTCGATTAGATCAATGGCCCACTTTGTAAATGGCCATGTCGAGGTAACCAGGGTAAGGGGCTTGACATGGTATCCGGGCATTCTCACAAATTGTTGACATTTGAGGCATTTTTGAGCAAAATCCATGCAGTCTTGCTCCATGGTCGGCCAGTAGTAGCCTTGCCGAAGGCACTTTTAGGCCAGAGATCGTCCCCTAGAATGGTTGTCACATTGACATTCGTGGACTTCCTTCATTAGATACTCGGCTTCTTTGGGGCTCAAGCACTTCAAGCATGGCGTGGTGTAGCCTCGCCGATATAGTTTGCCTCCAATCATTGAATACTAGGCCGAGCTGTTGCTTATCCGACATGCATCTTCTCGATCATCGGGCAATTCGGCTGTGGTCAGGTATCAGATGATCGGGTCCATCCATGTGGTCTCGAGTTCCTCGGCTACATTTGCTACTTCCTTAACGATATTTGGCTCGGTAAGTCTTTCGATAGGGACTGAGGTAAGGTCACTATCGCCCAGGCCCGAGGCTAGTCGAGCAAGGGTGTTAGCTTTTGAGTTCTCTGATCGGGGGACTTACTTGAAAGAGTAGGATTTAAATTGTCTGAGCAATTTCTTGACTTCTTGTAAATAAGCAGCCATAGAATCTACTCGGGCCTGGAATCCTCCTATGACCTACTGAACGACAAGCATAGAGTCATTATGGATGATTATACGATCCACCCCAAGATCCCCGTCGATCCAAAGTCTGGCCAGAAGCGCTTCGTATTCTGCCTCATTGTTAGAGGCTTTGAAATCAAATCAGAGGGCGTAGATCACCTTGTATCCATCTGGGCTTATTAAAATCAGCCCGGCGCCTGATCCATCAATACAGGAAGATCCATCGACATAAAGTCTCCATTCCGACTCCGAGGAAGTGCTATCCTCACTGCAGCTGGGAGCATTGGGCACTTCGATGGGTGACTTCTCGGCCAGCGGTGTCGCCTGTTCAGCATTCGTGAATTCAATGATGAGGTCCGCTAGAGCTTGGGCTTTTATGGCTGTCCTCGGTACAAAATGCACATCATACTAGCCGAGCTCTACTAATCATTTGGCCATGCGGCTTGATATCTCTAGGCTTTGGAGGACTTGCCGAAGAGGGAATTTGGTTGGGACCTTTATGGTATGGCCTTGGAAGTATGGTTGCAACTTGCGAGCCAAAGTGATTAAGGCGAATGCCAACTTCTCGAGGGGCGGGTATCATTCCTCAGCAACCTGGAACGCTTGGCTGATATAATAGACATACTTTTGGGCTACATCTTCATCTCGGACTAGGACCGAGCTAATGACTTTCTCAAACACGGCTAGATAGGCAGTTAAAACCTCGTCGGGCAAAGGTTTTGACATGATCAGGGGCATGGCTAAATACTTCTTCAGGCTCTGAAAAGCTTTCTCACATTCTCTGCTTCACTCAAACCTCCCTTTGAGCGCCTTAAAAAATGGATGGCACTTGTCGGTGGCCCGGGAGACAAATCTTGAGAGGGCTACTACCATGCTGATGATCCATTGTACGTCCTTTACAGTCCGAGGAGAATGCATGTTGATAATTGCTTGGGCCATTACCGGGTTGACCTTGATACCTTGTTGGTTGACCAAAAATCTGAGGAATTTGCCTGAGCTTACTTCGAACGCACACTTCGTCAGGTTGAGTTTCATCCCTTATTCCCACAGAATGTCGAAGCTTGCTCGGAGATCGGCCATGTCGTCTTCTGCTTGAACAGATTTTACTAGCATGTCATCCACATAGACCTTTATTGTTTTGCCGATCAGCCGAGCAAACATCTTATTGACAAGGCGCTGGTATGTAGCTCTGGTATTCTTTAGTCTGAAAAGGCATTACCACGTAGTAGTATAGCCCCTGGTCGGTAACAAAAGCTGTCTTTGCTTGATCCTCCTAGGCCGTCCTTATCTGATTGTACCTAGAATAGGCATCCATAAAGCTCAAGAGCTCATGGCCGACAATGGCATCGACTAGCTGATCTATCCGAGGAAGTGGAAAACAATTCTTTAGGCAGGCCTTGTTAAGGTCGGTGTAATCGATATAGACCCGTCATTTGTCGTTTGCCTTTTTGACGAGAACAACGTTTGCCAACCACTCTGAATATTTAACCTCTTTGATGAAACCTGCCTTGAGGAGCTTTTGGACTTCTTCATTTATAGCAGCGTACCTTTTCGGGTTGAAAGCTTTTCTCTTCTATATCACCTGCCTGTGCTTGGGTTGGACATTGAGCCGATGACTAATCACACTTAGGTCAATGCCTGACATGTCTTCATGGGACCACGCAAACACATCTCGATATTCAGTAAGAAGCCTTCCAAGTCTGCCCGGATCTCAGGTCTCAGCTGGGATTTGAGTTGGACGGTGCGTTCAGATCTCACGGGGTCTAAAGAGAACAGCACCAGGTCTTCCACCGGGGTGGCTCTTACTTCTTTTTCGGGCAATCTGGGGTCCAGATCAGACAACATTTTAGGTGTCAGGTCGGCAAGCAGATCCACCTCGTTGACTTAATTGGTACTCATGAAGGAAATAAGAACCTCTTAAGGGAGGTTTAAGGTTCGAACCATGAGGGACGCGAAAGAAAAACCCTAAGGGGCCAGAGGGCCCCAGAGGGGACAGTACGGATGAGTGGGCGGCCGCCACATAAAGAGGTGGGACGGTGCCGTATGCCACATAGAGACTATGGCCTTCAACGCGTTCAGCGTCGGGCGGCCGATGATGATGTTGTACTGAGAAGGCTTGTTGACGACCAAAAAGTCGACAACCCGAGTGATCCGAGCAGCTCCTTCTCTGAAAGTCACGAGTAGGCTGGCTTTCCCCATGGCTCGGATGCACTCTCCTGTGAAGCCGTAGAGTGGGGTCCAGACTGAAATCAAGGTGGCATTGCTGATCCTTAGTTTGTCAAAGGCTTGCTTGAAGAGGATGTCGGTCGAGCTGCCATTGTCGATCAAAACTCGCCATACTACGTTGTTGGCGATGGGCAGCTCCCACACAAGGGCGTCATTGTGTGGATGGATTAGCCGGTCTGCTTCCTCCTTGGTGAACGTGGTTGGGATATCTTCTTGGCGACATATCTTGTTAACATGCTCGAACATGTTTATGAATTCGCCTCGTTCGATCAGCTGAGCTTCTCTGACATACGACCATTGCCCACTCGACGTGTCCCTAGTGACAGGCTAGCCGAACGATGTTCGGGGGTTCTGAGGTGTTCCTAGCGTCGATCCGTGAGCGTGTTCAGTACATCTCAGCTCAGCAGATCGTTTCTTTTTGAGGTAGAACCCAGGGTTATAACTCGCTCAACAAATTCTCTTAAATGACCTTCTTGGACCAGCTTCTCAATTTGGTCCTTTAGTTGGATGTATTCGCGGGTGTTGTGCCCCACATCCTTGTGAAATTCGTAATACCTCGCTTGATCCTGCTTCGCTTTGCTGCCCCTGTTGAGGTGTTGAGATCCCCGACCGGAGCCTGACGGGCACCTAGAACGTATTGCCGGGGAGGTCAGGAGCCCCCACGCAGATTTGCCTCCAGTGAAGGAGCATGTCCCCTAGGAGTTGAACCCGTATCCTCTTGAATAAGAGGGTATTAGGGTGTCCCCTGGGTACCAATCCTCCAATTGGATAGAATCTAGACTGTAGCAATTCTCAGGGAATTTGAATAATGGCTAGCTTTAACTGTAGCGAACGACTTGAGTTATCAAAAAATAGGGGTGAACTTCATAAAAGAGGATTGAGATATTTAGATTATTAACACACCAAATCAGTATTCTTCTTACTATATGGACTCTGAATCCATATAGTTAGCCTAATACCTAAAACAAATGGCCCCATAAAATATGAACCAGGTTCCAAATCCATTATGGAATGTCAGGTCATCTCTTTTCTTTTTGGATACATGTGAGGATGATTGTTCGAAAAAAGTTAGAACTCAATTAGGTCCAATTTGAAAACAAATTGCGTAGAGAATTTTTTTTATGTTGACACATCATAGAGAACTTGATCTTTCAGAATATTAACAATGTTTAGTTGAATTATCGCTTAAAAATAGTTGCCAACACGTATAATAGTACAATATAATTTTTACTTTTCACTGTTAGTTTTCAAAAATTCTTTTTATGAAAAATGTGTTAATACATGGCAATGAATTTTAAAAATATTTCTTAAATCATTAGGATCCTTTTCATGTTGTTATATTATAAATAATCATATATCAATTGCTTCTTACCTATTTGTCAATAACCTTAGCATTTCAATAGAACATTTAGATCTTTTTCTGTCTCCATCTAGAGTTTTATGTGCTCTCACCTTTAGAGCTAAGAAAACAATAATAAAAAACAACTGAAAAGAGAACTGAGCTAGTCAAAGACAACAAACTGGTGCTCTCACTTTATTTAACCCAATGAGAGGAGAAAAACAAGGAAGATGAGGAAGATCATTAGGATTTGGAATGTTTCATCATCAAAATTTGTTTTGCTCAATAAGTACAAACAATTATTTTATATTGCAATGTCATAAGATAGATCTTGAAGGTTCCAATTTGCGCTCTTCGCATTTTCGTTAAGCTTGTTTTTGTTTTCTATCGAACAACCTGGTGGGTTTATCAGATAAATGAAAGACAAACTGGTGGGTTTATCAGAAAAATGAAGAAGAGCAAATTATGTAACAACATGAGTTTTTAAATTTTTGTAAAAGATGTAGGAATTGATTCATATTATTATGTAAAATAATCATGCATTATAATTTGCTGAAACCTATCTGAGAATAATAAATTTAATTTATTGTATCCTTAAGGATTATTAACCATTTTGTCTCTCTTGCTTTTCAACTCTTATAAACCATCATGTGTGGGCACCGATTGAATTTTTTCTTCTTTTATTCTCATTCCAATCCCTTTTGGCTATGGCTTCTTTTTCTCTATGGGTGAGATAACAAAAGACCTAGGGTGGAAGTCAAAACCAACATATACCTCATAAGAGGTCCATTAGACCTAGCTTGTTTATCAATCCTTTCTAGAGCTAGATCTAGAGATCTATATTTTTATTAACTTTTGTAATCTTTTTTTTTTAATTTTTGGGTAGTTTTTTTTTTTTTTGTATGGGACTGTATTTTGTGGTAGTTTTTTTTTTTGGGAAATTTTGAGAAAAATATAATTAAGTATATTATTAAAAATAATCTACTAGATTACTTTCTGATAATGATTGGCTCTGACAATAGGAGCAGAAGGTGGTCCGCCATTCGAATAACAAACAATTAGGTGGATCATTAAAAAAACAACCAAATTACCCTCCAGCAATTGAACATTCATCTGGTATTTGAAAATGAAAAATACCAACAACATGTAGGATTGGATGGTAAGGAGGAAAGATGCTAATTGAGTATCACTCATTACAATTATTACCTTTTAATTTTTTAACCATTTAAATATATTGACTGTGAGATTATGAATTCTTATGTCACAATATATGGTCTCATAATTAATATGTGAATAGTGTCAGGTTTTTAGCTGCTTAGCTTAGTCTCACATCAATTGTAGACTAATGTGGTGTTTGGAAGGGTAGTGGAAACCGTTGGGTAGAACCACGTTTACTGTAACATGTGAGAGCTTTATATTGTTCATAACTGAGTCTGTAGTGGGAACCGTGTCAGCCAAACAGCCGGTAAGTCTTTTGTTTCCCATAAGCTTAAGGACAAAAGCTCAGTTTGCCATTCTAATCGTTCTAAAATTGGAAACATTTGTTCTTGTTTGGTTTCATATCTTTTTGGAATTTTATGAATTATTTTCAAGTATTTTTCTTTTTTAATTATTATTTTTTATTTTTTTTCGTAAATCCAATTTTAATTTTCGCTGTGCATAACAAATAAGTGATAAATTATTAAAAAATTAATATAATAATCAATAAGTGACAATAATTAATTGTAAGAAAAATTTGCAACTTCTTGCCCTAATTTAAGTGAAATGCAACGCAAAACCTCACATTTTTAAAAATTACAAAAGTAACAATTCATATTGACAATCCCTCCAATTTTTGGAGTGCATTTTTCATCATCGAATTTGAATTGAAGTCAAGGGAAGATTACTATTGCCCATGAATATTGATTATGCAAGTTTATTATCTTATTTTTTTTAGAACTTTTTTTTCCCCCTGAGAGTGCATGTTTCTTGTTAATCTTTGAAAGGAAATAATCTAAGTTGGAGATGACAGCATATCCGTGTCAACCAATCCTTGCAAAATGTTGGCAACATTGTTGCGCCCGTAGACTTAAGTTTATAATATTTTAACCCTAATTAATTACCATACAATTTCTTTTTTAGTTATAATAATAGTTTTAAATTATCTAATAAGGAAAAATGGCGCCTAAATAGCACGAGAAAGCTCCGATTCTCCCTCGGAGATAATTTAATTTCCAACAACTTACATTAAGTAATCAAATAAAAATTCTTGTCTGACCATGTCTGAGGCCTGCTTATGCTGATTTAGACTTGAAGCACAAGAAAACGCTTACTTTGCAATTTGCTTGGTCAAAGGTTCATGGCTACCAATATTAATTAGTTGCACCAGAATTAAGAAATTCTCTCTTGGTCTTCGTTTAAGAATATGTGATTGTATAATTTGCACAGTGAGTACTTTATGGTAGGTTTAATAAAACTGGTAAGCTAATCTTTATCTCCAGTTGTTATACAACACCCATTTCTAAAATTAATTATTATTGTAAAAACACATGAACAGTAGTAAAGATTACTCCATTGCACATGTTTGAAGTGCGCTTTGAGAAAATTACATCTTATGCCGTATTTTTAAAAATGTGTTTATTGATGCTACATTTAAAAAAGTTATGTCACATTATTATTTATTTACATGTTTTAGTTATGTCACACTTAAACAGGTATAATACTTATAATTAGATCCTTATACAAGTAGACATCAAGCTTGTACCAATCTTGCTTCCGAATCACATTAAATATCTGGAAAAAAAATCATACAGTTGCTTGTGAGATCACAGAAAGAAGTCATCACTAGAATAAAATAGATCGTAGCTAATAAATCCAGTCTTTTCTGCATTTTGGAGAAATATGTCCTCCGGAAGTGAACCACAGCTTACTTGTAGTCACCCATGAAGGATGGTTAATTAGACATTAACCAGAATACAACAAGACAAAATAAGTTTATTCATTATTCACTTTGATATTGCAATTTAAAATGACGGTTACATTCTACAGCTTATACAGTTAATACTAGTTTGAAACCACATCTTAGAAACCAGACAGAAGCTAATGGAAACCAAGCTAAATGATCTAGAAATGGCTAGAAACATATACGTGAAAAACCAAGTTAACCATTCAAACCATCTTAGAATCTGCAGAGCTTAATCTTGTAGAACCACATGTAAATACTAAACTCCAGTTTGATTCTATCATACTCCTTGAACCGGCATTGCTCGAAGAAAAGCCCAAAAAGCCACATCCTTTCAACGAAGAAAAACTTGAAAGCTCTCCAATTGCGTATGTTTATTTCAAACATTGCAAGTGTAATTAATTAAAACTGCTCTGGAAAAAATTATTACACACCCAGAATACATAAATCAAACAGATTGATTAAGATCACCAAGAAGAAGAAACTAGAAAGCTGTCTAAGTGGGTACATTTCTTTCCAGCATTTAGTCAAACAGATTGCAAGCACTACCCATTGAAAATGGAATCCAAAACAAGAGAGCAAAAGATGACCCATAAAAGAAAATGCAATCCCAACTAACTCGAAGCAAAAGAAAAAGAGAACCTTGACAGCCAAAGCGACCTCCTCTTGTCGCTCAAGCTCAATGAGAATAGCAACCATGTCCATCTTCAGAAGCCTCAGAACGTGAGTCTTGATAAACTTCTGTAACTTCTCTTTGTCGTCCTTGAACCGCTTCAAACCCAGTATCACGAAAAGCGCTTCTTTGCCTACAAGCTTCTTCCCCCTCCAAAGGGGTCCTCTGGGCCTCCCATCATGGTACTCCCTAAACCCACAACTGGGTCTCCACAGATCGATTTCAAACACCGAAAATTTCAGTTTCAGAGGCAAAGGGGATTCTCTGATTGGTGTTCTATAGATTGCTCGGAATAATCCCGAGGCCAAGATTGAGATTTTCGATTGTGAAAATGCTTGCCTGGCCATTCGAGCTCCGAACTGAAGGCTGTTCAGCGTTTTAAGAGTTTTCGGCGCAGGGTTTTAGCGTCGGATGATGAATAATATTGCGTCTTTTGTTGGGTGTAAAGTGTTCAAGTAGAAACTAGTGAGTCAAACCTACGGTTAGAAAACAATGCTGGAAGTCTAGAACTAGCATGGAGTTCTTCATCTTAAACACACGAGTTTGGCCAAGTACTCTTGGCATTCTTATTTTACGTGAAATTTGCATCGTAGGCCCAAACTTTTGAGTTTTTGACACTTGTTGATCCCCAATTTTACTTTGATATATTTTTGGGTTCTCTAATTAGAACTCTAAATCATTTTGTTAATATTTTTTTGAATTAAAAACTAAATTTTTTTAGTTTTTTTTATTATTTTTTTTTAGGTCCTGACATTGTATCAAATCTATCTATAGATCTATAATGTACAATTTTACTAAAAGTGAAAGCTGTTTTGGGGCACTATTGGAAGAAATGGTCAAGTTATTTTATCCTTTTGTGGTCTTTTTTTTTAGACTTTTGTTAACTTTTCTTTTTTCGCTAAAAACACTCTGAAATATTACTCTTTCAACCATGAATTTTACAAATACTTTATTTTTGTAACTTCTTTACCACAATTTTTTTTCAAATTTATTTAAATATCAACTTCCTTTTCAAATATACACCGTGATTAGTATTTAAAAAAAAAAAAAGGAGAGAGAAGCTAAAAAGACATGAAGTTCTTTTTGGGTGTAATGCTGTTAACAAATATATATACTTCATATGTTAAAATTCTTTTCATCAGTTGACAAATCAAAAATGTTGACAAATAACACATGAGTCGTGTATTGGACGGTTGGATTATTGAAGTGAGTTATAAATGTTTCAGGAGTCCCATAAGACTTTATAACATACATTTGGAAAAATGAACATTGTGCTTCAAATGTTGTGGCAAGGTCAGGTTTGGACATTGTGTACGTCAAGAATTAAACTTTGATCTGTTATAAAGTTCAGAGATCACTAACCCATATTTTGTTGCGTTTAGTATTTTTTCACCTTCATTTTAGTATAACTGTAAGATTCAGATGTCGTCCAAACTTTATCGTTGTTTAATTTTGTTGTCGTTTATATCAGAGAGCATAGTTTCTATGTCGTCTTTTTTTTTGGTAGTCTTAAGGCATGTTTAGTAAACCGTATTGTATTGTATTACATTAAATTATATTACATTATATACAAAAAATATAATACAATACAATATGGTATGCCAAATAAGTCATTAAAACTTTTTCGTCAGAGAGTTTACATCAGAGAGTTTTTTTTTTTTTTTGGTCGTCTAAGGTTCACCTAGCCATGTCGTTTTATGTCGTGTAGGGATTGTTGGACTTGGGCCCTAAAAGCTGTAACATTGTACATATTGTTAATAAATAAATAAAATGACATTTATTATTATTTTGGTTGATTATATGTGTTATGAATGCATTTATAAACATCAAGAAAATTCCATGATTATTTATGTGACTATAAATTTAGCATATAAGTGTTATTTGCTTAGGGATAAATATATAGATAATAATCTAAATAGTCCATAATAATTAATTAAAGTTTGGGATCTTTAATTAAAAATTACAAGTACGGTCCAATCTCATATAAAATGAAATAGTCATTATCCGGACTATTAATGTAGAGACATTGGATTGGAGGTACTTTATATAATGAGATTATATAGGACTGGACCAGATAAACTATGAATCTCTAATAATCATTCGTTACGAATAGAGTATTCAAATTTATCACTATGATGATCATATATTTGACAGTCTTAATCTTGAGTATTTATTAGACTCCTATTTATGACATTATATTTTTTGACTTGCATGGTAAAATTTGTCTAAGCACAGATTATAACTTAGCATCTTGGAAACATAAAGTAATAAATGGCTGGGAATAATATTATACAGATATGGAATCCATTCCTTCCCTATGGAAGTTAGAAAAATAGTTCTCTTGAGTGATAATTCAAGGTTTGCACAGTAGAGTGCTCGTTCATAATAAGATTATGAATTATTTGTTCATTAGAGAATTATTGAAACTCAAGGATAAAGATGTAATAAGAGAGGTGAACGGAAATTGAACCTAGCTCTTATTATGAACTATTTATGGAGGACTGACTTATATGTAATGATTATATCAATGGACTACTCGTTAATTTTCTTTGAGTAATTTCACTATAATCTCAAGAGTTCAGTTTTAGGTTTTTAGTGGAGTAATACTGAAACTAATAAATTTGGCACATTAATCAAAGAGTTTAATTAATTGTCAAATTTATTGGAGCTTGGGTTATAGGTCCATAGGTCCCCAATACCACCTCTGTAACACTATATTAGATTTTTGCATAGAATGAATTATACATGTTTAATTCAGAATTATTGAATTTTGAATTAATTATTTCACACTTGAATTATTAATGTAACATTGAAAAATGTTCTCTGTGACACATAATATAATATGATAAATGTTGTCACATTTAACTGAGCATTAATTAATTAATTAATTGATTAATTTTAAAATCTATTCTTAAATAAATGTGATTTATTTTTGAATTTAGATATAGATATGTATATATATATATATGGTTTTGAACCAAATCTTTATATATATATATATATAAGATTTTATATATATTAATATAATATTATAAAAAAGGGGGGGGAAGACGTGAAACTTCAGTTTCACGCTTTCCTTTATATATATATATATATAACCGAATCAATCATGTGATTTAGTCATCAAATCAAAAAAAAAAAAAAGGTAAACTTCCTTTTATATACATATGTATGTGTGTGTGTGAGACCGAATCAGTGTGTGATTCGGGAAAGAAGAAAAAGGAAAAGAAAAAGAAAAGGGAAAGTAAAATTACTAATGGCTCAGATATAAAAAGGAGAGATAACAGTTATCTCAGCAATTTTTATTCACGTAATTTTTAGAGAGAAAAACTGAGAGTTCTTCTCTAAAGAAAAATGTCTGCTATCTCTTGTGTTGAGTACATAGCAGATTCAGAAAAGTGCGAGGAAAATTCATTCTTGCAGTTTGACGCCCACTCGTCTTTCTATTGGTGTGGAGGCCTGGTTTGGAAGATCGTGGTATTAAAGAGGAAAGCTAGGATACCCTGATAGTCTTCAAAAGGTTAGTAAAAATTCCTAAAGCTTTCTATAATTAAAATTATATATCTATTCCCAATGAACAAAGTTTTCAGAAAATTTTTGTTTGTCAATGATCCGTTCCTTCCGCTGCGTTTCATATTTTAATTCCAACAGGGATTACATTTGTTGTTGGAATCTAATAGATGAAAAAGATTCCCCTAGCGAGTCTCCTAAAGTTTTCTAACGTTTAGGCTTAAAAATGACATGGTTTCATATGTACATATTTTGTTGTCATTTAATTTGTGTGAAATTGCTTAATCTACATCATTCGTTCATCTGTTACATCAGTTAGCTTTATCAATTATGTATGTGAAACGTCGTTTCTGCACTTTAGCAGTTCTAAATTAAATAACGACATAAAGATGGAGAGAAATCAAGGAAATGTTTAGCTAAAACTGCATTATGTATTTTTGTATTGCAGAAATCAAAAAAATAAAATAAAATAAGACATAGCATCAAAAGCATTTATGATAGATGAAGATGCTATAAATTTATTGAAAGAATTATGAACGGTGTGTAATGCTCTATCATTGTGCCTCAAATTTTAGCTTCAATTTTCAAATACGTTGTACAGGACAATTGGGCTTCTGACCTTATGAAAGCCGTCAGACCACACCAATGATGTAGACACCAAAGAGTTAGGTGGCAAACTGCTTCCTTTGACAATCACATCAAAGGACTTCTCCTCATGGAGTGACTTGAAAGAAAGAACCGGAGGCACAACTTCGATATCAAACTTTGTTTTAGGGATGATGGTGGCGTTGTATGTGGAGTTGGAATAGCCAACATTCTTGACTTTTCTGTGAAATTTAATGGGAAACGACGTGCCGTTCAAAACAAAAGCAGCCATTGAAGGGTAGTTCAGATCTCTTGGTGATCCTTCTTTGGAGCCTTTGGGGCAACTGCTATTGTGTCTTGATATAAGCTCAACTTTCTTGCCATCCAAGCCAATGCTGCAGAGAAGGTTTATGTAGTCTTCTTCAAAGGCCTCATACACAAGTCCAGGATTGATGGCTTTTATAGGGTTGACATGGCCAGCACCATAATCAAATTCTCCGTTCGAACCATTATTCGTCCTCATGACCCAAGCTACATCCAACAAAGAGAGAAAAAGAGATTTGGTCACATGGAAATGTAAATGTATGTAGATGAGTAATGTTAGGTATACCAACTCTAATCCCAACTTTTTCACTAGTACCTGTAGTCATAAGAGATGATTTTACTGCAGAAGGAGACCAATCAGGGTGAATTGTCTTGACATAGGCAGCTGCTCCGGCAACATGGGGGCAAGCCATGGAGGTTCCAGATAAGATATTGTACTTTACGCGCCTCTTGTCTTCCGAATAAGGTGAGGGTGTAGCAATTGGTGAATATGCTGCTAAAATCTCTACTCCTGGGGCACTTATATCCGGCTGCAAAAAATTAAATCATAGTCTAAATAAAGATGAACTATGAAAGGGAAAAAAGAAAAGAAAAGAAAATAATGAGCAATAGGTAGGAAAGGGCAGAACATAAACCTTTAGAACATCCGGTGTAATAGTATTTGGCCCACGTGAAGAGAAGGAAGCAACCTTAGGAGCTAATAAATCTTTCACGGTAACACTTTTTAATATGGTTCCAGTAGGCTGACTGCAATAATAAGAAAAGGGCTTGCTTCAATTGAGGGGGAAAATATCAATCTTTTTTTAGCTAATAAGAAGAAGAATATCAAATTTAAGGGCATATAAGGACACTCAAGCTGATAACATAGTTTTGAAGGCAGTGCATAGGATATTTACAACAATTGTTTGTAAATAACATTTTGTTAATTTTGAAAGAAGATTGTAAGAGAAAAAATTAAGTTTAGTAACTTAAAAATCAATAATATAATGTATATAAAGTTAGTAAATGTTGATAAATTATAGTATAACTTGGAGCTTAAGGAGAGTGGATATGGTAAATCAAGGATTTTTGAAATTTAATAACTGTATAAATGCATGTGAATCACAAATTATCGTATTCCATCGTCTGATAAATGTAGGATTTACTAGAAAAAAAAATTATTTGAAGGTAAACCTGAGACATTTAGGATAAATCAGAATTTGATGAAAAATAATCAAAAGATAAATCTAATAAATATTGAATTTAAAGCTATTTACTAACTTATATAAAAGGGTTAATAAGATAAATGACACAATTATGTTTATTGAATTATAATATGATTTCGGTATGTAAATATTTTTTATATGTATCAAAAAGATATCATTAAAAATAATTATTATACAATAATATAGTACAAAATATAATATCATTAAAATATTTACTAAATAATCAACGTTATTTTTAAGATATTCTAAATATTATATTAAATTTAAACTTCGTAACAATAATTTGGTCAAATATTGTAATTTTTGCTATAATACAAAATTCACATCATTTATTTTTATAAAAAAAACCAATTTACCTCCTTGTCCCTGAGATATATTGCAGTAATGCTTACCTTGTGGATTTAATGTAGGACAAGACTGCCAGATAGCTTTCGCTTTGAAGTGCTATTGCAGGCAGTGGCTCAACAAAGGAAACATCATCTGCTTTTTGATTTTTGTAAATCACACCAAGTGCACCAGCATTTAAGGCCTCAACGATATCACGTTTTGAATCACACGCCACAATCTTTCCCTTCACTAAAGCTTTGTCTAGACACCCAATTTCGCGAGAACTAAATTGCAAAATAACAACAAAAAAATAGAAGAAAAATTATTTTTTATACACTGATATTCTGCTTTTGAATACTTTCGAGGTCAACAGAAATGAATTTTGCAGAAATTACCCAGCCACATATTCCGAGCATTTAGTTGAAGCACTTAACCCATGTAGTAGAGGAAAGGATGATCCATTCAGTTGGAAAGAGTTCACTGAATTTCCCTGTTTGAGGCAAAACCATTACAAATAATACTTAGCACAACAGCAATTGACTAGTCTTTTTCAGATCATCGCGTTGAATGATGAAAAAATCAATCTGGGTCGTCCAAATTCAAGTTGTTTTTGCCATATGAGACATAACAACAAAAGATATAAATGGCCAGGTCTTTTTTAAACGTCATTTGTAAACTTAAAAATGTACTAAAAAAAAGACACAATTTAGACTGTAAGCAAGAAGAGAATTGAGACATACGGCTATGGTCTTTCCATTGCCGAGAACAACATGGTCTATGATTCGCCGATCTGTGCTACTGGCTGCTACCGACATCATCCAGGGTGCTACACTCGACACAGATCCAGGAGTAGGTCCACTATTTCCTGCAGCGTTTAAGGTCAGTATTCCTTTCTCCATCGCGTGAAAAGCACCAATGGCGATCGGATCACTGGCAAAGTCCTCAGCCTGTTTAGATCCAAGTGATACTGTAATGACGTCGACACCATCAGCAATGGCATCGTCAAAACCAGCCAATATAGCGGCCGATGTGCACCCTAGAGGATCGCAGACTTTGTAAGCCGCAATTCTGGCTGAGGGAACACCTCCCCTTGCAGTGCCTTTTGCAATATCATAAAAACTTGTGTCCTTGACGTAGTTCCCAGCAGCCGTTGAGGCTGTGTGGGTTCCGTGACCGACCTCATCCCATGCAGAGGTGATGTCTGATTCCATGCCATAATACCGAGCTCCGATCAACTTGCTGCAAAAATTAAGGCACTTTTAGTAATTTATAGTGGAACTAACAAAAAACAGGACAATTTATTCAAGACATGACAACATGGTAAGTTAGATACTATTTGAAATATCAAAAATTAAGCAAATTATTTTAATCCATTCAGGACAAGCTAAAATAGATTTTTATAATAATGAAATAGAATACTACTCTCTTTTGTCTTTGTATTAATGTGCCGCAGAAATAACTAATTATTAGAATACTATGTAGAATGGATTTATATAAGAGACTACAATGCCAATAAAATATAGTGAAATGAAGAGATACTTATTGCAAGTAAAGTTTTGCCCGCCTTTGCAAGCACCCTTCCATTTTTTGGGAGGAGGGCCAAAACCTTTGTCGCTAAAGCTCTCCAATTCAGGCCAAATTCCGGAGTCGAGAACACCAACTATAGTGTCACTCTCGACTGTAAGATTTCTTTTTGATGTGTCTTCCAAGCCTATGAAGTCCCATGATCTTGTTGTTTGAATATGAAAAATATTGTTAGGGAAAATGGAGACCACTTCGCCTTTCTCTGCAGCCAATTAATCAAGGATATATATATGTATATATATATATGAATAAAACACACAAAAAAAAAAAAGATAGATCGACCAAAAAAACTTTACGAAGAAAAAAAGGCTCATAAGTGAACTCACTAATATTCTTTAAAAGTTACAAACAAATCACGTATGTCTAAAAAATACTTACTGGCAAGATTCTGTTTCTCCAGATCAGTAAGTTTTGCTACAAATCCGTTGAAACTTCTTGTATAACTTCGAATTAAGGAATTCTCAACAGAACTGAAACATGAACAGGTGAGTGAATAAGAAACAATTTTTTAATTCTGTACAAGGCATAATGTGTGTATATATATATATATATGTATAACTATATTACCTGCCCTCAATGACACCTTGTAGCATGCTTAGGTGGTGAGATGAGGGTGAGTACGTCACATCAGGAAGTGCACCCAGATACACAATATAGACCTGTATTAGCACGAAAGAGTCTCCTCTCAAATCTCACATGGCAAAAAGTGCAAAATGCTGGTTTTTTGTTGCATTTTATTAATGCTGTTTGGATGTTATTCTAGTAAAATTAGATATCAAGTGAAAGATATAATACAAGTACTATATGTTTAAACAAAAAAAAGATTTGCACTTGCCTTTCTTTCTTCATCATTGGCTTTGCAATTTAAGCCCATGTTGAGGATACAAATGGAGAACAGAAAAAGAAAAGCTCCATATTTGTCCATGTTTCAAAGACAAATGGCATAAAACGAAAGAGAAAAGATGTATGCTATGAGTATAAGAGTGGTGGGAGATAATATACACACAAATATATATATAAATAGAGAGACAGAGAGGGAGATCATTATACAGATGGTGTTAACAATGTTATGGATGATTTTTATGGTATAATATCTATTAATCAGTCTATTTTATTATCTGAGGATTCTTTTCCTTTTGTAAGATTTTATCTGAAGATTCTGAACCTATTATGCACAAATCCAAGAAGGAAGGCAACGACTCATCTGACCAAGGCTTTATCCTTCATTAAAGAATCCAAATTTTTTGCCTCAATTAGAGGTGTATGTTAAACTTTAATATGTGATTCTTTTCAATTTTAACTTTGGCAATTAAAGCGTAATTGCATTTATTGAATTTGGTTGCTTGTTGATTCTTCTGGGTTGGTGATTAGCAACCAACTAATTGATGATTTGTTTTCATACAATGAACAATCCCATAAAATTTAATTTATTTTATTTTTGATAAAATTATTTCCAACAACTACTTTTTTCTTTAATAGGTTTATCCCATAAAGGATGTCGATTGCCTCTTCTTTTATTTTTTTCTGCTAAAGATGTTTCATACTTGCATAAATGTTTATCTCACAGGAAATACCATCCCTAACTCGTCCTTGGCATTTTTCTTTATGTGGTTAAAATTTAGAAATGACTACCTTTCAAAAAAAAGAACAAAAGATAACGTGACACTTGAGGGGGAAAAAAAGAAAAAAAGAAAAAAAACTAAAAAAATTGACATTAGTTTCTTTCCTTACAGAATCAAATTCAAAATTTTCTACCAAAAAATAATATGAGTAACAAAATGACATAACTTTTTCAAGTATAGAATAAATAAAACTATTTTTAAAAATATGCCAAGATATAATTTTCTCAAAACCAAACTCATCTCTTTTCTGTAACCAGCCTCTTAGGTGTCCTCCGTATGTTCTCCTTCTCTTTTGGTTGAAGAAAGATACCGAATACAATGCAAACAAACAGGTTGTCTGAGCCCGGGTTCGAACTGGGGACCTCTAGTGTGTGAAACTAGTCTTTAAAATTTGAAGGGTAACCATAGCCTTCTTAAGTTTTTATTTCTTTTTATTTTTTTCTATAATTTTCGTGCTCTAAAAATTAAGTCCTTAATTGTTTTTGGTGACAGCTCCATTGTACGGTTCACGTTATAAAAAAGGTTAAAAGTTCTCCCATTGTATATCAGCCATCGGGATATTGTTGAGTATTGTTCTTGGTGAAATTGCTTACGCAGTGGCAAGATGAAAATGCCAAAATTTGTAATAACATCTACACTTTAAATTTAAAGAAATTTTGAAAAAAATACAGTCATCAATAAAAATATAAAAAAATTATAAAAACTATAAATATTTATTTCAAATTGAAATTCTAAAATGAACTGAAGTTCTGCAAATTACATTACAACCTCTAAAAAATATTTTATAGATTTATTCTATATTAACTCAAATTTTCTCAAAAGTTTACTCTTACAAATATTTTTGGTTTTTCTGAATTTTCTACCATCATTTTAGAGTTTCTAAAGTCCCAAAACATCGTTTAGTGTAAAAAATACTTCTCTCAAAGTTTTTTTTTTTTAAAAAAAATTTTAGTGAATAGCAAAGAAATTCTTTTACATCCAAAAGATATTTCCAAAGCTTAAAATTATAGAAATTTTTGCAAAAATTTCAGAAACATCGAAGAACTTTTTGTCCATGCTCTGTGGTCCGCTCCTCTCTTCATTTTTCTCTTGTTTCTTTAGTACGTCAATTTCAATTCGTAAGTAGATAGGTGAACAACTTTTCATTTTCCTGTAATCTCAAGTTTTAGTCCATGAATTATAGGTTTGATCTTAGATTTTTTAAACATCTCTAAGATTGTCCTAAATTAGTCCTTATTTAGCTCTGGTAATTAAAATCTAGACGAAAAAAAAAGTTTGAGGACCATGTGCGATTTAGTGCTATAGACACATCAGTCTCATTTACTCTTAGTTTTCGAACTACCCTCTCATTATCAGAAAGGCATAATTTCAGCAACTATTATAACTAATTCCCATCGGACATTAATCAAGTTTGCATCTATGAGCTTAGCCTATTTGGGAACATAAGTTTAAACCTAAAATAGTGTAGTAACCTAAATTTTGTAAGAAAAAACACTAAAATTTTTTTATTCAAACTATGTTCCTAAATAGGCTATTTTGTGATACTTGATCCTTTTCATTGGCAGGTTATATATGGAAAATGGTTCGAGTATTTTCGAAAAATAAATGCATAAATGATTGAGAGTCATCCAAAGCATCCTTGCTTGATTTGATTAGTTGTGAAAACAGACTTACATGATCTTGACAGCGGCCAGGAACATGACCACATCAGCCCGTCAAGTCTCTCACCATTCCAAGTGCGGCAACCACATGGAACCCTAAACACTACACTACAATGCATTGCAATCTAGGAGTGAATTTCAATGTTCAGTACCAGTATACGATTCTTACAGTCGAGCCTTCTCAAGCCACAATCTCGTCCTCGATAGTAATTGGCAGAAAATAAAACCAAAGAAAGAAAAAAACACATTAAAATGAAAAATTGGGAGTTAACAAACTGCATGATATACCAGGATTATTCAAGTCACCTTACAACGATAGAAAGGACACAATCGCCCAAGAGGCCAGAAAGGAATGATAATGCTAAGTGTGGAGATAATTCGCGGCCATCATCAACTCCAGAGTCAATTCAGGTTCAATATGGAACTCGGTCTCTTTCCCGCTGATAGAAGAGCAAACCCAAGAAATAAGAGAAAAGAATAAAAGAAAAAGAAAGAAGCAAATAAAGCCCTCAAAATTTTTATTCCTCCCAACAAACCAGTTAAGTTTCAATCCAAAAAGCTTCTTGAAAACCAACAAAGCAGTCTGTCTAGATGTTAATCTTGAAGCACTTAATAGGTGAAGCAAGCGAAAATCATTAACATTAATACTTTCACTTGCCTTTCTATTTATATGCAAAGGGAAAAAAGGAGAGGGTACAAATTTCTCATGAGATAAGAGAAGTTATAAGGACTAAGCATCCTTCCAAGACACTTATATTTCGAACTCCTACTTCAATAATTTGACGTGAGCATAGCAAAAGCCATAAAGAAAGATAGATCCATCTAAAAAAATGGCAATAATATCAATAGCAATCATCGTTGGAATATTGAAAACCAAACACGGAAATCTTGTCCTATCTACGTTGAGCAATTGGAGTACCATAAGAGTTTGAAACACCAATAGCTTCAATATTACACACACACACACACACACACATACATATATATATATATATTATCTCTCATCTACTACTAACCAAAATTCACAAATGCCCAAAAATTTTGATATACCTCTCCTTATGTTTGTGTCGTCATTTTGCCTAAAAATTAGCTTACTATAAACTTCACATTTTGATTTGCTTTTACTTCACAAGAGATAATTAGCTCCAACCAAAGTTCTATCAGAGTAATGAAACACATTAATCTAAAATCAAACAACAGCCCAAATCAAATTCGATCCAAAGGAAATGAAAAAAAAGCATCCACAAAAAGAACCCCAAAAATCAATGGCAAGAAAATTGGAAAGGAATTAGGTTATGACACAAAACAAAGCTAGCGAATTGAAGATTCCAATAGAAATACTTGCAAATCTTCTCAAGGATAGTGGTGCTGATCTCGGAGAAAGTGACCTCACCATGTTGCGTTCGGCGAAACTCCCTGCCATTACCAACCAAAAAAAGGAAATCCAACTGGGCTGTGAAACCCTAATTTTGTTCCTGGGTGACATAATTGTGAAAGAAAGAGTTGCGAAAAGGATTGTATTACCAAGAGAAGTGAGCATGTTGCGAATGGTCTGAGAAACCATGGCGGCATCTTTGTGGATGATGAATTCGAAGCCCTCGACGCTTATCAGCTTCACTGCGTCTTCCTTCCTCATCTTCGCAACCTAGAATCCCCCTAGATACGCGATAAGCAACTTATATTTTCATCTATCAAAACCACCAGCTAGAGGGTATTTAGACCAAGCTTCAGTTTGGAAGCTCTTTCAAACTCAAAACTCAACTGGAAGGCCTTTCGATGTGATACACACTGAAAGTGTTGGCCTCTTGCATACTCGATCTTGTAATCTAACCAAACTGGCAGTTTCTTGGCATGGGATTGCCTACGAAACCATTCATTCGGACATTATTCAAGAACTTCCGCGGAGCCCTAAAGAACCACAGGCATATGCGTTGATGGAGAGAATTTTTACGGTTATTGAAGAGGTGAAGTTCTTCCCATTTTATGCCCACCATGTTGCAACCAGTGACCATGCTAGAGACATCCTGAAGAGGATTTACATGATCCTAGAAGACATAGTTCACATTATTCTTAATGGCGTAGATGAGGAAATCTTCAAACCAAATATCACCGAGGGGAAGATTTTCAAGCAAAAGTTCGGCGTACCTGAAACCGGGACATTGGTTTTAGGAAAGGCTAGGAGGTTGGTGAATGATAAAGGGCATCCATTAATGTTCGAGGCTTTAAAATAATTACTCATGGAAATGATACGTTTAGGGAAAGAGTCCTTGTTTTGGTAGCCGGAGATGGTCCTTGGGCTGCTAGATACAGAGATTTGGGAACCAATGTACTTGTTTTGGGGCCACTAGAACAAGCTTAATTGGCATCTTGCTGCAATGCTATAGATATCTTTGTCAACCCAACTCTACGAGCTTAGGGTCATGATCACACTCTATTAGAAGCTGTTCTATCAGGTAAGCCAGTACCGGCCACAAGGGTAGCTAGCATTACAGGGTCCATACCTGTTGGCCCTAAATTGTAACGCCCCTTAATTCGGACGTCACAGATATCGTTACATACTTACATTCATACATGCTTAAATAATTAAACTCATAGATAATATCAACTCAATCGTACTATAGATTTTAAAAGTACTTAAACTTACATTACCAGGATCCATTCATACAATTTTTTTTTTAAAACTTATGTTGTTTCGAAGAACATAGTTTAATTTTATTCCATAACATAATTTATTAGTTTATACTTAAATTATTCATGAACTTATTTAATAATAATAGATAATCCAATAGTAAAATCAAGACTTATTAAAATCTCACATTAAATCACTTTGATCATCACATCTTTGAAATCCACTTATTCCCACGGTTCGGCAGGCCGAACTTGGGACTTCAGGCAAGCCGAACAACATCGGCAAGCCGGAGCGTCTTCCACCGGTAGGCCGGCAGAAGCTTTGTAATTCGGACTAAAAATTTATCCAGGTTCGGCAGGCCGAAAAAAATAGATCGGTCGGCCGATCTTCTGGTCTTCGGCAGGCCGGACACGGAGTTCGGCAGGCCGTCCGAGACCAAATCTACTTTGGAAGAAAAAATTTAAAACGTTCTAACTTTACGTAAAATATAGCGGAAGATCATATTTCATAAAAAATGATAAAATAACTTATAAAACCATAATATAAGTATTCTTAAAAAAAACTCAACATATAATATGTTCAAAATATATAATTTTATTAAATCATAAATTCATTTGTTCTTGGCGTGCTTCCGGTTATAATTCATCGTTCATGTTGCTCACACGCCGTTCCATGTCCTCCACCTATTCCATGACTCTCTTACCCTTATCTGCAGCATGACATATAAAACATGAATAAGCTAATGCTTAGTAAGTACATAAAATTCTCACAATTTAAAACATTTCATAAACATCATCATCATCATCATCATCATCGTATCATAAAAGTGCCTTAAGCACAATTTCATAGAAACATATCTTTCATAATATTGACCATTTTAAAATTTATTCCATATATATATTTTTTTATTCTTAAGGGCCCAAGTGTTGCACCATAAACATCATCATTGGCGCGCCGTCATGAGAGGAGAAGGGTAGCTAATCCCAAACCAAACATGACATCATAACATATCATTTCATAACATTAGGTGTGCAACACTTATTAGGTGATACATATACATAATTTTCATACTTTGAAACATACCATAATCATCATACATGCATAACTTTAAATCATGAAAAACTTTTCATAAGAAATCCTTTAAGAAAAATCATCATAAAATCATCATGAAAATCCTTGTAAACATATCATTAAACCTTGAAAAAGTGTCATGTTGCAGGTGAGAATGTACTTACTTTATCGATAGCTTACTTAACCTTAATATTGCACTTGGTGACGACACCGCGGTCTCGTTGTGCTCGCTTCCTTAAGTGTCCATGCCATATATCCATTTTAAGATGCAATAAAAAAATCAATACTTATCATAAAATATCCATACACTCATCTCATATTTTAAATATTATTCAAAACCCTACATCTAAACATAATTATCTTTTAAATAAAACAAAACATTTCATAATCATAAAATACATCCATCTTACATACTCATACATAAGCATAATTAACAACTTTTCACGAAAACATCATTCTTTACCTATAGAATAATCATTACATTTTTCATACCTTCAAAATTAAACAGTAACATTTTACTGTGAGGGGTAGAAGACAGAATATTCATTTTTCATAAAACGTTAAAATGACATAAAACGTGAAGAAACATCACACATAATACTCATGAGCATCATAATAAAAACACAAAACAAAACACAATACCTAGAGAGGATATTGTAGGCGAAGTTTGAAGAGGAGAACATCTTTTTACATTTACCAAAAAAAAACTGAATTCATACCTTGAAGTTTCTTCTCGAAATTCTTGAATTCACCAACGAAACAAAACTTTTTCTTTCAATATACTCAAAAATTTTTCACGGGAGAGAGAAATTTCGTGAAGAAGAAAAGAAGAGGAAGATTAGAAAGTCAGAAAAACTGTCTCAGACTTTTGAGAGAGAGAAAAAAAAATTAATAAAAAGAAGAAACGTTAATTAATTTTCTTTTAACGTAATAAACATAATGAGCATTCATGGCCTTCATTAAGTCAGAAAAATCTGACTGATAAGAGAGTGATTGGCGTGGGAAAGGAGGAAAAAGAAAAGGAAGGTCAAACATTATCAATCATACCTTAAATTTACCTTGTAAAAATAGGAAACCTCTTAATATAATACAAATCTATTCCTTAAATTTCCTTAACTGATAAAAACATTCCATTATTATGCCAATTAATCACATTAATTCACCCAATTAACGTAATTAACTCAGTCATAACTCTGGAGAGATTTCTGCTGACTGTTTGTCAGCTTTGTTCGGCCTGCCGATTTTCCCTCTTCGGCCTGCCGATCTGTCAATAAATGCCATAACATAAAACATTCACACATCATTGCATCATAAATAATCATATATTTATAATTTCACATGAACACTAGAGCACAACGATTCCATGCGGTCGTCACCTGTCACAAATCTTGACATAAAAAAATTAGTAACATGCACATCACATATCATATCATATAACGTTATTTATTAATAACATTCCTTAATAGCGTTACTAACTTAACGTGGTCCGTTATATAAAAATAGGCGGGTGTTACAATTCTCCCCACCTTATAAAAGTTTCATCCTCGAAACTTAGAACAAATGTGGATACAAAACTTTCATGTCATCTTCACGTTCCCATGTAGCTTCTTCAACTTGCTGATTTTGCCATAACACCTTGACCAATGGAATCTCTTTATTCCTCAAAGTCCTAGTTTTTCGATCGAGTATCTTCATTGGTTTTTCTTCATAACTTAGGTCTTCTCGTATCTCGATTACTTGTGGCTCAATCACATGCGTAGGGTCCGGAACATACTTCTTCAGCATGGAGACATGAAATACATCGTGTATTGCAGACATTTCAGATGGCAACTTCAGCTGATAAGCTACTTTGCCTACTTGTTTAACAATTTCATAAGGACCGATGAATCTTGGGGTTAACTTGCTTTTCTTCCCAAACCTCATAACCCCTTTCATTGGTGCAACTTTCAAGAACACATATTCGCCTACAGCGAACTCTAAAGGTCTTCTTCTTTTGTCAGCATAACTCTTTTGACGGCTTTGAGCAGTCTCTATTCTTTTTCTTATCAACTTTATCATCTTAGAAGTTTCATTTACAAAGTCGGTTCTTTCAGCATCAACACTTTCCATCAACTTCTTTTCACCAGCTTCGTGCCAACATATAGGTGACCTGCATTTCCGTCCATACAGTGCTTCATATGGTGCCATTCCAATTGTCGCCTGAAAGCTGTTGTTGTAAGCAAACTCTGCTAATGGTAACATTTTACACCAGCTGGTCTTAAAATCGAGAGAACATGCTCGTAGCATATCTTCTAAAATCAAGTTCGTCCTCTTTGTTTGGCCGTCAGTCTGAGGATGAAAAGCTGTACTGAAATGAAGCCTGGTTCCCATTGCATTCTGGACACTTTTCCAAAATTTAGATGTGAACCTACCATCACGATCTGAGATAATTGACTTGGGAATCCCATGTAGTCGTACAATCTCCTTAACATAGAGTTCCGCTAATCATTCCATGGAATAAGTGATCTTGATAGGAATGAAATGCGCCGTCTTCGTCAGCCGATCCACAATTACCCAAATTGCATCATAGCCGTTCGTAGTTCTGGGTAAGCCGGTAATGAAATCCATTGCTATTTCCTCCCACTTCCATTCAGGTATTTGAATAGACTGTAGTTCACCACCCGGTTTCTGGTGTTCAGCTTTTACTTGCTGACATGTCATACATTTCTTCACATACTTTGCAACATCACGTTTCATTCCAAACCACCAAAAGTTACCCTTTAGATCATTATACATCTTCGTTGCACCTGGATGAATAGAGTAAGGAGTGTCATGAATTTCTGCCAAGATCCTCTCCCTTAAATTATCAACATTGGGAACACATAAACGATCCTTAAGGTACAGAGTTTCGTCATCAGCAATACGAAACTCTTGACATTTCCCTTCTTTTATTTCATGCTTAATCCTTACAAGGCTTACGTCGTCATCTTGCTTACTCTGAATTTCATCATACATTGTCGGAGCAAGAGAGAGTGCTGATAGTTGACCTGCTATAAGTTCTAGACCGAAGTCTAAAATTTCCTTCCTTAAAGGTGGAGACATTGCTTGCATAGACATCAATGTGGCAACTGACTTCCTACTTAAAGCATCAGCTACTCGGTTAGCTTTACCAGGATGATAAAGGATTTCACAGTCATAATCCTTCACCAACTCTAGCCATCTTCGTTGTCTCATGTTCAGGTCTTTTTGCGTGAAGAAATACTTCAGACTTTGATGATCAGTGAATATCTTGTATTGGACCCCATATAAATAGTGTCTCCATATCTTTAATGCAAAGACGACTGCTGCTAACTCGAGGTCATGAGTAGGATAGTTCTTTTCATAATCCTTTAGTTGCCTTGAAGCATAAGCAATCACCTTTTCATTTTGCATCAATACAGCTCCTAGGCCCATCTTGGATGCATCACTATAGATTACGAACCCATCATTTCCCTCAGGAATTGCCAACACTGGAGCCGTCGTTAATCTTTTCTTCAACTCTTGAAAACTCTTTTCACATGCATCCGTCCATTCATACTTCCTTCCTTTGCGAGTTAAGTTCGTGAGTGGAGCTGCTATCTTGGAGAAATCTTCTACGAATCTCCGATAGTAACCTGCTAGACCCAAGAAACTCCTTATTTCACTTGCATTCATCGGTTGCTTCCAATTGAGTACAGCTTCTACTTTCGTAGGATCTACCATTATCCCATCCTTTGAAATGACATGCCCTAGGAATGACACTTTATCAAGCCAAAACTCGCATTTAGAGAACTTAGCATAAAGCTGGTGTCTTCTTAAAGTCTCCAGGACGATCCTTAAATGCTCCTCATGCTCTTCCTGACTCTTCGAGTAGACAAGAATATCGTCGATAAATACAACAACAAATTTATCGAGAAAATCCTTGAATACCCTGTTCATTAAATCCATAAAGGCAGCAGGTGTATTCGTCAAACCGAAAGGCATAACCACAAATTCATGGTGACCATACCTCGACCTAAACGCAGTCTTGGGGATATCTCCTTCTTTAATCTTCAACTGGTGATATCCTGATCGTAGATCAATTTTTGAGAACACCGATGCACCCTTGAGCTGATCAAACAAATCATCAATTCGAGGCAACGGATACTTGTTCTTGATCGTCACCTTGTTCAGTTCTCTGTAGTCGATGCAGAGTCTCATAGTGCCATCCTTCTTTTTCACAAATAAGACTGGTGCACCCCACGGTGAGTGACTTGGCCTGATAAATCCTTTGTCAAGCAACTCCTTTAATTGCGTGTGAAGCTCCTTTAATTTTGCCAGGGGCCATTCTGTAAGGAGCTTTTGAGATTGGTCCGGTGCCTGGAACGAGCTCAATCTCGAATTCAACTTCTCTTTCTGGCGGTAGACTCGTCAGATCATCAGGAAACACATCTTCATATTTATGAACAACATGCACATCTTTAATTCTTGTCTTTCCTTCTTGGCTTTTGTCTACAACATTTGCCAGATAGCCCATACAGCCACTTGCTAACAGCTTCCTTGCTTTCATTGCCGATAAAAACATGTGGGGTTTCTTCCTGGTCTCGCCAACATAAACAAATTTCTGATCACCTTCAGGATGGAAGATCACCTTTCGTTTCCGGCATTCGATCGCGGCATTATACTTGCTTAGGAAATCCATCCCAAGAATCATGTCATAGTCATGCATGTCGATCACAATGAGGTCGACGAAAAGTTCCCTATCAGAAATCCATAGGGGTACTACACGCAAACAATGCGTGGATAATATCACTTCCCCGGAGGGTAGTGTCGTAGTGAATCCCTGTCTCATTGGTTCTAAATGAACCCCTAACTTCCTAGCATGCGACATAGACACAAAAGAATGCGTGGCACCCGTATCAAAAAGAACATAAACATCATTACATAAGCTTGTTATCTGACCTGTGACCACATTGGAGGCTTCTGCAGCCACTTGTTCCTGTGTCATGGTATAGATTCGGGCATTCGTTGGTGGGGCTTCAAGTCTCCCTTGACTAATTAGTGGCCCTTCAAGGGAGGCTTGCATCTGATGCAGCTGGGCCTGAGGAGTAGGTCTCTGTGGGGCATTGGCATTTATCAATTTGGGGCAATTCTTTACGAAATGATCTTCACGCCCACATATGAAACATTGATTAGTTCCCAGTCGACATTCCCCCGGATGCTTCTTTCCACATTTGGCACATGGTTGGAATCGCCTGTCATTGTTGTTGCGCTGACCATCATTGTGCCTTTTGTTGTCTTGGCCCTGCTGTTGTTGAGGATTGCCCTTCCTCTTATTGTTTCTCCAGTTTTGACTGTTGTTGTTGCTGTTGTTGTTGTTCCTGTGGGAAGGACGGTTTTGGCTATTAGCATTGTTGGCTTGCTGGTTGGGCTGAGGCTGATTCCTTCTTAACTTTGACAAATGGAACTCAGCACGTTGGGCCCTCATAACAACCTGCTCTTGGGTCCTTGGCGGACTTGCCCCATCAACAATTGCAGCAATGTCTGGTCTAAGGGCTCTTATCAACCTTCTAACCCTTTCATCTTCATTCATAACCATCCCTGGACACAGACGAGCAAGTTGATCAAACTTTGTCACCACATCAGTGACTGTCATATCCCCCTGACGTAAGCTTTCGAACTCCTCATAATGTTTACTCGTAACATTCATGTGGAAGAACTTCGTGTTGAACTCGTGAACAAAGTCAGCCCATGACATTTCTTCAATACTTCTGCTCTGTTTGATGCCATCCTACCATATCCTGGCCTCCATAGTAAGGCAGTACGAGGCACAGAGGACCTTTTCATTATCCGTGAAATCCATGAGTCGTAAGGTAGCCTCAATTGTCTTTAACCATCCTTGAGCGACTAGCGGGTCCTTAGAACCCTCAAAGTCAGCTGGCTTAACTCTCTTCCATCTGACCAAAAGAGGTTCCTGATAGGCTGCTCTTGGTTCAGCAGCAGGAACTGGGACTTCATTTACTTGTACTGGTGGCTGCGGAGGAGGAGGAGGCACATCATTGCTTGGTTGTTCACCATTCTGGCTGTTGGCCCTTAATGCAGCTATTTCCCATCGTTGATCCTCCAACTGCCTTTGTAGTTCAGCGATCATCGTCATAAGTCTCTCGTTAGACTGGGTGCGGGTCTGCATTCTTCTATAGCCGTCCATCGTAAATTTCCTAAAATAATAAGGACTTAAAATTCATCTTCTATTTATGAGACATGTTTTCATTACTATGTCATTAATCATTAAACATTCAAACCTTAATCTTATTATCATACTTGCATCAGTACATCTAACAAACTTACTTGGAGGACTTGGATTGACGTGTGGCGATATGAATTGTAATCGAAAGATTCTCTCTGATACCAAAGACTGTAACGCCCCTTAATTCGGACGTCACAGATATCGTTACATACTTACATTCATACATGCTTAAATAATTAAACTCATAGATAATATCAACTCAATCGTACTATAGATTTTAAAAGTACTTAAACTTACATTACCAGGATCCATTCATACAATTTTTTTTTTTAAAACTTACGTTGTTTCGAAGAACATAGTTTAATTTTATTCCATAACATAATTTATTAGTTTATACTTAAATTATTCATGAACTTATTTAATAATAATCGATAATCCAATAGTAAAATCAAGACTTATTAAAATCTCACATTAAATCACTTTGATCATCACATCTTTGAAATCCACTTATTCCCACGGTTCGGCAGGCCGAACTTGGGACTTCGGCAAGCCGAACAACATCGGCAAGCCGGAGCGTCTTCCACCGGCAGGCCGGCAGAAGCTTTGTAATTCGGACTAAAAATTTATCCAGGTTCGGCAGGCCGAAAAAAATAGATCGGTCGGCCGATCTTCTGGTCTTCGGCAGGCCGGACACGGAGTTCGGCAGGCCGTCCGAGACCAAATCTACTTTGGAAGAAAAAATTTAAAACGTTCTAACTTTACGTAAAATATAGCGGAAGATCATATTTCATAAAAAATGATAAAATAACTTATAAAACCATAATATAAGTATTCTTAAAAAAAACTCAACATATAATATGTTCAAAATATATAATTTTATTAAATCATAAATTCATTTCTTCTTGGCGTGCTTCCGGTTACAATTCATCGTTCATGTTGCTCACACGCCGTTCCATGTCCTCCACCTATTCCATGACTCTCTTACCCTTATCTGCAGCATGACATATAAAACATGAATAAGCTAATGCTTAGTAAGTACATAAAATTCTCACAATTTAAAACATTTCATAAACATCATCATCATCATCATCATCATCGTATCATAAAAGTGCCTTAAGCACAATTTCATAGAAACATATCTTTCATAATATTGACCATTTTAAAATTTATTCCATATATATATATTTTTTATTCTTAAGGGCCCAAGTGTTGCACCATAAACATCATCATTGGCGCGCCGTCATGAGAGGAGAAGGGTAGCTAATCCCAAACCAAACATGACATCATAACATATCATTTCATAACATTAGGTGTGCAACACTTATTAGGTGATACATATATACATAATTTTCATACTTTGAAACATACCATAATCATCATACATGCATAACTTTAAATCATGAAAAACTTTTCATAAGAAATCCTTTAAGAAAAATCATCATAAAATCATCATGAAAATCCTTGTAAACATATCATTAAACCTTGAAAAAGTGTCATGTTGCAGGTGAGAATATACTTACTTTATCGATAGCTTACTTAACCTTAATATTGCACTTGGTGACGACACCGCGGTCTCGTTGTGCTCGCTTCCTTAAGTGTCCATGCCATATATCCATTTTAAGATGCAATAAAAAAATCAATACTTATCATAAAATATCCATACACTCATCTCATATTTTAAATATTATTCAAAACCCTACATCTAAACATAATTATCTTTTAAATAAAACAAAACATTTCATAATCATAAAATACATCCATCTTACATACTCATACATAAGCATAATTAACAACTTTTCACGAAAACATCATTCTTTACCTATAGAATAATCATTACATTTTTCATACCTTCAAAATTAAACAGTAACATTTTACTGTGAGGGGTAGAAGACAGAATATTCATTTTTCATAAAACGTTAAAATGACATAAAACGTGAAGAAACATCACACATAATACTCATGAGCATCATAATAAAAACACAAAACAAAACACAATACCTAGAGAGGATATTGTAGGCGAAGTTTGAAGAGGAGAACATCTTTTTACATTTACCAAAAAAAAACTGAATTCATACCTTGAAGTTTCTTCTCGAAATTCTTGAATTCACCAACGAAACAAAACTTTTTCTTTCAATATACTCAAAAATTTTTCACGGGAGAGAGAAATTTCGTGAAGAAGAAAAGAAGAGGAAGATTAGAAAGTCAGAAAAACTGTCTCAGACTTTTGAGAGAGAGAAAAAAAAATTAATAAAAAGAAGAAACGTTAATTAATTTTCTTTTAACGTAATAAACATAATGAGCATTCATGGCCTTCATTAAGTCAGAAAAATCTGACTGATAAGAGAGTGATTGGCGTGGGAAAGGAGGAAAAAGAAAAGGAAGGTCAAACATTATCAATCTTACCTTAAATTTACCTTCTAAAAATAGGAAACCTCTTAATATAATACAAATCTATTCCTTAAATTTCCTTAACTGATAAAAACATTCCATTATTATGCCAATTAATCACATTAATTCACCCAATTAACGTAATTAACTCAGTCATAACTCTAGAGAGATTTCTGCTGACTGTTTGTTAGCTTTGTTCGGCCTGCCGATTTTCCCTCTTCGGCCTGCCGATCTGTCAATAAATGCTATAACATAAAACATTCACACATCATTGCATCATAAATAATCATATATTTATAATTTCACATGAACACTAGAGCACAACGATTCCATGCGGTCGTCACCTGTCACAAATCTTGACATAAAAAAATTAGTAACATGCACATCACATATCATATCATATAACGTTATTTATTAATAACATTCCTTAATAGCGTTACTAACTTAACGTGGTCCGTTATATAAAAATAGGCGGGTGTTACATAAATTGGGTTATACATTCTCACCAACGGTAATTTCATTGAAAAGGGGCCCTCTTTAACATTCTTGACGACGGAAGAGAAGCTTTGGAGCAGAAAGGTCGGGCAGCTAGGTGTAGAGACTTGTAATTATCCATAGCCACGAAGATGACTGCTGCTTACGAAAGACTTTTCCTTTGCAAATCAGATGGCGATGATAATGTGGACAATGACTGTTGGGTATCAAGATCCATCCAACTAAAATATCAGCTCTTTCTTCAAAATTTCCATTTTTGAGCTTGTAGCCTCAATTGCAACGTTAGAATGGGGTGCATTCAACTGTTGTCTTACTGTATATACACTCTCTGGCTAGTTGTTAGAGGATGCTAGTTAAGGAAAGCTTTTATCAAAGAGAAACAATACTTTAACCTAGATTCTTGGAAGCAACATCAGTTCATGGTCAAACACTGCAGGCTCCACAAAAGCATGAAAATAGAAACTTAAGCCACTGTAAAAACGTCAGCGAACCTCTGAAACGTCCTGGCCTAGTTTACAAATGAAATTCCTATAAAATAACTACATCAAAATAAGGCTTTGCGGTTTCTGACTACACATGTCCCATTTCCAGCATTTGCTGCTTATTTATGTTACATATGGTTCAGGCATAACCCAATCTCTTCAGTTCCTGCAAAATACAAACATGAAATCTGCCTGTTTGAGCTTCTTATTTAAAATTGCATGTTTTAGTGCTTTTTGATTAGGCTTCATAAATCCCTACAAAATGTGAGTACTAGATAAAAGGATTGACCTAAGACATGGTAAGATTATAAAAATCTTGATTGATAAAAGATCATTGATATCCTTTTCCATAAAAGCTATACCTCAAAAAATTGGCGGAAGTCATGTGGCCTTGGGGGGCAAGGTCCTAATAATAAAGCGAACCTGCAAAATTCAAGGTGAAATGCTCAGGATGCTAATAGAAGGTCTAAAGCATGGTTTCAAACAGTGAAGTACTCATTTCTTTGTCTAATCACCTTGCCACCAATTTGTGGCGTACGGCACCGTCCCACCTCTTTATGTGGCGGCCGCCCACATAAAGAGGTGGGATGGTGCCGTATGCCACAATAAAACACGCATTTATTTGTGGCATACCCGACCCCACTCAAGCCCCCATGAGGCCCGTAGGTCAGCCCCCGGCATAATTGGCTCTTATTGCGGCTTATCCGGGCCCACTCATCCGTACTGTCCCCTCTAAGACCCACTGGTCCCTCAGGGTTTTATTTCGCGTCCCTCATGGTTGGAACCTCAAACCTCCCTTAAGAGGTTCTTATTTCCTTCATGAGTACCAATTGGGCTAGCCCAATTGGTACTCAGGAAGGAAATTTTATTGTGGCGTACCCGACCCCACTCAAGCCCCCATGAGGCCCGTAGGTCAGCCCCCGGCATAATTGGCTCTTATTGCGGCTTATCCGGGCCCACTCATCCGTACTGTCCCCTCTAAGACCCACTGGTCCCTCAGGGTTTTATTTCGCGTCCCTCATGGTTCGAACCTTGAAGGAAATAAGAACCTCTTAAGGGAGGTTTGAGGTTCGAACCATGAGGGACGCAAAATAAAACCCTGAGGGACCAGTGGGTCTTAGAGGGGACAATACAGATGAGTGGGCCCGGATAAGCCGCAATAAGAGCCAATTATGCTGGGGGCTGACCTACGGGCCTCATGGGGGCTTGAGTGGGGTCTGGTACGCCACAATAAAATGCGCATTTTATTGTGGCGTACGGTACCGTCCCACCTCTCTATGTGGCGGCCGCCCACTCATCCGTACTGTCCCCTCTGGGGCCCACTGGTCCCTCAGGGATTTCTTTCGCGTCCCTCATGGTTCGAACCTTAAGCCTCCCTTAAGAGGTTCTTATTTCCTTCATGAGTACCAATTAAGCTAGCTCAATTGGTACTCAAGAAGGAAATAAGAACCTCTTAAGGGAGGTTTAAGGTTCGAACCATGAAGGACGTGAAAGAAAAACCCTGAGGGGCCAGAGGGCCCTAGAGGGGACAGTACGGATGAGTGGGCCCGGTTACGCCGCAATAAGAGCCAATTATGCCGGGGGCCAACCTACGGGCCTCATGGGGGCTTGAGTGGGGCTGGGTATGCCACATAATTTCCTCGAGAAGCATCGCTCGAATTGCTTCCATTTGGATCATCTTCCCCGCCATGCTTCTTGAACTGATTCATTTACAGAGTAAATACATGACTACAGTTATGTTCATATCTTTCAACTAATCATGCTAACAAAATATATCATATCATTCATAGTATTTATCTATTGAATAGAATAACTAAATCAAGACTCACCAGAGGGTAAGATGCAGAGGTCTGGGTACCTGGGGACCGAGAGTAGACATCTTGCCCACCACAGTAAAGCGATGAACTTAGATGACATGGTTCCACTCTTTCTTCTTGAAGTAAAGAATTCCTTTCCTTGTTGGGCATGCTATAGCGTGCACCTTCACCGCTGATTGCTATACAAGTTTTCCAAAAATAAAAGTTTTTGAGGCAATATTCATTGAACACATAATTTCATATCTCAAAATCAAAAGTCGAGATTTATTTTACACCAGGTCAGATTTTAGATAGTGAAAGGAATATGATTACAAATGGAATATTAGGTAGTTTCCTAGAACATGTCACATGTGACAATTCTAAAAAGTTGCTTCTGCAAAATTAGGACCAAATGAAAAAGAAGTAATTCCAAATACTGTCTCATCTTTCAAATAGGAATTTTGGTGTCAAAAAAAGAAAAAAGAAGGAAAGAAAAGATTTAGAAACAAAGAAAATGACATGATCAAATACCTAAGCTTCCATTTTTGGTTGTGGGCCATGCTTGATTTTCCAGGGCATGTTTTTGACAAGGTCCTAATAGGTCAGAGTTGGCTAAGTTTCTCCCAACCACCTAAAATCAGGCCAGATGAACCAAAAAGATTATTACCAAAAAAAGAAATGATGAAAGAATAAGGAAAAGGAAGTGGAAAAGGAAAAGGAAAAAACCAGATAGAGGAAGGTGGACAGACTCCATAGATGAAAACCCCTAAGTTGTTTTTGTTTCACTATACTTTTACTTCACAAGTAACTAACTGTGAAAAGCAATACCTTTTTTTTCTATTTACAGGGACTAACTACTTTTCCGTGGGCTTAAAGAGTTCTATTTTAGTTTTCAATAAATAATTTAAAGTTTGTTTTGTTTATAACAGAGAGAGACAGAGTTCCATTTGTCCATAAAGCTTTTCTTCAAGAAATAAATGCATCCATTATCATTTATAATTTACAATATCATTCTTTTATATATAAAGCTCCATGTAAACAATATTAACACTGGTATGAAGCATGAATATGCTCTAAGTAGAATCCTTAAATCAAAGAAACAACAAAACAATCATCACAACAACAATCAAAAATATAAAAACCTTTCTTAATACATACATACATACATGCATACATACATACATACATATATATATATATATATATACCAAAACCACAAGGAGAAGAACATGCATGCCTTGGATGGAGGGGGAAAAATGGATGCAAAAATCCCTGCATCGGACTGCTGAGATGAAGACTTCTTAGCACCAAAAAGCTCAGCAGTGAAAGATGAGGATGAATTATTCCCTTGGTTCTTACCCTCCATTAATGACTTTTTTTTTTTGTTCTTTCTTTCTCTCTCTGAAAATCAACAGACCAAAACAATCTCCCAGGAAAAACCCAGTTGAGATAAACAGACAGAGAGAAAAGAAGAGAAAAAGCTACGAAGATACGTTAGTTTTGGGTGTATTGTTCTTGTCACAAACCCATCAAATTTATGGTAGAAACTTTTCTCCCTCTACACAAGACGACACTGATTAATTTACTGAATAGTGCCACCCTTGTGCCATCATCACCCAATAGAGAAGTGAGTAAATCTATTTGCTAATATTTCTATTATATAAGATTTCTTTTCCCTTTTTTATAATCAAAGTCTGGTAAATTTCCTAACCTTTGCACTGTCCTCACATTCTATTCTCTGCGTAATACAATATTATATCATCATCATCATGGTTGTTGATGCTTACCATGATCTGGCGTCAGATCAACACCACATGCGGTTGCGCACTGTCTGACTCTTCCCCGGCTCGCCTCTGCCCAGCTCAGCTTACCTGCGACAAGAGAAGGGGCGCTTCGGAGGTGAGAGTAAGGAGTCAGTCAAAGGACAAGGGCTCTCTGATGCTCAAGACAAGGGTTTCTTGACAGAGGACGGGAGCTTGTTAGGTGGGAAGGAGTCTCTTTCTCTAGAATGTAATAAATGCATCTTATTTATAGGCTACTACTTGGATCGGGTGTCAGGTGGGTTTTGCCCACAATTTGGGTGTCACATCAAGGTGTGTCAGGCAGTAGGTGATAAGTGTCACATCCCTCGTCAATGGATTGGATTCCATCAGATGATGGGTTATTTGTCGTTTGTTGGCCTATGGTGGCGAGTAGCAATCTGCTTGTAAGTGAGATTAATTCGACCCGAGCTAGTGCATGATTTGAGGTGGCATCCTTCTTAAGGTGCAGCCTCAGGAGCCTTGAGAAGCACCTCCGACAGAGCGCGTGTCGCGTCAGGGTCGATAGCATTCTCCTTGGAAGCCATACGAGCTATTTAGCTGACCACCGAAGTTCATCTCCTCGATGGTGGCATCGAGCTCACCCCCAATATTAGCCCCTAGTTCACCTGGTCGATGTTTGGCCGGGTGGACTACGCTGAGTGGGTGAGGTCGACTGAAAGAAAGAAGACCAAACAACACTCCGAAGAGGGGTAAGGCGAAAGGTCACACAGATTAACCAGGGGGACACATGTCGCTTAACGGTCAACTGCGTCTCCTGACAAGTGTAATGATCATGCCTTTTTGTTTTTTGCACCTAGATTTTCCTCCTGAAATAGCTATGAATAGGGCCTTCTTTTTTGATGATTTTACACATTGAAGTCAAATTTTCACACCCGAAGAGTTCTTTAGCTGCCGATCTATAGTGATTCACCCGAAGACTTAAAATTTCCAAGCTACCACAGCCCGAACAGGTAATTTCCTGAAGAGTGCAAAAATGAGTGACGTCATTGATTCATAGCACATAAACGTTCCCTAGTCGAAAAGCAGTTCGGAGGGCAGCTCGTCCACCGTTCAAGTCGATGTCAAGAGCGTGTCCCCAGGATAAGACGAGGCTGGTCAGCTTGAGCAAATTTTGAAGGTTGACTCTTAAACTGTCTCCGAGCAGGAGTTCCTGAATCTGCTAGACGGGGAGAGACCAATCAAGTCGTGCAGGTAATAGGACCCTTACATCGGTGCGGTAACTGCGGGCTCCTCCCGAGTTACTTCCCTAGAGGGAACTGAGCTTCAGGTGACCGACGATGTCCTGAGTACATCTGGCTGGGATTTCAGAGCCCCAGTCCAAGTCGAGGGTGTAATCGTGGTGGACATTTTCGAAGAAGAATGGGCAGCCAAGGAGGCTGAGGAGGCGGAGCAGCCCGAGATGGAAGATGAGTGGGTCCGGGTTACCCACGTTTGAGGTATGACAACGTATAAGGTAACCCAGCCACGTAGACCTTAGCTACGGCCTATACCAGTGCTATGACAAAATCTTGGCTAGAGGACTTACGTGTCGAGTTCAGTATCCCAGATGACGTGATCCTCATTGTGCCCGAGGAGAACGATTTGCCACTGAAACTGCCCGAGGGATACATAACGCTCTATGCATTTAGGGCTAGGCAGTACCTCCTGTTCCACCCATTTCTACGCCGGGCACTTAACAACTTTAATGTATGCCTGGCTCAATTAAAATCAAACAGCTACAGGTCACTAATTGGGATGTACGTGCTATGGAAGTACTACCGGGACACTAAAATGTTGTTGGAAGCTTTCAAGCAAGTGTACAAGATGAAGAAGCTTCCTCGGCAGTCTGGATGGTACTTTGTCATCGGCTTCAGGAAGGACTTTATCTTGGGCAACTCCGACTCAGATAAACTGTGGAAGTATAATTGGTTTTACGTCGGGGGTAACTATCTTGTCAGAGCTGGTGAGGCCGTACCTGGTGACCAACACGTGCCAAGGATGTTCGAACAGGGGCACGTATGGTCCAAGAGGCATTGGGCACCAAGCCATGTGATTAGGCTGGTCAAAGACTTGTTTGAGAAGTCGGAGGCCACCAGACAACAGTCTTTCCTTCTCGAGAAGGAAACCCTTTCCCGTTACAGCTGGTTCGAGGAACCTAGCAGAATAAATCCCCCATCGGTTCACCCTACTTGGTCTGCCGTGTAGGTCACAGTCGCCAGGCCTGGTGCTGTAGACGTCCCGGGGCCAAGCATTTCCTGATTCAGGTGGCCGACGAGGGGGACATCATCGTCTAGTTCTAACGACTCATCGAGTGGCTCCTTCGATGCGGGGCCACCCGTGGCAGACGAGGACCTCGAGGACGTGATTCGGCTTATTTACCCGTCTCGTCAACTCCGGATTGGAGGTCAGTCTTGAGTTTTTTGTTTTGTTGTTTGTTTGTTTTTGTGCCGACTTGGTTTTAACTCAGGAACCTTTGGCTTGTAGAGATGTCTTCACAGCCGAGCAACGCTGCTGAGAGACGGGCTGTTATGGAGAGCCTCAGGAAACAGAAAAGGCAAGGTCATGGACGTCGGGAGAAAACGTAAGCGGACTCCAAGGACAGAGCTTTCTTTTCGACCCAAGCATGTCCCTGTCTCGGTTCTAGAGCCATCGCCCTAACCTCTGCAGACTAGGGCTTCATTAAAGGAGACGCTGGCCGAGGACACGGCTGTGGTCTCTTTCGAGGATCATCAGAAGAGACACTCGAATTATCGCAGAACCATCTTGGAGCGTCTCCAGGATGTGATGTCCCAGGATGACTTCTTCATGAACCTCCAAGGTGAGGACTTTCAGAGCCTATGCAACATAGCTTTATGCACCGCCGCCACTGTAAGTGTTTGTCAAACCCGAGCTTTTAATCTCTTTTTCTTTATCATTCTGTCGAGTGTTAAAGTCTTGTTATCCTTAGCCGAGTGCCATTTTACACATGGTCCACTCGACCGGGATGAAGGACCTTTACAAAGAAAAGGAGATGCATAAGAAGACCTTCTTTAGGAAGTTGGAGGCCGATAAGAAGCTCGGTGCTAAGAACATTGAGCTAGACCAAACCAAGAACTCCCTTTCTCAAGCCGAGGAGGAAGCTCGAAAGGCCAAGGCCAAGGTCAAGGAGGCTTGGAGGTAGGCCAGAGAGGCGAAAGACGAAGCTGCACGGCTTTAAGGGCAACTGGCGGCTCTACAGGCCGACCACCAGCGACACTTGGACAAGCTACCCAGCCATTTGGCACAAGCCATGGAGTAATTCAAGGCGTCTCCAGAGTACGTCGACTACTATTACTTCAGCATGACTGACCTCTGGGATCATCTGATCCGACAACACCCTGAGACTGAAGGCTTTGATTGGTCGCTCATAGTCAAACCCGAGCAAGGTGTTGCTCAGCAATAGCAGGGCGAGGAGGTTGTCATAGTAGATGGCGATGGCGATGAAGACAAGTAGAGCACAGCCGACGGAGGAGACGAGGATGGCCAATGGGGATTAGACACAGGCTTAGGTTATCCATCATCATTTCATCATCATTTTCATCATTTTTTTTGCTTGTCCGGGCTTAGGAGGTGCTCGGTTATAAATGAAATTTATTTACTTTTTGCCTGTTGGATTTTGTGTACCATGTTTGATATTTTCTAAGTGTGAGTGTTTTGAGAAAATATATTCCTAGGTTATAGGTTCCTCGAGAACGTAGTTGGACCTTCGTCTCGCCGAGTTGCAGTAGACCTCGGTCTCAAAATTGAATTAGAATTCAGGCCAAAGTTGGATGCTCCTCGGAAGGGACATTCCTAGACGATAGTTTCATGAGCTTCTATTTTTACAATTTTAATCGAGGCCAAGTATATTATCTTGATGACTACCGAGTTCATCCGAGCAGGGATGGTATCCCCGTTTCTTAGTTAATCCGAGCAGGGATGGTATCCCTGTTATCTCGGTCAATCTGAGCAGGGATGGTATCCCTGTTTTCTCGGTCGGGCAGAGCACAATGACGTGTGGATGCCCTCACCCTATCGCCCCCTTAGATTTGTCTAAGTTTGAAAAGCTTTTACAAGTCTAGAACTCGTCGGGCATGCAGTTGTGCCGAGCAACTTATTGGGTGGTCTGTACGGCAACAAACTTAGAATCGGTGGGGTACTGATCAGCCCTCAGTCCGGTTAGATAGGATTACTCTCCCTTGTCGGGAGTTATTGTCTGGTTCTCTAGGCTAGAGTTATGGCATCCCTCTTCAGGTATATATTTCCTTCAAACGCATTGCTCAATGGAATGGTGTAGGAAATTTACATTGCATTAATGTGTAGTATTTACATCCCAGCCCTATTCAATAGGTCTAGTTACAAAAGAATTTCAGCCAGAGGTAAAAAAAGGTTTCTGGCCTTGACATTAGCAAAAGAATCTTTTCAAGAGCTTCGCGTTCCAAGGATGCCCGAGCTAATTTCCTTCAATGTCAGATAATTTGTACATGCTCAGTCGAATAATGCCGACGACCTTATACGGCCCATCCCACTTTGGGCCAAATGACCCCAAACTGGGCTGCTGAACCGTGATCTTCTTGAGTACCAAATCCCCATTCTTAAAGCTTCTCGGCTAGACCCTCTTGTTGTAATACTGAGCTACCACTTGATTTCGAGCTGTGTTATAAATCGCTGCCCAGTTTCTTTTTTCCTCGAGTAGGTCAAGCTTGGACATCATTATCTCAACGTTTTGGATCTCTTCGTAATGTTCTATTCTAAATCTAGGTATCTTTGATCGTCTTGTTTACTACCACCACCTGGCCGTTGCTCTGGGGATAGCTCGAGGAAGAGAAAACCTTCTTGATGCCGAGCTATTCATATAGGCGGAGGAGACCTGAAGACTCGAACTGTTTGGCATTGTCGATCACAATCGTGTGTGGGATCCTAAACCAACAAATGATGTTCTTCCACACGAAGTTGGTGCACTTGACTTCAGTCATATTGGTACATGGTTCAACCTCGACCCATTTTGTGAGATAGTCAATGGCCACAATACAGTACTTGAATTGTGATCGGGCCGGAGGGAGGGGCTCAATCAGATCAATAGCCCACTTCGCAAATGGCCACGCCGAGGTAACCGGGGTAAGGAGCTCGACATGGTATCCGGGCATTCTCACGAATTGCTGACATTTGAGGCATTTTCAAGCAAAATCCCTGTAGTCCTGCTCCATGGTCGGCCATTAGCAGCCCTGGCAAAGGCACTTTTGGGCCAGAGATCATCCCCTAGAATGGTTTCCACATAGACCTTCATGGATTTCCTTCATTAGATACTCGGCTTCTTTGGGGCTTTAGCACTTCAAGCATAGCATGGTATAGCCTCATCGGTATAGTTTGTCTCCGATCATCGAAAACCAGGCCAAGCTGTTGCGTATTCGACGTGCATCTTCTCGGTCGTCGGGTAATTCAGTTGGGGTCAGGTATCGGATGATCGGGTCCATCCATGTGGTCTCGAGTTCCTCGGCTATATTTGTTACTTCCCTAATGATGCTTGGCTTGGTAAGTCTTTCGATAGGGACAGAGGTAAGGTCGCTATCGCTTAGGCCCGAGGCTAGTCAAGCAAGGGTGTTAGCTTCTGAGTTCTCTGATCGGGGGACTTGCTTGAAAGAGTAGGATTTAAATTATCCGAGCAGTTTCTTGACATCTTGTAAATACGCAGCCATAGAATCTGCTCGGGCCTGAAATCCTCTTGTGACCTGCTGAACGACAAGCATAGAGTCATTATGGATGATTATGCAATCCACCCCAAGATCCCTAGCGATCCAAAGTCCGGCCAGAAGCGCTTCATTTTTTGCCTCATTGTTAGAGGCTTTGAAATCAAATCAGAGGGTGTAAATAGCCTTGTATCCATCTAGGCTTATTAAAATCAGTCCAGCGCCTGATTCGTTAATACAGGAATATTCATCGACATAAAGTCTCCATTCCGGCTCTAAGGAAGTGTTATCCTCGCTACAGCTGGGAGCATCGGGCACTTCGATGGGTGACTTCTCGGCCAGGGGTGTCGCTTATTTGGCATCCATGAATTCAGCGATGAAGTCTGCCAGAGCTTGGGCCTTTATGGCCATCCTCAGTACAAAATGCACATCGTACTGGCCGAGCTTTACTGACCATTTGGCCATGCCGCCTGATATCTCCGGGCTCTTGAAAACTTGCCGAAGAAGGAATTTTGTCGGGACCTTTTATGGTATGGCCTTGAAAGTATGGTTGCAACTTGCGAGCCGAAGTGATTAAGGCAAAGGCCAACTTCTCGAGGGGCGGGTACCATTGCTCGGCACCCTGGAATGCATGGCTGATATAATAGACAGAATTTTGGGCTCCATCTTTATCTCGGACTAGGACCGAGCTAACGGCTTTCTCGAACACGGCTAGATAGGCAGTTAAAACCTCGCCGGGCAAAGGTTTGGATAGGGCGTGGCTAAATAGTTCTTCAGGCTTTGAAAAGCTTGTTGGAAAAAATGATGCGCAGCAGAATTTTAAAATTTTATATCAGAGTAATTTCCAAAACACAAGTTTGACATGCTATATGTATAAATTAACCAGATCTTACTAACCTTTGTGTGCCGAAGAACCTCCGCAACCCGTGAAGAGAAGTAATGTTCCAGAAGAGCCTCAACCAGCTGGTCTTCTTTGCTATTCTCTATCCACGACTGGAGTGAGTGTGGGCTCACACGTACAGCTCTTCCACCGGTGACTCTCCTTCCAACCAATTGAGAGAACCTAAAGCTAGTGTTCGTGATTTGTGAACAAAAGCTTTCAGGGAGTTTTTAGATGCTCAGTAGCAGAGTATCACTCTTAATCTCTCAATTGATCTCAGTAACTCATGAGACTTACTCCCTTTATATAACGATTGGTCCTGGGGTCAGTCCTTATCAGATTAGGTCTAAAAAACTCGAAACAGAATCAAGTTTAGATTAATATCTGATAAGATCCGCGTAAAAACGTGTAATCTTATCTCTCGCTGATCGGTAGGCCGAACTTCCGCGTAAATATCTCCGCGAATCTTTTATTTTCCACCCGAGATTCTATAGGATAAAGTCTCAGTTTTAATTCAAATAACCTAATAGAGAAGTTATCTGATCAAAACAACTTTATCAAGATAATCTCTAAGAAAATAATTCAATTCACAATAATTCTACAAGTTTATCTTTATCTAATTTATCCAATTAAATCAACCGATAAACAGACAAGAATTATCCGATCCCAATAATTCAACAAGTTTATCATAAATTAATTTTATTACAAAATTAATTCAACCAATAAACAGACATGAATTATTTGATTCTTTCAAATTTTAAACCAATCTGATAAATCTGACATAAGTCACCAATTATTGAAAAAGCACGCCGTATCGTTACAGGATTTTGTGAGCTAGCAAAGGGGACCAAAATGGACCTACATAGTTCAAGCTCCCGATAATTATGAAACCCAATATCCCAGGTATACATTTCATAATTATCAACTCCAACGCTATTCCACTAAAAGCTTAGAGCTGTACTCTCGAACTATATAGAATTACGAAGCCTGTATAGCCAAGTCTCCATGACATATCATAGTGTATCGTATCCCCAAATGATAAAGTCCTATTCCTTCTCTCTGCTACGCCATTCTGCTGCGGAGTGCCCGGCGCAGTCAAATGGGATAAAATCCCATTCTCTAACAAGTGTTCCAAGAACTTATCAAAAAGGTATTCCCCACCTCGATCGGATCAAAGTGCCTTTATGGGTCTACCCAATTGCTTTTCCACTTCAGCCCGAAACTCCCTGAACTTGTCAAAAGTTTCATTTTTGTGGTGTATTAGGTACACATACCCATATCTTGAGTAATCATCAATAAAAATGACAAAGTACTCATACCCTACTCGTGCCTGGATGTTTATTGGTCTGCAAATATCACTATGCATAAGTTCTAGAACCCCTTCGGCCCTATTGCCCTTAGACCTGAATGGTCTTTAGGTCATTTTACCCTCCAAACAAGATTCACATTGAGGTATAGATTCCACCTTTAAGTGACTTAAAGGTCCACCCCTTACCAACCTTTGAATCCTATTCAGGTTAATATGACCAAGGCGCAAATGCCAAAGATAAGTCTTATTAGGGTGAGAAGTTTTAAGTCTTTTAGAGTTATTATCATTCATCTCAGCATTAAGCAATAAGTCCATCTTTGGTTTGATAAAATATAGATTATTTTGCATCCATCCAAAACAGATAAAAGATTTGTTTTTACAAATCACCACTTTATCATTAAAAGAAACCAAGTAGGAGTCTTTAAATAAACAAGCTACAGAAATTAAATTCCTTTTAAACTTAGGAACATAAAAACAATCTTGCAAAAACAAATTCCTATAATTATCAAAATAAAGATGGACGTCTCCCACTGCTTTCGCTTAGACCAAGGATCCATCGCCCATCTGAAGCGTGAAGTCTTCATGCAACAGACTTCTCGTTTCTTTGAACCCCTACAGAGAAACACAAACACGATTAGTTGCACCAGAATCTATGACCTAAATGTCACTGGATTCCTCAACCAAACAAGTTTCTAAATACAGAAGATCACACCTACCTCCTTTGGAAAGGAAGTCCTTGCAATGCTTCTTGATATGCCCGACCTTTCCACAGAAGAACCACTTAAGCTTCTTCGGGTTCTTCTTCTTCTTCTTCTTGCTCTTGGTACCAGCAGGAATAGAAGACTTCCCGTTGTTGGCCCCTTGCTTCTTTCCATTCCCAAAGTTAGGATTGGAACCAGAAGCAGCTACCATGTTGGCCTCACCACCCATAGGAGACTCTCTGATCAGCAGTTCAAACTCTTGTAACTGTTTCATCAGTTCTGTTAAGGTCATATCCCATCTATTGCTCAAATTAAAAGTAGCTCTAAATGGAATAAATTCCTTAGACAGAGTCTTAAAGACCATAGTCATCTAAGTTTAAGCATTGATGTCGGCTCCATTGGTTTGAGCCTCAACGAGGTAACCCATGACCAACATCATGTGCTCCTTTACAGATGTCCCCGGCCTCTGTCTACAGTTTAAGAGTTTTTGAAGTGGCCCTTGCCACTTTGTTATGGCCTGGCCTCCAAACATATCCTCAAGATTATCCAAGATCTGTTTTGCAGTCTCATAATCCTGATGTTGAGCCTGCAGCACATTATTCATGCTGGCCATAACATAGCAGCGGGCCTGATCATTAGCATCTTTCTAGCGATCGTACGATTGAAATTGCTCATTAGATGAGCCTCTCGTAGGCTCGGGAGGAGAAGGGATTGTCAGTACATATTTCAGTTTCTCAAAGGACAGGACGATATCCGGGTTCCATTTTCAATCATTATAGTTCTCACCGGTTAATAGGTTTTTGTCAAGTATCGATGACAAAGCGTTTTTAGACATTTTTAATCTACAATAAAGAATCATATACCAAATATAAGCAAACATATCATAATAATTTAGTAAGATAACACAATCATGTAAAATCATACAAATGTGTTTATGTGTCAAAACCTTGAAAATATCACAACCTTACAGTGATAATTCCTAACTCAGAATTCAACAAGCTCCTAGGGGAGTCATGCCAAATTCAATCAGGAACACAGATCCTCTCCTGTTTAATATATGCTATCTAGGACCTGTATGATCCAACATATACTCATAATCGTTTCTTTGGCCATTAATTTTATTAACAGAGCTCCTAGGGGAGGTTAATAATAAAATTAACGTGAGTGTATAACCATCATTTCAATATTTTATCCATGATTTATAATCACCACCTAGGGGTGTGCAACCATAAATCATACTAAAATTCCTTATCTTCTCAGAGATCCAATCCAGTACATGATAGAAATCCCTTCCTAGGGGTCGGGACCACCATGTTCTACCTATGGACCAACGATGGAGGCCTTAGGTTCTGTCTTCGAAAACCTTCTCCCACTCAATCTTTTGAAATCAAGGTTTTATTTTAAAATTATGCATGAACAATTTTAATATGAGCGGCACTCCCTATTCTATATGACATGTTATCAATATACATGGTAAATCATATTATAATGCAGACAAGCAAAGCTACAAGCAAAATAATCGAGACACATATTGTGGCTCCACCCTAAAGAATAAAAAACTAAGATTACAAGAGAATAATCGAGACACATTATCGATTCTTCATTCTTGAATCCTCAAGCTGTATCTTTCTTCATGTAATTCCATCTTTAAGTCTTCAATCCCGTATGGATTGAATTCTTCATATTTCCGGTCATATCCAAATTTAATATTTCTCAGAATTGTCCCAAAAATAAAATTAAAACTGCATTGGAAAAACTGCACCTTTTCTGGAGACTTTTTTTAGCTCTCAGTCGGTAGGCCAATCTAGGTGATCAGCCTGCCGGTCATGTTTCATCGGCCTACCGATTAGGAAGATTGACCTGCCGACCCATGAAAGTTTGGCCTGCCGGTAGAGCCAGCCGATTTCTGCCCCACTGACGGCCTATTGAACCACACGTCCGGCCTACTGATCTGTGACCATTGGCCTGTCGAACTGTGGTGTTCGGCATGCTGACCGAGCAGAAATCTTCATTCCAGAAAATACAATTTTTAAAGCAATTTATCAATTTTATTTTCAACAATTCAAAAACATAAAATTAGACTGAGAAGTACCTGGAAGTGCCATCATCATTCTTCTAGATCCGTCTTTTTCGAATAATTATTTAATTATAAAATTTTTACAAATTTAAAATTAAAGAATAATTCCTAGACGGAGATAATAGTCCACCATCTAATTACATGAAAAACCTATATACAATTCTAACCTCTAAGGAACCACAAACGGTCATAAATTAATTAATTAGTAAATAATTAAATAACAATTTAATCAACCATAATTAATTAATAAACATTTACCACATAATCCATGACAACATATATAATATATAGAAACTTAGAGTGCCAACTCTCTATAAAATTAAATTCAAGCATAGGAGAGATTAAGATCACAAAATTTACACATATAACATGATCACAAACTTGTAAATTTATATAAAAACTAGAGCTCTGAAACCATTGTTGGAAAAAACGGTACGCAGTGGAATTTTAAAATTTTATATCAGAGTAATTTTTAAAACATAAGTTTGACATACTATATGTATAAATTAACCAGATCTTACTAACCTTTGTGTGCCGAAGAACCTCCGCAACCCATGAAGAGAAGTAACGTTCCAGAAGAGCCTCAGCCAACTGGTCTTCTTTGTTATTCTCTATCCACGACCGGAGTAAGTGTGGGCTCACATGTACAGCTCTTCCACCGATGACTCTCCTTCCAACCAATCGAGAGAACCCAAAGCTAGTGTTCGTGATTTGTAAACAAAAGCTCTTAGGGAGTTTTTAGATGCTCAGTAGCAGAGTATCACTCTTAATCTCTCAATTGATCTAAGTAACCCATGAGACTTACTCCCTTTATATAACGATTGGTCCTGGGGTCAGTCCTTATCATATTAGGTCTCAAAAACTCGAAACAGAATCAAGTTCAAATCAATATCTAATAAGATCCGCTTAAAAATGTGTAATCTTATCTCTCGTTGATCGGCAGGCCAAACAGCCTAATCGACAGGCCGAACAGGCCCCATCGATAGGCTGAACACGTAGATTGGCAGGCCGAACTCCCGCATAAATATCTCTGCAAATCTTTTATTTTCCACCCGAGATTTTATAGGATAAAGTCTCAGTTTTAATTTAAATAACCCAATAGAGAAGTTTTCTGATCAAAACAACTTTATCAAGATAATCTCTAAGAAAATAAATCAATTCACAATAATTCTACAAGTTTATCTTGATCTAATTTATCCAATTAAATCAACCGATAAACAGACAAGAATTATCTAATCTCAATAATTCAACAAGTTTATCATAAATTGATTTTATTACAAAATTAATTTAACCAATAAACAGACATGAATTATTTGATTCTTTCAAATTTTAAACCAATCTGATAAATCTGACATAAGTCACAAATTATTAAAAAAGTACACTGTATCGTTACAAGATTTTGTGAGCTAGCAAAAGGGACCAAAATGGACCTACATAGTTCAAGCTCTTGATAATTATAAAACCCAATATCCCAGGTATACATTTCATAATTATCAACTCCAACACCATTCCACTAAAAGCTTCGAGCTGCACTCTCGAACTATATAGAATTACGAAGCCCGTATAACCAAGTCTCCATGACATATCATAGTGTATCATATCCCCATATGATAATCCATAATCGGCTTAAGGACAAGTTTTGTCTTACTTTTTCGATTATTTTTATCTTACGTTCCATCATCTCACCATCAGAAAACTTACTATCCAAAGATAGTATACTATTCATTTACACCTATGTATCCAAATGGTTGAGTGCTCCAGTTTTCCAATTACAGGACAACGCACATAAGAGGATATCATTACTCCTAAAGAGGAGCTATGGATTCCATATCTATGAATAACAAGTCTACACTATCAAGAGTCATGCCTCCAACGTACCAGCATGCATACCACTATTAAGATGTGGGTGTCACCCTATGGTACATCAAAAGACACAAGTCAAGACAACGGGCCCACTATTCATCTCAGGATTAAGATACATAATAAATGATTGTCTAAAGTGAATTAATTTGCCGAGACAGAATTATTAATCCAAATTAATTCACTTTTTTTCAGATCCAACATATCGTCACCGATGACAACGTGCCAATGTTTCTATTCACGGAGTCCAACTCCGATGGTCAAGACAAACCAACTCCCAAAAGGGATATAGACAATATAACAATCTTTGCATGAATAAAGCGCCCAACTTTATTCCCTTGATTATGGATCGTATGATTTAGACCATCACCTTAAGAATCATGTCTTCCGCATGATTCATCCATCATATGCCCAACTCTTAAGGTTTAGACTGACAGTCTCAGACTATTGTTTGCTTAACAGACATTCAATAGATATGAACGTAAAGAGGACTTGATTTGGTCCATCAAAAATGAATAAATTCTTTATTAATAAAAATGTCTCCAAAAACTTATTACATTTTTACACCCTAGGGCATACATGTCTAACAAAGCTTCCTCACATTCTTTGCTCCACTCAAACCTCCCCTTGAGCACCTTAAAAAATGGATGGCACTTGTCGGTGGCCCAAGAGACAAATCTTGAGAGGGATGCTACCATGCCGATGATCCGTTGTATGTCCCTTATAGTCCGAGGAGAATGTATGTTGAAAATTGCTTGGGCCTTTGCCGGGTTGACCTCGATACCTTGTTGGTTAACCAAAAATCTGAGGAGTTTGCCCGAGCTTACTCTGAATGCACACTTCGCTGGGTTGAGTTTCATCCCATATTCTCAAAGAATGTCGAAGCTTGCTCAGAAATCGGCCATGTCGTCTTCTGCTCTGACAGATTTTACTAGCATGTCGTCCACATAGACCTTCATTGTTTTGCCGATCAGCTGAGCAAACATCTTATTGACAAGGCATTGGTATGTAGCTCCGACATTCTTTAGTCTGGAAAGGCATTACCACGTAGTAGTATAGCCCTTGGTCGGTAACAAAAGCTGTCTTTGCTTGATCCTCCTCGGCCATCCTTATCTAATTGTACCTGGAATGGACATCCATAAAGCTCAGGAGCTCGTGGCCGCCAGTGGCATCGACGAGCTGATATATCCGAGGAAGTGGAAAGCAATCCTTTGGGCAAGCCTTGTTAAGGTCAGTGTAATCGTTACAGACCTGCCATTTGCCGTTCACCTTTTTTATGAGAATGATGTTTGCCAACCACTATGGATATTTAACCTCTCTGATGAAACCCACCTTGAGGAGCTTTTGGACTTCTTCATTTATAGCAACGTACCTTTCTGGGTTGAAAGCTTTTCTCTTCTATATCACCGGCCTGTGGTTGGGTTGGGCATTGAGCCGATGACTGATCACACTTGGGTCAATGCCTGGCATGTCTTCATGGGATCACGCAAACACATCCCAATATTCAGTAAGAAGCCCTTCCAGGTCTGCCCGAATCTCAGGTCTCAACTGGGATCCGAGTTGGATGGTGCGTTCAGACCTCGCGGGGTCTAAAGAGAACAGCACCAGGTCTTCCACCGGGGTGGCTCTTACTTCTTCTTCGAGCAATCTGGGGTCCAGATCAGACAACATTTTAGGTGTCGGGTCGACAGGGAAATCCACCTCGTAGACCGTAAAGATGGTCGAGATGCCTAAATACTGAGCCGTAGCTACTCTTACGGCATTGGCTTAACAAGCTCGGGAATCCATCTAGGATGAGCGAATCACTCCAACTCTGTCTTCTATTGAAAATTTCATAGCCAGGTGATACGTGGAGACTATGGCCTTCAATGCGTTTAACGTTGGGCGGCCGATGATGATGTTGTATTGAGAAGGCTTGTCGACGACTAAAAAGTCGACAACCCGAATGATCCGAGCAGCTCCTTCTTCAAAAGTCATAGGTAGGCTGACTTTCCCCACAGCTCGGATGCACTCTCCCGTGAAGCCGTAGAGTGCGGTCTGGACTGGAACCAAGGTGGCATTGCTGATCCTTAGTTTGTCAAAGGCTTGCCTGAAGAGGACATCGGCCGAGCTGCCATTGTCGATCAAAACTTGCCGTACTACGTTGTTGGCGATGGGCAGCTCCCACACAAGGGCGTCATTGTGTGGATGGATTAGCCAGTATGCTTCCTCCTTGGTGAATGTGATCGAGATATCTTCTTGGTGACATATCTTGTTAACATGCTCGGACATGTTTATGAATTCTCCTCATTCGATCAACCGAGCTTCTCTAAGATACGACCGCCGCCCACTCGACGTGTCCCCGGTGACAGGCCAGCTGAACATCATATGGACGATGTTCGGGGGTTTTGAGGTGTTCCCAGCATCGGTCCGTGAGCGGGTTCGGTACATCTTGGCTCGACAGATCGTTTCTTCTTGAGGTAGAACCCGGGGTTATAACTCGCTCAACAAATTCTCTTAAATGACCTTCTCAGACCAGCTTCTCAATTTGGTCCTTCAGTTGGATGTATTTGCGGGTGTTGTGCCCCACATCCTTGAAAAACTCATAATACATCGCTTGATCCCGCTTCGCTTTGCTGCCCCTAAGCTTTGGTACTGGTACTAGCAGGTTCTTGCTATCTACTTGGGTGAGCACCTCATCGATGGTCGCCACCAAGGGCGTGTAGCTTTGAAACTTACCGGTCGGCACCTTTGGCTTCTCAGATTTCTTCTCCTTCTTCTGCTTCTTGCTCTGCTCGGCATTGTTCTGCTCCGGCGCCTTCTTTTGCTTCTTATCCTTCTTTGTTCTGCTTGGGCCAGCTTTTTCCTTGCAGTTTTTCAAGTATTCGGCAGCGTCAACATACCTTTGGGCATAGCCAAGCATTTGAGAAAATGTGCTCGGTTGCTAGGACCATACTACATAGCAAAAAGCTATGTATGTAATAGCTCATGAACATGAGAGGTCATAACTTATACGTATAGAATAGATCATGACAAAAAGAATCTCTATGATATCAGTAAAATTTCAAGCACAAGTAAGCAATTCTTGGGTCAAATGTCTTTTCGTCGATATAGTTTTTGTTTGGATATATTTGGGAATGATCTGAAGTGGGTTTTCCTTGGATTGTAGTGAAATGCTCCAAAAAGCAAAGTTTGGTACAAGAAAATATTACTAGTGTGAACAAGGTTAAGATAAATTATTGATCTGTAAAAAGCTTCATGAGCCAGACAACTCATTCCCTTGGGTCTATATTTGCGGCACTTATTTTATTTGATATGATTACACTTTCATAATTGGTAAGAGAAAAAACCAAAATATGGAATAGTAGTTTGATGAACCCTGTGCAATAATTTGGTGTACAATTTATCTTGATTTAATAGTTTATGTATTGTAACTTTCAAAGGCCATGACTTTTATGCCTCAAAGTTTGAAGTCATTTTGTGGTTGGAATATGAGGAGAATATTGTAGCCACTGGTCACAATAAAGAAGGAAAATCAGAATTTGAGACTAGATCTCAACCACTGGGACTTTTCTATATTGGCTATGGGAAATTTGAGATGCAAAATTTTCATTTTGAGATATTTTCTTCTCTTTTAAGATTATGATTTCAACAAGAAATGAAAGGGATATTGGAATCACAAGCAAGCAAAGTGACAAAAAGAGCATGGCCAATCCAAGAAAGGATAAAGAAGATAGAAGTCAAAAGATGAAGCAAAAGAATCAATTCTCTATGAAGAAAAAATTCTTTTTTGGGCAAAAGGCGTGAGCAGCAGAATTCGAACCTACGCGGGCAGAGCCCACATGATTTCTAGTCATGCCTGATAATGCCTGATAACCACTCCGGCATGCCCACTTAGTGTTAAAATCCCTAATAGTTAACTTAACAATTATTTTTTTTGGACAAGTTTTTATAAGCGACAAAGAAATTCACAAAATAATAATAAAAGAATAATTAAAATGAGTAGTCAAACTTTTGAGAACAATAATTAAAAGCAAGTGTTAAAACGAAATTGTACTTGAATAAATACCAGAAAATAGCCTCGAATCTAATTTTCTCATTCCTTATCCTAGCGCCTATTTTTCAAGGCGGCAATTTGTGTCGACGAGTTGTGTTTGTGTTGGGTTGAGACTCAAACATGTAGAAAATACCATCAACACTAACCTGACTTGTGACATGAATGAGTTAGAAAATTCTAACACTAACACGATCCGTCTTGACATAGATTGACATAAACACAGCCCGCTTTAACCTGTGATATATTAAAAATGAGACTCTCAACCTATAATGCCTGGGAAAATTTTCATTTATTTAAATCTAAAATCTTTTTGGGTTTAAATAATGAATGTTGGAAAAAAGGCCCAAAAGTGAACTTTTTAAAGGAAAAAAGTGGGTAAAAATTTGAAAAAAAAAAATCCCATTATTCTTCTAATGGAACCCGAAGTCCCTAAACCCATTTTCTCAACAATTTCTTCTAAATTTTAGCAAGAAACTACTTCCAAGGATTCCAAGAGCATTTTTCCTTTTCCTTTGGGTTTTTCTTCTTGATTCTTGGAAGAGGTTTTGATGAGAAACTTTGTATGATTTATGTTAACGATTGTGCTAAAAACAAGTTTTGGGTGGAGAATCACAAAGTTCATCAAGGGAATTTGGGTGAATTCTAAGCTTTTTACCAAAAAAAAAATTGTATTTTCCTATGGTATTTGTTATGTAAAAATTAAACAAAGACTATGGCATGATTGTGTGACACTATGTGATATTTATATTGTGTTTTTGTGGCGATGTCGATGTGTGAAATAGGGGTTACACACTTGAAAAACCCTAAGTTCAAAGAACCTAGTAATTCTATTTTTTTTTTTAGGTTTTAGTGAAATTAAGGGTTTTGATGGAATTTGAGGCAACTAGATTTTTTGGGAAGGATTTTATTTTGATTAACACAGTGAAAATGACAATTTTAATGAAAAAAAGTTTGTAACATTTGATGGGATAAAATTGCAAAGTTCTTATTTTTGGGACAGTTTTGAAAAGTGGAAAAAAAAAAGCCTATACAATTCGAATTTCAAAATATTTTTTTTAATTTATTATTGCTGCATATTCTTTTGTATCATTTAAAATGTTATTTATCAAGCGTCACCTATAAGTTTTGTTCTTTTACCTTTCTATTTAAGCTAAACATGTTTTTTAATTAAAATTTTCTCCAACTATAGCCCTCATAAATTTTTTTCCCTAATTGTATCCCTCAAATAATTTCTTTCCAGATGAAAACATTTTTGTCATGCAATCCTCTTAATATTTTTCTTTATATATACACAGCATAAATAATATACTACCTAACTTTTTCTTTTCAAAACTTCTTTCTTTTAAAATGTGCTCTATTTAATTTTTTTTATTGAACTAAATTATAAAGGAAATAGAAAATAATTAAAACTATTTTTAAGAACATTTAGATTTTCATCAAGAATATACATGTGGAAAGTACGGGCTCATCACCAATATACTAAAACATGACATTAGCACATTAATTTGACCCTGCATCATGTAGTGCTCAGCCGTCACAAAGCATACCACAAATTATTAAACATTTGAACTCAAGGCTGATTTGTTTACCACCTATGGTGCCGTGAAATAGATAAACCTGAACATAGGACGACAGAGGTGTTTGGAACTTTAGTATTAACCCGTCAATTACAACTGTAAATAATACAAAGTTTTAACAATTACAATAAAAAACAAAAAATTGCTACAGTATAAAACTTAAAAAATCCGTTACAAGTGAAGTTCTAAATAAAAGCTATACTTTTATTTGAGCATCACCATTTACTTTTTTTTTTTTTGAAAATTTTTAAAAAAATATTTTTGACCATGCACCTATTCCCAAGGGAAACCCCATTGACATTTTTATTTTCTTTCCTGATGAAAGCAGCAGCATTAGTGGATGCGAAGTTCTTCAACGCAAAAGGCTTACTCAATCACACGAACTGAGGGTAAAATTGACTAGTTGATTTGGGTTATGCAAAAATCACTCAACATCTCTAACGTTGCACAGGTTTCACAAAGAGAACTCTAGATCTCATTCTAAATAAGATTTGATAAAGAACGTCTTTCCCATCGTAATTTTGAATAGGAGGAAAGATTTTAGGAGTTTAAGTTGATTAAAACTTGTTTAAAGAATGTCGATAAACTTGCATTTATAAGGAGCCATATAAAAGTAAACAGTTAACAACAATCTTTTACAAATCAACTCAAACTCCTAAAAACTCACTACCTGCTCAAAATGATCAAAGGGAAATAACCCTAGCTTAAAAGGATTAAAAATAAATAAAAAATTTTAATTTTCCTTTGTTTGACTTGTGTATTGATCCTGCATCTGCTCGTCTGATTGAGACTAGAGATAGCAACACGACGTTTTGTTTCATACGTAAAGTAGCTTCTCGTTGGTTGTTTCTTTATTTTTCTTCTTTCCGGAGTAAAAATGATAAAAATTTTGGCCTTCCAGAATAAAATCCAGTTACTGCAAGATACCCAGGATTAATATCAATCAAGACCATAATAGCAAGGAAACCAAAACAGGGTTATTGCAACATGAACATTATTTTTTGTGATCCAAAGGTTTTGGTATTAAGTTGAATCTTCGACAGATAGCTTCATCATGAAGCAATCAACTAAGAAAAAGGAGCCAGCATAGCTTCCGTGAAACACTGAAGTTAGTGTCAATACAATGGACATGTAACAACAAGACTAAAGCAAGCAAAGCGAGATGCATGCTATAAACTTGCTGGAGCACACACGCATATTTCTTTGAGCGGGAGAGAAAGTGAAAGAAAACATATAAATAAATAGAAACTAAAGCTCGAATGCAAACCTCAGCGCGCGCCAAATATCACTTCTGGAGGATCATACATGTGTTTCTCAGGAAAGAGCTCCTCAAAGTCTTGCTTCACTCTGTTTCTCAAAAGAGGGTGTGGCAAAAGACCCTTCAACAAAATCTAGAATGGCAACTCTTCAGGCGGATCCGGAGACTTCTTCATGTCCTCATATATGTTCATTGCATCTCTAGGAGAACCGGAGCTCAGAAAGCCCCTAATAACTTCCGCGTATGTTTGAGAGTCAAGAAATAGACCGTCCGCCCTTATGCTTTCCCAAAGTCCCATAACATCATCCATTTTCTTGCATCTTGCTAATGCAATAATTAGATCCTTATACAAGTAGACATCAGGCTTGTACCAATCTTGCTTCCGAATCACATTAAATATCTGGAAAAAAATCATGCAGTTGCTTGTGAGATCACAAAAAGAAGTCATCACTCCAATAAAATAGCCACATATCGTAGCTAACAAATCCAGTCTTTTCTGCATTTTGGAGAAATATGCCCTCTGGAAGTGAGCCACAGCTTACTTGTAGTCACCCATGAAGGATGGTTAATTGGACATTAACCAGAATACGACAAGAAAAAGTAAGTTTATTCATTATTCATTTTGATATTGCAATTTAAAACAACGGTTACATTCTACAGCTTATACGGTCAATACTAGTTTGAAACCACATCTTAGAAACCAGACAGAAGCTAATGGAAACCAAGCTAAATGATCTAGAAATGGCTAGAAACATATATGTGAAAAACCAAGTTAACCATTCAAACCGTCTTAGAACCTACAGAGAGCTTAATCTTGTAGAACCACATGTAAATACTAAACTCCAGTTTGATTCTATCATACTCCTTGAACTGGCATTGCTGGAAGAAAAGCCCAAAAAGCCACGTCCTTTCAACGAAGAAGAAACTAGAAAGCTCTCCAATTGCGTATGTTTCTTTCAAACATTGCAAGTGTAATTAATTAAAACTGCTCTGGGAAAAATATCACACACCCAGAATACATAAATCAAACAGATTGATTAAGATCACCAAGAAGAAGAAACTAGAAAGCTGTCTAAGTGGGTACATTTCTTTCAAGCATTTAATCAAACAGATTGCAAGCACTACCCATTGAAAATGGAAACCAAAACAAGATAGCAAAAGATGACCCATAGAAGAAAATGCAATCCCAACTAACTCTAAGCAAAATAAAAAGAGAACCTTGATAGCCAAAGCGACCTCCTCTTGTCGCTCAAGCCTAATGAGAACAGCAACCATGTCCATCTTCAGAAGCCCCAGAACTTGAGTCTTGATAAACTTCTGTAACTTCTCTTCGTCGTCCTTGAACCTCTTCAAACCCAGTATCACGAAAAGAACTTCTTTGCCTATAAGCTTCTTCCCCCTCCAAAGGGGTCCTCTGGGCCTCCCATCATGGTACTCCCTAAACCCACAACTGGGTCTCCACAGATCAATTTCAAACACCAAAAATTTCAGTTTCAGAGGCAAAGGGGATTCTCTGATCAGTGTTCTGTAGATTGCTCGGAATAATCCCGAGGCCAAGATTGAGATTTTTGATCGTGAAAATGCTCGCCTAGCCATTTGAGCTCTGAACTGAAGGTTGTTTGGCGTTTTAAGAGTTTTTGGTGCAGGGTTTTAGCGCCTGATGATGAATAATATTGCATCTTTTGTAGGGCGTAAAGTGTTCAAGTAGAAACTAGTGAGTCAAACATACGGTTAGAAAACAATGCTGGAAGTCTAGAACTAGCATGGAGCTCTTAATCTTAAACACACGAGTTTGGCCAAGTAACTCCTAGCGTTCTTATTTTAGGTGAAATTTGCACCGTAGGTCCAAACTTTTGAGTTTTTGACACTTGTTGTTCTTCAATTTTATTTTGATATATTTTTGGGTTCTCTAATTAGAACTCTAAATCATTTTGTTAATATTTTTTTGAATTAAAAAACTAAATTTTTTTAGTTTTTTTATTATTTTTTTGTAGGTCCTAACGTTGTATCAAATCTATCTATAGATCTATAATGTACAATTTTACTAAAAGTGAAAGCTGTTTTGGGGCACTATTGGAAGAAATGGTCAGGTTATTTTATCCTTTTGTGGTCTTTTTTTTTTAGACTTTTCTGAACTTTTCTTTTTTTGCTAAAAACACTCTGAAATATTACTCTTTCAACCATGAATTTTACAAATACTTTATTTTTGTAACTTCTTTACCACAATTTTTTTCAAATTTATTTAATTATCAACCTCCTTTTCAAATATACACCATGATTAGTATTTAAAAAAGAGAGAGAGAGAGAGAGAAGCTAAAAAGACATGAAGTTCTTTTTGGGTGTAATGTTGTTAACAAATATATATACTTCATGTGTCAAAATTCTTTTCATCAGTTGACAAATTAAAAATGTTGACAAATAACACATGAGTCGTGTAGTGGACGATTGGATTATAAGTGAGTTATAAATGTTTCACGAGTCCCATAAGACCTTATAACATACATTTGGAAAAATGAACATTGTGCTTCAAATGTTGTGGCAAGGTCAGGTTTGGACATTGTATACGTCAAGAATTAAACTTTGATCTGTTATAAAGTTTGGAGATCACTAACCCATATTTTGTTGCGTTTAGTATTTTTTCACCTTCATTTTAGTATAACTGTGAGATTCAGATGTCGTCTGAACTTTATCGTTGTTTAATTTTGTTGTCGTTTATATCACAGAGCATAGTTACTATGTCGTGCTTTTTTTTGGTAGTCTTAAGGCATGTTTAACAAACCGTATTGTATTGTATTACATTATATTGCATTATATTCAAAAAATACAATAAAATACAATACAATATGGTGTGCTAAATAAGCCCTTACGGAACTTTTTCGTAATTCTATGGTCGTTTACATCAGAGAGTTTTTTTTTTTTGTGGTCTAAGGTTCACATAGCCATGTCGTTTTATGTTGTGTAGGGATTACATTTGTTGTTGGAATCTAATAGACAAAGAAGATTCCCGTATCGAGTCTCCTAAAGTTTTCTAACGTTTAGGCGTAAAAATGACATGGTTTCATATGTACATATTTTGCTGTCGTTTAATTTGTGTGAAATTGCTTAATCAACATCATTCGTTCTTCTGTTACTTCAGTTAGCGTTATCAATTATGTATGTGAAACGTCGTTTTCGCACTTTAGCAGTTCTAAATTAAATAACGTCACAAAGATGGTGAGAAATCAAGGAAATGTTTAGTTAAAACTGCATTCTATATTTTTGTATTGTAGAAATCAAAAAAAAAAAAAGACATAGCATCAAAAGCATTTATGACAGATGAAGATGCTATAAATTTATTGAAAGAATTATGAAAGGTGTGTAATGCTTTATCATTGTGCCTCAAATTTTGGCTTCAAAATAGTTGTGTAGGACAATTGGGCTTCTGACCTTATGAAAGCCGTCAGACCACACCAATGATGTAGACACCAAAGAGTTAGGTGGCAAACTGCTTCCTTTGACAATCACATCAAAGGACTTCTCCTCATGGAGTGACTTGAAAGAAAGAACCGGAGGCACAACTTTGATATCAAACTTTGTTTTAGGGATGATGGTGGCCTTGTATGTGGAGTTGGAATAGCCAACATTCTTGACTTTTCTGTGAAATTTAATGGGAAACGCTGTGCCGTCCAAAACAAAAGCAGCCATTGAAGGGTAGTTCAGATCTCTTGGTGATCCTTGTTTGGAGCCTTTGGGGCAACTGCTATTGTGTTTTGATATAAGCTCAACTTTCTTGCCATCCAAGCTAATGCTGCAGAGAAGGTTTATGTAGTCTTCTTCAAAGGCCTCATACACAAGTCCAGGACTGATGGCTTTTACAGGGTTGACATGGCCAACACCATAATTGAATTCTCCGTTCGAACCATTATTCGTCCTCATGACCCAGAAAAAGAGATTTGGTCACATGGAAATGTAAATGTATGTAGATGAGTAATGTTAGGTATAACAACTCTAATCCCAACTTTTTCACTAGTACCTGTAGTCATAAGAGATGATTTTACAGCAGAAGGAGACCAATCAGGGTGAATTGTCTTGATATGGGCAGCTGCTCCGGCAACATGGGGGCAAGCCATGGAGGTTCCAAATAAGATATTGTACTTTACGCGCCTCTTGTCATTCGAATAAGGTGAGGGTGTAGCAATTGGTGAATATGCGGCTAAAATCTCTACTCCTGGGGCACTTATATCCGGCTGCAAAAAATTAAATCATAGTCTAAATAAAGATGAACTATGAAAGGGAAAAAAGAAAAGAAAAGAAAATAATGAGCAATAGGTAGGAAAGGGCATAGCATAAACCTTTAGAACTTCCGGTGTAATAGTATTTGGCCCACGTGAAGAGAAGGAAGCAACCTTAGGAGCTAATAAATCTTTCACGGTAACACTTTTTAATATGGTTCCAGTAGGCTGACTGCAAAAATAAGAAAAGGGCTTGCTTCAATTGAGGGGGACAAATATCAATCTTTTTTTAGCTAATAAGAAGAAGAATATCAAATTTAAGGGTATATAAGGACACTCAAACTGATAACATAGTTTTGAAGGCAGTGCATAGGATATTTACAACAATTGTTTGTAAATAACATTTTGTTAATTTTGAAAGAAGATTGTAAGAGAAAAAATTAAGTTTAGTAACTTAAAAATCAATGAATATAATGTATATAAAGTTAGTAAATGTTGATAAATTATAGAATAACTTGGAGCTTAAGGAGAGTGGATATGGTAAATCAAGGATTTTTGAAATTTAATAACTGTATAAATGCATGTGAATCACAAATTATCGTATTCAATCGTGTGATAAATGTAGGATTTACTAGAAAAAAATTATTTGAAGGTAAACCCGAGACATTTAGGATAAATCAGGAATTTGATAAAAAATAATCATAAGATAAATCTAATAAATATTGAATTTAAAGCTATTTACTAACTTATATAAAAGGGTTAATAAGATAAATGACACAATTATGTTTATTGAATTATAATAGGATTTCGGTATGTAAATATTTTTATATGTATAAAAAAGATATCATTAAAAATAATTATTATACAATTATATAGTACAAAATATAATATCATAAAAATATTTACTAAATAATCAACGATATTTTTAAGATATTCTAAATATTATGTTAAATTTAAACTTCGTAATAATAATTTGGTCGAATTTTGTAATTTTTGCTATAATACAAAATTCACGTCATTTATTTTTATAAAAAAACCAATTTTCCTCTTTGTCCCTGAGATATATTGCAGTAATGCTTACCTTGTGGATTTAATGTAGGACAAGCCTGCCAGATAGCTTTCGCCTTGAAGTGCTATTGCAGGCAGTGGCACAACAGAGGAAACATCATCTGCTCTTTGATTTTTGTAAATCACACCAAGTGCACCAGCATTTAAGGCCTCAACGATATTACGTGCTGAATCACACGCCACAATCTTTCCCTTCACTAAAGCTTTGTCTAGACACCCAATTTCGCGAAAACTAAATTGCAAAATAACAACAAAAAAATAGAAGAAAAATTATTTTTTATACACTGATATTCTGCTTTTGAATACTTTCGAGGTCAACAGAAATGAATTTTGCAGAAATTACCCAGCCACATATTCCAAGCATTCAGTTGAAGCACTTAACCCATGTACTAGAGGAAAGGATGATCCATTCAGTTGGAAAGAGTTCACTGAATTTCCCTGTTTGAGGCAAAACCATTACAAATAATACTTAGCACAACAACAATTGACTAGTCTTTTTCAGATCATCACGTTGAATGATGGAAAAATCAATCTGGGTTGTCGAGAGTCAAGTTGTTTTTGCCATATGAGACATAACAACAAAAGATATAAATGGCCAGGTCTTTTTTAAACGTCATTTGTAAACTTAGAAATGTACTAAAAAAAGACACAATTTAGACCGTAAGCAAGAAGAGAATTGAGACATACGGCTATGGTCTATCCATTGCCGAGAACAACATGGTCTATGATTCGCCGGTCTGTGCCACTGGCTGCTACAGACATCATTTAGGGTGCTACACTCGACATGGATCCAGGAGTAGGTCCACTATTTCCTGCAGAGTTTAAGGTCAGTATTCCTTTCTCCATCACGTGAAAAGCACCAATGGCGATCGGATCACTGGCAAAGTCTCGAGCCTGATTAGTTCCAAGTGATACTGTAATGACGTCGACACCATCAGCAATGGCATCGTCAAAACCAGCCAATATAGCGGCCGATGTGCACCCTAGAGGATCGCAGACTTTGTAAGCCGCAATTCTGTCTGAGGGAACACCTCCCCTTGCAGTGCCTTTTGCAATATCATAAAAACTTGCGTCCTTGACGTAGTTCCCAGCAGCCATTGAGGCTGTGTGGGTTCCGTGACCGACCTCATCCCATGCAGAGGTGATGTCTGATTCCATGCCATAATACCGAGCGCCAATCAACTTGCTGCAAAAATTAAGGCACTTTTAGTAATTTATAGTGGAACTAACAAAAAACAGGACAATTTATTCAAGACATGACAACATGGTAAGTTAGATACTATTTGAAATATCAAAAATTAAGCAAATTATTTTAATCCATTCAGGACAAGCTAAAATAGATTTTTATAATAATGAAATAGAATACTACTCTCTTTTGTCTTTGTATTAATGTGCCCCAGAAATAACTAATTATTAGAATACTATGTAGAATGGATTTATATAAGAGACTACAATGCCAATAAAATACAGTGAAATGAAGAGAGAAAAATACTTATTGCAAGTGAAGTTTTACCCGCCTTTGCAAGCACCCTTCCATTTTTTGGGAGGAGGGCCAAAACCTTTGTCGCTAAAGCTCTCCAATTCAGGCCAAATTCCGGAGTCGAGAACACCAACTATAGTGTCACTCTCGACTGTAAGATTTCTTTTTGATGTGTCTTTCAAGCCTATGAAGCCCCATGATCTTGTTGTTTGAATATGAAAAATATTGTTAGGGAAAATGGAGACCACTTCGCCTTTCTCTGCAGCCAATTAATCAAGGATATATATATGTATATATATGAATAAAACACACACAAAAAAAAAAAAGATAGATCGACCAAAAAACCTTTACGAAGAACAAACGGCTCATAAGTGAACTCACTAATATAATTTTTTATCTCATGATATGTCATACCATTCTTTAAAAGATACAAACAAATCACTTATGTCTAAAAAATACTTACTGGCAAGATTCTGTTTTTCCTGATCAGTAAGTTTTGCTACAAATCCGTTGAAACTTCCTGTATAACTTCGAATTAAGGAATTCTCAACAGAACTGAAACATGAACAAGTGAGTGAATAAGAAACAATTTTTTAATTCTGTACAAGGCATAATGTGTGTATGTATATATATATTTGTGTGTATAACTATATTACCTGCCCTCAATGACACCTTGTAGCATGCTTAGGTGGTGAGATGAGGGTGAGTACGTCACATCAGGAAGTGCACCCAGATACACAATATAGACCTGTATTAGCACGAAAGAGTCTCATCTCAAATCTCACATTGCAAAAAGTGCAAAATACTGGTTTTTTGTTACATTTTATTAATGTTGTTTGGATGTTATTCTAGTAAAATTAGATATCAAGTGAAAGATATAATACAAGTACTATATGTTTAAACAAAAAAAAGATTTGCACTTGCCTTTCTTTCTTCATCATTGGCTTTGCAATTTAAGCCCATGTTGAGGATACAAATGGAGAACAGAAAAAGAAAAGCTCCATATTTGTCCATGTTTCAAAGACAAATGGCGTAAAACGAAAGAGAAAAGATGTATGCTATGAGTATAAGAGTGGTGGGTGATAATATACACACATATATATATAAATAGAGAGACAGAGAGGGAGATCAGATTAAGCATAATATTACCGGATCCATATAGTATCAAAATATTTACTTTTATGCAAATTTTATATGTGATATATTTAGTATGACAGAAATATTTGTGGGAGTAAAATTCTCAATATCACAACCATTTGGTTAATGGTATCAAAATATTTAATTTCAGGCATATATAATATATGGTATGACAGAAATATTTGTTGTAGCAATGATAAAATTCTTAGCTTTTTCTTTTTTTTTTTCTTTTTTTTTTTCATTTTCCTTTTTGATGTTATAAGAGGAATACGTTATATAGGTTTTAGTAACCCTTCCATGGTCAACCTCTGAGATTGGCATGAAATTTGGACATCCTAAAATAAAAAACAAATAAAAATAAATTCGTTAACAATGTTGTGGATGATTTTTATGATATAATATCTTTTAATCAGTCTATTTCATTATCTGAGGATTCTTTTTCTTTTGTAAGATTTTATCTGAAGATTCTGAACCTATAATGCACAAATCCAAGAAGGAAGGCAACGGCTTATCTGACCAAGGCTTTATCCTTCATTCGAGACTCCAAATTTTTTGCCTCAATTAGAGGTGTATGTTAAACTTTAATATGTGATTCTTTTCAATTTTAACTTTGGCAATTAAAGCGTAATTGCATTTATTGAATTTGGTTGCTTGTTGATTCTTCTGGGTTGGTGATTAGCAACCAACTAATTGATGATTTGTTTTCATACAATGAACAATCCCATAAAATTTATTTTATTTTATTTTTGATAAAATTATTTCCAGCAAGTAAGACTTTTTTCTTTAACAGGTTTATCCCATAAAGGATGTCGATTGCCTCTTCTTTTATTTTTTTCTGCTAAAGTTGTTTCATACTTGCATAAATGTTTATCTCACAGGAAATACCATCCCTAACTCGTCCTTCGCATTTTTCTTTATGTGGTTAAAATTTAGAAATAACTACCTTTCGAAAAAAAGAACAAAAGATAACGTGACACTTGAGGGGGAAAAAAAGAAAAAAAGAAAAAAAACTAAAATATTTGACATTAGTTTCTTTCCTTACAGAATCAAATTCAAAATTTTCTGCCAAAAAATTATATGAGTAACAAAATGACATAACTTTTTCAAGTATAGAATAAATAAAACTATTTTTAAAAATATGCCAAGGTATAATTTTCTCAAAACCAAACTCATCTCTTTTCTGTAACCAGCCTCTTAGGTGTCCTCCGTATGTTCTCCTTCTCTTTTGGTTGAAGAAAGATACCAAATACAATGCAAACAAATAGGTTGTCTGAGCCCGGGTTCGAATTGGGGACCTCTAGTGCGTGAGACTAGTCTTTAAAATTTGAAGGGTAACCATAGCCTTCTTAAGTTTTTATTTCTTTTTTTTTTCTATAATTTTCGTGCTCTAAAAATTAAGTCCTTAATTGCTTTTGGTGACAGCTCCATTTTACGGTTCACGTTATAAAAAAGGTTAAAAGTGCTCCCATTGTATATCAGCCATCGGGATATTGTTGAGTATTGTTCTTGGTGAAATTGCTTACGCAGTGGCAAGATGAAAATGCCAAAATTTGTAATAACATCTGCACTTCAAATTTAAAGAAATTTTGAAAAAAATACAGTCATCAATAAAAATATAAAAAAATTATAAAAACTATAAATATTTATTTCAAATTGAAATTCTAAAATGAACTGAAGTTCTGCAAATTACATTACGACCTCTAAAAAATATTTTATAGATTTATTCTATATTAACTCAAATTTTCTCAAAAGTTTACTCTTACAAATATTTTTGGTTTTTCTGAATTTTCTACCATCATTTTAGAGTTTCTAAAGTCCCAAAACATCATTTAGTGTAAAAAATACTTCTCTCAAAGTTTTTTTTTTTAAAAAAAAATTTAGTGAATAGCAAAGAAATTCTTTTACATCCAAAAGATATTTCCAAAGCTTAAAATTATAGAAATTTTTGCAAAAATTTCAGAAACATCGAAGAACTTTTTGTCCATGCTCTGTGGTCCGCTCCTCTCTTCATTTTTCTCTTGTTTCTTTAGTACGTCAATTTCAATTCGTAAGTAGATAGGTTAACAACTTTTCGTTTTCCTGTAATCTCAAGTTTTAGTCCACGAATTATAGGTCTGATTTTAGATTTTTTAAACATCTATAAGATTGTCCTAAATTAGTCCTTATTTAGCTCTGGTAATTAAAATCTAGACAAAAAAAAAAGTGTAAGGACCATGTGCGATTTAGTGATGTAGACACATCAGTCTCATTTACTCTTAGTTTTCAAACTACCCTCTCATTTTCAGAAAGGCATAATTTCAGCAACTATCATAACTAATTTCCGTCGGACATTAATCAAGTTTGCATCTATGAGCTTAATCAAGTTTGCATCTATGAGCTTAGCCTGTTTGGGAACATAAGTTTATACCTAAAATAGTGTAGTAACCTAAATTTTGTAAGAAAAAACACTAAAATTTTTTTATTCAAACTATGTTCCTAAATAGGCTATTTTGTGATACTTGATCCTTTTCAATGGCAAGTTATATATGGAAAATGGTTCGAGTATTTTCAAAAAATAAATGCATAAATGATTGAGAGTCATCCAAAGCATCCTTGCTTGATTTGATTAGTTGTGAAAACAGACTTACATGATCTTGACAGGGGCCAGGAACATGACGACATCAGCCCGTCAAGTCTCTCACCATTCCAAGTGCGGCAACCACATGTAACCATAAACACAACACTACAATGCATTGCAATCTAGGAGTGAATTTTAATGTTCAGTACCAGTATACGATTCCTACAGTCGAGCCTTCTCAAGCCACAATCTCGTCCTCGACAGTTACTAGTAGAAAATAAAACCAAAGAAAGAGAAAAACACATTAAAATGAAAAATTGGGAGTTAACAAACTGCATGATATGCCAGGATTATTCAAGTCACCTTACAATGACAGAAAGGACACAATCGCCCAAGAGGCTAGAAAGGAATGATAATGCTAAGTGTGGAGATAATTCGCGGCCATTATCAACTCCATAGTCAATTCAGGTTCAATATGGAACTCGGTCTCTTTCCCGCTGACAGAAGAGCAAACCCAAGAAATAAGAGAAAAGAATGAAAGAAAAAGAAGAGAAGCAAATAAAGCCCTCAAAATTTTTATTCCTCCCAACAAACCAGTTAAGTTTCAATCCAAAAAGCTTCTTGAAAACCAACAAAGCAGTTTGTCTAGATGTTAATCTTGAAGCGCTTGATAGGTGAAGCAAGCGAAAATCATTAACATTAATACTTTCACTTGCCTTTCTATTTATTTCCAAAGGGAAAAAGGAGAGGGTACAAATTTCTCATGCGATAAGAGAAGTTATAAGGAATAAGCATCCTTCCAAGACACTTATATTTCGAACTCCTTCAATAATTTGACGTGAGCATAGCAAAAGCCATAAAGAAAGATAGATCCATCTAAAAAAATGGTAATAATAATAATAGCAATCATCGTTGGAATATTGAAAACCAAACACGGAAATCCTGTCCTGTCTACGTTGAGCAATTGGAGTACCATAAGAGTTTGAAACACCAATAGCTTCAATATTACACACACACACACACACACATATATATATATATATATTATATCTCCCATCTACTACTAACCAAATTCACAAGTGCCCAAAAATTTTGATATACCTCTCCTTATTGTTGTGTCGTCATTTTGCCTAAAAATTAGCTTTCTATAAACTTCACATTTTGATTTGCTTTTACTTCACAAGAGATAATTAGCTCCAACCAAAGTTCTATCAGAATAATGAAACACCTTAATCTAAAATCAAACAACAGCCCAAATCAAATTCAATCCAAAAGAAATGAAAAAAAAAAGCATCCACAAAAAGAACCCCAAAAATCAATGGCAAGAAAATTGGAAAGGAATTAGGTTATGAAACAAAATAAACTTGGCGAATTGAAGATTCCAATAGAAATACTTGCAAATCTTCTCGAGGATAGTGGTACTGATCTCGGGGAAAGTGACCTCACCATGCTGCGTTTCGGCGAAACTCCCTGCCATTACCAACCAAAAAAAGGAAATCCAACTGGGCTGTGAAACCCTAATTTTGTTCTTGGGTGACATAATTATGAAAGAAAGAGTTGCGAAAAGGATTGTATTACCAGGAGAAGTGAGCATGTTGTGAATGGTCTGAGAAACCATGGCGGCATCTTTGTGGATGACGAATTCGAAGCCCTCGACGCTTATCAGCTTCACTGCGTCTTCCTTCCTCATCTTTGCAACCTAGAATCCCCCTAGATACGCGATAAGAAACTTATATTTTCATCTATCAAAACCACCAGCTGGAGGGTATTTGGACAAGCTTCAGTCTGGAAGCTCTTTCAAACTCAAAACTCAACTGGAAGGCCTTTTGATGTGATACACACTGACAGTGTTGGCCTCTTGCATACTCGATCTCGTAATCTAACCAAACTGGCAGTTTCTTGGCATGGGATTGCCTACGAAACCATTCATTCAGACATTATTCAAGAACTTCTGCGGAGCCCTAAAGAACCACAGGCATATGCATTGACGGAGAGAATTTTTAAGGTTGTTGAAGAGGTGAAGTTCTTCCCATTTTATGCTCACCATGTTGCAACCAGTGACCATGCTAGAGACATCCTGAAGAGGATTTACATGATCCTAGAAGACAGAGTTCACACTATTCTTAATGGTGTAGATGAGGAAATCTTCAAACCAGATATCACCGAGGGGAAGATTTTCAAGCAGAAGTTTGACATACCTGAAACCGGGACATTGGTTTTAGGAATGGCTGGGAGGTTGGTGAAAGATAAAGGGCATCCATTAATGTTCGAGGCTTTAAAACAATTACTCATGGAAATGATATGTTTAGGGAAAGAGTCCTTGTTCTGGTATCCAGAGATGGTCCTTGGGTTGCTAGATACAGAGATTTGGGAACCAATGTACTTGTTTTGGGGCCACTGGAACAAGCTCAATTGGCAACTTACTACAATGTTATAGATATCTTTGTCAACCCAACTCTGCGAGCTCAGGGTCTTGATCACACTCTAATAGAAGCTATTCTATCAGGTAAGCCAGTACCGGCCACAAGGGTAGCTAGCATTACAGGGTCCATACTTGTTGGCCCTAAATTGAGTTATACATTCTCGCCAATGGTAATTTCATTGAAAAGGGCCCTCTTTAACGTTCTTGACAACGTAAGAGAAGCTTTGGAGCAGAAAGGTCGGGTAGCTAGGCGTAGAGGCTTGCAATAATCCACAGCCACGAAGATGACTACTGCTTACGAAAGACTTTTCCTTTGCAAATCAGATGGCGATGACAATGTGGACAATTACTGTTGGGTATCAAGATCCATCCAACTAAAATATCAGTTTTTTCTTCAAAATTTCAATTTTTAAGGTTGTGGCCTCAATTGCAACGTTAGAATGGGGTGCATTGAACTGTTGTCTTACTGTATATACACTCTCTGGTTGGTTGTTAGAGGATGCTAGTTAGGACAGCTTTTCTCGAAGAGAAACAATACTTTAACCTAGATTCTTGGAAGCAACATCAGTTCATGGTCAGACACTGCAAGCTCCACAAAAGCATGAAAATAGAAACTTAAGCCACTGTAAAAACGTCAGCGAACCTCCGAAACATCCCGGCCTAGTTTACAAATGAAATTCCTATAAAATAACTACATCAAAATAAGGCTTTGTGGTTTCTGACTACACATTTCTCATTTCTGACATTTGCTGCTTATTTATGTTACATATGGTTCAGGCATAACCCAATCTCTTTAGTTCCTGCAAAATACAAACATGAAATCTGCCCGCTTCTTATTTAAAATTGCACGTTTTTGTTCTTTTTAATCAAGCTTCATAAATCTCTACAAAATGTGAGTACTAGATAAAAGGATTGACCTAAGACATGGTAGGATTATAAAAATCTTGATTGATAAAAGATCATTGATATCCTTTTCCATAAAAGCTATACCTCAAAAAATTGGTGGAAGTCATGTGGCCTTGGGGGGCAAGGTCCTAATAATAAAGCGAACCTGCAAAATTCAAGGTGAAATGCTCAGGATGCTAATAGAAGGTCTAAAGCATGGTTTCAAATAAGGAAGTACTCATTTCTTTGTCTAATCACCTTGCCACCAATTTCCTCGAGAAGCATCGCTTAAATTGCTTCCATTTGGATCGTCTTCCCAGCCATGCTTCTTGAACTGATTCATATACAGAGTAAATACATGACTACAATTATGCTCATATCTATCAAAATATATCATGTCATTCATAGTATTTATCTATTGAATAGAATAACTAAATCAAGACTCATCAGAGGGTAAGATGCAGAGGTCTGGGTACCTGGGGATCGAGAGTAGACGTCTTGCCCATCATAGTAAAGCGATGAACTTAGATGACATGGTTCCACTCTTTCTTCCTAAAGTAAAGAATTCCTGTCCTTGTTGGGCATGCTATAGCGTGCACCTTCGCTACTGATTGCTATACAAGTTTTCCAAAAATAAAAGTTTTTGAGGCAATATTCATTGAACACATAATTTCATATCTCAAAATCAAAAGTCGAGATTTATTTTACACCAGATCAGATTTTAGATAGTGAAAGGAATATGATTACAAATGGAATATTAGGTAGTTTCCTAGAACATGTCACATGTGACAGTTCTAAAAAGTTGCTTCTGCAAAATTAGGACCAAATGAAAAAGAAGTAATTCCAAATACTGTCTCATCTATCAAATAGGAATTTTGGTGTCAAAAAAAGAAAAAAGAAGGAAAGAAAAGATTTAGTAACAAAGAAAATGACATGATCAAATACCTAAGCTTCCATTTTTGGTTGTGGGCCATGCTTGATTTTCCAGGGCATGTTTTTGCCAAGGTCCTAATAGGTCAGAGTTGGCCGAGTTTCTCCCAACCACCTAAAATCAGGCCAGATGAACCAAAAAGATTATTACCAAAAAAAGAAATGATGAAAGAATAAGGAAAAGGAAGTGGAAAAGGAAAAGAAAAAACCCAGATAGAGGAAGGTGGACAGACTCCAGAGATGAAAACCCCTAAGTTGTTTTTGTTTCACTATACTTTTATTTCACAAGTAACTAACTGTGAAAAGCAATACCCTTTTTTCTATTTACAGGGACTAACTACTTTTCCGTGCACTTGAAGAGTTCTATTTTAGTTTTCAATAAATAATTTAAAGTTTGTTTTGTTTATAACACACAGAGAGAGACAGAGAGTTCCATTTGTCCATAAAGCTTTTCTTCAAGAAATAAATGCATCCATTATCATTTATAATTTACAATATCATTCCTTTTATATATAAAGCTCCATGTAAACAATATTAACACTGGCATGAAGCATGAATATGCTCTAAGCAGAATCCTTAAATCAAAGAAACAACAAAACAATCATCACAACAACAATCAAAAATATAAAAACCTTTCTTAATACATACATACATACATACATGCATACATACATACATACATACATATATATATGTATCAAAACCACAAGGAGAAGAACATGCATGCCTTGGATGGAGGGGAAAAATGGATGCAAAAATCCCTACATCGGACTGCTGAAATGAAGACTCCTTAGCACCAAAAAGCACAACAGTGAAAGATGAGGATGAATTATTCCCTTGGTTCTTACCCTCCATTAATGACTTTGTTTTTGTTCTTTCTTTCTCTCTCTGAAAATCAACAAAACAAAACAATCTCCCAAGAAAAACCTAGTTGAGATAAACAGACAGAGAGAAAAGAAGAGAAAACGCTGCAAAGATACATTAGTTTTGGGTGTATTGATCTTGTCACAAACCCATCAAATTTATGGTAGAAACTTTTCTCCCTCTACACAAGACGGCACTGATTAATTTACTGAATAGTGCTGCCCTTGTGCCATCATCACCCAACAGAGAAGTGAGTAAATCTATTTGCTAATATTTCTATTATATAAGATTTCTTTTCCCTTTTTTATAATCAAAGACTGGTAAATTTCCTAACCTTTGCACTGTCCTCACATTCTATTCCCTGTGTAATACAATATTATATCATCATCATCATGGTTGTTGATGCTTACCATGATTCGGCATCGGATCAACACCACATGCGGTTGCGCACGGTCTGACTCTTCCCTGGCTCGCCTCTGCCCAGCCCGGTGTACCTGCGACAAGAGAAGAGACGCTTCAGAGGTGAGAGTAAGGAGTCAGTCAAAGGACAAGGGCTCTCTGATGCTCAAGGCAGGGGTTGCTCGGCAGAGAACGGGAGCTTGTTAGGTGGGATGGAGTCTCTTTCTCTAGAATGTAATAAATGTATCCTATTTATAGGCTACTACTTGGACCAGGTGTCAAGTGGGTTTTTCCCACAATTTGGGTGTCACATCAAGGTGTGTCAAGCAGTAAGTGATAAGTGTCACATCCCCCGTCGATGGATTGGATTCCATTAGATGGTGAGTTATTTGCCGTTTGTTGGCCTATGGTGGCGAGTAGCAATCTGCTTGTAAGTGAGATTAATTCCACCCAAGCTAGTGCATGATCTGAGGTGGCATCCTACTTAAGGTGTAGCCTCGAAAGCCCTAAGAAGCACCTCGAACAGAGCACGTGTCGCGTTGGGGTCAATAGCATTCTCCCTAGAAGCCATGCCGAGCTATTTAGCTGACCATAAAAGTTCATCTCCTCGATGGTGGCGTCGAGCTCACCCCCAACATTAGCCCCCTAGTTCACGTGGTCGATGTCTGGCTGGGTGGACTACGCCGAGTGGGTGAGGTCGACTGAAAAAAAGAAGACCAAACAGCACTCCGAAGAGGGGTAAGGTGAAAGGTCACGCAGATTAACCTGGGGACAAGTGTTGCTCGACGGTCGACTGCGCCGCCTGACAAGCGTAACGATCGCACTTCTTTGTTTTTTACGCCTAGATTTTTTGCCTAAAATGGCTATAAATAGGGCCTTCTTTTTTGCTGATTTTACACATTGAAGTCAAATTTTCATACCCGAAGAGTTCTTTAGCTGTCGAGCTGTAGTGATTCACCTGAAGGCTTAAAATTTCCAAGTTGCCATAGCCCGAACAGTTAATTTCTCAAAGAGTGCAAAAATGAGTGACGTCACTAATTCATAGCACATAATCATTTCCTGGTCAAAAAGCAGTTTGGAGGGCAGCTCGTCCACCGCTCAAGTCGACGTTAAGAGCGTGTCCCCAGGACAAGACGGGGCTGGTCGGCTTGATCAAATTTTGAGGGTCGACTCCCAAATTGTCCTCGAGCAGGAGTTCCTGTATCTACTAGACAGGGAGAGACCGATCAGGCCGTGCATGTAGTAGGACCCTTACATCGGGGCGGCAACTGTGGGCTCCTCCTGAGTTACTTCCCTAGAGGGAGCTGAGCTTCAGGCGACCGACGATGTCCCGAGTACATCCGGCTGGGATTCTGGAGCCCCAGTCCAAGTCGAGGGCGTAATCGCGATGGACATTTTTGAAGAAGAGCGGGTAGCCAAGGAGGCCGAGGAGGCAAAGCAGCCCAAGATAGAAGATGAGTGGGTCCGGGTTACCCACGTTTGAGGTGTGACGGCGTATAAGGTAACCCAACTCGGGCAGACCTCAGCTACGGCCTATACTAGTGCTATGACAGAATCTCGGCTAGAGGACTTACGTGTCGAGTTCAATATCCCAGACGACGTGATCCTCATCGTGCCCAAGAAGAACGATTCACCATTGAAACCGCCCGAGGGATACATAACGCTTTATGAGTTTAGGGCTGGGTTGCACCTCCCGTTCCACCCATTTCTATGCCGGGCACTTAATGACTTTAATGTATGCCCGGCTCAATTAAACCCGAACAGCTACAAGTCGCTGATTGGGATGTACTTGCTATGGAAGTACCACTGGGCTACTAAAATGTTGTTGGAAGCTTTCAAGCAAGTGTACAAGATGAAGAAGCTTCCTCGACAGTCCGAATGGTACTATATCATCAGCTTTAGGAAGGACTTTATCTTGGGCAACCTCGACTCTGATAAACTCTAGAAGTACGATTGGTTCTACATTGGGGGTAACTATCTTGTCCGAGCTGGTGAGGCCGTACCTGGTGACCAACACGTGCCGAGGACGTTCAAACAGGGGCACATATGGTCCAAGAGGCCCTAGGCACCAAGCCATGTGATCAGGGCGGTCGAAGGCCTGTTTGAGAAGTCAGAGGCCACCAGACAGCAGTCTTTCCTTCTCGAGAAGGAAACCCTTTCCCGTTACAGCTGGTTTGGAAAACCCAGCAGAATAAATCCCCCATCGGTTTACCCTACCTGGTTCGCCGTGTAGGTCACAGTCGTCAGGCCTGGTGCCGTAGACGTCCCATGGCCGAGCACTTCCTGATCCGGGTGGCCGATGAGGGGGACATCATCGTCTAGTTCTAACGACTTGTCGAGTGGCTCCTTTGATGCGGGGCCACCCGTGGTAGACGAGGACCTCGAGGACGTGATTCGGCTCATTTACCCATCTCGTCAACTCTGGATCGGAGGTCAGTCCCAAGTTTTTTGTTTTGTTGTTTGTTTTTTTTTTGTGCCGACTTGGTTTTACTTGGGAACCTTTGGCTTGTAGAGATGTCTTCACAGTCGAGCAGCGCTGCTGAGAGACGGGCTCTTATGGAGAGCCTCAGGAAACAGAAAGGCAAGGTCATGGACGTCGGGAGAAAACGTAAGAGGACTCCAAGGACAGAGCTTTCTTTTCAACCTGAGCATGTCCTTGTCTCGGTTCTAGAGCCATCGCCCCAACCTCTGTGGACTAGGGCTTCATTAAAGGAGACGCTGGCCGAGGACACGGTTATGGTCTCTTTCGAGGATCATCAGAAGAGACGCCTTAATTATCGCAGAACCATCTTGGAGTGTCTCCAGGATGTGATGTCCCAGGATGACTTCTTCATGAACCTCCGAGGTGAGGACTTTCAGAGCTTGTGCAACATAGCTTTCTGCACCGCAGCCACTATAAGTGTTTGTCAAACCTGAGCTTTTAATCTCTTTTTCTTTATCATCCTGTCGAGTGTTAAAGTCTTGTTATCCTCAGCCGAGTGCCATTTTACACATGGTCCACTCGACCGAGATGAAGGACCTTCACAAAGAAAAGGAGATGCATAAGAAGACCTTCTTTAGGAAGTTGGAGGCCGATAAGAAGCTCGGTGCTAAGAACATTGAGCTAGACCAAACCAAGAACTCCCTTTCTCAAGCCGAGGAGGAAGCTCGGAAGGCCAAGGTCGAGGTTGAGGAGGCTTAGAGGTAGGCCAGAGAGGCAAAGGACGAAGCTGCACGGTTCCAAGGGCAACTGGCGGCTCTACAGGCCGACCACCAGTGACACTTGGACGAGCTGCCCAGCCGTTTGGTACAAGCCATGGAGGAATTCAAGGCGTCTCCAGAGTACATCGACTACTATTACTTCGACATGACTGACCTATGGGATCATATGATTCGACAGCACCACGAGACTGAAGGCTTTGATTGGTCATTCATAGTCGAACCTGAGCAAGGTGTTGCTCAGCAACAGCAAGGCGAGGAGGTTGTCATAGTAGACGGCAATGGCGACGGAGACGAGCAGAGCACAGCCAACAGAGGAGGCGAGGATGGCCCAATGGGGATTAGACCCAGGCTTAGGTTATCCATCATCATTTCATCATCATTTTCATCATTTTTTTTGCTTGTCCGGGCTCAGGAGGTGCCTGGTTAATTTTACCTCCCCTGTATTATAAATGAAATTTATTTACTTTTTGCCTGTCGGATTTTTGTGTACCATGTTTGATATTTTATAAGTGTAAGTGTTTCAAGAAAATATATTCCTAGGTTATAGATTCCTCGAGAACGTAGTTGGACCTTCGTCTCGCCGAGTTGCAGTAGACCTCGGTCTCAAAATTGAATTAGAATTCAAGCCAAAGTTGGATGCTCCTCGAAAGGGACATTCCTAGACGATAGTTTCCTAAGCTTCTATTTTCGCAATTTGAATCGAGGCCAAGTATATTATCACGATGACTACCGAGTTCATCCGAGCAGGGGTGGTATCCCCGTTTCTTAGTTAATCCAGGCAGGGATGGTATCCCCATTATCTCGGTCAATCCGAGCAGGGATGGCATCTCTGTTTTCTCAGTCGGGCAGAGCACAATGGCGTGTGGATGCCCTCACCCTGTCGCCCCCTTAGATTTGTCTAAGTTTGAAAAGCTTTTGCAAGTCTAGAACTCGTCAGGCATGCAGTTGTGTCGAGCGACTTACTGAGTGGTCTACACGGTGACAGACTTAGAATCGGTGGGGTACAGATCAGCCCCCCAGTCCGGTTAGATAGGATTACTCTCCCTTGTCGGGAGTTATTGTCTGGTTCTCTAGGCTAGAGTTATGGCATCCCTCTTCGGGTATATATTTCCTTCAAACGCATTGCTCAATGGAATGGTGTAGGAAATTTACATTGCATTAATGTGTAGTATTTACATCCCAACCCTATTCAATAGGTCTAGTTACAAAAGAATTTCAGCCAGAGGTAAAAAAAGGTTTCTGGCCTTGACGTTAGCAAAAGAATCTTTTCAAGAGCTCAGCGTTCCAAGGATGCCTGAGCTAATTTCCTTCAATGTCAGATAATTTGTACGTGCTCGGTCGAACAATGTCGACGACCTTATACGGGCCATCCCACTTTGGGCCAAATGACCCCAAACCAGGCTGTTGAACTGTGATCTTCTTAAGTACCAAATTCCCGATCTTAAAGCTTCTCGATTGGACCATCTTGTTGTAATACCGAGCTACCACTTGATTTTGGGCTGCGTTACGGATCGCTGCCCAGTTTCTTTTTTCCTCGAGTAGGTCAAGCTCGGACATCATTATCTCAGCATTTTGGATCTCTTCGCAATGTTCTATTCTGAAGTTAGGCAACCCTACTTTGGCCGGGAAGACAGCCTCCACCCTGTTTACGAGGGAGAACGAGGTCTCCCCGGTTGCTGTCTGGGCAGTTGTACGGTAAGCCTAGAGTACTTGTGGGAGCTCGTCAATCCATTTGCCCTAAAGGCCCTCGAGCTTTTTCTTCAGGTTATCTTTGATCGTCTTGTTTACTCCTCCACCTGACCGTTGCTCTGGGGATAGCTCGAGGAAGAGAAAACCCTCTTGATGCCGAGCTGTTCACATAGGTGGAGGAGGCCTGAAGACTTGAACTATTTGGCATTGTCGGTCACAATCGTGTATGGGATCCCAAACCAACAAATGATGTTCTTTCACACGAAGTTAGTGCACTTGGCTTCGGTCATATTAGTACATGGTTCAACCTCGACCCATTTTGTGAGATAGTCAATGGCCACGATACAATACTTGAATTGTGATCGGGCTGGAGGAAGGGGCCCGATCAGATCAATAGCCCACTTCGCAAATGGCCACACCGAGGTAACCGGGGTAAGGGGCTCGATATGGTATCCGGGCATTCTCATGAATTGTTGACATTTGAGGCATTTTTGAGCAAAATCCCTGTAGTCCTACTCCATGGTCGGCCAGTAGCAGCCCTGCCAAAGGCACTTTTGGGCCAGAGATCGTCCCCTAGAATGGCTGCTGCATAGACCTTCGTGGATTTCCTTCATTAGATACTCAGCTTCTTTAGGGCTCAAGTACTTCAAGCATAGCGTGGTGTAGCCTCGTCGGTATAGTTTGCCTCCGGTCATCGAATACTGGGCCGAGCTATTGCGTATTCGACGTGCATCTTCTCAGTCGTCAGGTAATTCAGCTGTGGTCAGGTATTGGATGATCGGGTCCATCCATGTGGTCTCGAGTTCCTCGGCTATATTTGCTACTTCCCTAATGATGCTTGGCTCGGTAAGTCTTTCGATAGGGACCGAGGTAAGGTTGCTATCGCCTAGGCCCGAGGCTAGTCGAGCAAGGGTGTTAGCTTCTGAGTTCTCTGATCGAGGGACTTGCTTGAAAGAGTAGGATTTAAATTGTCCGAGCAGTTTCTTGACTTCTTGTAAATACGCAGCCATGGAATCTACTCGGGCCTAAAATCCTCCTGTGACCTGCTGAACGACAAGCATAGAGTCATTATGGATGATTATGCGATCCACCCCAAGATCCCCAGTGATCCAAAGTCCAGCCATAAGCGCTTCATTTTCTACCTCATTGTTAGAGGCTTTGAAATCAAATCGGAGGGTGTAGATCGCCTTGTATCCATCTGGGCTTATTAAAATCAGCCTAGCGCCTGATCCATTAATACAAGAAGATCCGTCGACATAAAGTCTCCATTCCGACTCTGGGGAAGTGTTATCCTTGCTGCAGCTGAGAGCATTGGGCACTTCGATAGGTGACTTCTCGGCCAAGGGTGTCGCCTGTTTGGCATCCGTGAATTCAACGATGAAGTCTGCCAGAGCTTGGGCTTTTATGGCCGTCCTCGGTACAAAATGCACATCGTATTGGCCGAGCTCTACTGACCATTTGGCCAAGCGGCTTGATATCTCCAGGCTCTTGAAGACTTGCCGAAGAGGGAATTTTGTCGGGACCTTTATGGTATGGCCTTGGAAGTATGGTTGCAACTTGCGGGCCGAAGTAATTAAGGCGAAGGCCAACTTCTCGAGGGGCGGGTACCATTGCGCGGCAACCTGTAATGCATGGCTGGTATAATAGATAGACTTTTGGGCTCCATCTTCATCTCGGACTAGGACCGACCTAACGGCTTTCTCGAACATGGCTAGATAGGCAGTTAAAACCTCGTCGGGCAAAGGTTTGGATAGGAGCGAGGGCGTGGCCAAATACTTCTTCAGGCGTTGAAAAGCTTGTTGGAAAAAACGGTACGCAGCAGAATTTTAAAATTTTATATCAGAGTAATTTTTAAAACACAAGTTTGATATGCTATATGTATAAATTAACCAGATCTTACTAACCTTTATGTGCTGAAGAACCTCCGCAACCCGTGAAGAGAAGTACCATTCCAGAAGAGCCTCAACCAACTAGTCTTCTTTGCTATTCTCTATCCACGACCGGAATGAGTGTGGGCTCACACGTACAGCTCTTCCACCGGTGACTCTCCTTCCAACCAATCAAGAGAACCCAAAGCTAGTGTTCATGATTTGTGAACAAAAGCTCTCAGGGAGTTTTCAGATGCTCAGTAGCAGAGTATCACTCTTAATCTCTCAATTGATCTAAGTAACTCATAAGACTTACTCCCTTTATATAACGATTGGTCCTGGGGTCAGTCCTTATCAGATTAGGTCTCAAAAAATCGAAACAGAATCAAGTTCAGATCAATATCTAATAAGATCTTCATAAAAACGTGTAATCTTATCTCTCGTTGATCGGTAGGCCAAACTCCAGCTTAAATATCTCCGCGAATCTTTTATTTTCCACCCGAGATTCTATAGGATAAAGTCTCAGTTTTAATTCAAATAACCCAATAGAGAAGTTATCTGATCAAAACAACTTTATCAAGATAATTTCTAAGAAAATAAATCAATTCACAATAATTCTACAAGTTTATCTTGATCTAATTTATCCAATTAAATCAACCGATAACAGACAAGAATTATCCGATCTCAATAATTCAACAAGTTTATCATAAATTAATTTTATTACAAAATTAATTCAACCAATAAACAGACATGAATTATTTGATTCTTTCAAATTTTAAACCAATCCGATAAATCCGACATAAATCACCAATTATTGAAAAAGCACGCCATATCGTTACAGGATTTTGTGAGCTAGCAAAGGGGACCAAAATGGACCTACATAGTTCAAGCTCCTGATAATTATGAAACCCAATATCCCAGGTATACATTTCATAATTATCAACTCCAACGCTATTCCAGTAAAAGCTTAGAACTACACTCTCAAACTATATAGAATTACGAAGCCCGTATAGCCAAGTCTCCATGACATATCATAGTGTATCATATCCCCATATGATAATCCATAATCGGCTGAAGGACAAGTTCTGTCTTACCTTCCTGATTATTTTTATCTTATGTTCCATCATCTCACTATCAAAAAACTTACTATCCAAAGATAATATACCATTCGGTTACACCTATGTGTCCAAACGGTTGAGCGCTCCAGTTTTGCAATTACAGGACAATGCATATAAGAGGATATCATTACTCTTAGAGAGGAGCTATGGATTCCATATCTATGAATAACAAGTCTACGCTATCAAGAGTCATGCCTCCAACGTACCGGCATGCACACCACTATTAAGATGTGGGTGTCACCTTATGGTACATCAAAGACACAAGTCAAGACAACGAGCCCACTATTCATCTCAGGATTAAAATACAATATAAATGATTGTCTAAAGTTAATTAATTTGCCGAGATAGAATTATTAATCCAAATTAATTCACTTTATGTCCCGATCCAACATATCGTTATCGATGACAACGTGCTAATGTTTCTATTCATGGAGTCCAACTTCGATGGTCAAGACAAACCATCTCCCAAAAGGGATATAGACAACATAACAATCTTTGCATGAATAAAGTGCCTAACTTTAGTCCCTTGATTGCGGATCGTATGATTTAGACCATCACCTTAAGAATTGTGCCTTCCGCATGATCCATCCATCATATGCCCAACTCTTAAGGTTTAGACCAACAGTCTCAGACTATTGTTTGCTTAACATACATTCAACAAATATGAACGTAAAGAGGACTAGATTTGGTACATCAAATATGAATAAATTCTTTATTGACAAAAATGTATCTAAAAACTTATTACATTTTTACTCCCTAGGGCATACATGTCTAACAATCTCCCACTTGCACTAAGTGAGTAAATATGACAAATCTCGCATCCCTATAGCTTCCACATGCCTCTTGAAGACTCTCCCAGTAAGTGTCTTTGTAAATGGATCAGCTAAATTATCCTCTGACACGATCTTGTACACCGTGACATGCCTGCCCTCAACGAAGTCCTTTATCACATGATAATTCCAATCAATATGTTTACTCTTATTGTGAAATATTGGTTCCTTAGCATTAGCTACCGCCGCACTGTTATCACAGTACATTGATACCGCCTTATCCATGGTAGGAACTACCTCAAGATCCCCAAGGAACTTGCAAAGCCATACTCGGCCTCCATCGTTGAATCCGAAGTGCAATCTTGCTTAGCACTTCTCCAACTAACGGCACTTCTCCATGGTAGTGCGATCTTGTACACCGTGACATGCCTGCCCTCAACGAAGTCCTTTATCACATGATAATTCCAATCAATATGTTTACTCTTATTGTGAAATCTTGGTTCCTTAGCATTAGCTACCGCCGCACTGTTATCACAGTACATTGATACCGCCTTATCCACGGTAGGAACTACCTCAAGATCCCCAAGGAACTTGCAAAGCCATACTCGGCCTCCATCGTTGAATCCGAAGTGCAATCTTGCTTAGCACTTCTCCAACTAACGGCACCACCACTCAGAGTAAACACAAAACCCGAAGTCGATTTCCTAGAATCCAAACAGGATTGAAAATCCAAATCAGTATATCCTAGAGGAGTCAGGTCCTCACCCAAATATATAAGCATATACCCTCGAGTCCTTCACAGGTACTTGAAAATATGCTTTAACGTAACCCAGTGGTTCGGTCCTTGATCCGCCTGAAATTGACTTACAATACCGACCGCATAGTTAATATCTGGTCGTGTGCAAAGCATGGCATACATGAGACTACCCACTGCCGAAACATAAGGCACCTTCTTCATGTATTCTCTTTCTTCATTAGAATTTGGAGAGTCTTTCTTAGAAAGAGTAATTCTAGACCTAGATAGTTGCCCACCTTTCTTGGAATCCTACATTGCAAACCTCCTAAGAATTTTATCTATGTAACCAGCCTAAGACAAAGCTATCATTTTGTTCTTCCTATTCCAAAAAATCTAGATACCAAGAACAAAATTAGCCTCACCTAACTCCTTCGTGTCAAACTGCTTGGTCAACCATAATTTGACCGATGACAATGCCCCAATGTCATTTTCAATGAGCAGAATGTCATATACATAGAGCAGTAGAAAAACCACCTTCCTATCCTTAATATGTTTATAAACACATGGTTCATCCACATTTTGTGAGAACCCATAAGTCTTGATCACCTGATCAAATCTTATGTTCCAAGAACGAGAATTCTACTTAAGTCCATAAATTGACTTTAGTAGCTTACAAACCTTACCCTCTTGACCTATGACCTTGAACCCGTCTGGTTGTTCTATATAAATGGACTCATCAAGATAGCCATTTAGAAAAGCTGTCTTGACATCCATCTACCAATCCTCGTAGTCGAGAGCGGCAACTATGGATAAGAGAATTCAGATGGACTTAAGCATGTTTACAAGCGAAAAGCTTTCCTCATAATCGATTCCTTTCTTTTGCGTATAACCCTTAGCTACCAGTCTAGCCTTAAAGGTTTGGACCTTTCCATCCACTCCTCTTTTCCTCTTGTAAATCCACTTACACCCTATGGGTTTTACCCCTTCAGGAAGATCCACAAGCTCCCAAACCTGATTAGTCTTCATAGATTTCATCTCTACGTTCATGGCCTCTATCCAGAGTTTTGAATCAACATCCTCCATAGCTTCTACGTAAGTATAAGGATCCCTGTCATGTTCATCCGGTTCAGCCAAGAAGACCTCCCCATTGAACATATACCTCTCAGGTTGACACCCAATCCTCCCACTACGCCGAAGCCCCTGAGGTTGTTGTTCAGGTTTGTTTGGTTTTTCTACACTAATTGAAACAGTTTCATTCGGAACCTCCAGAGTGATCGGATCACTCCTTAACTCCTCACGCACCACTTTGCTTTGAAGGTTAAAGTCGTTCATGTAACTCTCCTCAAGGAAAGTTGCATTAGTTGAAACCACGACTTTATTTTCCTTTGGGTTATAAAAATAACCCCCTTTAGTCCCTTTTGGATATCCTACAAACACACAAACTTCTGAACATGCTCCCAACTTATTCAGATCATTAAACAGGACATGAGTCGGACATCCCCATATGCGAATATGGTTTAAGGATGTCTTCCTACCCGTCCACAACTCATGAGGAGTTTTAGGGATCGATTTTGAAGGCACATTGTTCAATAGATAACATGCGGTTTATAGTGCATATCCCCAAAAGGATAAAGGCAATGATGAATAACTCATCATGGACCTGATCATGTCCAACAAAGTCCTATTTCTTCTCTCTGCTATGCCATTCTGTTGTGGAGTGCCTGACGCAGTCAAATGGGATAAAATCCCATTTTCTAATAAGTGTTCCAAGAACTTATTAGAAAGGTATTCCCCACCTCGATCGGATCAAAGTGCCTTTATGGGTCTACCTAATTGCTTTTCCACTTCAGCCTGAAACTCCCTAAACTTGTCAAAAGTTTCGCTTTTGTGGTGCATTAGGTACACATACCCATATCTTGAGTAATCATCAATAAAAATGACAAAGTACTCATACCCTTCTCGTGCCCGGATGTTTATTGGTCCGTAAACATCACTATGCACAAGTTCTAGAACCCCTTCAGCCCTATTGCCCTTGGACTCGAATCGTCTTTTGGTCATTTTACCCTCCAAACAAAATTCACATTGAGGTATAAATTCCACCTTTAAGTTACTTAAAGGTCCATCCCTTACCAACCTTTGAATCCTATTCAGGTTAATATGACCAAGGTGCAAATGCCAGAGATAAGTCTTATTAGAGTGAGAAGTTTTTAAGTCTTTTAGAGTTATTATCATTCATCTCAGCATTAAGCAATAAGTCTATCTTTGGTTTGATATAATATAGATTATTTTGCATCCATCCAGAACAGATAAAAGATTTATTTTTATGAATCACCACTTTATCATTAAAAGAAACCAAGTAGGAGTCTTTAAATAAACAATCTATAGAAATTAAATTCCTTTTAAACTTAGGAACATAAAAACAATCTTGCAAAAATAAATTCCTATAATTATCAAAATAAAGATGGATGTCTTCCACTGCTTCCGCTGAGACCAAGGATCCATCGCCCATCGAAGCGTGAAGTCTTCATGCAGTAGACTTCTCGTTTCTTTGAACCCCTGTAGAGAAACACAAACATGATTAGTTGCACCGGAATCTATAACCCAAATGTCACTGGATTTCTCAACCAAACAAGTTTCTAAATACAGAAGATCACACCTACCTCCTTTGGAAAGGAAGTCCTTGCAATGCTTCTTGATATGCCCGACCTTTCCACAGAAGAAGCACTTAAGCTTCTTCAGGTTCTTCTTCTTCTTCTTCTTGCTCTTGGTACTAGTAGGAATAGAAGACTTCTTGTTCTTGGCCCGTTGCTTCTTTCCATTTCCAAAGTTAGGATTGGAACCAGAAGCAGCTACCATGTTGGCCTCACCACCCGCAGGAGACTCTCTGATCAGCAGTTCGAACTCATGTAACTGTTTCATCAGTTATGTTAAGGTCATATGCCGCCTATTGCTCAAATTAAAAGTAGCTCTAAACAGAATAAATTCCTTAGACAGAGTCTCAAAGACCATAGTCATCTGAGTTTTGGCATCGATGTCGGCTCCATTGTTTTGAGCCTCAGCGAGGTAACCCATGACCAACATCATGTGCTCTTTTACAGATGTCCCCGGCCTCTGTCTATAGTTTAAGAGTTTTTGAAGTGCCCCTTGCCGCTTTGTTATGGCTTGGCCTCCAAACATATCCTTAAGATTATCTAAGATCTGTTTTGTAGTCTCATAATCCTGATGTTGAGCCTGCAGCACATTATTCATGCTGGCCATAACATAGTAGCGGGCCTGATCATTAGCATCTTTCCAGCAATCGTACGCTTGAAATTGCTCATTAGATGAGTCTCCCATAGGCTCGGGAGGAGAAGGCTTTTCAGTACATATTTTAGTTTCTCAAAGGACAGGACGATATCTAGGTTCCGTTTCCAATCATTATAGTTCTCACCGGGTAATAGGTTTTTGTCAAGTATCGATGATAAAGCATTTTTAGACATTTTTAATCTACAATAAAGAATCATATACCAAATATAAGCAAACATATCATAATAATTTAGTAAGATAACACAATCATGTAAAATTATTCAAATGTATTTATGTGTCAAAACCTTGAAAATATCACAATCTTACAATGATAATTCCCAACTCAGAATTCAACAAGCTCCTAGGGGAGTCATGCCAAATTCAATCAGGAACACGGATCCCCTCCTAATTAATATATGCTATCTAGGACCCGTATGATCCAGCATATACTAATAATCGTTTCTTTGGCCATTAATTTTATTAACAGAGCTCATAGGGGAGGTTAATAATAAAATTAACGTGAGTGTATAACCATCATTTCAATATTTTATCCATGATTTATAATCACCACCTAAGGGTGTGCAACCATAAATCATACTAAAATACCTTGTCTTCTCAGAGATCCAATCTGGTACATGATAGAAATCCCTTCCTAGGGCTCGGGACTGTAACACCCGCCTATTTTATATAACGGACCACGTTAAGTTGTAACGCTATTAAGGAATGTTATTAATAAATAACGTTATATGATATGATATGTGATGTGCATGTTACTAACTTTTTATGTCAAGATTTGTGACAGGTGACGACCGCATGGAATCGTTGTGCTCTAGTGTTCATGTGAAATTATAAATATATGATTATTTATGATGCAATGATGTGTGAATGTTTTATGTTATGGCATTTAATGACAGATCGGCGGGCCAAAGAGGGAAAATCGGCAGGCCGAAGAGGGAAAATCGGCAGGCCGAACAAGGCTGACAAACAGTCAGCAAAAATCTCTCCAGAGTTATGACTGAGTTAATTACGTTAATTGGGTGAATTAATGTGATTAATTGGCATAATAATGGAATGTTTTTATCAGTTAAGGAAATTAAAGGATTAGATTTGTATTATATTAAGAGGTTTCCTATTTTTAGAAGGTAAGTTAAGGTAAGATTGATGATGTTTGACCTTCCTTTTCTATTCTCCTCCTTTCCCACGCCAATCACCTTCTTCTTAGTCAGAAATTTCTGACTTAATGAAGAGTAATGACTCTTTATTATACACATCATGTTAAAAAAAAATTTACGCTCTTTCCTCAAATAATTTTCTCGGTTCTGAGACGTTCTCTCATTATTTTCTTTTCTTCCTCTCACGCCTCACGTCACGCCCCCAACAGTCAGAATTTTTCTGACTTAATGAAGGGAATTGAATTCCCATCAATGGTGTTTATTGCGTTAAAATTTTAACGTTTCCTTTTTCATTATTTTCTCTCCTTCACACGTTTTGCCTCTCAAAAATTTCTGAGACATTCTTTCACTTCTCTTCTTCTTCTCTTCCTCACGAAATTTCTTTTCTCTCTTCCACGGAAATTTTCTGAGCATATTGTAAAAAAAAAAAAAAAGAGAGAAGTCTTGTTTCATTGATCGAATTCAAGAATTTCGAGAAGAAACTTCAAGGTATGAATTCAGTTTTTTTTTGGTAAATGTAAAAAGATGTTCTCCTCTTCAAATTTCATCCACAATGTCTTCTTTAGGTATTGTATTTTGTTATGTGTGATGTCTCTTCACGTTTTATGTCATTTTAACATTTTATGAAAAATGAATATTTCTGTCTTCTACCCCTCACAGTAAAATGTTACTGTTTAATTTTGAAGGTATGAAAAATGTAATGATTATTCAATAGGTAAAGAATGATGTTTTCGTGAAAAGTTGTTAATTATGCTTATGTATGAGTATGTAAGATGAATGTATTTTATGATTATGAAATGTTTTAATAAATGTTATTTCTGGATTTTTGATTATAAAATGTTATGTATGTTTAAAAGATTTTATGATAATAAAAATAATTTCATGCATGATAATATGATGCTTGTATGAAGTTTTGAATTACAATATAAAAATTTTAATTGTTCGAAAATGTTTTATTTAAAAGATAATTATGTTTAGATGTAGGGTTTTGAATAATATTTAAAATATGAGATGAGTGTATGGGTATTTTATGATAAGTATTGATTTTTTTATTGCATCTTAAAATGGATATATGGCATGGACACTTAAGGAAGCGAGCACAACGAGACCGCGGTGTCGTCACCAAGTGCAATATTAAGGTTAAGTAAGCTATCGATAAGGTAAGTACATTCTCACCTGCAACATGACACTTCTTTTTCAAGGTTTAATGATATGTTTACAAGGATTTTCCTGATGATTTTATGATGATTTTTCTTAAAGGATTTCTTATGAAAAGTTTTTCATGATTTAAAGTTATGCATGTATGATGATTATGGTATGTTTCAAAGTATGAAAATTATGTATATATGTATCACCTAATAAGTGTTGCACACCCAATGTTATAAAATGATATGTTATGATGTCATGTTTGGTTTGGGATTAGCTACCCTTCTCCTCTCATGACGGCGCGCCAATGATGATGTTTATGGTGCAACACTTGGGCCCTTAAGAATAAAAAAATATATATATGGGATAAATTTTAAAATGGTCAATATTATGAAAGATATGTTTCTATGAAATTGTGCTTAAGGCACTTTTATGATACGATGATGATGATGATGATGTTCATGAAATGTTTTAAATTGTGAGAATTTTATGTACTTACTAAGCATTAGCTTATTCATGTTTTTATATGTCATGTTGCAGATAAGGGTAAGAGAGTCATGGAATAGGTGGAGGACATGGAACGGCGTGTGAGCAACATGAACGATGAATTGTAACCGGAAGCACGCCAAGAAGAAATGAATTTATGATTTAATAAAATTATATATTTTGAACATATTATTTGTTGAGTTTTTTTTAAGAATACTTATATTATGGTTTTATAAGTTATTTTATCATTTTTATGAAATATGAACTTCCGCTATATTTTACGCAAAGTTAGAACGTTTTAATTTTTTTAAAGTAAATTTGGTCTCGGACGGCCTGCCGAACTCCGTGTCTGGCCTGCCGAAGACCAGAAGATCGGCCGACCGATCTATTTTTCGGCCTGTCGAACCTGGATGAATTTTTGGTCTGAATTACAAAGCCTCTACCGGCCTGCCGGTGGAAGACACTCCGGCTTGCCGATGTTGTTTGGCTTGCCGAAGTCCCAAGTTCGGCCTGCCGAACCGTGGGAATAAGTGGATTTCAAAGATGTGATGATCAAAGTGATTTGATGTGAGATTTTAATAAGTCTTGATTTTACTATTTGATTATCAATTATTATTAAATAAGTTCATGAATAATTTAAGTATAAACGAATAAATTATGTTATGGAATAAAATTAAACTATGTTCTTCGAAACAGCGTAAGTTTTAAAAAAAAAAAATTTGTATGAATGGATCCTGGTAATGTAAGTTTAAGTACTTTTAAAATCTATAGTACGATTGAGTTGATATTATCTATGAGTTTAATTATTTAAGCATGTATGAATATAAGTATGTAACGATATCTGTGACGTCCGAATTAAGGGGCGTTACAGGGACCACCATGTTCTGCCTATGGACCAACGATGGAGGCCTTAGGTTCTCTCTTCAAAAACCTTCTCTGACTCAATCTTTTGAAATCAAGGTTTTATTTTAAAATTATGCATGAACAATTTTAATATGAGCGGCACTTTCTATTCTATATGACATATTATCAATATACATGGCAAATCATATTATAATGCAGACAAGCAAAGCAATCAAGCAAAGCTACAAGCAAAATAATAATAATAACCGTAATATTGTGGCTCCACCCTAGAGAATAGAAAACTAAGATTACAAGAGAATAATCGAGACACATTATCGATTCTTCATTCTTGAATCCTCAAGCTGTATCTTTCTTCATGTAATTCCATCTTCAAGTCTTCAATCCCGTATGGATTGAATTCTTCATATTTTTGGTCATATCCAAATTTAATGTTTCTCAGAATTGTCCCAAAAATAAAATTAAAACTGCATTGGAAAAACTGCACATTTTCTGGAGACTTTTTCTAGCTCTCGGTTGGTAGGCCGATCTGGGTGATCGTTCTACCGGTCATGTTTCATTGGCCTGCCGATTAGGAAGATCAGCCTGCCGACCCATGAAAGTTTGGCCTGCCGGCAGAGCCAGTCGATTTCGGCCCCACTGATGGCCTGTCGAACCACACGTCTTGCCTACCGATCTGTGACCATCGGCCTGCTGAACTGTGATGTTCGGCATGCCGACCGAGTAGAAATCTCCATTCCAGAAAATACAATTTTTAAAGCAATATATCAATTTTATTTTCAAAAATTCAAAAACATAAAATTAGAGACTCGAGAAATACCTAGAAGTGCCATCATCATTCTTCTAGATCCGTCTTCTTCGAATAATTATTTAATTACAAAATTTTTACAAATTTAAAATTAAACAATAATTCCTAGACGGAGATAATAGTCCGCCATCTAATTACATGAAAAATCTAGATATAATTCTAACCTCTAAGAAACCACAACCGGTCATAAATTAATTAATTAGTAAATAATTAAATAACAATTTAATCAACCATAATTAATTAATAAACATTTACCACATAATCCATGACAACATATATAATATATAGAAACCTAGAGTGCTAACTCTCTATAAAATTAAATTCAAGCATAGGAGAGATTAAGATCACAAAATTTACACATATAACATGATCACAAACTTGTAAATTTATGTAAAAACTAGAGCTTTGATAGCAATTGTTGAAAAAAATGGTGTGCAGCAGAATTTTAAAATTTTATATCAGAGTAATTTCTAAAACACAAGTTTGACATGCTATATGTATAAATTAACCCGATCTTACTAACCTTTGTGTGCCGAAGAACCTCTGCAACCCGTGAAGAAAAGTAACATTCCAGAAGAGCCTCAACCAACTGGTCTTCTTTGCTATTCTCTATCCACGATCGGAGTGAGTGTGGGCTCACACGTACAGCTCTTCCACCGGTGACTTTCCTTCCAACCAATCGAGAGAATCCAAAGCTAGTGTTCGTGATTTGTGAACAAAAGTTCTCAGGGAGTTTTCAAATGCTCAGTAGCAGAGTATCACTCTTAATCTCTCAATTGATCTAAGTAACTCATGAGACTTACTCCCTTTATATAACGATTGGTCCTAGGGTCAATCCTTATCAGATTAGGTCTTAAAAACTTGAAACAGAATCAAGTTTAGATCAATATCTGATAAGATCTGTGTAAAAATGTGTAATCTTATCTCTCGCTGATCGGCAGGCCGAACAGCCTAATCGGCAGGCCGAACAGCCTAATCGGTAGGCCGAATAGGCCCCATCGATAGGCTGAACATGTAGATCGGCAGGCCGAACTCCTGCGTAAATATCTCTACGAATCTTTTATTTTCCACCCGAGATTCTATAGGATAAAGTCTCAGTTTTAATTCAAATAACCCAATAGAGAAATTATCTGATCAAAACAACTTTATCAAGATAATCTCTAAGAAAATAAATCAATTCACAATAATTCTACAAGTTTATCTTGATCTAATTTATCTAATTAAATCAACCGATAAACAGACAAGAATTATCCGATCCCAATAATTCAACAAGTTTATCATAAATTAGAACTTTTGAGCCTTTGACACTTGTTGTTCTCCAATTTTATTTTGATATATTTTTGGGTTCTCTAATTAGAACTCTAAATCATTTTGTTAATATTTTTTTGAATTAAAAAAAAAACTAATTTTTTTTAGTTTTTATTTTTATTTTTTTTGTAGGTCTTGACGTTGTATCAAATTTATCTATAGATCTATGATGTACAATTTTATTAAAAGTGAAAACTGTTTTGGGGCACTATTGGAAGAAATGGTCAAGTTATTTTATCCTTTTGTGGTCTTTTTTTTTTAGACTTTTGTTAACTTTTCTTTTTTGCTAAAAACACTCTGAAATATTACTCTTTCAACCATGAATTTTACAAATACTTTATTTTTGTAACTTCTTTACCACAATTTTTTTTCAAATTTATTTAAATATCAACTTCCTTTTCAAATATACACCGTGATTAGTATTTTTTTAAAAAAAGAGAGAGAATCTAAAAAGACATGAAGTTCTTTTTGGGTGTAATGTTGTTAACAAATATATATACTTCATATGTCAAAATTCTTTTCATCTGTTGACAAATCAAAAATGTTGACAAATAACACATGAGTCGTGTAGTGGACGATTGGAATATTGAAGTGAGTTATAAATGTTTCAGGAGTCCCATAAGACCTTATAACATACATTTGGAAAAATGAACATTGTGCTTCAAATGTTGTGGCAAGGTCAGGTTTGGACATTGTGTACGTCAAGAATTAAACTTTGATCTGTTATAAAGTTCAGAGATCACTAACCCATATTTAGTTGTGTTTAGTATTTTTTCACCTTCATTTTAGTATAACTGTGAGATTCAGATGTCGTTCAAACTTTATCGTTGTTTAATTTTGTTGTCGTTTATATCAAGAGCATAGTCTCTATGTCGTGCTTTTTTTTTTTTGTAGTCTTAAGGCATATTTAGCAAACCGTATTATATTGTATTATATTATATTGCATTATATATAAAAAATACAATACAATACAATACAAAATAGTGTGCCAAATAAGCCCTTAAGGAACTTTTTCGTAATTCTGTAGTCGTTTACATCAGAGAGTTTTTTTTTTTTTTTTTTTTTTTTTTTGTGGTTTAAGGTTCACATAGCCATGTCGTTTTATGTTGTGTAGGGATTACATTTGTTGTTGGAATCTAATAGACGCAAAAAGATTCCCGTAGCGAGTCTCCTAAAGTTTCTAACGTTTAGGCGTAAAAATGACATGGTTTCACATGTACATATTTTGCTGTCGTTTAATTTGTGTGAAATTGCTTAATCTACATCATTCGTTCTTCTGTTACTTCAATTTGCGTTATCAATTATGTATGTGAAACGTCGTTTCCGCACTTTAGCGGTTCTAAATTAAATAACGACATAAAGATGGAGAGAAATCAAGGAAATGTTTTGCTAAAACTGCATTCTGTATTTTTGTATTGTAGAAATCAAAAAAAAAAAAAAAAAAACAAAGGCATAGCATCAAAAGCCTTTTTGACAGATGAAGATGCTATAAATTTATGGAAAGAATTATGAAAGGTGTGTAATGCTCTATCATTGTGCCTCAAATTTTGGCTTCAATTTTCAAATACGTTGTGCAGGACAATTGGGCTTCTGACCTTATGAATGCCGTCAGACCACACCAATGATGTAGACACCAAAGAGTTAGGTGGCAAACTGCTTCCCTTGACAATCACATCAAAGGACTTCTCCTCATGGAGTGACTTGAAAGAAAGAACCGGAGGCATAACTTCGATATCAAACTTTGTTTTAGGGATGATGGTGGCCTTGTATGTGGAGTTGGAATAGCCAACATTCTTGACTTTTCTGTGAAATTTAATGGGAAACGCTGTGCCATCCAAAACAAAAGCAGCCATTGAAGGGTAGTTCAGATCTCTTGGTGATCCTTGTTTGGAGCCTTTGGGGTAACTGCTATTGTGTTTTGATATAAGCTCAACTTTCTTGCTATCCAAGCCAATGCTGCAGAGAAGGTTTATGTAGTCTTCTTCAAAGGCCTCATACACAAGTCCAGGACTGATGGCCTTTACAGGGTTGACATGGCCAGCACCATAATCGAATTCTCCGTTCGAACCATTATTTGTCCCCATGACCCAAGCTGCATCCAACAAAAAGAGAGAAAGAGATTTGGTCACATGGAAATGTAAATGTATGTAGATGAGTAATGTTAGGTATACCAACTCTAATCCCAACTTTTTCACTAGTACCTGTAGTCATAAGAGATGATTTTACAGCAGAAGGAGACCAATCAGGGTGAATTGTCTTGACATAGGCGGCTGCTCCGGCAACATGGGGGCAAGCCATGGAGGTTCCAGATAAGATATTGTACTTTACGCGCCTCCTGTCATTGAAATTAGTTGAGGGTGCAGCAAGTGGTGAATATGCGGCTAAAATCTCTACTCCTGGGGCACTTATATCCGGCTGCAAGAAATTAAAAATAAAGATGAACTATGAAAGGGAAAAAAGAAAAGAAAAGAAAATAATGAGCAATAGGTTGGAAAGGGCAGAACATAAACCTTTAGAACATCCGGTGTAATAGTATTTGGCCCACGTGAAGAGAAGGAAGCAACCTTAGGAGCTAATAAATCTTTCACGGTAACACTTTTTAATATGGTTCCAGTAGGCTGACTGCAAAAATAAGAAAAGGGCTTGCTTCAATTGAGGGGGGAAAAATATCAATCTTTATTTAGCTATTTAGCTAATAAGAAGAAAGATATCAAATTTAAGGGCATATAAGGACACTCAAACTGATAACATAGTTTTGAAGGCAGTGCATAGCATATTTACAACAATTGTTTGTAAATAACATTTTGTTAATTTTGAAAGAAGATTGTAAGAGTAAAAATTAAGTTTAGTAACTTAAAAAGCAATGAATATAATGTATATAAAGTTAGTAAATGTTGATAAATTATAGTATAACTTGGAGCTTAAGGAGAGTGGATATGGTAAATCAAGGATTTTTGAAATTTAATAACTGTATGAATGCATGTGAATCACAAATTATCGTATTTGATCGTGTGATAAATGTAGGATTTACTAGAAAAAAAAAATTGTTTGAAGGTAAACCCGAGACATTTAGGATAAATCAGGAATTTGATAAAAAAATAGTCATAAGACAAAAATATAATAAATATTGAATTTAAAGCTATTTACTAACTTATATATAAGGGTAAATAAGACAAATGAAACAATTATTTTATTGAATTATAACATGACTTCGATATGTAAATATTTTTAATATATATCAAAAAGATATCATTAAAAGTAATTATTATACAATAATATAGTACAAAATATAATATCATTAAAATATTTACTAAATAATCAACGATATTTTTAAAATATTCTAAATATTATGTTAAATTTAAACTTTGTAATAATAATTTGGTCAAATATTGTAATTTTTACTATAATACAAAATTCACGTCATTTATTTTTATAAAAAAACCAATTTCCCTCCTTGTCCCTGAGATATACAGTTGTGATGCTTACCTTGTGGATTTAATGTTGGACAAGACTGCCAGATAGCTTTCGCTTTGAAGTGCTATTGCAGGCAGTCGCACAACAGAGGAAACATCATCCGCTTTTTGACTTTAGTAAATCACACCAAGTGCACCAGCGTTTAAGGCATCAACGATATTATGTGCTGAATCACACGCCAAAATCTTTCGCTTCACTAAAGCTTTGTCTATACACCCAATTTCGCAAGAACTAAATTGCAAAATAACAACAACAAAAGTAGAAGAAAAATTATTTTTTATACACTGATATTCTGCTTTTGAATACTTTTGAGGTCAACATAAATGAATTTTGCAGAAATTACCCAGCCACATATTCCGAGCATTCAGTTGAAGCACTTAACCCATGTACTAGAGGAAAGGATGATCCATTCAGTTGGAAAGAGTTCACTGAATTTCCCTGTTTGAGGCAAAACAATTACAAATAATACTTAGCACAACAGCAATTGACTAGTCTTTTTCAGATCATCGCGTTGAATGATGGAAAAATCAATCTGGGTCGTAGAGATTCAAGTTGTTTTTGCCATATGAGACATAACAACAAAAGATATCAATGGCCAGGTCTTTTTTAAACGTCATTTGTAAACTTAGAAATGTACTAAAAAAAAGACACAATTTAGAACGTAAGCAAGAAGAGAATTGAGACATACGGCTATGGTCTTTCCATTGCCGAGAACAACATGGTCTACGATTCGTTGGTCTGTGCTACTGGCTGCTACAGACATCATCCAGGGTGCTACACTCGACAAGGATCTAGGAGTAGGTCCACCATTTCCTGCAGAGTTTAAGGTCAGTATTCCTTTCTCCATCGCATGAAAAGTGCCAATGGCGATCGGATCACTGGCAAAGTCTTCAACCAGATCAGCTCCAAGTGATACTGTAATGACGTCGACACCATCAGCAATGGCATCGTCAAAACCAGCCAATATAGCGGCCGATGTGCACCCTAGAACATCGCAGACTTTGTAGGCCGCAATTCTGGCTGAGGGAACACCTCCTCTTGCAGTGCCTTTTGCAATATTATAAAAACTTGCGTCCTTGACGTAGTTCCCAGCAGCCGTTGAGGCTGTGTGGGTTCCGTGACCTTTCTCATCCCGTGCAGAGTTGATGTGTGATCTCATGCTGCCATAATACCGAGCTCCGATCAACTTGCTTCAAAAATTATAAGGCACTTTTAGTAATTTGTAGTGGAACGTAACAAAAAACAAGACAATTTATTCTAGACATGACAATCTGGTAAGTTAGATACTATTTGAAATACCGAAAATTAAGCAAATTATTTGAATCCAGTCAGGACAAGCTAAAATAGATTTTTATAATAATGAAATAGAATACTACTCTCTTTTGCTTTTGTATTAATGTGCAGCAGAAAAAAACTAATTATTAGAATACTATGTAGAATGGATTTATATAAGAGACTACAATGCGAATAAAATATAGTGAAATGAAGAGGGAAAAATACTTATTGCAACTGAAGTTTTCCCCCCCTTTGCAAGCACCCTTCCATTTTTTGGGAGGAGGGCCAAAACCTTTGTCGCTAAAGCTCTCCAATTCAGGCCAAATTCCGGAGTCGAGAACACCAACTATAGTGTCACTCTCGACTGTAAGATTTCTTTTTGATGTGTCTTTCAAGCCTATGAAGTCCCATGATCTTGTTGTTTGAATATGAAAAATATTGTTAGGGAAAATGGAGACCACTTCGCCTTTCTCTGCAGCCAATTAATCAAGGATACATATATGTATATATATGAATAAAACACACACAAAAAAAAAAGATAGATCGACCAAAAAACCTTTACGAAGAACAAACGGCCCATAAGTGAACTCACTAATATAATTTTTTATCTCATGATATGTCATACCATTCTTTAAAAGATACAAACAAATCACTTATGTCTAAAAAATACTTACTGGCAAGATTCTGTTTCTCCTGATCAGTAAGTTTTGCTACAAATCCGTTGAAACTTCTTGTATAACTTCGAATTAAGGAATTCTCAACAGAACTGAAACATGAACAAGTGAGTGAATAAGAAACAATTTTTTAATTCTGTACAAGGCATAATGTGTGTATGTATATATATATTTGTGTGTATAACTATATTACCTGCCCTCAATGACACCTTGTAGCATGCTTAGGTGGTGAGATGAGGGTGAGTACGTCACATCAGGAAGTGTACCCAGATACACAATATAGACCTGTATTAGCACGAAAGAGTCTCATCTCAAATCTCACATGGAAAAAAGTGCAAAATGCTGGTTTTTTGTTGCATTTTATTAATGCTGTTTGGATGTTATTCTAGTAAAACTAGATATCAAGTGAAAGATATAATACAAGTACTATATGTTTAAACAAAAAAAAGATTTGCACTTGCCTTTCTTTCTTCATCATTGGCTTTGCAATTTAAGCCCATGTTGAGGATACAAATGGAGAACAGAAAAAGAAAAGCTCCATATTTGTCCATGTTTCAAAGACAAATGGCGTAAAACGAAAGAGAAAAGATGTATACTATGAGTGTAAGAGTGGTGGGTGATAATACACACATATATATATAAATAGAGAGACAGAGAGTGAGATCAGATTAAGCATAATATTACCGGATCCATATAGTATCAAAATGTTTACTTTTATGCAAAATTTATATGTGATATATTTAGTATGACAGAAATATTTGTGGGAGTAAAATTCTCAATATCACAACCATTTGGTTAATGGTATCAAAATATTTAATTTCATGCATATATAATATATGGTATGGCAGAAATATTTGTTGTAGCAATGGTAAAATTCTTAGCTTTTTCTTTTCTTTTTTCTTTTTTCTTTTTTCCTTTTTTGTTTTTCATTTTCCTTTTTGATGTTATAAGAGGAATACGTTATGTAGGTTTTACCAACCCTTCCATGGTCAACCTCTGAGATAGGCATGAAAGTTGGACTTCCTAAAATAAAGAATAAATGAAAATAAATTCGTTAACAATGTTATGGATGATTTTTATGATATAATATCTATTAATCAGTCTATTTCATTATCTGAGGATTCTTTTTCTTTTGTAAGATTTTATCTGAAGATTCTGAACCTATTATGCACAAATCCAAGAAGGAAGGCAACAGCGCATCTGACCAAGGCTTTATCCTTCACTAAAGACTCCAAATTTTTTGCCTCAATTAGAGGTGTATGTTAAACTTTGATATGTGATTCTTTTCAATTTTAACTTTGGCAATTAAAGCGTAATTGCATTTATTGAATTTGATTGCTCGTTGATTCTTCTGGGTTGGTGATTAGCAACCAACTAATTGATGATTTGTTTTCATACTATGGACAATCCCATAAAATTTATTTTATTGTTATGAAATAAAGCAAAGTATAACAAAAAACTAAAGAGAACAATAGAGAAAGACAAGAGAAAATTGGAGATAAAACAACTTTCTATACTTTTACTTGTGATGGATGAAACTTACAAGCTTAGTACAACTACTATTTATAGGCCAAGTTATCATACTAGAGGTAATTGTAATAGACATAAGTTACATAGGTTTCATATACAATTAAAGGAGACATAATGCACAATACTAAGAGGGATTTAATGGGGTGATAATGTGGTCTAAATGGTAATAAAATGTTTGCATGTAACTCATGGAATACCAAGAGGTGGCATCCACACATACTTGATTCACAACACTCCCCCTTGGATGTCCACCATACAAATAATATGCCTCATTAAAACCCTGACCAAGAAAAAACCCAATGGGAAAAAATCTTAGTGAAGGAAAAAGAGTACGTAATTATTGTATGTTCTGCATTTAGGATTGCCTCATTAAAAACCTTGCCAGGAAAACCCAATGGGACAAAAACCTAGGCTAAGAGAAAAAGAGTACAATATGCAGTGTCTCCCCCTCATGTCAACATCTCTTTTTCAAAGATCTCTAAGTCGACTCATACCAATTTTGTGTACCAACTTCTCAAATGTTGTTGTAGGAAGTGCCTTTGTAAACAAATTTGCCAAGTTGTCACTGGAGCGAATTTGATGTACGTCGATCTCTCCTTTCTTTTGAAGCTCGTGCGTGAAAAAGAATTTTGGTGAAATGTGCTTTGTTCTATCTCCTTTTATGTAACCCCCTTTGAGTTGAGCGATACAGGCTGCATTATCTTCATACAACATAGTTGGACTTTCTTTGTTGAATGAAAGATTACATGTTTCTCTTATATGTTGCACCAGGGATCTTAACCATACACATTCTCGGCTTGCCTCGTGAATTGCCAATATCTTAGCATGATTTGAAGATGTGGCAGTTAGGGTTTGTTTTGTTGAACGCCACGAGATAGCTGTACCACCATATGTAAACAAATAACCTGTTTGTGATCGTGCTTTATGTGGATCAGACAAATATCTTGCTTCCGCATATCCAATCAATTCCGACTTGGAATCCTGTGTATAATACAGACCCATATCTTTTGTACCACGAAGATAACGAAGTATTTGTTTGACACCATTCCAATGTCTTCGAGTTGGTGAAGAACTATATCTCGCTAGTAAGCTAACAGAAAATGATATGTCGGGTCTTGTGCAATTAGCAAGATATATTAGTGCACCAATAGCACTAAGATATGGTACTTCTTGACCTAGAATTTCTTCATCATCATCTCGAGGACGAAAAGGATCTTTTTTCACATCAAGGGATCGTACAACCATGGGAGAACTCATTGGATGGGATTTATCCATATTAAAATGCTTTAATACCTTTTCAATATATGTTGACTGATGAACAAAAATCCCTTTTGATAAATGCTCGATCTGCAAGCCGAGACAGAATTTTGTTTTTCCTAAGTCCTTCATTTCAAATTCATTTTTCAAATATGTTATCGTATCTGTAAGCTCTTCATGAGTCCCAATGATATTCAAATCGTCAACATAAACTGGAATAATAGCAAATCCAGAATTATACCTTTTAATAAAAACACATGGACAAATTGGATTGTTAATATATCCTTCTTTCAAAGGTATTCACTGAGACGATTATACCACATACGTCCAGATTGCTTTAATCCACACAAAGATCTTTGTAATTTTATTGAATACATTTCCCGGGGTTTTGAATTGCATGTTTAAGGTATTTTTAGACCTTTAGGGACTTTCATGTAAATGTCATTATCAAGTGACCCATACAGATAGGCCGTTACAACATCCATTAGACGCATGTGAAGTCCTTCTGAAACTGCCAGGCTAATCAAAAATCTAAATGTAATTGCATCCACCACTGGTGAATATGTCTCCTCATAATCAATACCAGGTCTTTGCGAAAAGCCTTGTGCTACAAGTCGTGCTTTATATCTGACGATTTCATTTTTTTCATTACGCTTTCGCACAAATACCCACTTGTAGCCTACAGGTTTTACACCTTCAGGTGTTTGGACAATAGGCCCGAAAACTTGACGTTTTTCAAGTGAACTTAATTCTACCTGGATTGCGTCTTTCCATTTTGGCCAATCATTTCTACGCTGACATTCTTCAACAGACTTTGGTTCAAGATCCTCGTTTTCTTCTGTAATATAAACAGCTATTGCATATGCAAATATGTTGTCGACAACAATTTCCTTTTGGTTCCATCTCTTTCCTGAAGTAACATAGCTTATTGAGATCTCTTCATTAACATCTTTTTCAAATACTTGAACCTCTTCTGGGGTTAATTCTTCAGCTATGTCAACTGTTTTTATACTGGGCTCTTCAAGAACATTAATAACATTGGAAATGCCAACTTGCTTATTATTTAGCTTTTCTTTCTTGGATTTTTATCCTTAGAACCGATGGGTCTACCACGCTTCTGGTGTGCCTTAGATTCATTTGCTACCATATTAATATCTTTTCTGGTAGGAAGATCAATTTGAATAGGAGCATTTTCAGCTGGTATATGTGATTTTGTTACTTTCTTGACATCGGTAAATGCATCTGGTAACTGATTTACAACCTTTTGTAAATGGATAATCTTTTGAACTTCTAAGTCACATTGATTTGTACGAGGATCAAAGTGAGATAATGATAATGCATTCCATGAAATTTCTTGTTTTTTCAGCTGTTGTTTATCTCCCCCTAATGCTGGGAAAACTGTCTCATCAAATTGACAATCGACAAACCGTGCCGTAAAGAGGTCACCTGTCAAGGGTTCGAGATATTTAATTATTGATGGGGATTCAAATCCAACATAAATTCCCAGTCTCCTTTGAGGACCCATCTTAGTACGCTGTGGTGAAGCAATTGGAACATATACTGTACAACCAAAAATTCTTAGATGGGAAATATCTGGCTCTTTACCATAAACAAGCTGTAATGGGGAGTATTTATGATATGTAGTAGGCCTTATGTGAATAAGTGCTGCAGCATGTAATATGGCATGTCCCCAAGCAGAGCTAGGCAATTTTGTTCTCATAAGTAAAGGCCTAGCAATTAATTTCAACCTTTTAATAAAGGATTCTGCTAATCCATTTTGAGTGTGCACATGAGCAATAGGATGCTCAACAGTAATCCCAATTGACGTGCAGTAATCATTAAAGGCTTGGGATGTAAATTCTCCTGCATTATCCAGATGAATTTTCTTGATTGTATAATCTAGGAATTGTGCTCGTAATCGGATTATTTGAGCAAGGAGTCTCGCAAATGCAACATTGCGAGTAGATAATAAGCAAACATGTGACCAACGTGTTGATGCATCTATTAAGACCATAAAATACTGAAATGGTCCACATGATGGAATAATAGGCCCACATATATCTCCTTAAATTCGTTCTAAAAATGTAGGAGATTCAATTGTAACTTTCATTAGGGATGGCCTTATAATTAGTTTTCCTTGAAAACAAGCAGCACATAAAAAATCTTTAGACAAAAGAATCTTTTGGTTCTTTAAAGGATGTCCATTTGAACTTTCTATAATCCTTCGCATCATTATTGAACCTGGATGACCTAAACGGTTGTGCCAAACAATAAAATTCCTTGAATCTTTGGATTCTTCGTTCATCACCACATAGGATTCAATTGGATTTATAAATGTATAATACAATCCAGAAGAGTATGCTGGTAGCTTCTCCAATATTTGTTTCCTTCCTGAGACATTAGACGTAATATAAAGATATTCAACGTCTCTTTCATTTGTTGTCTCAATATGATAACCATTACGACGTATATCTTTAAAACTTAGTAGATTTCTTTTTGATCTACTAGAATACATAGCGTCGTTAATCATAAACTTTGTGCCACCAGGTAATAATATATTGGTACTACCAAAGCCCTCAATGAGATTTGCAATACCAGATATTGTACTAACATTAGCTTCAGCTAATATAAGATTGGAAAAATATTTTTTATCTTTGAGAATAGTGTGTGTTGTTCCACTGTCCACTAGGCAAAAGGCTTCATCATTAACTTTAATACCGGTGGAATGATTTTGAAATCCATGCCTCTTCATGAAAAATAAAACAAAGAGATAAGAAAATAATATACTAAATACAATCCTTTTTTTTATAATATATGGAGATTACAAAACATAATAAAATCACACCCAAATTACAACCAAATTAAAATAAAAAAAATCGAAACATACTAAAAATTATGGTCACACCAGAAAAAAAAAAAAAAAGGGATAGATTGGGAGAACATCTTTTCAAGCCATATTGATGTTTCCCTCACTAATTAGATTCTCAAAATTTCCATTCTCAAAATTTCCATCATGATTCTCAAAGAAATCTGCAACGTCCAAGTGTGTAAAATCTGTGGGATCATGGCGTTCAATAAAGTTTGTCTCAACAAAGTTTGCCTCTGCACCTTTTTCTTTCTCCTTTAAGGAAGCTTGGTAAAGATCAACAAAATGTTTAGATGTACGACATGTACGTCTCCAATGTCCTTTCATGCCACATCTATGGCAAGTATCTTCATTGTTCTTTGGGGCTTTATTCTGAAAACCCTTTTCTTCTTGTTTCTGCTCATTCTTCTCCCATTTTTGATGGTGAGATGCAACTTTTTTGAAATTTGAGGAGTTTTGGTTATAGTAACCACGACCACGACCACGTTTATGACCACGACCTCGACTGCGACCGTGACCGTGACCGCGACCATGTCCACGTCCACCATGCCGACCATGCCCAGGATCTTCAACATATGCCGCATTCGCTTCAGGGAATGGCATTGATCCAGTTGGGTGAGATTGATGATTTTTCATCAACAGTTCATTATTTTGTTCGGCAACAAGAAGACATGATATTAATTTAGAATATTTCTTAAAGCCACGCTCTCGATATTGTTGTTGCAAAATCACATTAGAATTACAGTCTTCTGGTGGTCATACCTTTCCTTTAAATTATTCCAAAGGACATATGGATCTTTTACTGTCAAATATTCAGTTTTCAATCCTTCATGGAGATGATGATGAAGGAATATCATTGCCTTTGCGCGATCCTGTGAGGATGCGTCATTCCCTTCTTTTATTATATTACCAAGATTCATAGCATCAAGGTGGATCTCAGCATCAAGAGTCCATGCCAAATAATTATTTCCAAAAATATCAAGAGCAACGAACTCTAGCTTTGTAAGATTCGACATTGTGCGAACTAGTATATGATAAAATAAAGTCAATAAGAATTACAATAATTTATTCTTAATTAATTAACAAAAAAGACAAAAATTTACAATATGAGAATACCAAATATCATGCACGTGCATAGAAAAAAAAAATTGTAATAAAATTTTCATTGAAAATCATGTCATTAAAACTAATTGAAAAAAAAAAGCATATTAATGATAAAAGAAAACTTATACAATAAATTCATTTTTTTAAAATTATATAGTTATTGATGATAAAAGAAATAATTTGTTAATTTAATAAAACAAAATTAATAATATAACAATTAATTATAACAAGGATAGATTATACAACTACTAACCTAAAAGCAAATGTAATACATCAAATAGTTAACACTACACACATGTATAACATATCAACAACATGATGGATGGTGAAATTGCTAGAATTAATTTTACATGAGAGAAAAAAAATTAATGAAATGATCAAAATCCAACAGAAATACCAATCTCAAAGAAGGAGAGTGCAATTGATATAAAACTATATTCAATAATAGATAAAGTAGACACGTCCTTAGAATTATAAGGGAGAATGGCTATACTACATAAACATTAGTGAAGATATAAGCACAATATACCTTTCAAAAGGAGAAGTGATTGAACCAAAGAGCAATCAACACTTGTAAAAACTCACAGACAAGAGACTCGTGCTGATAACGTGTTATGAAATAAAGCAAAGTATAACAAAAAACTAAAGAGAATAATAGAGAAAGACAAGAGAAAATTGGAGACAAAACAACTTTCTATACTTTTACTTGTGAGGGATGAAACTTACAAGCTTAGTACAACTACTATTTATAGGCCAAGTTATCATACTAGAGGTAATGGTAATAGACATAAGTTACATAGGTTTCATATACAATTAAAGGAGACATAATGCACAATATTAAGAGGGATTTAATGGGGTGATAATGTGGTCTAAATGGTAATAAAATGTTTGCATGTAACTCATAGAATACCAAGAGGTGGCATCCACACATACTTGATTCACAACATTTATTTTATTTTTGATAAATTATTTCGAGCAAGTAAGACTTTTTTCTTTAATAGGTTTATCTCATAAAGGATTTTGATTGCCTCTTCTTTTATTTTTTTGGGCTAAAGTTGTTTCATACTTGCATAAATGTTTATCTCACAGGAAATACCATCCCTAACTCGTCCTTCGCATTTTTCTTTATGTGGTTAAAATTTAGAAATAACTACCTTTTGAAAAAAAGAACAAAAGATAACGTGACATTAGTTTTTTTCCTTATAGAATCAAATTCAAAATTTTCTGCCAAAAAATAATATGAGTAACAAAATGATATAATTTTTTTAAGTATGGAATAAATAAAACTATTTTTAAAAATATGCCAAGATATAATTTTCTCAAAACCAAACTCATCTCTTTTCTGTAACCAGCCTCTTAGGTGTCCTCCGTATGTTCTCCTTCTCTTTTGGTTGAAGAAAGATACCAAAAACAATGCAAACAAACAGGTTGTCTGAGATCGGGTTCGAACCGGGGACCTCTAGTGTGTGAGACTAGTCTTTAAAATTTGAAGGGTAACCATAGCTTTCTTAAGTTTTTATTTCTTTTTATTTTTTTCTATAATTTTCGTGCTGTAAAAATTAAGTCCTTCTTAATTGTTTTTGGTGACAGCTCCATTGTACGGTTCACATTATAAAAAAGGTTAAAAGTGCTCCCATTGTATATCAGCCATCAGGATATTGTTGAGTGTTGTTCTTGGTGAAATTGCTTACGCAGTGGCAAGATAAAAATGTCAGAATTTGTAATAACATCTGCACTTTAAATTTAAAGAAATTTTGAAAAAAATACCGACATCAATAAAAATATAAAAAAAATATAAAAACTATAAATATTTATTTCAATTTGAAATTCTGAAATGAACTAAAGTTCTGCATATTACAGTATGACCTCTAAAAAATATTTTATAGATTTATTTTATATTAACTCAAATTTTCTCAAAAGTTTACTCTTACAAATATTTTTGGTTTTTTTGAATTTTCTACCATCATTTTAGAGTTTCTAAAGTCCCAAAACATCATTTAGTGTAAAAAATACTTCTCTCAAAGTTTTTTTTTTTAAAAAAAAATTAGTGAATAGCAAAGAAATTCTTTTACATCCAAAAGATATTTCCAAAGCTTAAAATTATAGAAATTTTTGCAAAAATTTCAAAAACATCGAAGAACTTTTTGTCCATGCTTTGTGGTCCGCTCCTCTCTTCATTTTTCTCTTGTTTCTTTAGTACGTCAATTTCAATTCGTAAGTAGATAGGTGAACAACTTTTCATTTTCATGTAATCTCAAGTTTTAGTCCACGAATTATAGGTTTGATCTTAGATTTTTTAAACATCTATAAGATTGTCCTAAATTAGTCCTTATTTAGCTCTGGTAATTAAAATCTAGACGAAAAAAAAAAGTGTGAGGACCATGTGCGATTTAGTGATGTAGACACATCAGTGTCATTTACTCTGAGTTTTTGAACTACCCTCTCATTTCTAGAATCCCCCCAAATACACAATAAGCAACTTGTATTTTCATCTATCAAAACCACCAGCTGGAGGGTATTTGGACCAAGCTTCAGTCTGGAAGCTCTTTCAAACTCAAAACTCAACGGGCATATGCATTGACGGAGAGAATTTTTAAGGTTGTTGAAGAGGTGAAGTTCTTCCCATTTTATGCTCACCATGTTGCAACCAGTGACCATGCTGGAGACATCCTGAAGAGGATTTACTTGATCCCAGAAGACAGGGTCCACATTATTCTTAATGGCGTAGATGAGGAAATCTTCAAACTAGACATCGCTGAGGGGAAGTTTTTCAAGCAAAAGATTCTTTATAACTTTTTTAAAATTCTTATCTTACTTTATGATCTCTATAAATTTTGAGATCAATTATAGTAAAACATGTCATAAATCTTGCATACTTGAACTTGGCGCTCACCATTTTCAATTTATGGTATGGAGCTCATGATCACTTTTGATCTGGGTTTCTTTTACTGAACTGACATCATATAGGAATTTTTCACATCATCATAGTAAGTTGGAAATTCCACTTTTGCCAAATAACATCATCTTTTTGGCTCATGCAGGAAATTAATAAATTATAAACTTTTAGTTTAGCACATTAAATAATTATTTTTAATTATTTTAATATACCATCATAACATTACATTGTTACATGTTTCATAAATAAAGCACGTAAATTTGTACATTCACAACATTATTTATTTTTAAGGTATTACAACTATTAAGACCTTCAAATTTGCGTATTAATAAATGCTAAACTTGTACCTTCTCAAGTACTTAGCTTAGTAATGATAGAAAAATCCTCAATTAATCATATTTATTAATTTTTGGATTTTTTCGGTCATTTCACGTGAAGCCGTAGAGTGGGGTCTGGACTGGAACTAAGGTGGCATTACTGAACCTTATTTTGTCGAAGGCTTGCTTGAAGAGGATGTCGGCTGAGCTATCGTTGTCAATCAAAACTTGCCGTACTACATTGTTGGCGATGGGCAGCTCCCACACAATGTGTCATTGTGTGGATGGATTAGCCGGTCCGCTTCCTCCTTGGTGAACGTGATCGGGATATCTTCTTAGCGATATATCTTGTTAACATGCTGGACATGTTTATGAATTTGTCTCGTTTGATCAGCCAAGCTTCTCTGATATACGACCGCCACCCACTCGACATGTCCCCGGTGATAGGCCAGCCGAATATCGTGTGGATGATGTTCAGGGGTTTTAAGGTGTTCCCAGCGTCAGTCCGTGAGCAAGTTCGGTACATCTCGGCTTGACAGATCCTTTTTTCTCGAGGTAGAACCCAGGGTTATAACTCACTCAACAAATTCTCTTAAATGACCTTCTCGGACTAGCTTCTCAATTTGGTCCTTTAGTTGGATGTATTCGCGGGTGTTGTACCCCACATCCTTGTGAAAATCGTAATACCTCGCTTGAGCCTGCTTCGCTTTGTTGCCCCTAAGCTTTGGTGGTGGTACCAGTAGGTTCCTGCTACCTACTTGGGCGAGCACCTCATCGATGGTCGCTACCAAGGGCGTGTAGCTTTGAAACTTACCGGTCGACACCTTTGGCTTCTTGAATTTCTTCTCCTTCTTCTGCTTCTTGCTCTGCTTGGCATTGTTCTGCTCCAGCACCTTCTTTTGCTTCTTATCCTTCTTTGTTCTGCTTGGGCCAGCTTCCTCCTTGCGGCTTTTGATGTATTTGGCGGCGTCAGCGTACCTTTGGGCATAACCGAGCATTTGAGAAAACGTGCTCGGCTGCTAGGACCATAGTATGTAGCGCAAAACTATGTATGTAATAGCTCATGAACATGAGAGGTCATAACATATACGTATAAAACAGATCATGACACAAATAATCTCTATGATATTAGTAAAATTTCAAGCACAAGTAAACAATTCTTGGGTCAAATGTCTTTTCGTCAATATAGTTTTTGTTTGGATATATGTGGGAATGATCTGAAGTGGGTTTTCCTTGGATTGTAGTGAAATGCTCCAAATTCGCGGGTGTTGTGCCCCACATCCTTGTGAAACTCATAATACCTCACTTGAGCCTACTTCGCTTTGCTGCCCCTAAGCTTTGGTGGTAGTACCAGTAGGTTCCTGCTACCTACCTGGGCGAGCACCTCGTCGATGGTCGCTATCAAGGGCATGTAACTTTGAAACTTACCGGTCGGCACCTTTGGCTTCTCGGATTTCTTCTCCATCTTCTGCTTCTTGCTCTGCTTGGCATTATTCTACTCCGGCGCCTTCTTTTGCTTCTTATCCCTCTTTGTTATGCTTGGGCCGGCTTCTTCCTTGCAGCTTTTCATGTATTCGACAGCGTCAGCGTACCTTTGGGCATAGCCGAGCATTTGAAAAAACATGCTCTGTTGCTAGGTGTTGGAATTAAAACATGAAACGTAGCGGAAGGAACGGATCGTTGACAAACAAAAATTTTCTGAAAACTTTGTTCATCGGAAATAGATATATAATTTTAATTACAGAAAGCTTTAGGAATTTTTACTAACCTTTTGAAGACTATCAAGGTATCCTAGCTTTCCTCTTTGACACCACGATCTTCCAAACCAAGTCTCCACACCAATGGAAAGACGAGTGGACGTCAAACTGCAAGAATGAATTTTCCTCACACTTTTCTGAATCTGCTATGTACTCAACACATGAGATAGTAGACCATTTTCTTTAGAGAAGAACTCTCAGTTTTTCTCACTAAAAATTATGTGAATCAAAATTACTGAGATAACTGTTATCTCTCTCTTTTTATAACTGAGCCATTAGTAATTTTTCTTTCCCTTTTCTTTTTCTTTCCTTTTTCTTCTTTTCTTTTCCGCTTTCCTTGTTACCCGAATTCTCTATCCGGATTCCACACACATATGTATATGAATTTAGTTTCCGTGAAAAAGGAAGCAACTTCCCTTTTCTTTTTTTTTTTGACTTTGACCGAATCTTGATTCGGTCATATATATGTGTGTGTGTGTGGGGAAAGCGTGAAACTGAGTTCACGTCTTTCCCTTTTTTTTTTAATAATATTATATTAATATATTATAAAATCTTTTTTATATATAAAAAGATTTGGTTCAAAACCATATAAATATATAAAACTCAATTCAAAAATAAATCACATTTATTTAAGAATAGATTTTAACAATAATCAATTAATTAACTAATGCTCAGTTAAATGTGATAACATTTATCACATTACATTATGTGTCACAGAGAACATTTTTCTGTGTCACATTAATAATTCAAGTGTGAAAAATTAATTCAGAATTCAAAAATTCTAAATTAAACATGTATGATTCATTCTATGCAAAATCCATTATAGTGTTACAGAGGTGGTATTGGGGACCTATGGACCTATAACCCAAGCTCTAATAAATTTGACATTTAATCAAACTCTTTAATTAATGTGCCAAATTTATTAGTTTCAGTGTTACTCCACTAAAAACCTGAAACTGAACTCTTGAGATTATAGTAAAATTACTCAAAGAAAATTAACGAGTAGTCCATTGATATAATCATTACATATAAGTCAGTCCTCCATAAATAGTTCATAATAAGAGCTAGGTTCAATTTCCGTTCACCTCTCTTATTACATCTTTATCCTTGAGTTCCAATAATTCTCTAATGAACAATTAATTCATAATCTTATTATGAACGAGCGCTCTATTGTTCAAACCTTGAATTATCACTAAAGAGAACTATTTTTCTAACTTCCATAGGGAAGGAATGGATTCCATATCTGTATAATATTATTCCCAGCCATTTATTACTTTATGTTTCCAAGATGCTAAGTTATAATCTGTGCTTAGACAAATCTTACCATGCAAGTCAAAAAACATAATGTAATAAATAGGAGTCTAATAAATACTCAGGATTAAGACTGTCAAATATATGATCATCATAGTGATAAATTTGAATACTCTATTTGTAACGGATGATTATTAGAGATTCATAATTTATCTGGTCCAGTCCTATATAATCTCATTATATAAAGTACCTCCAATCCAATGTCTCTACATTAATAGTCCGGATAATGACTATTTCATTTTAGATGAGATTGGACCGTACTTGTAATTTTTAATTAAAGATCCCAAACTTTAATTAATTATTACGGACTATTTAGATTATTATCTATAAATTTTATCCCAAAGCAAATAACACTTATATGCTAAATTTATAGTCACATAAATAATCATGGAATTTTCTTGATGTTTATAAATGTATTCATAATACATATAATCAACCAAAATAATAATAAATGTCATTTTATTTATTTATTAACGATATCTACAATGTCACAGCTTTTAGGGCACCAAACCCAACAATCTCCCACTTGCCCTAAAGCAGGTGAGACATGTCTCTAAGACCTAAGCCTTCCAAGTGTCCCTCAAAGCTCTTTGCCTGATTGAAAATCAGAATCAGTGTATCCAATGGGAATCACATTCTCAGCAGAATAAACTAGCATATAGTTTCTCGTTCTCCTAAGATACTTGAGAATATGTTTAACCGCTACCCAATGATCTAATCCTGGGTTGGATTGATATCGACTGACTATACCCACCGCATAGCAAATGTCAGGTCTTGTACACAACATGGCATACATTAGACTTCCTACTGCAGATGCATAGGGTACCCGTCTCATATTTTCTTCCTCTTGAGGTGTCTTAGGACACTGCTCTTTTGAAAGATAAACTCCATGACGTGTAGGCAAATTACCTTTCTTGGAGTTTTGCATCGAAAATCTGATAAGCACCTTATCGATATACGATGCCTGAGACAGCGCCAACAGTTTGTTCTTGTGATCTCTTATGAGTTGGATTCCAAGAACATAACTTGCTTCTCCTAAATCTTTCATTTGGAAATTGCTGGCGAGCCATTTCTTTACATCAGATAATACGCCTCCATCATTCCCAATGAGTAGGATATCATCTACATAAAGAACCAAGAAGACCACCTTCTTATCTTTGATGTACTTGTAAACACAAGGTTCATCAATATTTTGATCGAAACCATAAGATTTGATCGCTTCATCAAATCTCAAGTTCCAAGATCTTGAAGCTTGCTTAAGTCCATAGATGGACCTATGCAACTTGCAAACTTTTTGCTCTTGACCTTTAACTACAAACCCTTCTGGTTGCATCATATAGATGCTTTCCTCAAGATAGCCATTCAAAAAGGCAGTCTTGACATCCATTTGCCATATCTCATAATCAAGACAAGCAGCAATGGATAAAAGAATCCGAATGGATTTAAGCATAGCTACAGGCGAGAAAGTTTCTTCATAGTCAACTCCCTCCTTTTGGGTATAACCCTTTGCCACAAGCCTAGCTTTGAAAGTCTCAACTTTCCCATCCACTCCTCTTTTCTTCTTGTAAATCCATTTGCACCCTATGGGTTTTATCCCTTCAGGTAGGTCTACAAGATCCCAGACTGAATTGGAGTACATGGACTCCATTTCAAGGTTCATAGCTTCCAGCCATTCTTTCTTCTCAGAAACTTCCATTGCATCACGATATGTCAATGGATCATCTTCACCATTATCAGAGATAGCAACATTTGCTTCTCCAAGTTCCCTGTAGCGAGCAGGTGGTCTCATAACCCTCCCACTACGTCGAGGTGGTATGACATTCTGATAGGAGGATGTGGTCTCCTCATTTTGTCCTTTGACAACAGTTGTCGGTTGTGGTCTGATCTGATCAAAAAGTAACTCTTCAAGTACAATTTTGCTACGAGGTTTATAGTTTGTCATATAATCATTCTCCAGAAAAGTGGCATTTGTCGATACAAATACTTTCGTATCCTGTGGACTATAAAACAAACTGCCCCTCGTTCCCTTTGGGTATCCCACAAATAAGCATACTTCAGAACGTGGTTCCAACTTCCCAGTCTTACCTTTCAGCACATGTGCTGGACACCCCCATGTACGGATATGTTGCATACTAGGTTTGCGACCATTCCATAACTCTAGAGGTGTTTTTGAAATAGACTTAGATGGAACTATGTTTAGAAGATATACTGCAATTTGTAGTGCATATCCCCAAAATGAAGTAGGTAATGATGAGTAGCTAAGCATGGATCTCACCATATCAAGCAACGTTCTATTTCTTCTCTCTGCAACACCATTTTGTTGTGGTGTTCCAGGTGCGGTGAGTTGTGATAGAATACCATGTTCTATCATATAATCCTTGAATTCAGTATCAAGGTATTCTCTTCCTCGATCAGATCGAAGACTCTTCACCGTCTTTCCTAATTGCTTTTCAGCTTTCGCTTGGAATTCTTTGAACTTTCCAAAAGTTTCAGATTTCCTTCGCATTAGGTATATGTAACCATACCTTGAATAATCGTCAATAAATGTGACGAAATATTTGTAACCACCACGAGCTTGTACATTCATTGGACCACAGACATCTGAATGTATTAGCTCAAGTGGTTCCTTGGCCCTTTTGCCTTTTGCAGAGAAAGGCCTCTTAGTCATTTTACCTTCAAGACAAGATTCACAAACTAGTAGAAAACTAACTTTTAGCTCTTTTAAAGGACCTTCCTTTACCAGTCTGTTAATTCTGTCAAGGTTGATGTGACCTAATCTAAGGTGCCATAGGTATGTTTCATTATTAGAAGAAATCTTTTGCTTCTTGGGTTTAGGTTGTTCAACTTTGAACATTTCGGTATTGAGCAGTGCTTTTTCGTTGGGCCTTAAGGTGTAAAGCCCATTTTCCAGATGAGCAGAACAAATATCTGAACCATTTCTAGAAATATTAACATAATTATTATTAAAAGAAACATTAAACATTTGTTCAAACAACCTGGAAACAGAAATCAAATTTCTGCGAAAACAAGGAATGTAATAAACATTGTCTAAAATTAAAAACTTATTTCTAAAATAAAGTTTAACAACTCCCACTACTCTTGCTGAAACAACCTCTCCCGTTCCCACTCTCATCATTTGTTCCCCGTCGGCAAGTTCCCTTGAAGAACTAAGCATCTGCAAAGAAGAACAAACATGGTTAGTTGCCCCTGAATCAATTATCCAAGGTGAAGAATCATCTTCAACTAAACAAGCTTCTAAAGCGAGTAAATCTGATTTACTGTTGTTCTTCTTTTCTTTGAGCTCCTGAAGATACTTCTTGCAGTTTCTCTTCCAGTGCCCAACTACGCCGCAGTGGAAACATTTTCCTTTAGGCTTCTTTTGGTTGGAGCTCTTTTTGTTGTTGTTGCTTTTGTTCTTCTTAGGTTGCCCTCCATTCTTAGACTTACCACTTCCTTCAGTCCCCTTCCTCTTCTTATTCTTTTGGGCAGAAGAGGAAGGTTGAGCTTCTGCAACATTTGCCTCAGCTTCTTTAGTCTTTTCTTTCGAAATAGACTCGAAGGTTTGAAGCTCATTAAGCAACTCAGTCATGTTATATTTCAGCTTGTTCATGAAATAGTTGCTTTTGAACTGAAGGAACGCAGGGGAAAGGGTTTCTAAAATCATCCCCACCTGTGTGACTTCATCTATCATAGCCCCGTTGACCTCAGCCTCATGGAGATAGTTAACCATGTTGAGAACATGTTCTCTGACCGAAATCCCTGCCTTCATTTTTGCATTAATTACTGCCTTAACGGCTTCGTGGCGTGCCTTTTCAAAAGGTTTACCAAACATGTCTTGCAGAGACTGCATTATCTCATAAGCAGTCTCCATGCTTTCGTGCTTCATCCTAAGCACGTCAGACATCCCAGCCAAAAGAAAACAGCGGGCCTTATTATTCGCCTCGATCCAACGATCATATGCTTCCCGTACATTACGAGGAGCATTTGTAGCAGGCTCTGGAGGACATTCTTCGGTCAGGACAAACTTGTAACTTTCGCAAATTAACACAATGTTCATGTTACTCTTCCACTTGACAAAATTATCTCCGGTTAATTTTTCATTTGAGAGAATTGCGATGATTGGATTAGACATTGTCGCTGTAATAAATAAATAAAATAGCATAAATTAAAATGGTTGCATAAACATCATAAATATATGTTTTGGAATAGTAAACGTGATGCATGATGCATATGAAAAACACAAAAAATATTTTACTAATTCCACGATTATTCAATTTTAATAAATCAAGTGCCGCCGTAGGGTAGGTCAAATTATTTATGAATTGAATTGAGACATTCTCAATTAATAAATATATTCAAAATATCTCATATTTTCTATATTTATTAATAACCGTTTATTTTGGTCAAGATATAATTAACAATTTAATTATGTCTTTATGAGTGTAACCCACTATTTTGGATTTTAACAACTTAACTCAAAATTGCCGCCGTAGGGTAGGTCAATTTTGAAATACATTATAAAATCCTATCTCAAGGAAGCCAACCTTGATATTGATTTAAATGGACACCCTCCGTAGGAAGGACGAAATCAAAGCGTCACGAGGCGCCACCTAAATCTCACGGTGTTGTACTAATAGTGGAGACCGCAGGTTATATTGTCATATTACCTTCTCCCACTCATTATTTTAGAAGATGTGTTTTATCTTATAAAACATCATATGTTTCATAATTCTAGTAGATAAAAACAATTTTTAATTACTAGATTATATTATGTGTTAATAGAATCTCATTCTATTTACACTTAAATAAATTACCAGATTTTCTAAAAATCTAAATTTATTATGAATTGTCTAAGTTACCAAATATTAAACAATTTAAAATTAGATAACTTAGAATTAATGTGAATTTTACCAAGTCTTAACTGTTAAAACTAAATTCACATTATTTGGTTGATTAATAAATTAAGTTTCTATAAAACCAACCCAATTAATTTAATCTTATTAAATTAATGCTAACACATATTAAATCATTTTATAAACTCCTTTATAAAAATAATATGCTAAGCGTATGCATGTCATGTTACAATAACTATAAGTGGGCACTTTCCTAGATGACATGTTATCATGCATGAACATGTTATCACAATCATCACATGAAAATAAAAATGAAAATAAACAATGAATTTTTGACCGGGTCCTTTTGGATAATTAAAATTACAACCCAAAAAATAAAAAATAAAAAATAAAATTACAGGGGTCTTCTTGTAATTTATACATATTCCCTGCTCCAATTTTGCAGTCTTCATCAAGTGGTTTATTGTGCAACAATTTGCTGGATTACCTTTGAAATCTGATAGGCCCGCAATTCTCAACTAGGCCAAAAAATCCAATGGACATCTTTTTCTTCATCGCTCCATGTGTAGCAAGTGAAAGAGAGGAGAGAAGAAAAAATAATAATAAAAAATTACAAAAAGCCTATACCCCTTTATGGGTTTACACAGATTGATCTAATCAAACTGAAAATAAAATTATTAATCCAAAAGGACCATATAATTAACGACCAAAAATCCTTTCATTAAACAACCATTCATCACATGAATAAAAATTAACAAATATGCAAAGTGCCCACAAACATGCATCAAAAACATGATATCATCAAAATAAAACCATGTTTAATTAAAATTATATATGCTATAACCCGCTCTGATACCATTTGTTGGAATTAAAACATGAAACGCAGCGGAAGGAACGGATCGTTGACAAACAAAAATTTTCTGAAAACTTTGTTCATCAGGAATAGATATATAATTTTAATTACAGAAAGCTTTAGGAATTTTTACTAACCTTTTGAAGACTATCAGGGTATCCTAGCTTTCCTCTTTGACACTACGATCTTCCAAACCAAGCCTCCACACCAATGGAAAGATGAGTGGGCGTCAAACTGCAAGAATGAATTTTCCTCACACTTTTCTGAATCTGCTATGTACTCAACACATGAGATAGCAGACCTTTTTCTTTAGAGAAGAACTCTCAGTTTTTCTCACTAAAAATTATGTGAATCAAAATTACTGAGATAACAGTTATCTCTCTCTTTTTATAACTGAGCCATTAGTAATTTTTCTTTCCCTTTTCTTTTTCTTTCCTTTTTCTTATTTTCTTTTCCGCTTTCCTTGTTACCCGAATTCTCTATCCGGATTCCACACACATATGTATATGAATATTAGTTTCCGTGAAAAAGGAAGAAACTTCCCTTTTTTTTTTTTTGACTTTGACCGAATCTTGATTCGGTCATATATATGTGTGTGTGTGTGGGGAAAGCGTGAAACTGAGTTCACGTCTTTCCCTTTTTTTTATAATATTATATTAATATATTATAAAATCTTTTATATATATAAAAAGATTTGGTTCAAAACCATATATATATATATATAAAACTCAATTCAAAAATAAATCACATTTATTTAAGAATAGATTTTAACAATAATCAATTAATTAACTAATGCTCAGTTAAATGTGATAACATTTATCACACTACATTATGTGTCACAGAGAACATTTTTCTGTGTCACGTTAATAATTCAAGTGTGAAAAATTAATTCAGAATTCAAAAATTCTAAATTAAACATGTATGATTCATTCTATGCAAAATCTAATATAGTGTTACAGAGGTGGTATTGGGGACCTATGGACCTATAACCCGAGCTCCAATAAATTTGACATTTAATCAAACTCTTTAATTAATGTGCCAAATTTATTAGTTTCAGTGTTACTCCACTAAAAACTTGAAACTGAACTCTTGAGATTATAGTAAAATTACTCAAAGAAAATTCACGAGTAGTCTATTGATATAATCATTACATATAAGTCAGTCCTCCATAAATAGTTCATAATAAGAGCTAGGTCCAATTTCCGTTCACCTCTCTTATTACATCTTTATCCTTGAGTTCCAATAATTCTCTAATGAACAATTAATTCATAATCTTATTATGAACGAGCGCTCTATTGTTCAAACCTTGAATTATCACTAAAGAGAACTATTTTTCTAACTTCCACAGGGAAGGAATGGATTCCATATCTGTATAATATTATTCCCAGCCATTTATTACTTTATGTTTCCAAGATGCTAAGTTATAATCTGTGCTTAGACAAATCTTACCATGCAAGTCAAAAAACATAATGTAATAAATAGGAGTCTAATAAATACTCAGGATTAAGACTGTCAAATATATGATCATCATAGTGATAAATTTGAATACTCTATTTGTAACGGATGATTATTAGAGATTCATAATTTATCTGGTCCAGTCCTATATAATCTCATTATATAAAGTACCTCCAATCCAATGTCTCTACATTAATAGTCCGGATAATGACTATTTCATTTTAGATGAGAATAGACCGTACTTGTAATTTTTAATTAAAGATCCCAAACTTTAATTAATTATTACGGACTATTTAGATTATTATCTATAAATTTTATCCCAAAGCAAATAACACTTATATGCTAAATTTATAGTCACATAAATAATCATGAAATTTTCTTGATGTTTATAAATGTATTCATAATACATATAATCAACCAAAATAATAATAAATGTCATTTTATTTATTTATTAACAATATGTACAATGTCACAGCTTTTAGGGCACCAAACCCAACACTAGGACCATACTACGTAGCACAAAACTATGTATGTAATAGCTCATGAACATGAGAGGTCATAACTTATACGTATAGAACAGATCATGACACAAAGAATCTCTATGATATCAGTAAAATTTCAAGCACAAGTAAACAATTCTTGGGTCAAATGTCTTTTCGTCGATATAGTTTTTGTTTGGATATATGTGGGAATGATCTGAAGTGGGTTTTCCTTGGATTGTAGTGAAATGCTCCAAAAAGCAAAGTTTGGTACAAGAAAATATTATTGGTGTGAACAAGGTTAAGATAAATTATTGATCTGTAAAATGCTTCATGAGCCAGACAACTCATTCCCTTGGGTCTATATTTGCGGCACTTGTTTTATTGGATATGATTACACTTTCATGTTTGGTAAGAGAAAAAACCAAAATATGGAATAGTAGTTTGATGAACCCTTTGCAATAATTTGGTGTACAATTTATCTTGATTTAATAGTTTATGTATTGTAACTTTCAAGGCCATGACCTTTATCCTCAAAGTTTGAAGTCATTTTGTGGTTGGAATATGAGGAGAATATTGTAGCCACTAGTCACAATAAAGAAGGAAAATCAGAATTTGAGACTAGATCTCAACCACTGGGACTTTTCTATATTGGCTATGGGAAATCCGAGATGCAAAATTTTCATTCTGAGATATTGTCTTCTCTTTTAAGATTATGATCTCAACAAGAAATGAAAGGGATATTGGAATCACAAGCAAGCAAAGTGACAAAAAGAGCACGACCAATCCAAGAAAGGATAAAGAAGATAGAAGTCAAAAGATGAAGCAAAAGAATCAATTCTCTATGAAGAAAAAATTCTTTTTTGGGCAAAAGAGCATGAGCAGCAGAATTCGAACCTACGTGGGCAGAGCCCACATGATTTCTAGTCATGCCCGATAACCACTCCGGCATGCCCAAAATCCCTAATAGTTAACTTAATAATGATTTTTTTTGGACAAACTTTTATAAGCGACAAAGAAATTCACAAAATAATAATAATAATAATAAAAGAATTAAAATCAGTAGTCGAAATTTTAAGAACAATAATTAAAAGTAAGTCTTAGAACGAAACTGTACTTGAATAAAATACCAGAACATAGCCTCGCATTTAATTTTCTCCTTCCTTGTCCTAGCACCTATTTTTCAAGGTGGCAATTTGTGTCGGTGAATTGTGTTTGTGTTGGGTTGAGACTCAAACATGTAGAAAATACCATCAACACTAACCTGACTCGTTACATGAACGAGTTAGAAAATTCTGACACTAACACGATCCGTCTTGACACAGGTTGACATAAACACGACCCGCTTTAACCCGTGATATATTAAAAATGAGACTCTCAACCTATAATGCACGGGAAAATTTTCATTTATTTAAATCTAAAATCTATTTGGGTTTAAATAATGCATGTTGACATGAACACGACCCGTTTTAGCCCGTGATATATTAAACATGTGACTCTTAATCTGCAACGTCCAGGAAAAACTTCTTTTATTTAAATCTAAAATCTATTTGAATTTAAATAATGAATGTACCTGGATAAATTATATTTCTATAAAATTATGATAAAATGGAGTAACTTAGGATATTACTAGTAAGGATTATGTACGTAAATTTTGTGCAAAATGGAGTATTTTGATATATAGATTTTTGTGAGTATGATCACTCAAAATCTTATAAAATACTCTCAAATTGAAATTTATATCAAAATAATTATAAACTTTGTGGTATAAGTTAGTGAGGGAAAATAAATGTTAAATGGAGTAAATAATCATACCATAGTCTAAGTAGTATAAAAATGGTTAATTGACAATCAAAAAACTGATAAAATATTTTTGATGTTTACCAATCATTAGTTGATGAAAAAAAGACACACATCAGTAAAAAGAATACACAATGTGACAAAATGGTATTGATAAAGTACAAATACATATCTATATAAAATACTGTGTTGGAGGAAGTTTAATATGGGGAAAGTTAGTCAGTGTAATTTTAGACTGTCAAAGATAATATTTGTACAAAATTTTACACTGGCAATATAAGCAATTATAGTATAGTATAAATTTATACTGTGTAAAAAGATGGTGGTCCCATTTGCTTTATCACAAAAGCCCCAAATCTGGCCACCCAACCTATGAGACACATGGTGGCCACTTGAGGTGGGGAGACAAGAGTTTTTTTTTTTTTTAATTTTTACCTCAAAATTAAGAAAAATGCAAAAAGGCCCAAAAGTGAACTTCTTTAAGGAAAAATGTGGTTAAAATTTTGAAAAAATAAAAATCCCATTATTCTCCTAATGGAACCCAAAGTCCCTAAGCCCATTTTCTCAACAATTTCTTCTAAATTTTAGCAAGAAACTTCTTCCAAGGATTCCAAGAGAATTTTTCCTTTTCCTTTGGGTTTTTCTTCTTGATTCTTGGAAGAGGTTTTGATGAGAAACTTTGTATGATTTATGCTAAGGATTGTGCTAAAAACAAGTTTTGGGTGGAGAATCGTAAAGTTCATCAAGGGAATTTGGGTAAATTCTAAGCTTTTACCAAAAAAAAAATTGTATTTTCCTATGGTATCTGTTATGTAAAAATTAAACAAAGACTATGGCATGATTGTGTGACACTATGGGATATTTATATTGTGTTTTTGTGGCAATGTGGATGTGTGATATAGGGGTTACACACTTGAAAAACCCTAAGTTCGAAGAACCTAGTAATTTTTTTTTTTTAGGTTTTAGTGAAATTAAGGGTTTTGATGGAATTTGAGGCAACTAGATTCTTTGGGAAGGATTTGATTTTGATTAACACAGTGAAAATGACAATTCTTATGAACAAAAGTTTGTAACATTGATGGGATAAAATTGCAAAGTTCTTATTTTTGGGACAGTTTTGAAAAGTGGCCAAAAAAAACCCCATACAATTCAAATTTCAAAATATTTGTTTAATTTATTATTGTTGCATATTCTTTTGTATCATTTAAAATGTTATTTATCAAGCGTCACCTGCAAGTTTTGTTCTTTTACCTTTCTATTTAAGCTAAACATGTTTTTTAATTAAAATTTTCTCCAACTATAGCCCTCATAAATTTTTTTTCCTAATTGTTTCCCTCAAATAATTTCTTTACAGACGAAAACATTTTTGTCATGCAATCCTCTTAATATTTTTCTTTATATATACACAGCATAAATAATATACTACCTAACCTTTTCTTTTCAAAACTTCTTTCTTTTAAAATGTGCTCTATTTAATTTTTTTATTGAACTAAATTATAAAGGAAATAGAAAATAATTAAAACTATTTTTAAAAACATTTAGATTTTCATCAAGAATATATATGTGAAAAGTACGGGCTCATCACCAATATACTAAAACATGACATTAGCACATTAATTTGACCCTGCATCATGTAGTGCTCAGCCGTCACAAAGCATACCACAAATTATTGAGCATTTGAACTCAAGGCTGATTTGTTTACCACCTATGGTGCCGTGAAATAGATAAACCTGAACATAGGACGATAGAGGTGTTTGAAACTTTAGTCTTAACCCATCAATTGCAACGGTAAATAATATAAAGTTTCAACAATTACAATAAAAAGCAAAAAATTACTACAATATAAAACTTAAAAAACCCGTTACAAGTGAAGTTCTAAATGAAAGCTATACTTTTATTTGAGCATCACCATTTACTTTTCTTTTTTTTGCAAATTTAAAAAAAAAAAAAAATTTGACCATGTACCTATTCCCAAGGGAAACCCCATTGACATTTTTATTTTCTTTCCTGATGAAAGCAGCAGCATTAGTGGATGCGAGGTTCTTCAACGCAAAAGGCTTACTCAATGACATGAACTGAGGGTAAACTTGACTACTTGAGAGTTGATTTGGGTTATGCAAAAATCATTCAACATCTCTAACATTGCACAGGTTTCACAAAGAGACCTCCAGATCTCGTTCTAAATAAGATTTGATAAAGAACATCTTTCCCATCATGATTTTGAATAGGAAGAAAGATTTTAGGAGTTTAAGTTGATTAAAACTTGTTTAAAGAATGTTGATAAACTTGCATTGATAATGAGCCATACAAAAGTAAACAGTTAACAACAATCTTTTATAAATCAACTCAAACTCCTAGAACCTCACTACCTGCTCAAAATGATCAAAGGGAAATAACCCTAGCTTAAAAGGACTAAAAATAAATAAATAATTTAATTTTCCTTTGTTTGACCTGTGAATTGATCCTGCATCTGCTCTTCTGATTGAGATTAGAGATAGTAACACGACGTTTTGTTTCATAGGTAAAGCAGCTTCTCGTTGGTTGTTTCTTTATTTTTCTTCTTTCTGGAGTAAAAATGATGAAAATTTTGGCCTTCCAGAATAAAATCCAGTTACTGCAAGATACCCAGAAAAGGATTAATATCAATCAAGACCATAATAGCAAGGAAACCAAAACAGGGTTATTGCAACACGAGCATTATTTTTTGTGATCCAAAGGTTTTGGTATTAAGTTGAATCTTCAACGGATAGCTTCATCATGAAGCAATCAACTAAGAAAAAGGAGCCAGCATAGCTTCCGTGAAACACTGAAGTCAGTGTCAATACAATGGACATGTAACAACAAGACTAAAGCAAGCAAAGCGAGATGCATGCTATAAACTTGCTGGAGCACACACGCATATTTATTTGAGCGGGAGAGAGTGAAAGAAAACATATAAAAAAATAGAAACTAAAGCTCGAATGCAAACCTCAGCGCGTGCCAAATATCTCTTCTGGAGGATCATACATGTGTTTCTCAGGAAAGAGCTCCTCAAAGTCTTGCTTCACTCTGTTTCTCAAAAGAGGGTGTGGCAAAATACCCTTCAACAAAATCCTGAATGGCAACTCTTCAGGCGGATCCGGAGACTTCTTCATGTCCTCATATATGTTCATCGCATCTCCAGGAGAACCGGAGCTTCAGAAAGCCCCTAATAACTTCCGCGTATGTTTGAGAGTCAGGAAATAGACCGTTTGCCCTTATGCTTTCCCAAAGTCCCGTAACATCATCCACTTTCTTGCATCTTGCTAATGCAATAATTAGATCCTTATACAAGTAGACATACCAATCTTGCTTCCGAATCACATTAAATACCTGGAAAAAAAATCATACAGTTGCTTGTGAGATCATAGAAAGAAGTCATCACTATAATGACTGGAAAAATCCAGAAATTAATATGTATGATTAATTGAGGATTTTTCTATCATTACTAAGCTAAGTTCTTGAGAAGGTACAAGTTTAGCATTTATTAATACGCAAATTTAAAGGTCTTAATAGTTGTAAGACCTTAAAAATAAATAATCTTGTGAATGCACAAATTTATGTGCTTTATTTATGAAACATGTAACAATGTAATGTCATGATGGTACATTAAAATAATTAAAAATAATTATTTAATGTGCTAACCTAAAAGTTTATAATTTATTAATTTCATGCATGAGCCAAAAAGATGATGTTATTTGGCAAAAGTGGAATTTTCAACTTACTATGATAATGTGGAAAATTCCTATATGATGTCAGTTTAGTAAAAGAAACCCAGATCAAAAGTGATCATGAGCTCCATATCATAAATTGAAAATGATGAGCACCAAGTTCAAGTATGCAAGATTTACGACAGGTTTTATTATAATTGATCTCGAAATTTATAGAGATCATAAAGTAAGATAAGAATGTTAAGAAAGTTATAAAGATCATTGAAAGTTCAAGAATTTCAATATTTTAAATGTGTATAGTTAATTATTATACATATTAATAATTACATAAAGTTTATTATTATTGCTGTAACAACAATATAATAATAGCAGTTGTCATAGTAATAATAAAGAAAAAGAATGGCGTAGATGGGGTCTACAAATGTTGATTTATTGCTAAGACGTGGACCCATAAATGGCTCTTTAAGAAAAGTAATTCATTTTATATCCACAAAATACGAGATTGTGCTAAGTTTGAAATTTCAAATTAAATTGACTTAGATAGTCAATTTAATTTACAAAACTTTTACAAAATTGCAACTATTGTTTTCATAATGAAATTTAAAGTTTACAATATGAAAATTTTTAGTGAGAAGTATATGTTATAAATTTTAAAGTTTTAAAAGTAAAATAATAAAAATAAAAACAATAATCAATAATAATAATTATAATAATAAAATACTTATATTGAGCAAAGTTTTAAATATATAACATTTTCTTAAAATACATACATATGTATATATACACATGTATAAATATGGATACAGTTGTGAAAATAGTTAATCACCGATTTTGAAGACAAATGTTTCAAAGTTTACGGTTTCAAAATTAAATCACAAAATCCATATAGTATGGATAAATTTTATGAAAATGATTTTATGACAGTATGAAGATGTTTATACGGCAATGATACAACAAGAAAATTAGAATTTATGTAATATTTTAAAGAATGAGAATATTACAATTTTAAAAACTACAGTTATGTCTATGAAAATTTCAAGTTTACGGATCAAATTTGATTTACCCGGTACTGCATGGTTTAGACTATGTAGACCACAACATGGTCTATAAATACATGACACAAAAATAAATAAATAAATAAATAAAAGATCAGACCGATCAAACCAGCTCCCTTCTCTCTCTACTTTCTCTCTCTCCTCAAACTTAGTCCAAGAATCCGACCTCCATGTTCAACACCTCCAACACCATCGGAAAGATCTCGAGAAGCTGAGTCTGACGGTGTGCCATGTCACCCAAAATGCCACCGGAGGAAGCCACATGCGCCGCCTGAAGTGGCGGTGAAACACAAAATTTTTCGATGTGATTTCTCCTCCGTCCGACCTCCGATTGACAAGATCTTGGTGTCAACGGGCTCAGATCGAAGAGACGAAGAGAATGGCACCGATATTATAGTACGATTTCTGTTAGAAAAGTCTCGCCAGAGCTGCCCCGTCTCCGTTGCCGTGCCACCACTCGATGCCGCCATTCACGGTGGCGTTGAGGTACACCGCCGCCACCATTCGACTCAGAAGGTGACGGGGAGTGAGAACCCCCGCCCAATTGCACCCTTGCTTAGTTGTACATCAGAGTTCCAAAGCCGCCGTCGCTGACCATCGTGGGTGAGCTGGGCTTCGCCATTCTGGTGACGTTGAACCAAATTGAGGGGACAGTCGTGTTCAGATGGTTGAGAAGAGCAAAATGCCCAAATCAATTGCTAGTAACCATCGCCGGTGGTCGGAGTTCCACATGCCCATCGTGCCCCACCATGGGAGAGATCGGGTTTGCCCATTCCGATGGTGGTGACACACACCACGGGTGTCAATCGACTCAGAGGCCAACGACTACCATGACTAAACTCTCAATTGGCAATTTCCACAGCAGGATGCTGGAGATTCGAGGAGCTACCATCGTCACCGTGAGTCCCTTCGATTCTACCAGGTGCGATAGTATTGAGGAGCACCAAATGAGGGAAAATGCTCAGATAGCCACAGAGAAGGAAATGCCTAGGTCAATTTGGGCCCAAAACCGGCAGAGATCCACAGCCCGAGCCACCACGTTAAGCCGAGAATTTTGAGCTAAATCCGCGTTGATCGAAGCCAAATTGTGTAAAATTGAGGCTGCCATCGAACTCAGAAGGTCCAAGGCTGCCAAGAGCCGAGATTACAGCTTTTCAAGGTCACCGGAGCCACCGCACGCGCCCCACGCGCCGCCGCGGGTGGCCGGCCTCTAGCGGACCTCGAGTCCTGAGCTCCCGACCTTCGATCAATGATCTAAGACCGCCTCCTGACTCGTTTCGTTGCTCTGAACATGATGGTGCCCTCCGTTTGAGCTAATTCTACTCCGATAAAAATCATCTGGTACTAACTGCACGTAGATCGAGGCAACTCAGACTGTAGTAACGGAGTCTAGAATGATGTTTTTAAACATAATAAATCTCCATGGATCATTCCTAGCCATCCACAGTAATCTGAGGAGCACTACTGAGGATGCAACGTAGACTGTGGATACAGCGAGATGCAACTGGATCCGCATAGCTCGGAGTCCAAGTAAGTAGGAATCTCGCCTATAGTATGAATAGTTTTAAAAATAAATTAATTTTAAATATTTTCATAAAATTTATGAAAATGCATGATCAGTGATTTATTACACTTATATGTTATGATGTGATATGTTATGTTATGACATGATGTGAAATACTATGATGTTGATGATATGATTAATGTGTGATGTATGCAATATATAAATCATATTGTTTAATCACCTTCAATTAAAGTATGATAATGATTTACGATTCATGTATGATTATGATTTACAATTCATGAATTACGAAATTGTGATATCATGTAGTGATAAGTCATACTGCATACACACAATAAGGCAAGTGAAACTTATGAGAAAAGTTAAGGGTGTCGTACTAACCTCCCGACCCACGAGGAGGCTCCCTGTTAAAGAAATAAATCATCTTGGTGTTGTTGGGACCTCGCGAACCCTAATTTCCCAAGATTCGCGCGCAACTGGTATGATCACTCGGGCCCAAAGTAAGAAGATAAGTTACAGCTTTAATAATTAAGCATAAATCAAGTTGATAAGCAAGCATAAAATGCTCATGCATATTTTTATTAAAATGATTTTTAATTATGTTTTGCGAGGCTAATTTCCTACTTGCTGAGCGAAAGCTCATTTAAGTATGTTCATGCTGTAGGTAAGAAAAACTTGTCAGCAACACTTGATGTGCAGTGGTGAGCGGCGGACGAATGGTGAAGATGGGAATGAATACCGCTCACGCAATGTAATATTTTCGCATTGTTATTTTATGAATTTATGCATGTTTTATTCTACAAAATTTTGTATGTTTATGTAACGCCTCTTAATTCGGACGTCACAGATATCGTTACATACTTACATTCATACATGCTTAAATAATTAAACTCATAGATAATATCAACTCAATCGTACTATAGATTTTAAAAGTACTTAAACTTACATTACCAGGATCCATTCATACGTTTTTTTTTTTTTTTAACTTACGTTGTTTCAAAGAACATAGTTTAATTTTATTCCATAACATAATTTATTCGTTTATACTTAAATTATTCATGAACTTATTTAATAATAATTGATAATCAAATAGTAAAATCAAGACTTATTAAAATCTCACATTAAATCACTTTGATCATCACATCTTTGAAATCCACTTATTCCCACAGTTCGGCAGGCCGAACTTGGGACTTCGGCAAGCCGAACAACATCGGCAAGCCGGAGCGTCTTCCACCGGCAGGCCGGCAGAAGCTTTGTAATTCGGACCAAAAATTCATCCAGGTTTGGCAGGCCGAAAAATAGATCGGTCGGCCGATCTTCTGGTCTTCGGCAGGCCGGACACAGAGTTCGGCAGGCCGTCCGAGACCAAATTTACTTTAAAAAAATTAAAACGTTCTAACTTTACGTAAAATATAGCGGAAGTTCATATTTCATAAAAATGATAAAATAACTTATAAAACCATAATATAAGTATTCTTAAAAAAAACTCAACATATAATATGTTCAAAATATATAATTTTATTAAATCATAAATCCATTTCTTCTTGGCGTGCTTCCGGTTACAATTCATCGTTCATGTTGCTCACACGCCGTTCCATGTCCTCCACCTATTCCATGACTCTCTTACCCTTATCTGCAACATGACATATAAAACATGAATAAGCTAATGCTTAGTAAGTACATAAAATTCTCACAATTTAAAACATTTCATAAACATTATCATCATCATCATCATCGTATCATAAAAGTGCCTTAAGCACAATTTCATAGAAACATATCTTTCATAATATTGACCATTTTAAAATTTATCCCATATATATATTTTTTTATTCTTAAGGGCCCAAGTGTTGCACCATAAACATCATCATTGGCGCGCCGTCATGAGAGGAGAAGGGTAGCTAATCCCAAACCAAACATGACATCATAACATATCATTTTATAACATTGGGTGTGCAACACTTATTAGGTGATACATATATACATAATTTTCATACTTTGAAACATACCATAATCATCATACATGCATAACTTTAAATCATGAAAAACTTTTCATAAGAAATCCTTTAAGAAAAATCATCATAAAATCATCAAGAAAATCCTTGTAAACATATCATTAAACCTTGAAAAAGAAGTGTCATGTTGCAGGTGAGAATGTACTTACCTTATCGATAGCTTACTTAACCTTAATATTGCACTTGGTGACGACACCGCGGTCTCGTTGTGCTCGCTTCCTTAAGTGTCCATGCCATATATCCATTTTAAGATGCAATAAAAAAATCAATACTTATCATAAAATACCCATACACTCATCTCATATTTTAAATATTATTCAAAACCCTACATCTCAACATAATTACCTTTTAAATAAAACATTTTCGAACAATTAATATATTTATATTGTAATTCAAAACTTCATACAAGCATCATATTATCATGCATGAAATTATTTTTATTATCATAAAATCTTTTAAACATACATAACATTTTATAATCAAAAATCCAGAAATAACATTCATTAAAACATTTCATAATCATAAAATACATTCATCTTACATACTCATACATAAGCATAATTAACAACTTTTCACGAAAACATCATTCTTTACTTATTGAATAATCATTACATTTTTCATACCTTCAAAATTAAATAGTAACATTTTACTGTGAGGGGTAGAAGACAGAAATATTCATTATTCATAAAACGTTAAAATGACATAAAACGTGAAGAGACATCACACATAACAAAATACAATACCTAAAGAAGACATTGTAGACGAAATTTGAAGAGGAGAACATCTTTTTACATTTACCAAAAAAAACTGAATTCATACCTTGAAGTTTCTTCTCGAAATTCTTGAATTCGATCAACGAAACAAGACTTCTCTCTTCTTTTTTTTTTTTTACAATATGCTCAGAAAATTTCCGTGGAAGAGAGAAAGAAATTTCGTGAGGAAGGGAAGAGGAAGAGAAGTGAAAGAATGTCTCAGAAATTTTTGAGAGGCAAAACGTGTGAAGGAGAGAAAATAATGAAAAAGGAAACGTTAAAATTTTAACGCAATAAACACCATTGATGGGAGTTCAATTCCCTTCATTAAGTCAGAAAAATTCTGACTGTTGGGGGCGTGACGTGAGGCGTGAGAGGAAGAAAAGAAAATAATGAGAGAACGTCTCAGAACCGAGAAAATTATTTGAGGAAAGAGCGTAAATTTTTTTTTCAATGTAACATGTATAATAAAGAGTCATTACTCTTCATTAAGTCAGAAATTTCTGACTATGAAGAAGGTGATTGGCGTGGGACAGGAGGAGAATAGAAAAGGAAGGTCAAACATCATCAATCTTACCTTAACTTACCTTCTAAAAATAGGAAACCTCTTAATATAATACAAATCTAATCCTTTAATTTCCTTAACTGATAAAAACATTCCATTATTATGCCAATTAATCACATTAATTCACCCAATTAACGTAATTAACTCAGTCATAACTCTGGAGAGATTTCTGCTGACTGTTTGTCAGCCTTGTTCGGCCTGCCGATTTTCCCTCTTCGGCCTGCCGATTTTCCCTCTTCGGCCTGCCGATCTGTCATTAAATGCCATAACATAAAACATTCACACATCATTGCATCATAAATAATCATATATTTATAATTTCACATGAACACTAGAGCACAACGATTCCATGCGGTCGTCACCTGTCACAAATCTTGACATAAAAAGTTAGTAACATGCACATCACATATCATATCATATAACGTTATTTATTAATAACATTCCTTAATAGCGTTACTAACTTAATGTGGTCCGTTATATAAAATAGGCGGGTGTTACAGTTTGTACCTTACGAAAATTATGTGCATATAAATAAGTAAATAATTTACGTAATTATGCTTTAAAAAGCCGAGCTTGTGATTATGCAACCTTGGTCTAGAGGATTTTAAAGTTTAAAAAAATATTGCAATAGATAATGCAACAAAAGCACGGAATTTGTAAGAAAGAAAATTATAAGTTTATTTAGAATTACAAAGGATTATGGGAGTTTTACGTTATGTTAAGAAATAAAGTTTACGGATATGTTTTTATGAAGTTATTATGAAAGTCTAAAAGAAAAACTTTAAGAAATTTGTATCTTAAACTTAAAAGTTATGTTATAAGAAATTATGTTTTGTTTAGTTAAGAAGGTTTACTTTAAGAAAATAATATGATATTTCTAAGATGTTAAAATTATAAGTAAAATATATAAATAATTGCTAAGAAAGTTTTAAAGAGCATTTAAATGAGATTTTGTTTTAATATTTAATTTAAAATTCTCTTGAAAATAATTTTATTTAAATTGAGAAATGTCTTTAAAGTAATAGTTGCTAAATAATTATTCTTATGTTGAAAAAGGAAAAGTTCAAGAAAATTACTATGGTTACGTTTTGAAAAATCAATATTATGAATTATGCAAAGGATCATGCTTTTAGAAATTATAACTATGTTAAAACGTTATGCTTATTATTACGTTATTATCACGATTGAGAAATTTATGTTACTATGTTAGGTTTACGAAATTAAGTTTTGAGAAATGATTATTATGACTTTTAAGGTATATGTTAAGAATTCTTTATCAATAAGAATTCGTTTGTTATTAAGATTTGAAAATAGTTATTACTTCTTCTAAGGTTTCATGCTAAGGATTCCACAGTAAGAATCCATTCATTGAAAAAAAAAAATTTATCCCGAATTTCTCTACTTTATTTGTAAGTAAGTTTAAGTTTATGAGCATGTTTAAGTTAAGTGACGGTCACGTAAGGGCGGGTCGTTACAATCACTACAATAAAATAGCCATATATCGTAGCTAACAAATCTATTCTCTTCTGCATTTTGGAGAAATATGTCCTCCAGAAGTGAGCCACAGCTTACTTGTAGTCACCCATAAAGGATGGTTAATTGGACATTAACCAGAATATGACAAGAAAAAGTAAGTTTATTTATTATTCACTTTGATATTGCTATTTAAAATGACGGTTACATTCTACAGCTTATACGGTTAATACTAGTTTGAAACCACATCTTAGAAACCAGACATAAGCTAATGGAAACCAAGCTAAATGATCTAGAAATGGCTAGAAACATATATGTGAAAAACCAAGTTAACCATTCAAACCGTCTTAGAATCTGCAGAGCTTAATCTTGTAGAACCACATGTAGATACTAAACTCGAGTTTGATTCTATCATACTCCTTGAACTGGCATTGCTCGAAGAAAAGCCCAAAAAGCCACGCCCTTTCAACGAAGAAGAAACTAGAAAGCTCTCCAATTGCGTATGTGTCTTTCAAACATTGCAAGTGTAATTAATTAAAACTACTCTAGGAAAAATCATCACACACCCAGAATACATAAATCAAACACATTGATTAAGATCACCAAGAAGAAGAAACTAGAAAGCTGTCTAAGTGGGTACATTTCTTTCAAGCATTTAATCAAACAGATTGCAAGCACTACGCATTGAAAATGGAAACCAAAACGAGATAGCAAAAGATGACCCATAAAAGAAAATGAAATCCCAAATAACTCTAAGCAAAAGAAAAAGAGAACCTTGATAGCCAAAGTGACCTTCTCTTGTCGCTCAAGCTCAATGAGAACAGCAACCATGTCCATCTCTAGAAGCCTCAGAACGTGAGTCTTGATAAACTTATGTGACTTCTCTTCGTCGTCCTTGAACCTCTTCAAACCCAGTATCACGAAAAGCGCTTCTTTGCCTATAAGCTTCTTCCCCTCCAAAGGGGTCCTCTGGGCCTCCCATCATGGTACTCACTAAACCCACAACTGGGTCTCCACAGATCGATTTTAAACACCAAAAATTTCGGTTTCAGAGGCAAAGGATATTCTCTGATCGGTGTTCTGTAGATTGCTCGGAATAATCCCGACGCCAAGATTGAGATTTTCGATCGTGAAAATGCTCGCCTGGCCATTCGAGCTCCGAACTAAAGGTTGTTCGTCTTTTTAAGAGTTTTCGGCACAGGGTTTTAGCGCCTGATGATGAATAATATTGCGTCTTTTGTTGGGTGTAAAGTGTTCAAGTAGAAACTAGTGAGTCAAACCTACGGTTAGAAAACAATGCTGGAAGTCTCGAACTAGCATGGAGCTCTTAATCTTAAACAAATGAGTTTGGCCAAGTAACCTTGGCGTTCTTATTTTAGGTGAAATTTGCACCGTAGGTTCAAACTTTTGAGTTTTTGACACTTGTTGTTCTCCAATTTTATTTTGATATATTTTTGGGTTCTCTAATTAGAACTCTAAATCATTTTGTTAATATTTTTTGAATTAAAAAAAACTAAGTTTTTTAGTTTTTATTTTTATTTTTTTTGTAGGTCCTGACGTTGTATCAAATTTATCTATAGATCTATGATGTACAATTTTACTAAAAGTGAAAGCTGTTTTGGGGCACTATTGGAAGAAATGGTCAAGTTATTTTATCCTTTTGTGGTCTTTTTTTTTAAACTTTTGTTAACTTTTCTTTTTTGCTAAAAACACTCTGAAATATTACTCTTTCAACCATGAATTTTACAAATACTTTATTTTTGTAACTTCTTTACCACAATTTTTTTTCAAATTTATTGAAATATCAACTTCCTTTTCCAATATACACCGTGATTAGTATTTCAAAAAAAAAAAAAAAGAGAGAGAGAGAAGCTAAAAAGACATGAAGTTCTTTTTGGGTGTAATCTTGTTAACAAATATATATACTTAATATGTCAAAATTCTTTTCATCTGTTGACAAATCAAAAATGTTGATAAATAACACATGAGTCGTGTAGTGGATGATTGGATTATTGAAGTGAGTTATAAATGTTTCAGGAGTCCCATAAGACCTTATAACATACATTTGGAAAAATGAACATTGTGCTTCAAATGTTGTGGCAAGGTCAGGCTTGGACATTGTGTACGTCAAGAATTAAACTTTGATCTGTTATAAAGTTCGGAGATCACTAACCCATATTGTGTTGCGTTTAGTATTTTTTCACCTTCATTTTAGTATAACTGTGAGATTCAGATGTCGTTCAAACTTTATCGTTGTTTAATTTTGTTATCGTTTATATCAGAGAGCATAGTTTCTATGTTGTGCTTTTTTTTTTTGTAGTCTTAAGGCATATTTAACAAAACGTATTGTATTTTATTACATTATATACAAAAAATACAATACAATACAATACAATACAATACAATATAGTGTGTCAAATAAGCCCTTAAGGAACTTTTTTGTAATTATGTGGTCGTTTACATCAGAGAGTTTTTTTTTTTTTTTTTTGTCATCTAAGGTTCACATAGACATGTCGTTTTATGTTGTGTAGGGATTACATTTGTTGTTGGAATCTAATAGACGCAAAAGATTCCCGTAGCAAATCTCCTAAAGTTTCTAACGTTTAGGCATAAAAATGACATGGTTTCACGTGTACATATTTTGTTGTCGTTTAATTTGTGTGAAATTGCTTAATCTACATCATTCGTTCTTCTATTACTTCAGTTTACGTTATTAATTATGTATGAGAAACGTCGTTTCCGCACTTTGGCAGTTCTAAATTACATAACGAAATAAAGATGGAGAGAAATCAAGGAAATGTTTTGCTAGAACTGCATTCTGTATATTTGTATTGTAGAGATCAACATAAAATTAAAAAAAAGAAGAAAAAGACATACCATCAAAAGCATTTATGACAGATGAAGATGCTATAAATTTATAGAAAGAATTATGAAAGGTGTGTAATGCTCTATCATTGTGCCTCAAATTTTGGCTTCAATTTTCAAATCCTTATGGAAATACGTTGTGCAGGACAATTGGGCTTCTGACCTTATGAACACCGTCAGACCACACCAATGATGTAGACACCAAAGAGTTAGATGGCAAACTGCTTCCTTTGACAATCACATCAAAGGACTTCTCCTCATGGAGTGACTTGAAAGAAAGAACCGGAGGCACAACTTCGATATCAAACTTTGTTTTAGGGATGATGGTGGCCTTGTATGTGGAGTTGGAATAGCCAACATTCTTGACTTTTCTGTGAAATTTAATGGGAAACGCTATGCTGTCCAAAACAAAAGCAGCCATTGAAGGGTAGTTCAGATCTCTTGGTGATCCTTGTTTGGAGCCTTTGGGGCAACTGCTATTGTGTTTTGATATAAGCTCAACTTTCTTGCTATCCAAGCCAATGCTGCAGAGAAGGTTTATGTAGTCTTCTTCAAAGGCCTCATACACAAGTCCAGGACTGATGGCTTTTACAGGGTTGACATGGCCAGCACCATAATCGAATTCTCCGTTCGAACCATTATTTGTCCCCATGACCCAAGCTACATCCAACAAAAAGAGAAAAAGAGATTTGGACATATGGAAATGTAAATGTATGTAGATGAGTAATGTTAGGTATACCAACTCTAATCCCAACTTTTTCACTAGTACCTGTAGTCATAAGAGATGATTTTACAGTAGAAGGAGACCAATCAGGGTGAATTGTCTTGACATAGGCAGCTGCTCCGGCAACATGGGGGCAAGCCATGGAGGTTCCAGATAAGATATTGGCCCACGTGAAGAGAAGGAAGCAACCTTAGGAGCTAATAAATCTTTCACGGTAACACTTTTTAATATGGTTCCAGTAGGCTGACTGCAAAAATAAGAAAAGGGCTTGCTTCAATTGAGGGGGGAAAAATATCAATCTTTATTTAGCTATTTAGCTAATAAGAAGAAGAATATCAAATTTAAGGGCATATAAGGACACTCAAACTGATAACATAGTTTTGAAGGCAGTGCGTAGGATATTTACAACAATTGTTTGTAAATAACATTTTGTTAATTTTGAAAGAAGATTGTAAGAGTAAAAATTAAGTTTAGTAACTTAAAAATCAATGAATATAATGTATATAAAGTTAGTAAATGTTGATAAATTATAGTATAACTTGGAGATTAAGGAGAGTGGATATGGTAAATCAAGGATTTTTGAAATTTAATAACTGTATGAATGCATGTGAATCACAAATTATCGTCTTTGATCGTGTAATAAATGTAGGATTTACTAGAAAAAAAAATTGTTTGAAGGTAAACCCGAGACATTTAGGATAAATCAGGAATTTGATAAAAAAATAGTCATAAGATAAATCTAATAAATATTGAATTTAAAGCTATTTACTAACTTATATAAAACGGTAAATATGACACAATTATTTTATTGAATTATAATATGACTTCGATATGTAAATATTTTTAATATATATCAAAAAGATATCATTAAAAATAATTATTATACAATAATATAGTACAAAATATAATATTATTAAAATATTTACTAAATAATCAATGATATTTTTAAGATATTCTAAATATTATATTAAATTTAAACTTCGTAACAATAATTTGGTCGTAATTTTTACTATAATACAAAATTCACGTCATTTATTTTTATAAAAAAACCAATTTCCCTCCTTGTCCCTGAGATATACTGCTGTGATGCTTACCTTGTGGATTTAATGTAGGACAAGACTGCCAGATAGCTTTCGCTTTGAAGTGCTATTACAGGCAGTCGCACAACAGAGGAAACATCATCTGCTTTTTGACTTTTGTAAATCACACCAAGTGCACCAGCATTTAAGGCATCAATGATATTATGTGCTGAATCACACGCCAAAATCTTTCCCTTCAATAAAGCTTTTTCTATACACCCAATCTCGCAAGAACTAAATTGCAAAATAACAACAAAAAAATAGAAGAAAAATTATTTTTTATACACTGATATTTTGCTTTTGAATGCTTTTGAGGTCAACATAAATGAATTTTGCAGAAATTACCCAGCCACATATTCCGAGCATTCAGTTGAAGCACTTAACCCATGTACTAGAGGAAAGGATGACCCATTCAGTTGGAAAGAGTTCGCTAAATTTCCCTGTTTGAGGCAAAACAATTACAAATAATACTTAGCACAACAGCAATTGACTAGTCTTTTTCAGATCATCGCGTTGAATGATGGAAAAATCAATCTGGGTCGTCTTTGTAAACTTAGAAATGTACTAAAAAAAAGACACAATTTAGACCGTAAGCAAGAAGAGAATTGAGACATACGGCTATGGTCTTTCCATTGCCGAGAACAACATGGTCTATGATTCACCGGTCTGTGCTACTGGCTGCTACTGACATCATCCAGGGTGCTACACTCGACACGGATCCAGGAGTAGGTCCACCATTTCCTGCAGAGTTTATGGTCAGTATTCCTTTCTCCATCGCGTGAAAAGCGCCAATGGCAATCGGATCACTGGCAAAGTGTTCAGCCAGATCAGTTCCAAGTGATACTGTAATGACGTCAACACCATCAGCAATGGCATCGTCAAAACCAGCCAATATAGCGGCCGATGGGCACCCTAGAACATCGCAGACTTTGTAGGCCGCAATTCTGGCTGAGGGAACACCTCCTCTTGCAATGCCTTTTGCAATATCATAAAAACTTGCGTCCTTGACATAGTTCCCAGCAACCGTTGAGGCTGTGTGGGTTCCGTGACCTTTCTCATCCCGTGCACAGTTGATGCATGATCTCATGATGCCATAATACCGAGCTCCGATCAACTTGCTGCAAAAATTATAAGGCACTTTTAGTAATTTGTAGTGGAACGTAACAAAAAACAAGACAATTTATTCTAGACATGACAATCTGGTAAGTTAAGATACTATTTGAAATAGCGAAAATTAAGCAAGTTATTTGAATCCAGTCAGGACAAGCTAAAATAGATTTTTATAATAATGAAATAGAATACTACTCTCTTTTGCTTTTGTATTGATGTGCAGCAGAAAAAACTAATTATTAGAATACTATGTAGAATGGATTTATATAAGAGACTACAATGCGAATAAAATATAGTGAAATGAAGAGGGAAAAATACTTATTGCAACTGAAGTTTTCCCCCCTTTGCAAGCCCCCTTCCATTTTTTGGGAGGAGGGCCAAAACCTTCGTCGCTAAAGCTCTCCGATTGAGGCCAAATTCCGGAGTCGAGAACACCAACTATAGTGTCACTCTCGACTGTAAGATTTCTTTTTGATGTGTCTTTCAAGCCTATGAAGTCCCATGATCTTGTTGTTTGGATATGAAAAATTTTGTTAGGGAAAATGGAGACCACTTTGCCTTTCTCTGCAGCCAATTAATCAAGGATTTATATATATATATATATATATATATATAAATATGAATAAAACACACACAAAAAAGACAAATCGACCAACAAAACTTTGTGAAGAAAAAACACCATGGCTCATAAGTGGGCTCCACTAATATAATTTTTTATCTCATAATATGTCATACTATTCTTTAAAAGATACAAATAAATCACGTATGTCTAAAAAATACTTACCAGCAAGATTCTATTTCTCTTGATTAGTAAGTTTTGCTACAAATCCGTTGAAACTTTTTGTATAACTTCGAATTAAGGAATTCTCAACAGAACTGAAACATGAACAAGTAAGTGAATAAGAAACAATTTTTTAATTATGTACAAGGCATAATGTGTGTATATGTATATATTTGTGCGTATAACTATATTACCTGCCCTCAATGACACCTTGTAGCATACTTAGGTGGTGAGATGAGGGTGGGTACGTCACATCAGGAAGTGCACCCAGATACACAATATAGACCTGTATTAACACGAACGAGTCTCATCTCAAATCTCACATAGCAAAAAGTGCAAAATGCTGGTTTTTTGTTGCATTTTATTAATGCTGTTGGGATGTTATTCTAGTAAAATTAGATATCAAGTGAAAGATATAATACAAGTACTATATGTTTAAACAAAAAAAAAGATTTGCACTTGCCTTTCTTTCTTCATCATTGGCTTTGCAATTTAAGCCCATGTTGAGGATACAAATGGAGAACAGAAAAAGAAAAGCTCCATATTTGTCCATGTTTCAAAAACAAATGGCGTAAAACGAAAGAGAAAAGATGTGTACTATGAGTATAAGAGTGGTGGGTGACAATAAAAAGAGATCAGATTAAGTATAATATTACTGGATCCATATAGTATCAAAATATTTACTTTTATGCAAAATTTAGATATGATATATTTAGTATGACAGAAATATTTGTGGGAGTAAAATTCTCAATATCATAACCATTTGGTTAATGGTATCAAAATATTTACTTTCATGCATATAATATTTGGTATGACAGAAATATTTGTTGTAGCAATGGTAAAATTCTTAGCTTTTTCTTTTCTTTTTTCTTTTTTCTTTTTTCTTTTTTCCTTTTTTGTTTTTTCATTTTCCTTTTTGATGTTATAAGAGGAATACGTTATATAGGTTTTACTAACCCTTCCATGGTCAACCTCTGAGATAGGCATGAAAGTTGGACTTCCTAAAATAAAGAATAAATAAAAATAAATTCGTTAACAATGTTATGGATGATTTTATGATATAATATCTTTTAATCAGTCTATTTCATTATCTGAGGATTCTTTTTCTTTTGTAAGATTTTATCTGACGATTCTGAACCTATTATGCACAAATCCAAGAAGGAAGGCAACGGCTCATCTGACCAAGGCTTTATCCTTCACTAAAGACTCCAAATTTTTTGCCTCAATTAGAGGTGTATGTTAAACTTTAATATGTGATTCTTTTCAATTTTAACTTTGGCAATTAAAGCGTAATTGCATTTATTGAATTTGATTGCTTGTTGATTCTTCTGGGTTGGTGATTAGCAACCAACTAATTGATGATTTGTTTTCATACAATGAACAATCCAATAAAATTTATTTTATTTTATTTTTGATAAAATTATTTCCAGCAAGTAAGACTTTTTTCTTTAACAGGTTTATCCCATAAATGATTTCGATTGCCTCTTCTTTTATTTTTTTCAGCTAAAGTTGTTTCATACTTGCATAAATGTTTATCTCACAGGAAATACCATCCCTAACTCGTCCTTCACATTTTTCTTTATGTGGTTAAAATTTAGAAATAACTACCTTTCAAAAAAAAGAACAAAAGATAATGTGACACTTGAGGGGGAAAAAAAGAAAAAAAGAAAAAAAACTAAAAAATTTGACATAGTTTCTTTCCTTACAAAATCAAAATCAAAATTTTCTGCCAAAAAATAATATGAGTAACAAAATGACATAATTTTTTCAAGTATGGAATAAATAAAACTAATTTTAAAAATATGCCAAGATATAATTTTCTCAAAACCAAACTCATCTCTTTTCTGTAACCAGCCAATTAGGTGTCCTCCGTATGTTCTCCTTCTCTTTTGGTTGAAGAAAATACCAAAAACAATGCAAACAAACAGGTTGTCTGAGCCCGGGTTCGAACTGGGGATGTCTAGTGTGTGAGACTAGTCTTTAATATTTAAAGGGTAACTATAGCCTTCTTAAGTTTTTATTTCTTTTTATTTTTTTCTATAATTTTCGTGCTCTAAAAATTAAGTCCTTCTTAATTGTTTTTGGTGACAGCTCCATTGTACGGTTCACGTTATAAAAAGGTTAAAAGTGCTCCCGTGCATCAGCCATTGGGATACTGTTGAGTATTGTTCTTGGTGAAATTGCTTACGCAGTGGCAAGATGAAAATATCAGAATTAATAATAAAATCTGTACTTTAAATTTAAAGAAATTTTGAAAAAAATACAGACATTAATAAAAATATAAAAAATTATAAAAACTATAAATATTTATTTCAAATTGAAATTCTGAAATGAACTGAAGTTCTGCAAATTACATTAGGACCTCTAAAAAATATTTTATAGATTTATTCAATATTAAATCAAAATTTCTCAAAAGTTTACTCTTACAAATATTTTTGGTTTTTTTGAATTTTCCACCGTCATTTCAGAGTTTCTAAAGTCCCAAAACATCATTTAGTGTAAAAAATACTTCTCTCAAAGTTTTTTTTTTTTCAAAAATTTTAGTGAATAGCAAAGAAATTCTTTTACATTCAAAAGATATTTCCAAAGCTTAAAATTATAGAAATTTTGGCAAAAATTTCAGAAACATCGAAGAACATTTTGTCCATGCTCTGTGGTCCGCTCCTCTCTTCATTTTTCTCTTGTTTCTTTAGTACGTCAATTTCAATTCGAAAGTAGATAGGTAAACAACTTTTCATTTTCTTGTAATCTCAAGTTTTAGTCCACGAATTATAGGTTTGATCTTAGATTTTTTAAGCATCTATAAGACTGTCCTAAATTAGTCCTTATTTAGCTCTGGTAATTAAAATCTAGGCGGAAAAAAAAAGTGTGAGGACCTTGTGCGATTTAGTGTAGGCACATCAGTGTCATTTACTCTTAGTTTTTGAACTACCCTCTCATTTTCAGAAAGGCATACGATTCCTACAGTCGAGCCTTCTCAAGCCACAATCTCGTCCTCGATAGTTCCTGGTAGAAAATAAAACCAACGAAACAAAAAAACACATTAAAATGAAAAATTGGGAGTTAACAAACTGCATGATATGCCAGGATTATTCAAGTCACCTTACAATGACAGAAAGGACACAATTGCCCAAGAGGCTAGAAAGGAATGATAATGCTAAGTGTGGAGATAATTCGCAGCCGTCATCAACTCCGAAGTCAATTCAGGTTCAACATGGAACTCGGTCTCTTTCCCGCTGACAGAAGAGCAAACCCAAGAAATAAGAGAAAAGAATGAAAGAAAAAGAAAGAAGCAAATAAAGCCCTCAAAACTTTTATTCCTCCCAACAAACCAGTTAAGTTTCAATCCAAAAAGCTTCTTGAAAACCAACAAAGCAGTCTGTCTAGACGTTAATCTTGAAGCGCTTAATAGGTGAAGCATGTGAAAATCATTAACATTAATACTTTCACTTGCCTTTCTATTTATATGCAAAGGGAAAAAGGAGAATACTTTCACTTGCCTTTCTATTTATATGCAAAGGGAAAAAGGAGAGGGTACAAATTTCTCATGAGAGAAGAGAAGTTATAAGGAATAAGCATCCTTCCAAGACACTTATATTTCGAACTCCTACTTCAATAATTTGACGTGAGCATAGCAAAAGCCATAAAGAAAGATAGATCCATCTAAAAAAATGGTAATAATAATAATAGTATGTTAGAGGATGCTAGTTAAGGAAAGCTTTCCTCGAAGAGAAACAATACTTTAACCTGGATTCTTGGAAGCATTTTACGATTTGCTAAACCTTTTTGTTTAGTTGATTTCTCCCTGGGTAACTTTTTATGAGATGTGTTTTTCTACAATTTTGTTTTTATATAATCCGTAATTGTAGCCACTGTTTTGATTTAGTTAGATAATTTTTGCCCATCTGGAAAGTTCTGTAAAAGTAAAATCAAGCATTACAAATCTCTTTTATATTTACTCATCAGGAATGTTATGATCCTGACATTGCATATTTTTTATACTATCATAGAAACTAAAGACAAACTAGAATCCAACCCGGTTACAAACAACATCTGCATTGATATATAACGGAAGAAAAAGGCCCATAGCATCAGTTCATGGTCAGACACTGCAGGCTCCACAAAAGCATGAAAATAGAAACTTAAGCCACTGTAAAAACGTCAGCGAACCTTCGAAACGTCCTGGCCTAGTTTACAAATGAAATTCCTATAAAATAACTACATCAAAATAAGGCTTTGCGGTTTCTAACTACACATGTCTCGTTTCCGACATCTGCTGCTTATTTATGTTACATATGGTTCAAGCATAACCCAATCTCTTCAGTTCCTGCAAAATACAAACATGAAATCTGTCCGTTTGAGCTTCTTATTAAAAAATTGCAGGTTTACGTGCTTTTTGGTCAGGCCTCATAAATCCCTACAAAATGTGAGTACTAGATAAAAGGATTGACCTAAGACATGGTAAGATTATAAAAATCTTGATTGATAAAAGATCATTGATATCCTTTTCCATGAAAGCTATACCTCAAAAAATTGGCGGAAGTCATGTGGCCTTGGGGGGCAAGGTCCTAATAATAAAGCGAACCTGCAGAATTCATGGTGAAATGCTCAGGATGCTAATAGAAGGTCTAAAGCATGGTTTCAAAAAGTAAAGTACTCATTTCTTTGTCTAATCACCTTGACACCAATTTCCTCGAGAAGCATCGCTCGAATTGCTTCCATTTGGATCGTCTTCCCCGCCGTGCTTCTTGAACTGAGTCATTTACAAAGTAAATACATGACTACAGTTATGCTCATATCTTTCAACTAATCATGCTAACAAAATATATCATGTCATTCATAGTATTTATCTATTGAATAGAAATAACTAAATCAAGACTCACCAGAGGGTAAGATGCAAAGGTCTGGGTACCTGTGGACCGAGAGTAGACGTCTTGCCCACCATAGTAAAGCGATGAACTTAGATGACATGGATCCACTCTTTCTTCTTGAAGTAAAGAATTCCTGTCCTTGTTAGGCATGCTATAGCGTGCACCTTCGCCGCCGATTGCTATACAAGTTTTAACCAAAAATAAAAGTTTTGAGGCAATATTCATTGAACACATAATTTCATATCTCAAAATCAAAAGTTGAGATTTATTTTACACCAGATCAGATTTTAGACAGTGAAAGGAATATGATTACAAATGGAATATTAGGTAGTTTCCTAGAACATGTCACATGTGACAGTTCTAAAAAGTTGCTTCTGCAAAATTAGGACCAAATGAAAAAGAAATAATTCCAAATACTGTTCATCTTTCAACTAGGAATTTTGGTGTGAAAAAAAGAAAAAAGAAGGAAAGAAAAGATTTAGAAACAAAGAAAATGACATGATCCAATACCTGAGCTTCCATTTTTGGTTGTGGGCCATGCTTGATTTTCCGGGGCATGTTTTTGCCAAGGTCCTAATAGGTCAGAGTTGGCTGAGTTTCTCCCAACCACCTAAAATCAGGCCAGATGAACCAGAAAGATTATTACCAAAAAAAGAAATGATGAAAGAATAAAGAAAAGGAAGAGGAAAAAGAAAAGGAAAAGGAAAAAACCAGATAGAGGAAGGTGAACAGACTCCATAGATGAAAACCCTAAGTTGTTTTTGTTTCACTATACTTTTACTTCACAAGTAACTAACTGTAAAAAGCAATACCTTTTTTCTATTTACAGGGACTAACTACTTTTCCACGCACTTGAAGAGTTCTATTTTAGTTTTCAATAAATTATTTAAAGTTTGTTTTGTTTATAACAGAGAGAGACAGAGTTCCATTTGTCCATAAAGCTTTTCTTCAAGAAATAAATGCATCCATTATCATTCATAATTTACAATATCATTCCTTTTATATATAAAGCTCCATGTAAACAATATTAACACTGGTATGAAGCATGAATATGCTCTAAGCAGAATCCTTAAATCAAAGAAACAACAAAACAATCATCACAACAGCAATCAAAAATATAAAAACCTTTCTTAATACATACATACATACATATATATATATATACATACATACATATATATATATATATATATCAAAACCACAAGGAGAAGAACATGCATGCCTTGGATGGAGGGGGAAAAATGGATGCAAAAATCCCTGCATCGGACTGCTGAGATGAAGACTCCTTAGCACCAAAAAGCTTAGCAGTGAAAGATGAGGATGAATTATTCCCTTGGTTCTTACCCTCCATTAATGACTTGTTTTTTTTTTTGTTCTTTCTTTCTCTCTCTGAAAATCAACAGAACAAAACAATCTCCCAAGAAAAACCCAGTTGAGATAAACAGCCAAAGAGAAAAGAAGAGAAAAAGCTGCGAAGATACGTTAGTTTTGGGTGTATTGTTCTTGTCACAAACCCATCAAATTTATGGTAGAAACTTTTCTCCTTCTACACAAGACGGAACTGATTAATTTACTGAATAGTGCCGCCCTTGTGCCATCATCACCCAACAGAGAAGTAAGTAAATCTATTTGCTAATATTTCTATTATATAAGATTTCTTTTCCCTTTTTTATAATCAAAGACTGGTAAATTTCCTAACCTTTGCACTGTCCCTACATTCTATTCTCTACGTAATACAATATTATATCATCATCATCATGGTATCAATATGCATTCATATTCACAACACGTAAAACAGATAAGTGCCACCTGGGCTCCACATGTTGTCCAATGAGACGAACACAGCATTAGCACCTGTACCCAAATGGATAATTTTCGACTCTCTCTCGAGAACCAACATTTTCATGCTCATTTTTTGGCCCCTCAAAGAATAAAAGCCTTTATATCTGTATACCTGTATATCTGACTCCGAGCCCATTGAATGGCCCTTTTTTCAGTAGTCTAGAAGGTGTTTAAAAGGATGGTAGGAATCGATGGTTAGAATCACTTTTATTGTACCATGTGAGAGTTTTATACTGTAGCGATTTTTTTTATTATTATTACTATAGCATGTGAGAGCTTTACGCTATTCATAACAGAGGGTTCCCACCACTCAGTCAAACATGGAGTAGTAAATCTTTTTTCCCCTATCTAAATGGCTTTTTTTACTATTTATTCGACATATTATTTAAATTTAACAACTTAAACACATAAATAAAACTTGATTATTAAAAGTAATTATGAAATTCACTTTAGATGTTAAAATTTAATTGAAAAAACAATATGCCAACAAATGTTAATACTTTTTTTTTTTTTCCTGGGGACTGGTTTTCTTTGACTCTACAAGTTTGAAAGGGGCATGAATTAATTAATTGATGAGAGATATTAAGGGAAAACGAAAGAGCTCTTGAAAGAAAATGCTTCTGATCCCACCAAAGAATATGTAGATAAGGTTGCATCATTGTGTGTCCAAAATAGTGGTCGTTTACCAGCAATATAATAAGTCATCTTTCTCTTAAAATCAAAGCTAGCTAGGACCATACTACGTACCAAAAAGCTATGTATGTAATAGCTCATGAATATGAGAGGTCATAACTTATACGTATAGAACAGATCATGACACAAAGAATCTCTATGATATCCGTTAAATTTCAAGCACAAGTAAACAATTCTTGGGTCAAATGTCTTTTCGTCGATGTAGTTTTTGTTTGGATATATGTGGGAATGATCTGAAGTGGGTTTCCTTGGATTGTAGTGAAATGCTCCAAAAAGCAAAGTTTGGTACAAGAAAATATTACCGGTGTGAACAAGGTTAAGATAAATTATTGATCTGTAAAAAGCTTCATGAGCCAGACAGCTCATTCCCTTGGTCTACATTTGCGGCACTTGTTTTATTGGATATGACTTTCATGTTTGGTAAGAGAGAAAACCAAAATATGGAATAGTAGTTTGATGAACCCTGTGCAATAATTTGGTGTACAATTTATCTTGATTTAATAGTTTATGTATTGTAACTTTCAAAGGCCATGACTTTTATGCCTCAAAGTTTGAAGTCATTTTGTGGTTGGAATATGAGGAGAAAATTATAGCCACTAGTTACGATAAAGAAGGAAAATCAGAATTTGAGACTAGATCTCAACCAATGGGACTTTTCTATATTGGCTATGGGAAATCCGAGATGCAAAATTTTCATTTTGAGATATTGTCTTCTCTTTTAAGATTATGATTTCAACAAGAAATGAAAGGGATATTGAAATCACAAGCAAGCAAAGTGACAAAAAGAGCATGGCCAATCCAAGAAAGGATAAAGAAGATAGAAGTCAAAAGATGAAGCAAAAGAAGCATTTCTCTGGGAAGAAAAAATTCGTTTTTGGGCAAAAGGGCGTGAGCAGCAGGATTCAAACCTGCGCGGGCAGAGCCCACATGGTTTCTAGTCATGCCTGATAACCACTCCGGCACGCCCAAAATCCCTAGTAGTTAACTTAATAATGATTTTTTTTTGACAGACTTTTATCAGCGACAAAGAAATTCACAAAATAATAATAATAATAATAAAAGAATTAAAATCAGTAGTCGAACTTTTAAGAACAATAATTAAAAGTAAGTGTTAAAACGAAACTGTACTTGAATAAAATACCAGAAAATAGCCTAGCATTTAATTTTCTCCTTCCTTGTCCTAGCACCTATTTTTCAAGGCGGTAATTTGTGTCGACGAGTTGTATTTGTGTTGGGTTGAGACTCAAACATATAGAAAATACCATCAACACTAACCTGACTTGTTACATGAATGAGTTAGAAAATTCTGACACTAACACGATCCGTCTTGACATAGGTTGAAATAAACACGACCCGCTTTAACCCGTGATATATTAAGAATGAGACTCTCAACCTCTAATGCCCGGGAAAATTTTCATTTATTTAAATCTAAAATCTATTTGGGTTTAAATAATAAATGTTGACATGAACACGACCCGTTTTAGCCTGTGATATATTAAACATGTGACTCTTAATCTGTAACGTCCAGGAAAATTTTCTTTTATTTAAATCTAAAATCTATTTGAATTTAAATAATGAATGTTCCTCGATAAATTATATTTTTGTAAAATTATGATAAAATGGAGTAACTAAGGATATTACTAGTAAGGATTATGTACGTAAATTTTGTGCAAATGGAGTATTTTGATATACAGATATTTGTGAGTATGAGCACTCAAAAATTTATAAAATACTCTCAAATTGAAATTTATATCAAAATAATTATAAACTTTCTGGTATAAGTTAGTGAGGGAAAATAAATGTTAAATGGAGTAAATAATCATACCATAGTCTAAGCAGTATAAAAATGGTTAATTGACAATCAAAAAACTGATAAAATGTTTTTGATGTTTACCAATCATCAGTTGATGAAAATAATATAAAAAGACACATATCAGTAAAAAGAATACACAGTGTGGCAAAACGGTACTGATAAAGTACAAATACATATATATATAAAATACTGTGTTGGAGGAAGGTTAATATGGAAAAAGTTAATCAGTGTAATTTTAGACTGTCAAAGATAATATTTGTACAAAATTTTACACTAGCAATAGAAGAAATTATAGTGTAGTATAAATTTATATTGTGTAAAAAGGTGGTGGTCCCATTTGCTTTATCACAAAAGGCCCAAATCTGGCCACCCCAACCTATGAGACACATGGTGGCCACTTGAGGTGGGGAGACAATATTTTTTTTTTTTAATTTTTGCCCCAAAATTAAGAAAAATTACAAAAAGGCCCAAAAGTGAACTTTTTTAAGGAAAAAAGTGGTTAAAATTTTGAAAAAATAAAAATATCATTATTCTCCTAATGGAACCTGAAGTCCCTAAGCCCATTTTCTGAACAATTTCTTCTAAATTTTAGCAAGAAACTACTTCCAAGGATTCCAAGAGCATTTTTCCTTTTCCTTTGGGTTTTTCTTCTCGATTCTTGGAAGAGGTTTTGATGAGAAACTTTGTATGATTTATGCTAAGGATTGTGCTAAAAACAAGCTTTGGGTGGAGAATCACAAAGTTCATCAAGGGAATTTGGGTAAATTCTAATCTTTTACAAAAAAAAAAAATGTATTTTCCTATGGTATTTGTTATGTAAAAATTAAACAAAGACTATGGCATGATTGTGTGACACTATGGGATATTTATATTAAATAAAGACTATGGCATGATTGTGTGACACTATGGGATATTGATATTGTGTTTTTGTGGCAATGTGGATGTGTGAAATAGGGGTTACACACTTGAAAAACCCTAAGTTCATAGAACCTAGTAATTTTTTTTTTTTAGGTTTTAGTGAAATTAAGGGTTTTGATGGAATTTGAGGCAACTAGATTTTTTGGGAAGGATTTGATTTTGATTTTGATTAACATAGTGAAAATGACAATTTTTATGAACAAAAGTTTGTAACATTTGATGGGATAAAATTGCAAAGTTCTTATTTTTGGGACAGTTTTGAAAAGTAGCAAAAAAAAACCTTATACAATTCAAATTTCAAAATATTTTTTTAATTTATTATTGTTGCATATTCTTTTGTATCATTAAAAATGTTATTTATCAAGCGTCACTTGCAAGTTTTGTTCTTTTACCTTTCTATTTAAGCTAAACATGTTTTTTAATTAAAATTTTCTCCAACTATAGCCCTCATAAATTTGTTTTTCCTAATTGTTTCCCTCAAATAATTTCTTTCCAGACGAAAACATTTTTGTCATGCAATCCTCTTAATATTTTTCTTTATATATACACAGCATAAATAATACACTATCTAACTTTTTCTTTTCAAAACTTCTTTCTTTTAAAATGTGCTCTATTTAATTTTTTTTTATTGAACTAAATTATAAAGGAAATAGAAAATAATTAAAACTATTTTTAAAAACATTTAGATTTTCATCAAGAATATACATGTGGAAAGTACGGGCTCATCACCAATATACTAAAACATGACATTAGCACATTAATTTGACCCTGCATCATGTAGTGCTCAGCCGTCACAAAGCATACCACAAATTATTAAACATTTGAACTCAAGGCTGATTTGTTTACCACCTATGGTGCCGTGAAATAGAAACCTGAACATAGGACGATAGAGGTGTTTGAAACTTTAGTCTTAACCTGTCAATTATAACTATAAATAATACAAAGTTTCAATAATTACAATAAAAAACAAAAAATTGTTACAGTGTAAAACTTAAAAAATCCGTTACAAGTGAAGTTCTAAATGAAAGCTATACTTTTATTTGAGCATCACCATTTACTTTTTTTTTTTTTTGCAAATTTTAAAAAAATATTTTTGACCATGCACCTATTCCCAAGGGAAACCCCATTGACATTTTTATTTTCTTTCCCAATGAAAGCAGCAGCATTAGTGGATGCGAAGTTCTTCAACGCAGAAGGTTTACTCAATCACATGAACTGAGGGTAAACTTGACTACTTGAGAGTTGATTTGGGTTATGCAGAAATCACTCAACATCTCTAACATTGCACAGGTTTCACAAAGAGACCTCCAGATCTCCTTCTAAATAAGATTTGATAAAGAACGTCTTTCCCATCATGATTTTGAATAGGAGGAAATATTTTAGGAGTTTAAGTTGATTAAAACTTGTGTAAAGAATGTCGATAAACTTGCATTTATAATGAGCCGTACAAAAGTAAACAGTTAACAACAATCTTTTATAAATCAACTCAAACTCCTAGAACCTCACTACCTGCTCAAAATGATCAAACGGAAATAACCCTAGCTTAAAAGGATTAAAAATAAATAAAAAATTTTAATTTTCCTTTGTTTGACTTGTGTATTGATCTTGCATCTGCTCTTCTGATTGAGACTAGAGATAGCAACACGACGTTTTGTTTCATAGGTAAAGCAGCTTTTTGTTGGTTGTTTCTTTATTTTTCTTCTTTCCGGAGTAAAAATGATAAAAATTTTGGCCTTCCAGAAAAAAATCCAGTTACTGCAAGATACCCAGAAAAGGATGAATATCAATCAAGAACATAATAGCAAGGAAACCAAAACAGGGTTTTTGCAACACGAAAATTATTTTTTGTGATCCAAAGGTTTTGGTGTTAAGTTGAATCTTTGATAGATAGCTTCATCATGAAGCAATCAACTAAGAAAAAGGAGCCAGCATAGCTTCCGTGAAACACTAAAGTCAGTGTCAATACAATGGACATTTAACAACCAGACTAAAGCAAGCAAAGCGAGATGCATGCTATAAACTTGCTGGAGCACACAAGCATATTTATTTGAGCAGGAGAGAAAGTGAAAGAAAACATATAAAAAAATAGAAACTAAAGCTCGAATGCAAACCTCAGCGCGCACCAAATATCTCTTCTGGAGGATCATACATGTGTTTCTTAGGAAAGAGCTCCTCAAAGTCTTGCTTCACTCTGTTTCTCAAAAGAGGGTGTGGCAAAAGACCCTTCGACAAAATCCTGAATGGCAACTCTTCTGGCGGATCCAGAGACTTCTTCATGTCCTCATATATGTTCATTGCATCTCCAGGAGAACCGGAGCTCAGAAAGCCCCTGATAACTTCCACGTATGTTTGAGAGTCAGGAGATAGACCGTCTGCTCTTATGCTTTCCCAAAGTCCCATAACATCATCCATTTTCTTGCATCTTGCTAATGCAATAATTAGATCCTTATACAAGTAGACATCAGGCTTGTACCAATCTTGCTTCCGAATCACATTAAATATCTGGAAAAAAAATCATACAGTTGCTTGTGAGATCATAGAAAGAAGTCATCACTACAATAAAATAGCCACATAACGTAGTTAACAAATCCAGTCTTTTCTGCATTTTGGAGAAATATGTCCTCCAGAAGTGAGCCACAGCTTACTTGTAGTCACCCAAGAAGGATGGTTAATTGGACATTAACCAGAATACAACAAGAAAAAGAAAGTTTTTTCATCATTCACTTTGATATTGCAATTTAAAACAACGGTTACATTCTACCGCTTATACAGTTAATACTAGTTTGAAACCACATCTAAGAAACCAGACAGAAGCTAATGGAAACCAAGCCATATGATCTAGAAATGGCCAGAAACATATATGTGAAAAACCAAGTTAACCATTCAAACCATCTTAGAATCTACAGAGAGCTTAATCTTGCAGAACCACTTGTAAATACTAAACTCCAGTTTGATTCTATCATACTCCTTGAACTGGCATTGCTCGAAGAAAAGCCCAAAAAGTGACGTCCTTTCAACGAAGAAGAAACTAGAAAGCTCTCCAATTGCGTATATTTCTTTCAAACATTGCAAGTGTAATTAATTAAAACTGCTCTGGAAAAAATCATCACACACCTATAATACATAAATCAAACAAATTGATTAAGATCACCAAGAAGAAGAAACTAGAAAGCTATCTAAGTGGGTACATTTCTTTCAAGCATTTAATCAAACAGATTGCAAGCATTAGTATTGAAAATGGAAACCAAAACAAGACAACAAAAGATAACACATAAAAGAAAATGCAATCCCAGCTAACTCTAAGCAAAAGAAAAAGAGAACCTTGATAGCCAAAGCGACCTCCTCTTGTCGCTCAAGCTCAATGAGAATAGCGACAAATGCCCATCTTCAGAAGCCTCAGACCGTGAGTCTTGATAAACTTCTGTAACTTCTCTTCGTCGTCCTTGAACCTCTTCAAACCCAGTATCATGAAAAGTGCTTCTTTGCCTATAAGCTTCTTCCCCCTCCAAAGGGGTCCTTTGGGCCTCCCATCATGGTACTCCCTAAACCCACAACTGGGTCTCCACAGATCGATTTCAAACACCGCAAATTTTGGTTTCAGAGGCAAAGGGGATTCTCTGATCGGTGTTCTGTAGATTGCTCAGAATAATCCTGACGCCAAGATTGAGATTTTCGATCGTGAAAATGCTCGCCTGGCCATTCGAGCTCCGAACTGAAGGCTGTTCGGCGTTTTAAGATTTTCAGCGCAGGGTTTTAGCGCCGGATGATGAATAATATTGCGTCTTTTGTTGGGTGTAAAGTGTTCAAGTAGAAACTAGTGAGTCAAACCTACGGTTAGAAAACAATGCTGGAAGTCTAGAACTAGCATGGAGCTCTTAATCTTAAACACACGAGTTTGGCCAAGTAACTCTTGGCGTTCTTATTTTACGTGAAATTTGCATCGTAGGTCCAAACTTTTGACTTTTTGACACTTTTTGTTCTGCAATTTTACTTTGATATATTTTTGGGTTCTCTAATTAGAACTCTAAATCATTTTGTTAATATTTTTTAGAATTAAAAAACTAAATTTTTTTAGTTTTTATTATTTTTTTTTTTTGTAGGTCCTGACGTTGTATCAAATCTATCTATAGATCTATAATGTACAATTTTACTAAAAGTAAAAGCTGTTTTGGGGCACTTTTGGAAGAAATGGTCAAGTTATTTTAGTAAAAGCTGTTTTGGGGCACTTTTGGAAGAAATGGTCAAGTTATTTTATCTTTTTGTGGTCTTTTTTTTTTTTAGACTTTTGTCAACTTTTCTTTTTATGCTAAAAACACTCTGAAATATAACTCTTTCAACCATGAATTTTACAAATACTTTATTTTTGTAACTTCTTTACCACAATTTTTTTTTCAAATTTATTTAAATATCAACTTCCTTTTAAAATATAAACCGTGATTAGTATTTTTTTAAAAAAAAGAAAGAGAGAGAAGCTAAAAAGACATGAAGTTCTTTTTGGGTGTAATGATGTTAACAAATATATATACTTCATGTGTCAAAATTCTTTTCATCAGTCAACAAATTAAAAATTTTGACAAATAACACATGAGTCGTGTAGTGGACGATTGGATTATTGAAGTGAGTTATAAATGTTTCAGGAGTCCCATAAGACCTTATGACATACATTTGGAAAAATGAACATTGTGATTCAAATGTTGTGGCAAGGTCAGGTTTGGACATTGTATACGTCAAGAATTGAACTTTGATCTTTAAAGTTCGGAGATCACTAACCCATATTTTGTTGCGTTTAGTATTTTTTCACCTTCATTTTAGTATAACTGTGAGATTCAGATGTCTTTTTTTTTTTTGTAGTCTTAAGGCATGTTTAGCAAACCTTATTGTATTGTATTACATTATATTGCATTATATACAAAAAATACAATACAATACAATACAATATGATGTGTCAAATAAGCCCTTAAGGAACTTTTTCGTAATTCTATGGTCGTTTCCATCAGAAGTTTTTTTTTTTGGTCGTCTAAGGTTCACATAGCCATGTCGTTTTATGTTGTGTAGGGATTACATTTGTTGTTGGAATCTAATAGACGAAAAAGATTCCCGTAGCGAGTCTCCTAAAGTTTTCTATCGTTTAGGCGTAAAAATGACATGGTTTCATATGTACATATTTTGCTGACATTTAATTTGTGTGAAATTGCTTAATCTACATCATTCGTTCTTCTGTTACTTTAGTTAGCGTTATCAATTATGTATGTGAAACGTCGTTTCCGCACTTTAGCAGTTCTAAATTAAATAACGACACAAAGATGGAGAGAAATCAAGGAAATGTTTAGCTAAAATTGCATTCTGTATTTTTGTATTGTAGAAATAAATAAATAAAAAAAGACAGCATCAAAAGCATTTATGACAGATGAAGATGCTATGAATTTATTGAAAGAATTATGAAAGGTGTGTAATGCTCTATCATTGTGCCTCAAATTTTGGCTTCAATTTTCAAATACGTTGTGCAGGAGAATTGGGCTTCTGACCTTATGAAAGCCATCAGACCACACCAATGATGTAGACACCAAAGAGTTAGGTGGCAAACTGCTTCCTTTGACAATCACATCAAAGGACTTCTCCTCATGGAGTGACTTGAAAGAAAGAACCGGAGGCACAACTTCGTTATCAAACTTTGTTTTAGGGATGATGGTGGCCTTGTATGTGGAGTTGGAATAGCCAACATTCTTGACTTTTCTGTGAAATTTAATGGGAAACGACGTGCCGTTCAAAACAAAAGCAGCCATTGAAGGGTAGTTCAGATCTCTTGGTGATCCTTCTTTGGAGCCTTTGGGGCAACTGCTATTGTGTCTTGATATAAGCTCAACTTTCTTGCCATCCAAGCCAATGCTGCAGAGAAGGTTTATGTAGTCTTCTTCAAAGGCCTCATACACAAGTCCAGGACTGATGGCTTTTACAGGGTTGACATGGCCAGCACCATAATTGAATTCTTCGTTCGAACCATTATTCGTCCTCATGACCCAAGCTACATCCAACAAAGAGAGAAAAAGAGATTTGGTCACATGGAAATGTAAATGTATGTAGATGAGTAATGTTAGGTATACCAACTCTAATCCCACTAGTACCTGTAGTCATAAGAGATGATTTTACAGCAGAAGGAGACCAATCAGGGTGAATTGTCTTGACATAGGCAGCTGCTCCGGCAACATGGGGGCAAGCCATGGAGGTTCCAGATAAGATATTGTACTTTACGCGCCTCTTGTCATCCGAATAAGGTGAGGGTGTAGCAATTGGTGAATATGCGGCTAAAATCTCTACTCCTGGGGCACTTTTATCCGGCTGCAAAAAATTAAATCATAGTCTAAATAAAGATGAACTATGAAAGGGAAAAAAGAAAAGAAAAGAAAATAATGAGCAATAGGTAGGAAAGGGCAGAACATAAACCTTTAGAACATCCGGTGTTACAATATTTGGCCCACGTGAAGAGAAGGAAGCAACCTTAGGAGCTAATAAATCTTTCACGGTAACACTTTTTAATATGGTTCCAGTAGGCTGACTGCAAAAATAAGAAAAGGGCTTGCTTCAATTGAGGGGGGAAAAATATCAATCTTTTTTTAGGTAATAAGAAGAAGAATATCAAATTTAAGGGCATATAAGGACACTCAAACTGATAACTTAGTTTTGAAGGCAGTGCATAGGTTATTTACAACAATTGTTTGTAAATAACATTTTGTTAATTTTGAAAGAAGATTGTCAGAGCAAAAATTAAGTTTAGTAACTTAAAAATCAATGAATATAATGTATATAAAGTTAGTAAATGTTGATAAATTATAGTATAACTTGGAGCTTAAGGAGAGTGGATATCGTAAATCAAGGATTTTTGAAATTTAATAACTGTATAAATGCATGTGAATCACAAATTATCGTATTCGATCTTGTGATAAATGTAGGATTTACTAGAAAAAAAATTATTTGATGGTAAACCTGAGACATTTAGGATAAATCAGGAATTTGATAAAAAATAATCATAAGATAAATCTAATAAATATTGAATTTAAAGCTATTTACTAACTTATATAAAAGGATTAATAAGATAAATGACACAATTATGTTTATTGAATTATAATATGATTTCGGTATGTAAATATTTTTTATATGTATAAAAAAGGTATCGTTAAAAATAATTATTATACAATAATATAGTACAAAATATAATATCATTAAAATTTTACTAAATAATCAACGTTATTTTTAAGATATTCTAAATATTATGTTAAATTTAAACTTCGTAACAAAAATTTAGTCATGTATTGCCATTTTTACTATAATACAAAATTCACGTCATTTATTTTTATAAAAAAAAAAAACCAATTTCACACCTTGTCCCTGAAATATATTGCAGTGATGCTTACCTTGTGGATTTAATGTAGGACAAGACTGCTAGATAGCTTTCGCTTTGAAGTGCTATTGCAGGCAGTGGCACAACAGAAGAACCATAATCTGCTTTTTGATTTTTGTAAATCACACCAAGTGCACCAGCATTGAAGGCCTCAAAGAGGCCACGTGCTGAATCACACGCCACAATCTTTCCCTTCACTAAAGCTTTGTCTAGACACCCAATTTCGCAAGAACTCAATTGCAAAATAACAACAAAAAAATAGAAGAAAAATTATTTTTTATATACTGATATTCTGTTTTTGAATACTTTTGAGGTCAACATAAATGAATTTTGCAGAAAATACCCAGCCACATAATCCGAGCATTCAGTTGAAGCACTTAACCCATGTACTAGAGGAAAGGATGATCCATTCAGTTGGAAAGAGTTCACTGAATTTCCCTGTTTGAGGCAAAACCATTACAAATAATACTTAGCACAACAGCAATTGACTAGTCTTTTTCAGATCATCGCGTTGAATGATGGAAAAATCAATCTGGGTCGTTGAGATTCAAGTTGTTTTTGCCATATGAGACATAACAACAAAAGATATAAATGGCCAGGTCATTTTTAAACGTCATTTGTAAACTTAGAACTGTCCTAAAAAAAAGACACAATTTAGACCATAAGCAAGAAGAGAATTGAGACATACGGCTATGGTCTTTCCATTGCCGAGAACAACATGGTCTATGATTCGCCGGTCTGTGCTACTGGCTGCTACCGACATCATCCAGGGTGCTACACTCTACACGGATCCAGAAGTAGGTCCACTATTTCTTGCAAAGTTTAAGGTCAGTATTCCTTTTTCCATCGCGTGAAAAGCGCCAATGGCGATCGGATCACTGGCAAAGTCCTGAGCAAAATCAGTTCCAAGTGATACTATAATGACATCGACACCATCAGCAATGGCATCGTCAAAAGCAACCAATATAGCGGCCGATGGGCACCCTAGACTGCAGACTTTGTAGGCCGCAATTCTGGCCGAGGGAACACCTCCTCTTGCAACGCCTTTTGCAATATCATAAAAACTTGCGTCCTTGACATAGTTCCCAGCAGCCGTTGAGGCTGTGTGGGTTCCATGACCGTCCTCATCCCATGCAGAGGTGATGTCTGATCTCATGCCATAATACCGAGCTCCGATCAACTTGCTGCAAAAATTATAAGGCACTTTTAGTAATTTGTAGTGGAACGTAACAAAAAACAAGACAATTTATTCAAGACATGACAATCTAGTAAGTTGGATACTATTTGAAATACCGAAAATTAAGCAAATTATTTTAATCTAGTCAAGACAAGCTAAAATAGATTTTTATAATAATGAAATAGAATACTACTCTCTTTTGTCTTTGTATTAATGTGCCGCAGAAAAAACTAATTATTAGAATACTATGTAGAATGGATTTATATAAGAGACTACAATGCTAATAAAATATAGTGAAATGAAGAGGGGAAAATACTTATTGCAAGTGAAGTTTTTCCCCCCTTTGCAAGCACCCTTTCATTTTTTGGGAGGAGGGCCAAAACCTTTGTCGCTAAAGCTCCAAATTCCGGAGTCGAGAACACCAACCATAGTGTCACTCTCGACTGCAAGATTTCTTTTTGATGTGTCCTTCAAGCCTATGAAGTCCTATGATCTTGTTGTTTGAATATGAAAAATTTTGTTAGGGAAAATGGAGACCACTTCGCCTTTCTCTGTAGCCAATTAATGAAGGATTTATATATATATATATGTATATATATATATATATGAATAAAACACACACATAAAAAAAAAGACAAATCGACCAAAAAACGTATACGAAGAAAAAACACTATCATAAATGGACTCCACTAATATAATTTTTTATCTCATGATCTATGTCGTACTATTCTTTAAAAGATACAAGTAAATCACGTATGTCTAAAAAATACTTACCGGCAAGATTCTGTTTCTCTTGATCAGTAAGTTTTGCTACAAATCCATTGAAACTTTTTGTATAACTTCGAATTAAGGAATTCTCAACAGAACTGAAACACAATATAGACCTGCCCTCAATGACACCTTGAAGCATACTTAGGTGGTGAGATGAGGGTGAGTACGTCACATCAGGAAGTGCACCCAGATACACAATATAGACCTGTATTAGCACGAAAGAGTCCCATCTCAAATCTCACATGGCAAAAAGTGCAAAATGCTGGTTTTTTGTTGCATTTTATTAATGCTGTTTGGATGTTATTCTAGTAAAAGTAGGCGTCAAGTGAAAGATATAACACAAGTACTATATGTTTAAACAAAAAAAAGATTTGCACTTGCCTTCTTTCTTCATCATTGGCTTTGCAATTTAAGCCCATGTTGAGGATACAAATGGAGAATAGAAAAAGAAAAGCTCCATATTTGTCCATGTTTCAAAGACAAATGGCGTAAAACGAAAGAGAAAAGATGTATACTATGAGTGTAAGAGTGGTGGGTGATAATACACACACATATATATATAAATAAAGAGACAGAGAGGGAGATCAGATTAAGCATAATATTACCGGATCCATATAGTATCAAAATATTTACTTTTATGCAAAATTTTTATGTGATATATTTAGTATGACAGAAATATTTGTGGGAGTAAAATTCTCAATATCACAACCATTTAGTTAATGGTATCAAAATATTTACTTTCATGCATATATAATATATGGTATGACAGAAATATTTGTTGTAGCAATGGTAAAATTCTTAGCTTTTTCTTTTAACCTTTTTTGTTTTTCATTTTCCTTTTTGATGTTATAAGAGGAATACATTACATAGGTTTTACTAACCCTTCCATGGTCAACCTCTGAGATAGGCATGAAAGTTGGACTTCCTAAAATAAAGAATAAATAAAAATAAATTCGTTAACTGTTGTAAAATAAACAAACCAAGAGAATATAGTTTAAAAGTAGAGAAGAACACAAGAGAATGAGAGAATGATATCTATATTATTTCTTCTTCTTTTACATGCCACTCAAAGCCTTTTATTTATAGGCTAAAGATACCCATAGGTTACAATAGACTTAATGGTTTTGTAAATAGAGAAAATAACTATGAATAAATTGTAACAAATAGAGGTTGTGAAATTTGTAAAGTTTTAGAGGTTATGAGAATTGAAGACTTTAGGGGTTATGGACATCCATCATAATGCTATATTCATAACATTAACAATGTTGTGGATGATTTTTATGATATAATATCTTTTAATCCGTCTATTTCATTATCTGAGGATTCTTTTTCTTTTGTAAGATTTTATCTGAAGATTCTGAACCTATTATGCACAAATCCAAGAAGGAAGGCAACAGCTCATCTGACCAAGGCTTTATCCTTCACTAAAGACTCCAAATTTTTTGCCTCAATTAGAGGTGTATGTTAAACTTTAACATGTGATTCTTTTCAATTTTAACTTTGGCAATTAAAGCATAATTGCATTTATTGAACTTGATTGCTTGTTGATTCTTCTGGGTTGGTGATTAGCAACCAACTAATTGATGATTTGTTTTCATACAATGAACAATCCCATAAAATTTATTTTATTTTATTTTTGATAAATTATTTCTAGCAAGTAGGACTTTTTTCTTTAACAGGTTTATCTCATAAAGGATTTCGATTGCCTCTTCTTTTATTTTTTTCGGCTAAAGTTGCTTCATACTTGCATAAATGTTTATCTCATAGGAAATGCCATCGCTAACTCGTTCTTCGCATTTTTCTTCATGTGGTTAAAATTTAGAAATAACTACCTTTCGAGAAAAAGAACAAAAGATAACGTGACACTTGAGGGGGAAAAAAAGAGAAAAAGAAAAAAAACTAAAAAATTTGACATTAGTTTCTTTCCTTACAGAATCAAAATCAAAATTTTCTGCCAAAAAATAATATGAGTAACAAAATGACATAACTTTTTCAAGTATGGAATAACTAAAATCTATTTTTAAAAATATGCCAAGATATAATTTTCTCAAAACCAAACACATCTCTTTTCTTTAACCAGCCTCTTACGTGTCCTCTGTATGTTTTCCTTCTCTTTTGGTTGAAGAAAGATACCAAATACAATACAAACAAACAGGTTGTTTGAGCCCGGGTTCAAACCGGGGGCCTCTAGTGTGTGAGACTTGCGTGATAACCAACTACACCACCCAGACACATGTTTAAACTCAACATCTTCAAATTTTAAAGGGTAACTATAGCCTTCTTAAGTTTTTATTTCTTTTTATTTTTTTCTATAATTTTTGTGCTCTAAAAATTAAGTCCTTCTTAATTGTTTTTGGTGACAACTCCATTGTACGGTTCACGTTATAAAAAAGGTTAAAAGTGCTCCCATTGTATATCAGCCATCGGGATATTGTTGAGTATTGTTCTTGGTGAAATTGCTTACGCAGTGGCAAGATGAAAATGTCAGAATTTGTAATAACATCGGTACTTTAAATTTAAAGAAATTTTGAAAAAAATACGGACATCAATAAAAATATAAAAAAATTATAAAAACTATAAATATTTATTGCAAATTGAAATTCTCGAATGAACTGAAGTTCCGCAAATTACATTAGGACCTCTAAAAAATATTTTATAGATCTATTCTATATTAACTCAAATTTTCTCAAAAGTTTAATCTTACAAATATTTTTGGTTTTTCTGAATTTTCTACCATCATTTCAGAGTTTCTAAAGTCCCAAAACATCATTTGGTGTAAAAAATACTTCTCTCAAAGTTTTTTTTTTTAAAAAAAAATTTAGTGAATAGCAAAGAAATTCTTTTACATCCAAAAGATATTTCCAAAGCTTAAAATTATATATTTTTTTGCAAAAATTTCAGAAACATCGAAGAACTTTTTGTCCATGCTCTGTGGTCCGCTCCTCTCTTCATTTTTCTCTTGTTTCTTTAGTACGTCAATTTCAATTCGTAAGTAGATAGGTGAATAACTTTTCATTTTCCTGTAATATCAAGTTTTAGTCCACGAATTATAGGTTTGATCTTAGATTTTTTAAACATCTATAAGATTGTCCTAAATTAGTCCTTATTTAGCTCTGGTAATTAAAATCTAGATGAAAAAAAAAGTGTGAGGACCATGTGCGATTTAGTGATGTAGACACATCAGTCTCATTTACTCTGAGTTTTCGAACTACCCTCTCATTTTCAGAAAGGCATAATTTCAGCAACTATTATAACTAATTCCCATCGGACATTAATCAAGTTTGCATCTATGAGCTTAATCAAGTTTGCATCTATCAGCTTAGCCTGTTTGGGATCATAAGTTTAAACCTAAAATAGTGTAGTAACCTAAATTTTGTAAGAAAAAACACTAAATTTTTTTTATTCAAACTATGTTCCTAAATAGGCTATTTTGTGATACTTGATCCTTTTCATTGGCAAGTTATATATGGAAAATGGTTCGAGTATTTTCAAAAAATAAATGCGTAAATGATTGAGAGTCATCCAAAGCATCCTTTCTTGATTTGATTAGTTGTGAAAACAAATTTACATGATCTTGACAGGGGCCAGGAACATGACCACATCAACCCGTCAAGTCTCCCACCGTTCCAAGTGCAGCAACCACATGTAACCCTAAACACTACACTACAATGCATTGCAATCTAGGAGTGAATTTTAATGTTTAGTACCAGTATACAATTCCTACAGTCGAGACTATTGGAAAAAGAGTACGCAGCGAAATTTTAAAAATTTTATATCATAGTAATTTTCAAAACACAAGTTTGATATGCTATATGTATAAATTAACTAGATCTTACTAACGTTTGTGTGCCGAAGAACCTTCGCAATCTGTGAAGAGAAATAATGTTCCAGAAGAGCCTCAACCAACTGGTCTTCTTTGCAATTCTCTATCAACGACCGAAGTGAGTGTGGGCTCGCACGTACAGCTCTTCCACCGGTGACTCTCCTTCCAACCAATCGAGAGAACCCAAAGCAAGTGTTCGTGATTTGTGAACAAAAGCTCTCAAGGAGTTTTTCAAATTCTCACTTGTAGAGTATCACTCTTAATCTCTCAATTGATCTAAGTAACTTGTGAGAATCACTCCATATTTATAGAGGTTAGTCCTAGGGTCAGTCCTTATCAGATTAAGTCTCAAAACTCGGATCAGAATCAAATTTGGATCAATATCTGATAAGATCTGTCTAGAAACGTGTGATTTTATCCTTCATTTATCGGCAGGCCGAACAGGTCCCATCGGCCTACCGAACAAGTCCATCGACAGGCCGAACTGCCGAATAAAAAATTTTGTGATTTTTTTATTTTTCACCCAAGATTCTATAGGATAAAGTCTCAGTTTTAATTCAAATAACCCAATAGAGAAGTTATCTGATCAAAACAACTTTATCTAGATAATCTTTAAGAAAATAAATCAATTCCCGATAATTCTATAAGTTTATCCTGATGTAATTTATCCAAAATTAAATCAATCAATAATCAAACAAGAATGATCCGATCCCAATAATTCAACAAGTTTATCTTGAATTAATTTTATTACAAAATTAATTCAACCGATAAACAAACATGAATTATTTAATTCTTCCAAATTTTAACCAACCTGATAAATCCGACATAAGTCACCAATTATTAGAAAAGTACACCTTGTCGTTACAGGATGTTGTGAGCTAGCAAAGGGGACCAAATGTACCTATATAGTTCAAGCTCTCGATAATTATGAAACCCAATATCCCAGATATACATTTCATTATTATCAACTCCAACGCTACTCCACTAAAAGCTTGGAGCTGCACTCTCGAACTACATAGAACTACGAAGCTCCTATAGCTAAGTCTCCATGACATATCATAGTGTATCGTATCCCCATATAATAGTCCATAATCGGCTTAAGGACAAGTTCTATCTTACCTTCCCGATTATTTTTATCTTACGTTCCATTATCTCACCATTCGAAAACTTACCGTCTAAAGATAGTACACCATTTGGTTACACCTATGTATCCAAATGGTTGAGCGCTCTAGTTTTCCAATTATGGGATAACGCATATAAGAGGATATCATTACTCTTAAAGAGGAGCCATGGATTCCATATCTATGAATCACAAGTCTACACCATCAAGAGTCATGCCTCTAACGTGCCGGCATGCATACCACTATTAACATGTGGGTGTCACCCTTTGGTACATCAAAAGACACAAGTTAAGACAACGGCCCCACTATTCATCTCAGGATTAAGATACAATACAAATAATTGTCGAAAGTGAATCGATTTACTGAGACAGAATTATTAATCCAAATCAATTCACTTTATGTTTCGATCCAACACATCGTCACCTATTACAACGTGCCAATGTTTCTATTCACGGAGTCCACCTCCGATGGTCAAGACAAACCATCTCCCAAAAGGGATATAGACAACATAACAATCTTTGCATGAATAAAGCGCCCAACTTTATTCTCTCGATTGTGGATCATATGATTTGGACCATCACCTTAAGAATCGTGTCTTCTGCATAATCCGTCCATCATATCCCTAATTCTTAAGGTTTAGACCGACAGTCTCAGACTATTGTTTGCTTAACATACATTCAACAAATATGAACGTAAAGAGGACAAGATTTAGTATATAAATAATGAATAAATTCTTTATTGATAAAAATGTCTCTAAAAACTTATTATATTTTTACTCCTTAGGGCATACATGTCTAACAGAGCCTTCTAAAGCCATAATCTCGTCCTCGACAGTTCCTGGAAGAAAATAAAACCAAAGAAAGAAAAAATCACATTAAAATGAAAAATTGGGTGTTAACAAACTACGTGATATGCTAGGATTATTCAAGTCACCTTACAATGACAGAAAGGACATAATCGCCCAAGAGGCTAGAAAGGAATGATAACGCTAAGTGTGGAGATAATTCGCGGCCGTCATTAACTCTAGAGTCTATTCAGGTTCAATATGGAACTCGGTCTCTTTCCCGCTGACAGAAGAGCAAACCCAAGAAATAAGAGAAAAGAATGGAAGAAAAAGAAATACGCAAATAAAGCGCTCAAAATTTTTATTCCTCCCAACAAACCAGTTAAGTTTCAATCCAAAAAGCTTCTTAAAAACCAGCAAAGCAGTCTGTCTAGACGTTAATCTTGAAGTACTCAATAGGTGAAGCAAGCAAAAATCATTAACTTTAATACTTTCACTTGCCTTTCTATTTATATGCAAAGGGAAAAAGGAGAGCGTACAAATTTCTCATGAGAGGAGAAGTTATAAGGAATAAGCATCCTTCCAAGACAGTTTTATTTCGAACTCCTACTTCAATAATTTGACGAGAGCCTAGCAAAAGGCATAAAGAAAGACAAATCCATCTAAAAAAATAGTAATAATACTAATAGCAATCATTGTCTGAATATCGAAAACCAAACTCCGAAATCCTGTCCTATCTACGTTGAGCAATTGGAGTACCATAAGATTTTGAAACACCAACAGCTTCAATATTACACACACACACACACACACACACACATATATATATATATATATATTATATCTCCCATCTACTACTAACCAAATTCACAAATGCCCAAAAATTTTGATATACCACTCCTTATGTTTGTGTCGTCATTTTGCCTAAAAGTTAGCTTATTTTAGCCCAACCAAACTAACACTATAAACTTCACATTTTGATTTGCTTTTACTTCACAAGAGATAATACTTACGATGATAAAAGTTAGCTCCAACCCAAGTTCTATCAGAGCAATGAAACATATTAATCTAAAATCAAACAACAGCCCAAATCAAATTCGATCCAAAAGAAATGAAAAAAAAGCACCCAAAAATCAATGGCAAGAAAATTGGAAAAGAATTAGGTTATGAAACAAAATAAACCTGGCTAAAGAAGACTGTCTCAAATTGATAGTTATTAGAAACAGTTGATGGCATCTTGATATAATGAAGTCAAGCATAGGACTGCAGCCTAAGCTAAACATATTTTAATGAGGTGTCATTATGTCATTGGCCATAGTTGATGTTGTAAATGTGTTAATATACAACGTATAGCAGAGGATTGCAAATTGATGTATGAATGAGAGATTATCTCGTGTTTCATGTAGAGAGAGTTCTGGAAAAGAAAGGGGTATGAGAGCATACTGTGTACAGGGGTGGGAAAAGAAAAAAAAAATTCCTTCATGCTGGAAGGGTGTGTTCTTGAGAGTCTCTTCTCTGAGTGTGTAATTCTCTTGTTCATAGTGATTCTGACTAGGGTGAATAGCCCTGACTTGGATGTAAGATCGTGTTCTTGATCCGAGCCAAGTATAATTGCTCGTGTTCAATCGTTCTATTTGTTTCTGTTTTTGGTTTTTTATTCTAAAATTCTTCACAAATTGGTACCAAAGCCGGTTCTTGAATTTGGAAGTTCATCAATTTTTGTTGAAGGTATTGTTCAAGATTCCTGGGCAATTTTTCCATTGAATTCATTGTTCAAGCTTTCTGGGTATTTTCTACTACAGTCCTTGTCCAAGATCTTAGGGCAATTTCCTTGAAATCATCATTTGAGTCTTTCCCTGGTTAGTTTCTTTGAAGTCATTGTTATCTCGATTCAACCTTTCCTACAACATCGTCGACGGGAACAAGAGCATTCTTCCTAGCCAAAAGAACAAATTGAAGATGTCAACATCAAAATATGAAATCAAAAAGTTTGATCGCAAGAACGACTTCAACCTTTGGAGGGAAAAAATGATTGCTCACTTGGGCAACCTCAGTCTGGATGAAGCTCTAAAGGGGGAATCTAAGATACCTGATTCAGTTCCAAACAAAGGTGAGATTCTCAAGAAAGCTTGAAATACAATTGTTCTTAGTTTGAGTGATCAAATTTTAAGAAAGGTGGTGAAAGAAAAGACTGCATGTGAAATGTGGAATAAACTCGAACAACTATATATGACAAAGTCCTTACCAAATAGAATTTACTTGAAACAAAGATTTTATAGTTTTAAGATGGATGACAACAAAACATTGATGATTTTACAAAGTTGTTGTCGGATCTTGAAGTGACAATTGAAGAAGAAGATCAGGCAATATTTTTGTTGAATTCTTTACCAAAGCAGTATGAGCAGTTGCGTGACACTCTCAAGTATGGGAGCGAAACACTGACATTAGAGGAGGTAATGAGGGCCACCTACTCTAAGGAATTGGATTTAAGAACAAATTCAAGACCGTCCAGAGTTAGTGCTGAAGGACTAAATGTTTGAGGAAGGCCCATGGAGAGAAGAGATCACTCAACAAAAGGGAAACATGGGTCCAGGTCCAAGTCAAGAACCAAGAAAACATGTTGGTTCTACAAAAAGGAGGAACACTTTAAACGAAATTGTCCTCAAAGAAAGTCCAACAAGCAAAATAATGAGCAAAGTAATTCCTTGGACACTGCAAACATTTCTTATGGATATGAGATTACTGATGTTTTAACTGTCTCAAGTGATGATCCACAAGAAGAATGGATCTTGGACTCGGGTTGCACTTTTCACATGACTCCAAGAAGAGATTAGTTTTCAACTTATCAAGAAGTAAAGTCTGGCAAGGTCTTAATGGGAAACAATGTCTCATGTCATATTCAAGGAATAGGAGCTGTGAAGCTTAAGATGTGGGATGGATCTGTAAAGTTGCTGACTGAAGTAAGGCACATACCAGATTTGAAAAGGAACTTGATATCACTAGGAAGCTTGGACAAGAATGGCTATTCTTACAAAGATGAAAATGGCATCCTTAAAGTGATAAAGGGTTCCTTGGTTGTTATGAAAGGATCTCTTAAACAAGGGTTATATATTTTGCAAAGGACCACTATTGTGGGAGATGTGGTTGTGTCTGAAGGCAGCAAGGATCAAACTATTTTATGGCATAGAAGGCTTGGGCACATAAGCCTGAAAGGACTTCAAGAATTAGGGAAACAAAGCCTGCTTAATTCAAAGCATATTACAAATTTGGAGTTTTGTGAAAGCTGTATTTTTTGGCAAATCCTAGAGACTGAAATTTGCAGCTACAACACACAATACAAAGGCCATCCTTGATTACATCCATTTTGATTTATGGGGATCTCCTAAGGTACCTTTATCCTTGTCTCCTTGCCAATATTTTATAACTTTTTTGGATGATTTCTCTAGAAAGGTTTGGATTTATTTTTTGAAGGCAAAAAATGAAGCCTTTAACATGTTTATTGAATGGAAAACTTTATTGAAAATCAAACTAGCAAGAAAATTAAAAGGCTTAGGATTGATAATGGCCTAGAGTTTTGTAATAAGGAATTTAATTCTTTTTGTTCTGCACATGGAATTTCTAGACATCATACTTGCATAGAAACTCCACAGCAAAATGGATTAGCCGAAAGAATGAATAAAACAATCATGAATAAAGTCAGATGCATGCTAGATGAATCCGGGTTACCAACACGGTTTTGGGCAGAAGCTGTTTCTTCTGCTTGCCGTTTAATTAATAAATCCCCACATTCTGCTTTAAACTTTAAAGTCCCTGATGAAATTTGGTACAATCATAAACCTGACTATTCATATTTAAGAACTTGTGGTTGCATTTCCTTTATCCATGTAAATCAAGGTAAACTGAATCCTAGAGCCAAGAAAGGAATATTTCTTGGATACCCTCATGGAATTAAAGGTTATAGAATCTAGTTGTTAAATGAACAGAAATGTGTTGTCAGTAGAGATGTTATTTTTAATGATAATGTTTTTTATAAAACTAACAAAAATTTTGAAGTAATAGCCAGCTCTGAACAAGCTGAGCAGATACCTTTTTCACAGGTTGAAGAATAGAGAAATAAAGAAGAGATTGCCATTGATTTGAATCAAGGTGGAGCACTCAATCCTGAACAAAATCAAACTGATCAAGATTCTTTAGAAATTACAGATCAACCTACTACTGATCACAACTTACTTGAAGATCAAGATATGTCTGGTAATCAAGATAAAGAGGAGGATTTACAGGATTACTTGTTAAGTAGAGATAGAGTAAGGAGGCAGATTAAGATCCCTTCAAGATTTGCTAGTGCGGATCTAATAGCTTTTGCCCTTAATGTGGGAGAAGGCTTGGAGAAAAATGAGACAGCAAACTATGAGGAAGCTACTCGAAGTAGTGACTGGCCTAATTGGAAGAGGGCCATGGATGAAGAAATGTTGTCCTTATAGAAAAATAAAACTTGGATACTGGTTGAAAGACCAAAAAGACAAAAGGTAATTGGCTATAAATGGATTTTTAAGAGGAAGCCAGGAATTCCAGGGGTTGAAGCTGCTAGATTCAAGGCAAGGTTAGTAGCAAAGGGATACTCACAAGTTGAAGGGATGGATTTTCAGGAAGTTTTTTCACCAGTTGTAAAACACACATCAATTAGACTGGTTCTTGTCTTGACTGCTATTCAAAATTTAGAACTTAAGCAACTAGATGTAAAACGGCATTCCTACACGGAGGTCTTGATGAAAGAATATTTATGTGTCAGCCAGAAGGATTTGCAGCTAAAGGTGAAGAACACAAGGTTTGTTTGCTACAGAAGTCTCTTTATGGGTTGAAACAATCACCAAGGCAGTGGTATCGAAGATTTGACGAGTTTATGATAAGAAAAGGGTTCTTAAGGTCCAAGTATGATAGTTGTGTGTATTTGTTAAACCTCAAAGATCAGTCATACATCTACTTATTAATATATGCAGATGATATGTTAATAGCTTGCAAGCATGGGGATGAGGTACAGAAGCTTAAGGTGGAGCTGAATTCAGAGTTTGAAATGAAAGATTTAGGTCTTGCTAAGAGGATTCTTGGGATGGATATAACAAGAAATAGATCACAGGGGGTTTTGATTCTATCTCAAACTGAGTATTTGGAAAAGATAGTGAGTATGTTTGGTCTGCAACAAGCAAAAAATGTTGGTACTCCCATCGGCGCACATTTCAAACTTTGCTCGACCAGTGATCAAGATTTGGAACTTGAAGCAGCGCACATGAAGAATGTCCCTTATTCTAATGCAGTGGGAAGCATGATGTATACTATGATTTCCACTAGACCAGATATAGCATATAGAGTGGGACTTGTTAGTAGGTTCATGAGCAGACCTAGAAGAACACATTGGCAGGCTGTAAAGTGGCTGTTAAGGTATTTAAAAGGATCATCAAATCTGAAATTAACTTTCTCAGGTAATGACAAACAGAATTATGAAATTGTTGGGTATTGTGACTCAGATTTTGCTAGGGATTTGGACAAAAGAAGATCTTTGTCAGGTTATGTATTCACAGTTGGAGGAAACATAGTTTGCTGGAAATCAGGCTTGCAACATGTTGTAGCTCTTTCTTCTACAGAGGCTGAGTATATTTTTTTGGCTGAAGCTGTTAAGGAAGCTCTTTGGTTAAAGGGTTTGGTCAATGAATTGGGAATGTTTCAAGAAAGTGTTACAGTGTTTTGTGATTCGCAGAGTGCAATTCATTTGTCTAAAAACACTGTGTTCCATGAAAGAAAAAAGCATATAGATGTTAGATTACACTTTCTTAGGGACATTGTAATAAGTAATTAGGTGGTGATTAAGAAGATTGCAACCGAGCTTAATCCAGCTGATCTACTTACTAAATTTATTCCTGTAAGTTCATGGAGGCCTTGAGCTTACTGAAACTGTTGGAGTAAGCTCAATGTAAAAATAAGGGTATTCTAGTCAGAGTTGCTGAGGAGACATCAATCTAGAGCCAAGGTGGAGATTCGTAGAAGACTGTCTCTAATTGATAATTGTTAGAAACAGTTGATGGCATCTTGATCTGATGAAGTCAAGCATAGGACTGCAACCTAAGCTAAACATACTTTAATGAGGTGTCATTATGTCATTGGCCATAGTTGATGTTGTAAATGTGTTAATATACAACGTATAGCAGAGGATTGCAAATTGATGTATAAATGAGAGGTTATCTCGTGTTTTATGTAGAGAGACTTCTAGAAAAGAAAGAGGTATGAGAGTATACAGTGTACAGGGGTGGGAAGAGAAAAAAAATTCCTTTGTACTGGAAGGGTGTGTTCTTGAGAGTCTCTTCTCTAAGGGTGTAATTCTCTTGTTCATAGTGATTCTGACTAGGGTGAATGGCCCTAACTTGGATGTTGGATTGTGTTCTTGATCCGAACCAAGTATAATTGCTTGTGTTCAATCGTTCTATTTGTCTCTATTTTGGGTTTTTTATTTTGAAATTCTTCACAAGAATTGAAGATTCCAATAGAAACACTTGCAGATCTTCTCGAGGATAGTGGTGCTGATCTCAAGGAAAGTGACCTCACTATGCTGCATTTCGGCCAAACTCCGTGCAATTGCCAACAAAAAAAAGGAAATCCAACTGGGCTGCAAAACCCTAATTTTGTTCCTGGGTGACATAATTGTGAAAGAAAGAGTCGCAAAAAGGATTGTATTACCAGGAGAAGTGAGCATGTTGCGAATGGTCTGAGAAACCATGGCGGGTCTTTGTGGACGACGAATTCAAAGCCCTCCGGGCTGATTAGCTTCACCGCGTCTTCCTTCCTCATCTTCGTAACCCAAAATCCCCCTAGATATGCGATAAGCAACTTATATTTTCATCTATCAAAACCATCAGCTGGAGGGTATTTGGACTAAGCTTCAGTCTAGAAGCTCTTTCAAACTCAAAACTCAACTGGAAGGCCTTTTGATGTGATACACACTGAAAGTGTTGGCCTCTTGCATACTCGATCTCGTAATCTAACCAAACTGGTAGTTTCTTGGGACGGGATTGCCTACGAAACCATTCATTCGGACATCAATCAAGAACTTCTACGAAGCCCTGAAGAACCACAGGCATATGCATTGATGGAGAATTTTTAAGGTTGCTGAAGATGTGAAGTTCTTCCCATTTTATGCTCACCATGTTGCAACCAGCGACCATGCTGGAGACATCCTGAAGAGGATTTACATGATCCTAGAAGACAGAGTTAACATTATTCTTAACGGCATAGATGAGGAAATCTTCAAACCAGATATCGCCGAGGGGAAGATTTTCAAGCAGAAGTTCAGCATACTTGAAACCAGGACATTGGTTTTAGGAATGGCTGGGAGGTTGGTGAAAGATAAAGTGCATCCATTAATGTTCGAGGCTTTAAAACAATTACTCATGGAAATGATACGTTTAGGGAAAGAGTCCTTGTTCTGGTAGCAGGAGATGGTCCTTGGGCTGCTAGATATAGAGATTTGGGAACCAAAGTACTTGTTTTGGGGCCACTGGAACAAGCTCAATTGGCAGCTTGCTACAATGCTATAGATATCTTTGTCAACCCAACTCTGCAAGCTCAAGGTCTTGATCACACTCTATTAGAAGCTATTCTATCAAGTAAGCCAGTACCGGCCACAAGGGTAGCTAGCATTATAGGGTCCGTACTTGTTGGCCCTGAAATGGGTTATACATTCTCGCCAATGGTAATTTCATTGAAAAGGGCCCTCTTTAACGTTCTCGACGACAGAAGAGAAGCTTTGGAGCAGAAAGGTCGAGCAACTAGGCGCAGAGGCTTGCAATTATTCACAGCCACGAAGATGACTGCTGCTTACGAAAGACTTTTCCATTGCAAATCAGATGGTGATGACAAGGTGGACAATTACTACTGGGTATCAGGATCCATCCATCTAAAATATCAACTCTTTCTTTAAAATTTCAATTTTTAAGCGTGTGGCCTCAATTGCAACGTTAGAATGGGTTGCTTTCAATTGTTGTCTTATTGTATATACACTCTCTAACTGGTTGTTAGAGGATGCTAGTTAAGGAAAGCTTTTCTTGAAGAGAAACAACACTTTAACCTGGATTCTTGGAAGCATTTTAACCATTTGCTAAACCTTTTTGTTTAGTTGATTTCTTCCTGGGTAACTTTTTATGAGATGTGTTTTTCTACAATTTTGTTTTTATATAATCCGTAATTGTAGCCACTGTTTTGATTTAGTTAGATAATTTTTGCCCATCTGGAAAGTTCTGTAAAAGTAAAATCAAGCATTACAAATCTCTTTTATATTTACTCATTGGGAATATTATGATCCTGAAATTGCATATTTTTTAGATACTATCATAGAAACTGAAGACAAACTAGAATCCAACCTGGTTACAAACAACATCTGCATTGATATATAAGGCGAAGAAAAAGGTCCATAGCATCAGTTCATGGTCAGCCACTACAGGCTCCACAAAAGCATGGAAAATAGAAACTTAAGCCACTGTAAAAACATCAGCCAACCTCCGAAACGTCCCAGCCTAGTTTACAAATGAAATTCCTATAAAATAACTACATCAAAATGAGGCTTTGCAGTTTCTGACTACACATGTCCCGTTTCTGGCATCTGCCGCTTATTTATGTTACATATGGTTCAGGCATAACCCAATCCCTTCAGTTCCTGCAAAATACAAACATGAAATCTGCCCGTTTGAGCTTCTTATTTAAAATTACACGTTTTCCATGCTTTTTGATGAGGCTTCATAAATCCCTACAAAATGTGAGTACTAGATAAAAGGATTGACCTAAGACATAATAAGATTATAAAAATATTGATTGATAAAAGATCATTGATATCATTTTCCATAAAAGCTATACCTCAAAAAATTGTCGGAAGTCATGTGGCCTTGGGGGGCAAGGTCCTAATAATAAAGCGAACCTGCAGAATTCAAGGTGAAATGCTCAGGATGCTAATAGAAGGTCTAAAGCATGGTTTCAAATAGTGAAGTACTCATTTCTTTCTCTAATCACCTTGCCACAAATTTCCTCAAGAAGCATCGCTCGAATTGCTTCCATTTGGATCGTCTTCCCGGCCATCCTTCTTGAACTGATTCATTTACAGAGTAAATACATGACAACAGTTATGCTCATATCTTTCAACTAATCATGCTAACAAAATATATCATGTCATTTATAGTATTTATCTATTGAATAGAAATAACTAAATCAAGACTCACCAGAGGGTAAGATGCAGAGGTCTGGGTACCTAGGGACTGAGAGTAGACGTCTTGCCCACCATAGGAAAGCAATGAACTTAGATGAAATGGTTCCACTCTTTCTTCCTGAAGTAAAGAATTCCTGTCCTTGTTGGGCATGCTATAGCGTGCACCTTCGCTGCTGATTGCTATACAAGTTTTCCAAAAATAAAAGTTTTTGAGGCAATATTCATTGAACACATAATTTCATATCTCAAAATCAAAAGTTGAGATTTATTTTACACCAGATCAGATTTTAGATAGTGAAAGGAATATGATTACAAATGGAATATTAGGTAGTTTCCTAGAACATGTCACATGTGACAGTTCTAAAAAGTTGCTTCTGCAAAATTTGGACCAAATGAAAAAGAAGTAATTCCAAATACTGTCTCATCTTTCAAATAGGAATTTTGGCGTCAAAAAAAGAAAAAAGAAGGAAAGAAAAGATTTAGAAACAAAGAAAATGACGTGATCAAATACCTGAGCTTCCATTTTTGGATGTGGGCCATGCTTGATTTTTTGGGGCATGTTCTTGCCAAGGTCCTAATAGGTCAGAGTTGGCTGAGTTTCTCCCAACCACCTAAAATCAGGCCAGATGAACCAAAAAGATTATTACCAAAAAAAGAAATGATAAAAGAATAAGGAAAAGGAAGAGGAAAAGTAAAAGGAAAAAACCAGATAGAGGAAGGTGGACAGACTCCATAGATGAAAACCCCTAAGTTGTTTTTGTTTCACTATACTTTTACTTCACAAGGAACTAACTGTGAAAAGCAATACCCTTTTTTCTATTTACAGGGACTAACTACTTTTCCGTGCACTTAAAGAGTTCTATTTTAGTTTTCAATAAATAATTTAAAGTTTGTTTTGTTTATAACAGAGAGAGAGAGAGTTCCATTTGTCCATAAAGCTTTTCTTCAATAAATAAATGCATCCATTATCATTTATAATTTACAACATCATTCCTTTTATATATAAAGCTCCATGTAAACAATATTAACACTGGTATGAAGCATGAATATGCTCTAAGCAGAATCCTTAAATCAAAGAAACAACAAAACAATCATCACAACAACAATCAAAAATATAAAAACCTTTCTTAATACATACATACATTCATGCATACATACATACATATATATATATATATATATATACCAAAACCACAAGGAGAAGAACATCCATGCCTTGGATGGAGGGGGAAAAATGGATGCAAAAATCCCTGCATCGGACTGCTGAGATGAAGACTCCTTAGCACCAAAAAGCTCAGCAGTGAAAGATGAGGATGAATTATTCCCTTGGTTCTTTCCCTCCATTAATGACTTTTTTTTTTTGTTCTTTCTTTCTCTCTCTGAAAATCAACAGACCAAAACAATCTCCCAGGAAAAACCCAGTTGAGATAAACAGACAGAGAGAAAAGAAGAGAAAAAGCTGCGAAGATACGTTAGTTTTGGGTGTATTGTTTTTGTCACAAACCCATCAAATTTATGGTAGAAACTTTTCTCCCTCTACACAAGACGGCACTGATTAATTTACTGAATAGTGTCGCCCGTGTGCCATCATCACCCAACAGAGAAGTGAGTAAATCTATTTGCTAATATTTCTATTATATAAGATTTCTTTTCCCTTTTTTATAATCAAAGACTGGTAAATTTCCTAACCTTTGCACTGTCCTCGCATTCTATTCTCTGCGTAATACAATATTATACCATCATCATCATGGTATCAATATGCATTCATATTCACAACACGTAAAACGGATAAATGCCATGTGGGCTCCATAGTTGTCCAATGAGACGAACACAGCATTGACACGTGTACCCAAATGGATAATTTTCGACTCTCTCGAGCACCAACATTTTCATGCTCATTTTTTGGCCCCTCAAAGAGTAAAAGCCTTAATGTCTATATACCTGTATATCTGACTCTAAGCCCATTGAATGGCCTTTTTTTCTAGAGTCTAGAAGGGTGTTTGAAAGGATGGTAGAAACCGATGGTTAGAATCAGTTTTATTGTATCATGTGAGATTTTTATACTGTAGTAATTTTTTTTATTATTATTATTGTAGCATGTGAGAGCTTTACGTTATTCATAATTAAGGGTTCCCACCACTCAGCCAAACATGGAGTAGTAGATCTTTTTTTTCTCTATCCAAATCGCTTTTTTTTACGGTTTATTCGACACATTATTTAAATTTAACAACTTAAACATGTAAATAAAACCTAATTATTAAAAGTAATCATAAAATTCACTTTAGATGTTAAAATTTAATTGAAAAAACAATATGCCAACAGATGTTAATACTTTTTTTTCCTGGGGGACTGATTTTCTTTGACTCTACAAGTTTGAAAGGGGCATGAATTAATTAATTGATGAGAGATATAAAGGGAAATCGAAAGAGCTCTCGAAAGAAAATGCTTCTGATCCCACCAAAGAATATGTAGATACGGTTGCATCATTGTGTGTCCAAAATAGGGGTCGTTTACCAGCAATATAATAAGTTACCTTTCTCTTAAAATCAAAGCTAGCTAGGACCATACTATGTAGCAAAAAGCTATGTATGTAATAGCTCATGAACATGAGAGGTCATAACTTATACGTATAGAACAGATCATGACACAAAGAATCTCTATGATGTCAGTAAAATTTCAAGCACAAGTAAACAATTCTTGGGTCAAATGTCTTTTCGTCGATATAGTTTTTGTTTGGATATATGTGGGAATGATCTGAAGTGGGTTTTCCTTGGATTGTAGTGAAATGCTCCAAAAAGCAAAGTTTGGTACAAGAAAATATTACTAGTGTGAACAAGGTTAAGATAAATTATTGATCTGTAAAAAGCTTCATGAGCCAAATAGCTCATTCCCCTGGGTCTATATTTGCGGCACTTGTTTTATTGGATATGATTACACTTTCATGTTTGGTAAGAGAAAAAACCAAAATATGGAATAGTAGTTTGATGAACCCTTTGCAATAATTTGGCGTACAATTTATCTTGATTTAATAATTATGTATTGTAACTTTCAAAGGCCATGACTTTTATTTCTCAAAGTTTGAAGTCATTTTGTGGTTGGAATATGAGGAGAATATTGTAGCCACTAGTCACAATAAAGAAGGAAAATCAGAATTTGAGACTAGATCTCAACCACTGGGACTTTTCTATATTGGCTATGGGAAATCCGAGATGCAAAATTTTCATTTTGAGATATTTTCTTCTCTTTTAAGATTATGATTTCAACAAGAAATGAAGGGGATATTGGAATCACAAGCAAGCAAAGTGACAAAAAGAGCATGGCCAATCCAAGAAAGGATAAAGAAGATAGAGGTCAAAAGATGAAGCAAAAGAATCAATTCCATATGAAGAAAAAATTCTTTTTTGGGCAAAGGATGTGAAGAGCAGGATTCGAACCTGCGCGAGCAGAGCCCACGTGATTTCTAGTCAAGCCTGATAACCACCCCCGCACACCCACCCAGTGTTAAAGTCCCTAATAGTTAACTTAACAATGATTTTTTTGGACAGATTTTTATAAGCGACAAAAAAATTCACAAAATAATAATAATAATAATAATAAAAGAATTAAAATCAGTAGTCGAACTTTTGAGAACAATAATTAATAGCAAGTGTTAAAACGAAATTGTACTTGAATAAAATACCAGAAAATAACCTCAAATTTAATTTTCTCCTTCCTTATCCTAGCGCCTATTTTTCAAGGCGGCAATTTGTGTCGGCGAGTTGTGTTTGTGTTGGGTTGAGACTCAAACATGTAGAAAATACCATCAACACTAACCTGACTTATGATATGAACGAGTTAGAAAATTTTGACACTAACACGATCCGTCTTGACACAGGTTGACATAAACACAACCCGCTTTAACCCGTGATATATTAAAAATGAGACTCTCAACCTATAATGTCCGAGAAAATTTTCATTTATTTAAATCTAAAATCTATTTGGGTTTAAACAATGAATGTTGACATGAACATGACCCGTTTTAGCCCATGATATATTAAACATGTGACTCTTAATCTGTAATGTCCAGGAAAATTTTCTTTTATTTAAAACTAAAATCTATTTGAATTTAAATAATGAATGTTCCTCGATAAATTATATTTCTGCAAAATTATGATAAAATGGGGTAACTAAGGATATTACTAGTACGGATTATGTACGTGAATTTTGTGCAAAATGGAGTATTTTGATATACAGATTTTTGTAAGTATGATCACTCAAAAATTTATAATATACTCTCAAATTGAAATTTATATCAAAATAATTATAAACTTTGTGTTATAAGTTAGTGAGGGAAAATAAATGTTAAATGGAGTAAATAATTATACCATAGTCTAAGCAGTATAAAAATGGTTAATTGACAATCAAAAACTGATAAAATATTTTTGATGTTTACCAATCACCAGTTGATGAAAATAGTATAAAAAGACACACATCAATAAAAAGAATACATAGTGTGGCAAAATGGTACTGATACAGTACAAATACATATATATATATATAAAATACTGTGTTGGAGGAAGGTTAATATGGAGAAAGTTAGTTAGTGTAATTTTAGACTATCAAAGATAATATTTGTATAAATTTTAAATTGGCAATATAAGAAATTACAGAGTAGTGTAAATTTATACTGTGTGAAAAGGTGGTGGTCCCATTTGCTTACTCACAAAGGCCCAAATTTGGCCACCGAACCTATAAGACACATGGTGGCCACTTGAGGTGGGGAGACAAGAGTTTTTTTTTAATTTTTGCCCCAAAATTAAGAAAAATTACAAAAAGGCCCAAAAGTGAACTTTTTAAAGGAAAAAAGTGGTTAAAATTTTGAAAAAAAAAATCCCATTATTCTTCCAATGGAACCCGAAGTCCCTAAACCCATTTTCTCAACAATTTCTTCTAAATTTTAGCAAGAAACTACTTCCAAGGATTACAAGAGCATTTTTCCTTTGGGTTTTTCTTCTAAATTTTTTCGTTTGGGTTTTTCTTCTTGATTCTTGGAAGAGGTTTTGATGAGAAACTTTGTATGATTTATGCTAAGGATTGTGCTAAAAACAAGTTTTGGGTGGAGAATCACAAAGTTCATCAAGGGAATTTGGGTAAATTCTAAGCTTTTTACCAAAAAAAAAAAATTGTATTTTCCTATGGTATTTGTTAAGTAAAAATTAAACAAAGACTATGGCATGATTGTGTGACACTATGTGATATTTATATTGTGTTTTTATGGCGATGTAGATGTGTGAAATAGGGGTTACATACTTGAAAAACCCTAATTTCAAAGAACCTAGTTTTTTTTTTTTTAAGGTTTTAGTGAAATTAAGGGTTTTGATGGAATTTGAGGCAACTAGATATTTTGGGAAGGATTTGATTTTGATTAACACAGTGAAAATGACAGTTTTTATGAACAAAAGTTTGTAACATTTGATGGGATAAAATTGCAAAGTTCTTATTTTTGGGACAGTTTTGAAAAGTGGCCAAAAAAATCCTATACAATTCGAATTTCAAAATATTTTTTTAATTTATTATTGTTGCATATTCTTTTGTATCATTTAAAAAGTTATTTATCAAGCGTCACCTGCAAGTTTTGTTCTTTTACCTTTCTATTTAAGCTAAACATGTTTTTTAATTAAAATTTTCTCCAACTATAGCCCTCATAAATTTTTTTTCCTAATTGTTTCCCTCAAATAATTTCTTTCCAGACGAAAACATTTTTGTCATGCAATCCTCTTAATATTTTTCTTTATATATACACAGCATAAATAACATACTACCTAACTTTTTCTTTTGAAAACTTCTTTCTTTTAAAATGTGCTCTATTTAATTTTTTTTATTGAACTAAATTATAAAGAAAATAGAAAATAATTAAAACTATTTTTAAAAACATTTAGATTTTCATCAAGAATATACATGTGGAAAGTACGGGCTCATCACCAATATACTAAAACATGACATTAGCACATTAATTTAACCCTGCATCATGTAGTGCTCAGCCGTCACAAAGCATACCACAAATTATTGAACATTTGAACTCAAGGCTGATTTATTTACCACCTATGGTGCCATGAAATAGATAAACCTGAACATAGGACGATAGAGGTGCTTGGAACTTTAGTCTTAACCCGTCAATTACAACTGTAAATAATGCAAAGTTTCAACAATTACAATAAAAAACAAAAAATTGCTATAGTGTAAAACTTAAAAAATCCGTTACAAGTGAAGTTCTAAATGAAAGCTATACTTTTATTTGAGCATCACCATTTACTTTTTTTTTTGCAAATTTAAAAAAAAAAATATTTTTGACCATGCACCTATTCCCAAGGGAAACCCCAATGACATTTTTATTTTCTTTCCTGATGAAAGCAGCAGCATTAGTGGATGTGAAGTTCTTCAATGCAGAAGGCTTACTCAATCACACGAACTGAGGGTAAACTTGACTACTTGAGAGTTGATTTGGGTTATGCAAAAATCACTCAACATCTCTAACATTGCACAGGTTTCACAAAGAGACCTCCAGATCTCATTCTAAATAAGATTTGATAAAGAACGTCTTTCCCATCATGATTTTGAATAGGAGGAAAGATTTTAGGAGTTTAAGTTGATTAAAACTTGTTTAAAGAATGTCGATAAACTTGCATTTATAATGAGCCATACAAAAGTAAACAGTTAACAACAATCTTTTATAAATCAACTCAAACTCCTTGAACCTCACTACCTGCTCAAAATGATCAAAGGGAAATAACCCTAGCTTAAAAAGATTAAAAATAAATAAAAAATTTTAATTTTCCTTTGTTTGACTTGTGTATTGATCCTGCATCTGCTCTTCTGATTGAGACTAGAGATAGCAACACGACATTTTGTTTCATAGGTAAAGCAGCTTCTCGTTGGCTGTTTCTTTATTTTTCTTCTTTTTGAAGTAAAAATGATAAAAATTTTGGCCTTCCAGAATAAAATCCAGTTACTGCAAGATACCCAGAAAAGGATTAATATCAATCAAGACCATAATAGCAAGGAAACCAAAACAGGGTTATTGCAACACGAACATTATTTTTTGTGATCCAAAGGTTTTGGTATTAAGTTGAATCTTCGACAGATAGTTTCATCATTTAGCAATCAACTAAGAAAAAGGAGCCAGCATAGCTTCCGTGAAACACTGAAGTCAGTGTCAATACAATGGACATGTAACAACAAGACTAAAGCAAGCAAAGCGAGATGCATGCTATAAACTTGCTGGAGCACACACACATATTTATTTGAGCGGGAGAGAAAGTGAAAGAAAACATATAAAAAAATAGAAACTAAAGCTCGAATGCAAACCTCAGCACGCGCCAAATATCTCTTCTGGAGGATCATACATGTGTTTCTCAGGAAAGAGCTCCTCAAAGTCTTGCTTCACTCTGTTTCTCAAAAAAGGGTGTGGCAAAAGACCCTTCAACAAAATCCTAAATGGCAACTCTTTAGGCGGATCCGGAGACTTCTTCATGTCCTCATATATGTTCATTGCATCTCCAGGAGAACCGGAGCTCGGAAAGCCCCTAATAACTTCCGTGTATGTTTGAGAGTCAAGAAATAGACCATCCGCCCTTATGCTTTCCCAAAGTCCCATAACATCATCCATTTTCTTGCATCTTGCTAATGCAATAATTAGATCCTTATACAAGTAGACATCAGGCTTGTATCAATCTTGCTTCCGAATCACATTAAATATCTGGAAAAAAAATCATACAGTTGCTTGTGAGATCACAGAAAGAAGTCATCACTCCAATAAAATAGCCACATATCGTAGCTAACAAATCCAGTCTTTTATACGTTTTGGAGAAATATGTCCTCCGGAAGTGAGCCACAGCTTACTTGTAGTCACCCATGAAGGATGGTTAATTGGACATTAACTTGAATACGACAAGAAAAAGTAAGTTTATTCATTATTCACTTTGATATTGCAATTTAAAATGACGGTTACATTCTACAGCTTATACGGTCAATACTAGTTTGAAACCACATCTTAGAAACCAGACAAAAGCTAATGGAAACCAAGCTAAATGATCTAGAAATGGCTAGAAACATATTTGTGAAAAACCAAGTTAACCATTCAAACCGTCTTAGAATCTACAGAGAGCTTAATCTTGTAGAACCACATGTAAATACTAAACTCCAGTTTGATTCTATCATACTCCTTGAACCGGCATTGCTGGAAGAAAAGCCCAAAAAGCCACGTCCTTTCAACGAAGAAGAAACTAGAAAGCTCTCCAATTGCGTATGTTTCTTTCAAACATTGCAAGTGTAATTAATTAAAACTGCTCTGGGAAAAATCATCACACACCCAGAATACATAAATCAAACAGATTGATTAAGATCACCAAGAAGAAGAAACTAGAAAACTGTCTAAGTGGGTACATTTCTTTCAATTATTTAATCAAATAGATTGCAAGCACTACCCATTGAAAATGGAAACCAAAACAAGATAGCATAAGATGACCCGTAGAAGAAAATGCAATCCCAACTAACTCTAAGCAAAAGAAAAAGAGAACCTTGATAGCCAAAGCGACCTCCTCTTGTCGCTCAAGCTCAATGAGAATAGCAACCATGTCCATCTTCAGAAGCCTCAAAACGTGAGCCTTGATAAACTTCTGTAACTTCTCTTCGTCGTCCTTGAACCTCTTCAAACCCAGTATCACAAAAAGCACTTCTTTGCCTATAAGCTTCTTCCCCCTCCAAAGGGGTCCTCTGGGCCTCCCATCATGGTACTCCCTAAACCCACAACTGGGTCTCCACAGACTGATTTCAAACACCGCAAATTTCGGTTTCAGAGGCAAAGGGGATTCTCTAATAGGTATTCTGTAGATTGCTTGGAATAATCCCGTCGCAAAGATTGAGATTTTCGATCGTGAAAATGCTCGCCTGGCCATTCGAGCTTCAAACTGAAGGTTGTTCGACGTTTTAAGAGTTTTCGACGCAGGGTTTCAGCGCTGGATGATGAATAATATTGCGTCTTTTGTAGGGTGTAAAGTGTTCCAATAGAAACTAGTGAGTCAAACCTAGGTTAGAAAACAATGCTGGAAGTCTAGAACTAGCATGGAGCTCTTAATCTTAAGCACACGAGTTTGGCCAAGTAACTCCTGGCGTTCTTATTTTAGGTGAAATTTGCACCGTAGGTCCAAACTTTTGAGTTTTTGACACTCGTTGTTCTTTAATTTTATTTTGATATATTTTTGGGTTCTCTAATTAGAACTCTAAATCATTTTGTTAATTTTTTTTGAATTAAAAAAACTAATTTTTTTAGTTTTTTTTTATTATTATTTTTTTGTAGGTCCTGACGTTGTATCAAATCTATCTATAGATCTATGATGTACAATTTTACTAAAAGTGAAAGCTGTTTTGGGGCACTATTGGAAGAAATGGTCAAGTTATTTTATCCTTTTGTGTCTTTTTTTTTTAGACTTTTGTTAACTTTCTTTTTTGCTAAAAACACTCTGAAATATTACTCTTTCAACCATGAATTTTACAAAAACTTTATTTTTGTAACTTCTTTACGACAATTTTTTTTCAAATTTATTTAAACATTGACTTCCTTTACAAATATAGACCGTGATTAGTATTTTAAAAAAAAAAAGAGAGAGAGAAGCTAAAAAGACATGAAGTTCTTTTTAGGTGTAATGTTGTTAACAAATATATATACTTCATATGTCAGAATTTTTTTCATCAGTTGACAAATAAAAAATTATGACAAATAACACAAGAGTTGCGTAGTGGACGATTGGATTATTGAAGTGAGTTATAAATGTTTCAGGAGTCCCATAAGACCTTATAACATACATTTGGAAAAATGAACTTTGTGCTTCAAATGTTATGGCGAGGTCAGGTTTGGACATTGTGTATGTCAAGAATTAAACTTTGATCTATTATAAAGTTCGCAGATCACTAACCCATATTTTGTTGCGTTTAGTATTTTTCACCTTCATTTTTGTATAACTGTGAGATTCAGATGTCGTCCGAACTTTATCATTGTTTAATTTTGTTGTAGTTTATATGAGCATAGTTTCTATGTCATGCTTTTTTTTGGTAGTCTTAAGGCATGTTTAGCAAATCGTATTGTATTGTATTGCATTATATAGAAAAAAATGTAATACAATACAATATAATATGGTGTGCCAAATAAGCCCTTAAGAAACTTTTTTGTCAGAGTTTACATCGGAGAGTTTTTTTCTTTTTTTTTTTGTCGTCTAAGGTCCACCTAGCCATGTCGTTTTATGTTGTCTAGGGATTACATTTGTCGTTGGAATCTAATAGACGAAAAAGATTCCCATAGCCAGTCTCCTAAAATTTTCTAGCGTTTAGGCGTAAAAATGACATGGTTTCAAATGTACTTATTTTGCTGTCGTTTAATTTGTGCGAAATTGCTTAATCTACATCATTCGTTCTTCTGTTACTTTAGTTTGCGTTATCAATTATGTATATGAAACCTCGTTTCCACACTTTGGCAGTTCTAAATTAAATAACGACATAAAGATGGAGAGAAATAAAGGAAATGTTTTGCTAAAACTGCATTTTGTATTTTTGTATTGTAGAAATCAAAAAAAAAAAAAAACACATAGCATCAAAAGCATTTATGACAGATGAAGATGCTATAAATTTATTGAAAGAATTATGAAAGGTGTGTAATGCTCTATCATTGTGCCTCAAATTTTGGCTTCAAGTTTCAAGTACGTTGTGCAGGACAATTGGGCTTCTGACCTTATGAACGCCGTCAGACCACACCAATGATGTAGACACCGAAGAGTTAGGTGGCAAACTGCTTCCTTTGACAATCACATCAAAGGACTTCTCCTCATGGCGTGACTTGAAAGAAAGAACCGGAGGCACAACTTCGATATCAAACTTTGTTTTAGGGATGATGGTGGCCTTGTATGTGGAGTTGGAATAGCCAACATTCTTGACTTTTCTGTGAAATTTAATGGGAAACGACGTGCCGTCCAAAACAAAAGCAGCCATTGAAGGGTAGTTCAGATCTCTTGGTGATCCTTGTTTGGAGCCTTTGGGGCAACTGGTATTGTGTTTTGATATAAGCTCAACTTTCTTGCCATCCAAGCCAATGCTACAGAGAAGGTTTATGTAGTCTTCTTCAAAGGCCTCATACACAAGTCCAGGACTGATGGCTTTTACAGGGTTGACATGGCCAGCACCATAATCGAATTCTCCGTTCGAACCATTATTCGTCCTCATGACCCAAGCTACATCCAACAAAGAGAGAAAAAGAGATTTGGTCACATGGAAATGTAAATGTATGTAGATGAGTAATCTCAGGTATACCAACTCTAATCTCAACTTTTTCAGTAGTACCTGTAGTCATAAGAGATGATTTTACAGCAGAAGGAGACCAATCAGGGTGAATTGTCTTGACATAGGCAGCTGCTCCGGCAACATGGGGGCAAGCCATAGAGGTTCCAGATAAGATATTGTACTTTACGTGCCTTTTGTCATCCAATTTAGATGAGGGTGTAGCAATTGGTGAATATGCGGCTAAAATCTTTACTCCTGGGGCACTTATATCCGGCTGCAAAAAATTAAATCATAGTCTAAATAAAGATGAACTATGAAAGGGAAAAAAGAAAAGAAAAGAAAATAATGAGCAATAGGTAGGAAAGGGCAGAACATAAACCTTTAGAACATCCGGTGTAACAGTACTTGGCCCACGTGAAGAGAAGGGAGCAACCTTAGGAGCTAATAAATCTTTCACGGTAACACTTTTTAATATGGTTCCAGTAGGCTGACTGCAAAAATAAGAAACGGGCTTGCTTCAATTGAGGGGGGGGAATATCAATCTTTATTTAGCTATTAAGAAGAAGAATATCAAATTTAAGGGCTTATAAGTACACTCAAACTGATAACATAGTTTTGAAGGCAGTGCATAGGATATTTACAACAATTGTTTGTAAATAACATTTTGGTAATTTTGAAAGAAGATTGTAAGAGCAAAAATTAAGTTTAGTAACTTAAAAATCAATGAATATAATGTATATAAAGTTAGTAAATGTTGATAAATTATAGTATAACTTGGAGCTTAAGGAGAGTGGATATGGTAAATCAAGGATTTTTGAAATTTATGCATGTGAATCACAAATTATCGTATTCGACCGTGTGATAAATGTAGGATTTACTAGAAAAAAAATTATTTGAAAAAAATTATAGTACAAAATATAATATCATTAAAATTTCACTAAATAATGAACAACATTTTTGAGATATTCTAAATATTGTGTTAAATTTAAACTTCGTAACAATAATTTAGTCATGTATTGCAATTTTTACTATAATACAAAATTCACGTCATTTATTTTTATAAAAAAAAAAAAACCAATTTCACACCTTGTCCCTAAAATATATTGCAGTGATGCTTACCTTGTGGATTTAATGTAGGACAAGACTGCTAGATAGCTTTGGCTTTGAAGTGCTATTGCAGGCAGTGGCACAACAGACGAACCATAATCTGCTTCATTATCTTTGTAAATCACACCAAGTGCACCAGCATTGAAGGCCTCAAAGAGGCCACGTTCTGAATCACACGCCACAATCTTTCCCTTCACTAAAGCTTTGTCTAGACACCCCTTTTCACAAGAACTAAATTGCAAAATAACAACAAAAAAATAGAAGAAAAATTATTTTTTATATACTGATATTCTGCTTTTGAATACTTTTGAGGTCAACATAAATGAATTTTGCAGAAATTACCTAGCCACATATTCCGAGCATTTAGTTGAAGCACTTAACCCATGTACTAGAGGAAAGGATGATCCATTCAGTTGGAAAGAGTTCACTGAATTTCCCTGTTTGAGGCAAAACCATTACAAATAATACTTAGCACAAGATCAATTGACTAGTCTTTTTCAGATCATCACGTTGAATGATGGAAAAATCAATCTGGGTCGTCGAGATTCAAGTTGTTTTTGCCATATGAGACATAACAACAAAAGATATAAATGGCCAGGTCTTTTTTAAACATCATTTGTAAACTTAGAACTGTACTAAAAAAAAGACACAATTTAGACCATAAGCAAGAAGAGAATAGAGACATACGGCTATGGTCTTTCCATCGCCGAGAACAACATGGTCTATGATTTGCCGGTCTATGCTACTGGCTGCTACCGACATCATCCAGGGTGCTACACTCGACACGGATCCAAGAATAGGTCCACTATTTCCTGCAGAGTTTAAGGTCAGTATTCCTTTTTCCATCGCGTGAAAAGCGCCAATGGCGATCGGATCACTGGCAAAGTCCAGAGCATAATCATCTCCAAGTGATACTGTAATGATGTCGACACCATCAGCAATGGCATCGTCAAAAGCAGCCAATATAGCGGCCGATTGGCACCCTCGACTGCAGACTTTGTAGGCCGCAATTCTGGCCGAGGGAACACCTCCTCTTGCAGCGCCTTTTGCAATATCATAAAAACTTGCGTCCTTGACGTAGTTCCCAGCAGCCGTTGAGGCTGTGTGGGTTCCATGACCGACCTCATCCCATGCAGAGGTGATGTTTGATCTCATGCCATAATACCGAGCTCCGATCAACTTGCTGCAAAAATTATAAGGCACTTTTAGTAATTTGTAGTGGAACGTAACAAAAAACAAGACAATTTATTCAAGACATGACAATCTAGTAAGTTAGATACTGTTTGAAATACCAAAAATTAAGCAAATTATTTTAATCTAGTCAAGACAAGCTAAAATAGATTTTTATAATAACGAAATAGAATACCACTCACTTTTGTCTTTGTATTAATGTGCCGCAGAAAAAACTAATTATTAGAATACTATGTAGAATGGATTAATATAAGAGACTACAATGCCAACAAAATATAGTGAAATGAAGAGGGAAAAATACTTATTGCAAGTGAAGTTTTTCCCCCCTTTGCAAGCACCCTTCCATTTTTTGGGAGGAGGGCCAAAACCTTTGTCGCTAAAGCTCTCCGTTTCAGGCCAAATTCCAGAGTCGAGAACACCAATTATAGTGTCACTCTCGACTGCAAGATTTCTTTTTGATGTGTCTTTCAAGCCTATGAAGTCCCATGATCTTGTTGTTTGAATATGAAAAATTTTGTTAGGGAAAATGGAGACCACTTCGTCTTTCTCTGCAGCCAATTAATCAAGGATTTATATATATATATATATATATATATGTATATATATATATGAATAAAACACACACATAAAAAAAAGACAAATCGACCAAAAAACGTATACGAAGAAAAAACACTATCATAAGTGGACTCCACTAATATAATTTTTTATCTCATGATCTATGTCGTACTATTCTTTAAAAGATACAAATAAATCACGTATGTCTAAAAAATACTTACCGGCAAGATTCTGTTTCTCTTGATTAGTAAGTTTTGCTACAAATCCGTTGAAACTTTTTGTATAACTTCGAATTAAGGAATTCTCAACAGAACTGAAACATGAACAAGCAAGTATATAAGAAACAATTTTTTAATTCTGTACAAGGCATAATGTGTGTGTGTATATATATATATATATATTTGTGTGTATAACTATATTACCTGCCCTCAATGACACCTTGAAGCATACTTAGGTGGTGAGATGAGGGTGAGTACGTCACATCAGGAAGTGCACCCAGATACACAATATAGACCTGTATTAGCACGAAAGAGTCTCATCTCAAATCTCACATGGCAAAAAGTGCAAAATGCTGGTTTTTTGTTGCATTTTATTAATGCTGTTTGGATGTTATTCTAGTAAAATTGGACATCAAGTGAAAGATATAACACAAGTACTATATGTTTAAACAAAAAAAAAAGATTTGCACTTGCCTTTCTTTCTTCATCATTGGCTTTGCAATTTAAGCCCATGTTGAGGATACAAATGGAGAACAGAAAAAGAAAAGCTCCATATTTGTCCATGTTTCAAAGACAAATGGCGTAAAACGAAAGAGAAAAGATGTATACTATGAGTGTAAGAGTGGTGGGTGATAATACACACATATATATATAAATAGAGAGACAGAGAGGGAGATCAGATTTAGCATAATATTACCAGATCCATATAGTATCAAAATATTTACTTTTATGCAAAAATTTTATGTGATATATTTAGTATGACAGAAATATTTGTGGGAGTAAAATTCTCAATATCATAACCATTTGGTTAATGGTATCAAAATATTTAATTTTATGCATATATAATATATGGTATAACAGAAATATTTGTTGTAGCAATGGTAAAATTCTTAGCTTTTTCTTTTCTTTTTTCTTTTTTTTTTCATTTTCGTTTTTGATGTTATAAGAGGAATACGTTATATGGGTTTTACTAACCCTTCCATGGTCAACCTCTAAGATTGGCATGAAATTTGGACTTCCTAAAATAAAAAATAAATAAAAATAAATTCGTTAACAATGTTATGGATGATTTAATGATATAATATCTTTTAATCAGTCTATTTCATTATCTGAGGATTCTTTTTCTTTTGTAAGATTTTATCTGAAGATTCTGAACCTATTATGCACAAATCCAAGAAGGAAGGCAACAGCTCATGTGAGCAAGGCTTTATCCTTCACTAAAGACTCCAAATTTTTTGCCTCAATTAGAGGTGTATGTTAAACTTTAATATGTGATTCTTTCCAATTTTAACTTTGGCAATTAAAGCGTAATTGCATTTATTGAATTTCATTGCTTGTTGATTATTCTGGTTTGGTGATTAGCAACCAACTAATTGATGATTTGTTTTCCTACAATGAACAATCCCATAAAATTTATTTTATTTTATTTTTGATAAATTATTTCCAGCAAGTAGGACTTTTTTCTTTAACAGGTTTATCTCATAAAGGATTTCGATTGCCTCTTCTTTTATTTTTTTCGGCTAAAGTTGCTTCATACTTGCATAAAGGTTTATCTCATAGGAAATACCATCGCTAACTCGTTCTTCGCATTTTTCTTTATGTGGTTAAAATTTAGAAATAACTACCTTTCGAAAAAAAGAACAAAAGATAACGTGACACTTGAGGGGGAAAAAAAAGAAAAAAAGAAAAAAAAACTAAAAATTTTGACATTAGTTTCTTTCCTTATAGAATCAAAATCAAAATTTTCTGCCAAAAAATAATATGAGTAACAAAATGACATAACTTTTTCAAGTATAAAATAAATAAAAACTATTTTTAAAAATATGCCAAGATATAATTTTCTCAAAACCAAACTCATCTCTTTTCTGTAACCAGCCTCTCAGGTGTCCTCCGTATGTTTTCCTTCTCTTTTGGTTGAAGAAAGATACCAAAAACAATACAAACAAACAGGTTGTCTGAGTCCGAGTTCGAACCGGGGACCTTTAGTGTGTGAGACTTGCGTGATAACCAACTGCGTTTAAATTCAACATCTTTAAAATTTAAAGGGTAACTATACTCTTCTTAAGTTTTATTTCTTTTTATTTTTTTCTATGATTTTCGTGCTCTAAAAATTAAGTCCTTCTTAATTGTTTTTGGTGACAACTCCATTGTACGGTTCACGTTATAAAAAAGGTTAAAAGTGCTCCCATTGTACATCAGCCATCGGGATATTGTTGAGTATTGTTCTTGGTGAAATTGCTTACGCAGTGGCAAGATGAAAATATCAGAATTAGTAATAATATCTATACTTTAAATTTAAAGAAATTTTGAAAAAAATACCAACATTAATAAAAAAATAAAAAAATTATAAAAACTATAAATATTTATTTCAAATTAAAATTCTCAAATGAACTGAAGTTCCACAAATTACATTACGACCTCTAACAAATATTTTATAGATTTATTCTATATTAACTCAAATTTTCTCAAAAGTTTACTCTTACAAATATTTTTGTTTTTTCTGAATTTTTCACCATCATTTCAGAGTTTCTAAAGTCCCAAAACATCATTTGGTGTAAAAAATACTTCCTCAAAGTTTTTTTTTTTTTTTAAATTTTAGTGAATAGCAAAGAAATTCTTTTACATCCAAAAAGATATTTCCAAAGCTTATAATTATAGAAATTTTTAAAAATTTTAGAAACATCGAAGAACTTTTTGTCCATGCTCTGTGGTCCACTCCTCTCTTCATTTTTCTCTTGTTTCTTTAGTACGTCAATTTCAATTCATAAGTAGATAGGTGAACAACTTTTCATTTTCCTGTAATCTCAAGTTTTAGTCCATGAATTATAGGTTTGATCTTAGATTTTTTAAACATCTATAAGATTGTCCTAAATTAGTCCTTATTCAGCTCTGGTAATTAAAATCTAGACGGAAAAAAAAAGTGTGAGGCCCATGTGCAATTAAGTGATGTAGACACATCGTGTCATTTACTCTTAGTTTTCGAACTACCCTCTCATTTTCAGAAAGGCATAATTTCAGCAACTATTATAACAAATTCCCATCACAACTAATTCCCATCGGACATTAATCAAGTTTGCATCTATGAGCTTAGCCCATTTGGGAACATAAATTTGAACCTAAAATAGTGTAGTAACCTAAATTTTGTAAGAAAACACTAAAATTTTTTTATTCAAACTATCTTCCCAAAAAGGCTATTTTATGATACTTGATCCTTTTCATTGGCAAGTTATATATGGAAAATGGTTCGAGTATTTTCGAAAAATAAATGCATAAATGATTGAGAGTCATCCAAAGCATCCTTGCTTGATTTGATTAGTTATGAAAACAGATTTACATGATCTTGACAGGGGCCAAGAACATGACCACATCAGCCCGTCAAGTCTCTCACCGTTCCAAGTGCAGCAACCACATGCAACCCTAAACACTACACTACAATGCATTGCAATCTAGGAGTGAATTTTAATGTTCAGTACCAGTATACAATTCCTACAGTCGAGCCTATTGGAAAAGAGTGTGCAGCAAAATTTTAAAAATTTTATATCAGAGTAATTTTCAAAACACAAGTTTGACATGCTATATGTATAAATTAACTAGATCTTACTAACCTTTGTGTGCTGAAGAACCTCTGCAATCCGTGAAGAGAAATAACGTTCTAGAAGAGCCTCAACCAACTGGTCTTATTTGCTATTCTCAATCCATGATCGAAGTGAATGTGGGCTCACACGTACAGCTCTCCCACCGGTGACTCTCCTTCCAACCAATCGAGAGAACCCAAAGCAAGTGTTCATGATTTGTGAACAAAAGCTCTCAGGGAGTTTTTCAGATTCTCACTTGTAGAGTATCACTCTTAGTGTCTCAATTGATCTAAGTAACTTGTGAGAATCACTCCATATTTATAGAGGTTGGTCCTAGGGTTAGTCCTTATCAGATTAAGTCTCAAAACTCGAATCAGAATCAAATTCAGATCAATATCTAATAAGATCCCCCTGGAAACGCGTGATCTTATCCTTCACTGATCGGCAGGCTGAACAGGTCCCATCGGACGACCGAACACGTCCATCGGTAGGCCGAACTGTCGAATAAAAAATTTCAGGAATCTTTTATTTTTCACCCAAGATTCTATAGGATAAAGTCTCAGTTTTAATTCAAATAACCCAATAGAGAAGTTATCTGATTAAAACAACTTTATCTAGATAATCTCCAAGAAAATAAATCAATTCCCAATAATTCTATAAGTTTATCATGATCTAATTTATCCAAAATTAAGTCAACCGATAATCAAACAAGAATTATCAGATCCTAATAATTCAATAAGTTTATCTTGAATTAATTTATTACAAAATTAATTCAACCGATAAACAAACATGAATTATTTAATTCTTCCAAATTTTAACTAATCTGATAAATCCGACATAAGTCACCAATTATTGAAAAAGCACGTCGTGTCGTTACAGGATGTTGTGATCTAGCAAAGGAGACTAAATAGACCTATATAGTTCAAGCTCCTGATAATTATGAAACCCAATATCCTAGATATACATTTCATTATTATCAACTCCAACACTATTCTACTAAAAGCTTGGAGTTGTACTCTCGAACTACATAGAACTACGAAGCTCATATAGCTAAGTCTCTATGACATATCATAGTGTATCATATCCCCATATGAAAGTCCATAAGCGACTTAAGTACAAGTTCTGTCTTACGTTCCTGATTATTTTTATCTTACATTCCATTATCTCACTATTAGAAAACTTACCATCCAAAGACAGTATACATTCGGTTACACCTATGTATCTAAATGGTTGAGCGCTCCAGTTTTTCAATTACAGGATAACGCATATAACAGGATATCATTACTCTTAAAGATGAGCTATGAATTTCATATCTATGAATAACAAGTCTACACCATCAAGAGTCATGCCTCCAACGTACCGGCATGCATACCACTTTTAAGATGTGGGTGTCACCTTTTGGTACATCAAAAGACATAAGTCAAGATAACGGCCCCACTATTCATCTCAGGATTAAGATACAACACAAATGATTGTCTAAAGTGAATCGATTTGTAGAGACAAAATTATTATTCCAAATCAATTCACTTTATGTCCCGATCCAACACATCGTCACCTATGACAACGTGCCAATGTTTCTATTCACGGAGTCCACCTCCGATGGTCAAGACAAACCACCTCCCAAAAGAGATATAGATAACATAACAATCTTTGTATGAATAAAGCGCCCAACTTTATTCTCTTGATTACGGATCAAATGATTTAGACCATCTCCTTAAGAATCGTGTCTTCCGCATAATCCATCAATCATATCCTCAATTCTTAAGGTTTAGACCGACAGTCTCAGACTATTGTTTGCTGAACATACATTCAACAAATATGAATGTAAAGAGGACAAGATTTGGTATATAAATAATGAATAAATTTTTTATTGATAAAAATGTCTCCAAAAACTTATTACATTTTTACTCCTTAGGGCATACATGTCTAACAGAGCCTTCTCAAGCCACAATCTCGTCCTCGATAGTTCCTGGTAGAAAATAAAACCAAAGAAAGAAAAAATCACATTAAAATGAAAAATTGGAAGTTAACAAACTACGTGATATGCCAGGATTATTCAAGTCACCTTACAATGACAAAAAGGACACAATCGCCCAAGAGGCTAGAAAGGAATGATAACACTAAATGTGGAGATAGTTCACGGCCATCATCAACTCTAGAGTCTATTCAGGTTCAATATGGAACTCAGTCTCTTTCCTGCTGACAAAAGAGAAAACCCAAGAAATAAGAGAAAAGAATGGAAGAAAAAGAAATACGCAAATAAAGCCCTCAAAATTTTTATTCCTCCCAACAAACCAGTTAAGTTTCAATCCAAAAATCTTCTTAAAAACCAATAAAGCAGTTTGTCTAGATGTTAATCTTGAAGTACTCAATAGGTGAAGCAAGAAAAAATCATTAACTTTAATACTTTCACTTGCCTTTCTATTTATTTGCAAAGGGAAAAAGGAGAGTGTACAAATTTCTCATGAGAGGAGAAGTTATAAGGAATAAGCATCCTTCCAAGACAGTTCTATTTCGAACTCCTACTTCAATAATTTGATGAGAGCCTAGCAAAAGGCATAAAGAAAGACAGATCCATCTAAAAAATAGTAATAATAATAATAGCAATCATCGTCTGAATATCGAAAACCAAACTCTGAAATCCTGTCCTGTCTACGTTGTGCAATTGGAGTACCATAAGATTTTGAAACACCAATAGCTTCAATATTACACACACACACACATATATATATAAATATATACTATATCTCCCATCTACTACTAACCAAATTCACAAATGCCCAAAAATTTAGATATACCTCTCCTTATGTTTGTATCGTCATTTTGCCTAAAAATTAGCTTATTTTAGCCTAACCAAACTAACACTATAAACTTCACATTTTGATTTGCTTTTACTTCACAAGAGATAATACTCACGATGATGAAAGTTAGCTCCAACCAAAGTTCTATCAGAGTAATGAAACATATTAATCTAAAATCAAACAACAGCCCAAATCAAATTCGATCCAAAAGAAATGAAAAAAAAGGCATCCACAAAAAGAAGCCCAAAAATCAATGGCAAGAAAATTGGAAAAGAATTAGGTTATGAAACAAAATAAACCAGGCTGTAGAAGACTGTCTCTAATTGATAATTATTAGAAACAGTCGATGGCATCTTGATCTGATGAAGTCAAGCATAGGACTGCAGCCTAAGCTAAACATATTTTAATGAGGTGTCATTATTTCATTGGCCATAGTTGATGTTGTAAATGTGTTAATATACAACGTATAGTAGAGGATTGCAAATTGATGTATAAATGAGAGGTTATCTTGTGTTTTATGTAGAGAGAGTTCTGGAAAAGAAAGGGGTATGAGAGCATACTATGTACAGGGGTAGGAAAAGAAAAAAAATTCCTTTATACTAGAAGGGTGTGTTCTTGAGAGTCTCTTCTCTGTGGGTGTAATTCTCTTGTTCATAGTGATTCTGACTAGGGTGAATAGCCCTGACTTGGATGTAAGATCGTGTTCTTGATCCGAACAAAGTATAATTGCTCGTGTTCAATCGTTCTATTTGTTTCTGTTTTGGGTTTTTTATTCTGAAATTCTTCACAAATTGGTACCAGAGCCGGTTCTTGAATTTTAGAAGTTCATCAATTTTTGTTGAAGGTATTGTTCAAGATTCCTAGAAAATTTTTCCATTGAAGTCATTGTTCAAGCTTTCTGGGTATTTTCTACTACAGTCCCTGTCTAAGATCTTAGGGCAATTTCCTTGAAATCATCATTTGAGTCTTTCCCTGGTTAGTTTCTTCGAAGTCATTGTCGTCTCGATTCAACCATTCCTGCAACATCATCGACGGGAACAAGAGCATTCTTCCTGGCCAGAAGAGCAAATTGAAGATGTCGACATCAAAATATGAAATCGAAAAGTTTGATCGCAAGAACGACTTCAACCTTTGGAGGGAAAAAATGATTGCTCACTTGGGCAACCTCAGTCTGGATAAAGCTCTAAAGGGGGAATCCAAGATACTTGATTCAGTTCCACACAAAGGTGAGATTATCAAGAAAGCTTGAAATACAATTGTTCTTAGTTTGAGTGATCAAATTTTAAGAAAGGTGGTCGAAGAAAAGACTGCCTGTGAAATGTGGAATAAACTCGAACAACTATATATGACAAAGTCCTTACCAAATAGAATTACTTGAAACAAAGATTTTACAATTTTAAGATGGATGACAACAAAACATTGATAATTTTACAAAGTTGTTGTCGGATCTTGAAGTGACAATTGAAGAAGAAGATTAGGCAATATTTCTGTTGAATTCTTTACCAAAGCAGTATGAGCAGTTGCATGACACTCTCAAGTATGGGAGAGAAACACTGACGTTAGAGGAGGTAATGAGGGCCGCCTACTCTAAGGAATTGGATTTAAGAACAAATTCAAGACAGTCCAAAGTTAGTGCTGAAGGACTATGTGTTCGAGGAAGGCCCATGGAGAGAAGAGATCACTCAACAAAAGGGAAACCTGGGTCCAGGTCCAAGTCAAGAACCAAGAAAATATGTTGGTTCTGCAAAAAAGAGGGACACTTTAGACGAAATTTTCCTCAAAGAAAGTCCAACAAGCAAAATAATGAGCAAAGTAATTCCTTGGACACTGCAAACATTTCTGATGGATATGGGATTACTGATGTTTTAACTGTCTCAAGTGATGATCCACAAGAAGAATGGATCTTGGACTCGGGTTGCACTTTTCACATGACTCCAAGAAGAGATTAGTTTTCAACTTATCAAGAAGTAAAGTCTGGCAAGGTCTTAATGGGAAACAATGTCTCATGTCATATTCAAGGAATAGGAGCTGTGAAGCTTAAGATGTGGGATGGATCTGTCAAGTTGCTGACTGAAGTAAGGCACATACCAGATTTGAAAAGGAACTTGATATCACTAGGAAGCTTGGACAAGAATGGCTATTCATACAAAGATGAAAATGGCATCCTTAAAGTGATAAAGGGTTCCTTGGTTGTTATGAAAGGATCTCTTAAACAAGGGTTATATATTTTGTAAGGGACCACTATCGTGGGAGATGTGGTTGTGTCTGAAGGCAGCAGGGATCAAACTATTTTATGGCATAGAAGGCTTGGGCACATAAGCCTGAAAGGACTTCAAGAATTAGGGAAACAAGGCCTGCTTAATAAAAAACATATTACAAATTTGGAGTTTTGTGAAAGCTGCATTTTTGGCAAATCCCAGAGACTGAAATTTACAGCTGCAACACACAATACAAAGGCCATCCTTGATTACATCCATTCTGATTTATGGGGTTCTCCTAAGGTACCTTTATCCTTGTCTCCTTGCCAATATTTTATAACTTTTTTGGATGATTTCTCTAGAAAGGTTTGGATTTATTTTCTGAAGGCAAAAAATGAAGCCTTTAACATGTTTATTGAATGGAAAACTTTGATTGAAAATCAAACTGGCAAGAAAATTAAAAGGCTTAGGACTGATAATGGCCTAGAGTTTTGTAATAAGGAATTTAATTCTTATTGTTTTGCACATGGAATTTCTAGACATCATACTTGCATAGACACTCCACAGCAAAATGGATTAGCTAAATGAATGAATAAAACAATCATGAATAAAGTCAAATGCATGCTAGATGAATCCGGTTTACCAACACGGTTTTAGGCAGAAGCTGTTTCTACTGCCTGCCATTTAATTAATAAATCCCCACATTCTGCTTTAAACTTTAAAGTCCCTGATGAAATTTGGTGCAACCATAAACCTGACTATTCATATTTAAGAACTTGTGGTTGCATTGCCTTTATCCATGTAAATCAAGGTAAACTGAATCCTAGAGCCAAGAAAGGAATATTTCTTGGGTACCCTCATGGAATTAAAGGTTATAGAATCTAGTTGTTAAATGAATAGAAATGTGTTATTAGTAGAGATGTTATTTTTAATGAAATTTTTTTTATAAAACTAACAAAAATTCTGAAGTAACAGCCAGCTCTGAACAAGCTGAGCAGATACCTTTTTCACAGGTTGAAGAGCAGAGAAATAAAGAAGAGATTGTCGTTGATTTGAATCAAGGTGGAGCACTCAATCCTGAACAAAATCAAACTGATCAAGATTCTTTAGAAATTACAGATCAACCTACTACTGATCATAACTTCCTTGAAGATCAAGATATGTCTGGTAATCAAGATAAAGAGGAGGATTTATAGGATTACTTGTTAAGTAGAGATAGAGTAAGGAGGAAAATTAAGATCCCTTTAAGATTTGCTAGTGCGGATCTCATAGCTTCTGCCCTTAATGTGGGAGAAGGCTTGGAGAAAAATGAGCCAGCAACCTATGAGGAAGCTACTCGAAGTAGTGACTGGCCTAATTGGAAGAGGGCCATGGATGAAGAAATGTTGTCCTTAAAGAAAAATAAAACTTGGATACTAGTTGAAAGACCAAAAGGACAAAAGGTAATTGGCTATAAATGGATTTTTAAGAGGAAGCTAGGAATTCCAGGGGTTGAAGCTGCTAGATTCAAGGAAAGGTTAGTAGCAAAGGGATACTCACAAGTTGAAGGGGTGGATTTTCAAGAAGTTTTTTCACCAATTGTAAAACACACATCAATTAGACTGGTTCTTGCCTTGACTGCTATTCAAAATTTAGAACTTGAGCAACTACATGTAAAAACGACATTCCTACATAGAGGTCTTGATGAAAGCATATTTATGTGTCAGCCAGAAGGATTTGCGGCTAAAGGTCAAGAACACAAGGTTTGTTTGCTACAGAAGTTTCTTTATGGGTTGAAACAATCACCAAGGCAGTGGTATCGAAGATTTGACTAGTTTATGATAAGAAAAGGGTTCTCAAGGTCCAAGTATGATAGTTGTGTGTATTTGTTAAAGCTCAAAGATCAGTCATACATCTACTTATTAATATATGTAGATGATATGTTAATAGCTTGCAAGCATGGGGATGAGGTATAGAAGCTTAAGTTGGAGCTAAATTCAGAGTTTGAAATGAAAGATTTGGGTCCTGTTAAGAGGATTCTTGGGATGGATATAACAAGAAATAGATCACAGGGGGTTCTGATTCTATCTCAAACTGAGTATTTGGAAAAGATAGTGAGTATGTTTGGTTTGCAACAAGCAAAAAATGTTGCTACTCCCATCGACGCACATTTCAAACTTTGCTCGACCAATGATCAAGATTTGGAGCTTGAAGCAGCACACATGAAGAATGTCCCTTATTCTAATGCAGTGGGAAGCATGATGTATGCTATGATTTCCACTAGACCAGATATAGCATATGGAGTGGGACTTGTTAGTAGGTTCATGAGCAGACCTGGAAGAACACATTGGCAGGCTGTAAAGTGGCTGTTAAGGTATTTAAAAGGATTTTCAAATCTAAAATTAACTTTCTCAGGTAATGACAAACAGAATTATAACATTGTTGGGTTTTGTGACTCAGATTTTGCTGGGGATTTGGACAAAAGAAGATCTTTGTCAGGTTATGTATTCACAGTTGGAGGAAACATAGTTAGCTGGAAATCAAGCTTGCAACATGTTGTGGCTCTTTCTTCTACAGAGGCTGAGTATATTTCTTTGGCTGAAGCTATTAAGGAAGCTCTTTGGTTAAAGGGTTTGGTCAGTGAATTGGGAATGTTTCAAGAAAGTGTTACAGTGTTTTGTGATTCACAATGTGCAATTCATTTGTCTAAAAACACTGTGTTCCATGAAAGGACAAGGCATATAGATGTTGGATTACACTTTCTGAGGAACATTGTAACAAGTAATCAGGTGGTGATAAAGAAGATTGCAACCGAGCTTAATCCAGCTGATCTACTTAGTAAATTTATTCCTGTAAGTAAGTTCAAGGAGGCCTTGAGCTTACTGAAACTGTTAGAGTAAGCTCAATGCAAGAATAAGGGTATTCTAGTCAGAGTTGCTGAGGAGACATCAATCTAGAGCCAAGGTGGAGATTTGTAGAAGACTGTCTCTAATTGATAATTATTAGAAACAATTGATGGCATCTTGATCTGATGAAGTCAAGCATAGGACTGCAACCTAAGTTAAACATATTTTAATGAGGTGTCATTATGTCATTGGCCATAGTTGATGTTGTAAATGTGTTAATATACAACGTATAGTAAAGGATTGTAAATTGATGTATAAATGAGAGGTTATCTCGTGTTTTTTGTAGAGATAGTTCTGGAAAAGAAAGAGGTATGAGAGCATACTGTGTACAGGGGTGGGAAAAGAAAAAAAAATTCCATTGTACTGGAAGGGTGTGCTCTTGAGAGTCTCTTCTCTGAGGGTGTAATTCTCTTGTTCATAGTGATTCTGACTAGGGTGAATAGCCTTAACTTGGATGTAGGACCATGTTCTTGATCCGAACCAAGTATAATTGCTTGTGTTCAATCGTTCTATTTGTTTCTATTTTGGGTTTTTTATTCTGAAATTCTTCACAAGAATTGAAGATTCCAATAGAAATACTTGCAGATCTTCTCGGGGATAGTGGTGCTGATCTCGGGGAAAGTGACCTCACTGTGCTGCGTTTCGACGAAACTCCCTGCCATTACCAACCAAAAAAAGGAAATCCAATTGGGCTGTGAAACCCTAATTTTGTTCCTGGGTGACATAATTGTGAAAGAAAGAGCCGCGAAAAGGATTGTATTACTAGGAGAAGTGAGCATGCTACGAATGGTCTGAGAAACCATGGCGGTGTCTTTGTGGACGATGAATTCGAAGCCCTTGGTGTTGATTAGCTTCACCGCATCTTCCTTCCTCATCTTTGCAACCAAGAATCCCCCTAGATACGTGATAAGCAACTTATATTTTCATCTATCAAAACCACTAGCTGGAGGCTCAAAACTCAACCGGAAGGCCTTTTGATGTGATACACACTTAAAGTGTTGGCCTCTTGCATACTCGATCTCGTAATCTAACCAAACTGGTAGTTTCTTGGGATAGGATTGCCTACGAAACCATTCATTCAGACATCGTTCAAGAACTTCTGAGGAGCCATGAAGAACCACAGGCATATTCATTGACGGAGAGAATTTTTAAGGTTGTTAAAGAGGTGAAGTTCTTCCCATTTTATGCTCACCATGTTGCAACCAGTGACCATGCTGGAGACATCCTGAAGAGGATTTACATGATCCCAGAAGACAGAGTTCACATTATTCTTAATGGCGTAGATGAGGAAATCTTCAAACCAGATATCGCCGAGGGGAAGATCTTTAAGCAGAAGTTTGGCATACCTGAAACCGAGACATTGGTTTTAGGAATGGCTAGGAGGTTGGTGAAAGATAAAGGGCATCCATTAATGTTCGAGGCTTTAAAACAATTACTCATGGAAATGACACGTTTAGGGAAAGAGTCCTTGTTCTGGTAGCAGGAGATGGTCCTTGGGCTGCTAAATATAGAGATTTGGGAACCAATGTACTTGTTTTGGGGCCACTGGAACAAGCTCAATTGGCAGCTTGCTACAATGATATAGATATCTTTGTTAACCCAACTCTGCGAGCTCAGGGTCTTGATCACACTCTATTAGAAGCTATTCTATCAGGTAAGCTAGTACCGGCCACAAGGGTAGCTAGCATTATAGGGTCCGTACTTGTTGGCCCTGAAATGGGTTATACATTATCGCCAATGGTAATTTCATTGAAAAGGGCCATCTTTAACATTCTCGACGATGGAAGAGAAGCTTTGGAGTAGAAAGGTCGGGCAACTAGGCGCAGAGGCTTGCAATTATTCACAGCCACGAAGATGACTGCTGCTTACGAAAGACTATTCCATTGCAAATCAGATGGTGATGACAAGGTGGACAATTATTGTTGGGTATCAGGATCCATCCAACTAAAATATCAGCTCTTTCTTCAAAATTTTGATTTTTAAGCGTGTGGCCTCAATTGCAACGTTAGAATGGGTTGCTTTTAATTGCTGTCTTATTGTATGTACACTCTCTGGCTGGTTGTTAGAGGATGCTAGTTAAGGAAAGCTTTTCTCGAAGAGAAACAACACTTTAACCTGGATTCTTGGAAGCATTTTAACCAGTTGCTAAACCTTTTTGTTTAGTTGATTTCTTCCTAAGTAACTTTTTATGAGATGTGTTTTTCTACAATTTTGTTTTTATATAATCCGTAATTGTAGCCACTGTTTTGATTTAGTTAGATAATTTTTGCCCATCTAGAAAGTTCTGTAAAAGTAAAATCAAGCATTACAAATCTCTTTTATATTTACTCATCGGAAATATTATGATCCTGAAATTGCATATTTTTTAGATACTATCATAGAAACTGAAGACAAACTAGAATCTAACCCGGTTACAAACAACATCTACATTGACATATAAGGCGAAGAAAAAGGCCCATAGCATTAGTTCATGGTCAGACACTACAGGCTCCACAAAAGCATGGAAAATAGAAACTTAAGCCACTGTAAAAACATCAGCCAACCTCCGAAACGTCCCAACCTAGTTTACAAATGAAATTCCTATAAAATAACTACATCAAAATGAGGCTTTGCAGTTTCTGACTACACATGTCCCATTTTTGGCATCTGCCGCTTATTTATGTTACGTATGGTTCAGGCATAACCCAATCCCTTCAGTTCCTGCAAAATACAAACATGAAATCTGCCCGTTTGAGCTTCTTATTTAAAATTGCACGTTTACGTGCTTTTTGATCAGGCTTCATAAATCCCTACAAAATGTGAGTACTAGATAAAAGGATTGACCTAAGACATAATAAGATTATAAAAATGTTGATTGATAAAAGATCATTGATATCATTTTCCATAAAAGCTATACCTCAAAAAATTGTAGGAAGTCATGTTGCCTTGGGGGGCAAGGTCCTAATAATAAAGCGAACCTGCAAAATTCAAGTTGAAATGCTCAAGATGCTAATAGAAGGTCTAAAGCATGGTTTCAAACAGTGAAATACTCATTTCTTTGTCTAATCACCTTGCCACCAATTTCCTCAAGAAGCATCGCTCGAATTGCTTCCATTTGGATCGTCTTCCCCGCCATCCTTCTTGAACTGATTCATTTACAGAGTAAATACATGACTACAGTTTTGCTCATATCTTTCAACTAATCATGCTAACAAAATTTATCATGTCATTTACAGTATTTATCTATTGAATAGAAATAACTAAATCAAGACTCACCAGAGGGTAAGATGCAGAGGTCTAGGTACTTGGGGACTGAGAGTAGACGTCTTGCCCACCATAGTAAAGCGATGAACTTAGATGACATGGTTCCACTCTTTCTTTCTGAAGTAAAGAATTCTTGTCCTTGTTGGGCATGCCATAGCATGCACCTTCGCCGCTGATTGCTATACAAGTTTTCCAAAAATAAAAGTTTTTGAGGCAATATTCATTGAACACATAATTTCATATCTCAAAATCAAAAGTTGAGATTTATTTTACACCAGATTAGATTTTAGATAGTGAAAGGAATATGATTACAAATGGAATATTAGGTAGTTTCCTAGAACATGTCACATGTGACAGTTCTAAAAAGTTGCTTCTGCAAAATTAGGACCAAATGAAAAAGAAGTAATTCCAAATGCTGTCTCATCTTTCAAATAGGAATTTTGGTGTCAAAAAAAGAAAAAAAGAAGGAAAGAAAAGATTTAGAAACAAAGAAAATGACATGATCAAATAGCTAAGCTTCCATTTTTGGTTGTGGGCCATGCTTGATTTTCCAGGGCATGTTTTTGCCAAGGTCCTAATAGGTCAGAGTTGGCTGAGTTTCTCCCAACCACCTAAAATCAGGCCAGATGAACCAGAAAGATTATTACCAAAAAAATAAATGATGAAAGAATATGGAAAAGGAAGAGGAAAAGGAAAAAACCAGATAGAGAAAGGTGGACAGACTCCATATATGGGAACCCCTAAGTTGTTTTTGTTTCACTATACTTTTACTTCACAAGTAACTAACTGTGAAAAGCAATACCCTTTTTTCTATTTACAGGGACTAACTACTTTTCCGTGCACTTGAAGAGTTCTATTTTAGTTTTCAATAAATAATTTAAAGTTTGTTTTGTTTATAACACAGAGAGAGAGACAGAGAGTTCCATTTGTCCATAAAGCTTTTCTTCAAGAAATAAATGCATCCATTATCATTTATAATTTACAATATCATTCCTTTTATATATAAAGCTCCATGTAAACAATATTAACACTGGTATGAAGCATGAATATGCTCTAAGTAGAATCCTTAAATCAAAGAAACAACAAAACAATCATCACAACAACAATCAAAAATATAAAAACCTTTCTTAATGCATGCATGCATGCATACATATATATATATATATATATATATATATATATATATATATATATATATATATATATATATCAAAACCACAAGGAGAAGAACATGCATGCCTTGGATGGAGGGGGAAAAATGGATGCAAAAATCCCTGCATCGGACTGCTGAGATGAAGACTCCTTAGCACCAAAAAGCTCAGCAGTGAAAGATGAGGATGAATTATTCCCCTGGTTCTTACCCTCCATTAATGACTTTTTTTTTTTGGTTCTTTCTTTCTCTCTCTGAAAATCAACAGAACAAAACAATCTCCCAAGAAAAACCCAGTTGAGATAAACAGACAGAGAGAAAAGAAGAGAAAAAGCTGCGAAGATACGTTAGTTTTAGGTGTATTGTTCTTGTCACAAACCCATCAAATTTATGGTAGAAACTTTTCTCCCTCTACACAAGACAGAACTGATTAATTTACTGAATAGTGCCGCCCTTGTGCCATCATCACCCAACAGAGAAGTAAGTAAATCTATTTGCTAATATTCTATTATATAAGATTTCTTTTCCCTTTTTATAATCAAAGACTGGTAAATTTCCTAACCTTTGTACTGTCCTCATATTTTATTCTCTGCGTAATACAATATTATATCATCATCATCATGGCATCAATATCAATATGCATTCATATTCACGACAAGTAAAACGGATAAGAACAACTTTTTTTTTTTCCACCGGGCTGTCGCCCGGTCGGGATATATATCAGTGCTCGATAAGTAAATGCCATGTGGGCTCCACAGTTGTCCAAATAGACGAACACAACATTGACACATGTACCCAAATGGATAATTTTTGACTCTCTCTCGAGCGTCAACATTTTCATGCTCATTTTTTGGTCCCTCAAAGAGTAAAAGCCTTTATATCTATATACTTGTATATCTGACTCCGAGCCCATTGAATGACCCTTTTTAATGGAGTCTAGAAGGGTGTTTGGAAAGATGGTAGGAACTGATAGTTAAAATCATTTTTATTGTATCATGTGAGAGTTTTATACTGTAGTAATTTTTTTTATTATTATTACTGTAGCATATGAGAGCTTTACGCTATTTATAATTGAGAGTTCCCACCACTCAACCAAACATGGAGTAGTAGATCTTTTTTTTTCCCTATCCAAATGGTTTTTTTTTTACTGTTTATTTGACAAATTATTTAAATTTAACAACTTAAACATATAAATAAAACCTGATTATTAAAAGTAATTATAAAATTCACTTTAAATGTTAAAATTTAATTGAAAAAACAATATGCCAACAGATGTTAATACTTTTTTTCCTGGGGGACTGATTTTCTTTGACTCTACAAGTTTGAAAAGGGCATGAATTAATTAATTGATGAGAGATATAAAGTGAAAACGAAAGAGCTCTCGAAAGAAAATGCTTCTGATCCCACCAAAGAATATGTAGATAAGGTTGCATCATTGTGTGTCCAAAATAGTGGTCGTTTACCAGCAATATAATAAGTTACCTTTCTCTTAAAATCAAAGCTAGCTAGGACCATACTACGTAGCAAAAAGCTATGTATGTAATAGCTCATGACCATGAGAGGTCATAACTTATACGTATAGAACAGATCATGACACAAAGAATCTCTATGATATCAGTAAAATTTCAAGCACAAGTAAACAATTCTTGGGTCAAATGTCTTTTCGTCGGTATAGTTTTTGTTTGGATATATGTGGGAATGATCTGAAGTGGGTTTTCCTTGGATTGTAGTGAAATGCTCCAAAAAGCAAAGTTTGGTACAAGAAAATATTACTGGTGTGAACATGGTTAAGGTAAATTATTGATCTGTAAAAAGCTTCATGAGCCAGATAACTCATTCCCTTGGGTCTATATTTGCGGCACTTGTTTTGTTGGATATGATTACACTTTCATGTTTGGTAAGAGAAAAAACCAAAATATGGAATAGTAGTTTGATGAACCCTGTGCAATAATTTGGTGTACAATTTATCTTGATTTAATAGTTTATGTATTGTAACTTTCAAAGGCCATGACTTTTATGCCTCAAAGTTTGAAGTCATTTTGTGGTTGGAATATGAGGAGAATATTGCAGCCACTAGTCACAATAAAGAAGGAAAATCAGAATTTGAGTCTAGATCTCAACCACTGGGACTTTTCTATATTGGCTATGGGAAATCCAAGATGCAAAATTTTCATTTTGAGATATTTTCTTCTCTTTTAAGATTATGATTTCAACAAGAAATGAAAGGGATATTGGAATCACAAGCAAGCAAAGTGACAAAAAGAGCATGGCCAATCCAAGAAAGGATAAAGAAGATAGAAGTCAAATGATTTTTTTTTGGGCAAAGGGCGTGAGCAACAGGATTCGAACATGAGCCGGCAGATCCCACATGATTTCTACTCATGCCCGATAGCCAGTCCGGCATGTCCACCCAGTGTTAAAATCCCTAATAGTTAACTTAACAATGATTTTTTTTGGACAGATTTTTATAAGCGACAAAGAAATTCACAAAATAATAATAATAATAATAAAAGAATTAAAATCAATAGTCAAACTTTTTAGAACAATAATTAAAAGCAAGTGTTAAAACAAAATTGTACTTGAATAAAATACCAGAAAATAGCCTCGAATTTTATTTTCTCCTTCCTTATCCTAGCACCTATTTTTCAAGGCGGCAATTTGTGTCAGCGAGTTGTGTTTGTGTTGGGTTGAGACTCAAATATGTAGAAAATACCATCAACACTAACCTGACTCGTGACATGAATGAATTAGAAAATTCTGACACTAACACGATCCGTCTTGACACAGGTTGACATAAACACAACCCGCTTTAACCCGTGATATATTAAAAATGAGACTCTCAACTTATAATGCCCGGGAAAATTTTCATTTATTTAAATCTAAATCTATTTGGGTTTAAATAATGAATGTTGACATGAACATGACCCCTTTTAGCCCGTGATATATTAAACATGTGACTCTTAATCTGTAACGCCCAGGAAAATTTTCTTTTATTTAAATCTAAAATCTATTTGAATTTAAATAATGAATGTTCCTCGATAAATTATATTTATGTAAAATTATGATAAAATGGAGTAATTAAGGATATTACTAGTACGGATTATGTACGTGAATTTTGTGCAAAATGGAGTATTTTGATATACAGATTTTTGTAAGTATGATCACTCAAAAATTTATAAAATACTCTCAAATTGAAATTTATATCAAAATAATTATAAACTTTGTGGTATAAGTTAGCGAGGGAAAATAAATGTCAAATGGAGTAAATAATCACACCATAGTCCAAGCAGTATAAAAATGGTTAATTGACAATCAAAAAACTGATAAAATATTTTTGATGTTTACCAATCATCAGTTGATAAAATTAGTATAAAAAGACACATCAATAAAAAGAATACACAGTGTGGCAAAATGGTACTGATAAAGTACAAATACATATATATATATAATACTGTGTTGGAGGAAGGTTAATATGGGGAAAGTTAGTCAGTGTAATTTTAGACTGTCAAAGATAATATTTGTTCAAAATTTTACACTGGCAATATAAGAAATTATAGTGTAGTGTAAATTTATACTGTGTAAAAAGGTGGTGGTCCCATTTGCTTTATCACAAAAGGCCCAAATTTGGCCACCCAACCTATGAGACACATGGTGGCCACTTGAGGTGGGGAGACAAGAGTTTTTTTTATTTTTTTTTGCCCCAAAATTAAGAAAAATTGCAAAAAGGCCCAAAAGTGAACTTTTTTTAAAGAAAATAGTGGTTAAAATTTTGAAAAAAAAAAATCCCATTATTCTCCTAATGGAACCGGAAGTCGCTAAACCCATTTTCTCAACAATTTCTTCTAAATTTTAGCAAGAAACTACTTCCAAGGATTCCAACAGCATTTCTCCTTTTCCTTTGGGTTTTTCTTCTTGATTCTTGGAAGAGGTTTTGATGAGAAACTTTGTCTGATTTATGCTAAGGATTGTGCTAAAAACAAGTTTTGGGTGGAGAATCACAAAGTTCATCAAGGGAATTTGGGTAAATTCTAAGCTTTTTACCAAAAAAAAAATAAAATTGTATTTTCCTATGGTATTTGTTATGTAAAATTTAAACAAAGACTATGGCATGATTGTGTGACACTATGTGATATTTATATTGTGTTTTTGTGGCGATGCAGATGTGAGAAATAGGGGTTACGCACTTGAAAAACCCTAAGTTCAAAGAACCTAGTAATTTTTTTTTTTTTTTTAGGTTTTAGTGAAATTAAGGGTTTTGATGGAATTTGAGGCAACTAGATTTTTTGGGAAGGATTTGATTTTGATTAACACAGTGAAAATGACAATTTTAATGAACAAAAGTTTGTAACATTTGATGGGATAAAATTGAAAAGTTCTTATTCTTGGGACAGTTTTGAAAAGTGGCAAAAAAAAAAAAACCCTATACAATTTGAATTTCAAAATATTTTTTTAATTTATTATTGTTGCATATTCTTTTGTATCATTTAAAATGTTATTTATCAAGCGTCACCTGCAAGTTTTGTTCTTTTACCTTTCTATTTAAGGTAAACATGTTTTTTAATTAAAATTTTCTCCAACTATAGCCCTCATAAATTTTTTTTCCTAATTGTTTCCCTCAAATAATTTCTTTCCAGACGAAAACATTTTTGTCATGCAATCCTCTTAATATTTTTCTTTATATATACACAACATAAATAATATACTACCTAAATTTTTCTTTTCAAAACTTCTTTCTTTTAAAATGTGCTCTATTTAATTTTTTTTTATTGAACTAAATTATAAATGAAATAGAAAATAATTAAATCTATTTTTAAAAACATTTAGATTTTCAAGAAGAATATACATGTGGAAAGTACGGGCTCATCACCAATATACTAAAACATGACATTAGCTCATTAATTTGACCCTGCATCATGTAGTGCTCAGCCGTCACAAAGCATACCACAAATTATTGAACATTTCAACTCAAGGATGATTTGTTTACCACCTATGGTGCCGTGAAATAGATTAACCTGAACATAGGACGATAGAGGTGTTTGGAACTTTAGTCTTAACCCGTCAATTACAACTGTAAATAATACAAAGTTTTAACAATTACAATAAAAAAAAAAAAATTGCTACAGTTTAAAACTTAAAAAATCCTTTACAAGTGAAGTTCTAAATGAAGGCTATGCTTTTATTTGAGCATCACCATTTACTTTTTTTTTTTTTTTTGCAAATTAAAAAAAAATATTTTTGACCATGCACCTATTCCCAAGGGAAACCCCATTGACATTTTTATTTTCTTTCCCGATGAAAGTAGCAGCATTAGTGGATGCGAAGTTCTTCAACGCAAAAGGCTTACTCAATCACACGAACTGAGGGTAAACTTGACCACTTGAGAGTTGATTTGGGTTATGCAAAAATCACTCAACATCTCTAACATTGCACAGGTTTCACAAAGAGACCTCCATATCTCATTCTAAATAAGATTTGATAAAGAGCGTCTTTCCCATCATGATTTTGAATAGGAGGAAAGATTTTAGGAGTTTAAGTTGATTAAAATTTGTTTAAAGAATGTCGATAAACTTGCATTTATAATGAGCCATACAAAAGTAAACAGTTAACAACAATCTTTTATAAATCAACTCAAACTCCTAGAACCTCACTAACTGCTCAAAATGATCAAAGGGAAATACCCCTAGCTTAAAAGGATTAAAAATAAATAAAAAATTTTAATTTTCCTTTGTTTGACTTGTGTATTGATCCTGCATCTGCTCTTCTGATTGAGACTAGGGATAGCAACACGACGTTTTGTTTCATAGGTAAAGCAGCTTCTCGTTGGTTGTTTCTTTATTTTTCTTCTTTCCAGAGTAAAAATGAAAAAAATTTTGGCCTTCCAGAAGAAAATCCAATTACTGCAAGATACCCAGAAAAGGATTAATATCAATCAAGACCATAATAACAAGGAAACCAAAACAGGGTTATTGCAACACGAACGTTATTTTTTTGTGATCCAAAGGTTTTGGTATTAAGTTGAATCTTCGACAGGTAGCTTCATCATGAAGCAATCAACTAAGAAGAAGGAGCCAGCATAGCTTCCGTGAAACACTAAAGTCAGTGTCAATACAATGGACATGTAACAACAAGACTAAAGCAAGCAAAGCGAGATGCATGCTATAAACTTGCTGGAGCACACACGCATATTTATTTGAGCGGGAGAGAAAGTGAAAGAAAACATATAAAAATATAGAAACTAAAGCTCGAATGCAAACCTCAGCGTGCCAAATATCTCTTCTGAAGGATCATACATGTGTTTCTCAAGAAAGAGCTCCTCAAAGTCTTGCTTCACTCTGTTTCTCAAAAGAGGGTGTGGCAAAAGACCCTTTGACAAAATCCTGAATGGCAACTCTTCTGGCGGATCCGGAGACTTCTTCATGTCCTCATATATGTTCATTGCATCTCCATGAGAACCGGAGCTCAGAAAGCCCCTAATAACTTCCGTGTATGTTTGAGAGTCAGGAGATAGACCGTCCGCCCTTATGCTTTCCCAAAGTCCCATAAGATCATCCATTTTCTTGCATCTTGCTAATGCAATAATTAGATCCTTATACAAGTAGACATCAGGCTTGTACCAATCTTGCTTCCAAATCACATTAAATATCTGGAAAAAAATCATACAGTTGCTTGTGAGATCACAGAAAGAAGTCATCACTACAATAAAATAGCCACATAACATAGTTAACAAATCCAGTCTTTTCTGCATTTTGGAGAAATATGTCCTCCGGAAAGTGAGCCACAGCTTACTTGTAGTCACCATGAAGGATGGTTAATTGGACATTAACCAGAATACGACAAGAAAAAGAAAGTTTTTTCATCATTCACTTTGATATTACAATTTAAAACGACGGTTACATTCTACCGCTTATACAGTTAATACTAGTTTGAAACCACATCTTAGAAACCAAACAGAAGCTAATGGAAACCAAGCCATATGATCTAGAAATGGCTAGAAACATATATGTGAAAAACCAAGTTAACGATTCAAACCATCTTAGAATCTACAGAGAGCTTAATCTTGTAGAACCACATGTAAATACTAAACTCCAGTTTGATTCTATCATACTCCTTGAACCGACATTGCTCGAAGAAAAGCCCAGAAAGCCACGTCCTTTCAAAGAAGAAGAAACTAGAAAGCTCTCCAATTGCGTATGTTTCTTTCAAACATTGCAAGTGTAATTAATTAAAACTGCACTGGGAAAAATCATCACACACCCAGAATACATAAATCAAATAGATTGATTAAGATCACCAAGAAGAAGAAACTAGAAAATTGTCTAAGTGGGTACATTTCTTTCAGGCATTTAATCAAACAGATTGCAAGCATTACCCATTGAAAATGGAAACCAAAACAAGATAGCAAAAGATGACCCATAGAAGAAAATGCAATCCCTAACTAACTCTAAGCAAAAGAAAAAGAGAACCTTGATAGCCAAAGTGACCTCCTCTTGTCGCTCAAGCTCAATGAGAATAGCAACCATGTCCATCTTCGGAAGCCTCAGAACGTGAGCCTTGATAAACTTCTGTAACTTCTCTTCGTCGTCCTTGAACCTCTTCAAACCCAGTATCACAAAAAGCGTTTCTTTGCCTATAAGCTTCTTCCCCCTCCAAAGGGGTCCTCTGGGCCTCCCATCATGGTACTCCCTAAACCCACAACTGGGTCTCCACAGACCGATTTCAAACACCGCAAATTTCAGTTTCAGAGGCAAAGGGGATTCTCTAATCGGTATTCTGTAGATTTCTTGGAATAATCCCGTCGCAAAGATTGAGATTTTCGATCGTGAAAATGCTCGCCTGGCCATTCGAGCTTCAAACTGAAGGTTGTTCGACGTTTTAAGAGTTTTCAAGCGCAGGGTTTTAGCACTGGATGATGAATAATATTGCGTCTTTTGTAGGGTGTTAAGTGTTCCAATAGAAACTAGTGAGTCAAACCTAGGTTAGAAAACAATGCTGGAAGTCTAGAACTAGCATGGAGCTCTTAATCTTAAGCACACGAGTTTGGCCAAGTAACTCCTGGCGTTCTTATTTTTGGTGAAATTTGCACCGTAGGTCCAAACTTTTGAGTTTTTGACACTTGTTGTTCTTCAATTTTATTTTGATATATTTTTGGGTTCTCTAATTAGAACTCTAAATCATTTTGTTAATATTTGTTTGAATTAAAAAACTAAATTTTTTAGTTTTTATTATTATTTTTTGTAGGTCCTGACGTTGTATGAAATCTATCTATAGATCTATACTGTACAATTTTACTAAAAGTGAAAGCTGTTTTAAGGCACTATTGGAAGAAATGGTCAAGTTATTTTATCCTTTTGTGGTCTTTTTTTTTTTTTTAACTTTTGTTAACTTTTCTTTTTTTGCAAAAAACACTCTGAAATATTACTCTTTCAACCATGAATTTTACAAATACTTTCTTTTTGTAACTTCTTTACCACAATTTTTTTTTCAAATTTATTTAAATGTCAACTTCCTTTTCAAATATACACCGTGATTAGTATTTAAAAAAAGAGAGAGAGAGAGAGAAGCTAAAAAGACATGAAGTTTTTTTTGGGTGTAATGTTGTTAACAGATATATATACTTCATGTGTCAAAATTCTTTTCATCAGTTGACAAATTAAAAATGTTGACAAATAACACATGAGTCGTGTAGTGGACGATTGGATTATAAGTGAGTTATAAATGTTTCAGGAGTCCCATAAGACGTTATAACATACATTTGGAAAAATGAACATTGCGCTTCAAATGTAGTGGCAAGGTCAGGTTTGGACATTGTGTATGTCAAGAATTAAACTTTGATCTGTTATAAAGTTCGGAGATCACTAACCCATATTTTGTTGCGTTTAGTATTTTTCACCTTCATTTTAATATAACTGTGAGATTCAGATGTCGTCCGAACTTTATCATTGTTTAATTTTGTTGTTGTTTATATGAGCATAGTTTCTATGTCGTGCTTTTTTTGGTAGTCTTAAGGCATGTTTAGCAAACCGTATTGTATTGTACTGCATTACATTATATTGCATTATATAGAAAAAAATGTAATACAATACAATATAATATGGTGTGCCAAATAAGCCCTTAAGAAACTTTTTGTCAGAGTTTACATCGGAGAGTTTTTTTCTTTTTTTGTCATCTACGGTTCACCTAGCCATGTCGTTTTATGTTGTCTAGGGATTACATTTCTCGTTGGAATCTAATAGACGAAAAAGATTCCCATAGCCAGTCTCCTAAAATTTTCTAGCGTTTAGGCGTAAAAATGACATGGTTTCATATGTACTTATTTTGCTGTCATTTAATTTGTGTGAAATTGCTTAATCTACATCATTCATTCTTCTGTTACTTCAGTTTGCGTTATCAATTATGTATATGAAACGTCGTTTCCACACTTTGGTAGTTCTAAATTAAATAACGACATAAAGATGGAGAGAAATAAAGGAAATGTTTTGCAAAAACTGCATTCTGTATTTTTGTATTGTAGAAATAAAAAAAAAAAAAAAACACATAGCATCAAAAGCATTTATGACAGATGAAGATGCTATAAATTTATTGAAAGAATTATGAAAGGTGTGTAATGCTCCATCATTGTGCCTCAAATTTTGGCTTCAAGTTTCAAGTACGTTGTGCAGGACAATTGGGCTTCTGACCTTATGAACGCCGTCAGACCACACCAATGATGTAGACACCAAAGAGTTAGGTGGCAAACTGCTTCGTTTGACAATCACATCAAAGGACTTCTCCTCATGGCGTGACTTGAAAGAAAGAACCGGAGGCACAACTTTGATATCAAACTTTGTTTTAGGGATGATGGTGGCCTTGTATGTGGAGTTGGAATAGCCAACATTCTTGACTTTTCTGTGAAATTTAATGGGAAACGACGTGCCATCCAAAACAAAAGCAGCCATTGAAGGGTAGTTCAGATCTCTTGGTGATCCTTGTTTGGAGCCTTTGGGGCAACTGGTATTGTGTTTTGATATAATCTCAACTTTCTTGCCATCCAAGCCAATGCTGCAGAGAAGGTTTATGTAGTCTTCTTCAAAGGCCTCATACACAAGTCCAGGACTGATGGCTTTTACAGGGTTGACATGGCCAGCACCATAATCGAATTCTCCGTTCGAACCATTATTCGTCCTCATGACCCAAGCTACATCCAACAAAGAGAGAAAAAGAGATTTGGTCACATGGAAATGTAAATGTATGTAGATGAGTAATGTTAGGTATACCAACTCTAATCCCAACTTTTTCACTAGTACCTGTAGTCATAAGAGATGATTTTACAGCAGAAGGAGACCAATCAGGGTGAGTTGTCTTGACATAGGCAGCTGCTCCGGCAACATGGGGGCAAGCCATGGAGGTTCCAGATAAGATATTGTACTTTACGCGCCTCTTGTCATCCAATTTAGATGAGGGTGTGGCAATTGGTGAATATGCGGCTAAAATCTTTACTCCTGGGGCACTTATATCCGGCTGCAAAAAATTAAATCATAGTCTAAATAAAGATGAACTATGAAAGGGAAAAAAGAAAAGAAAAGAAAAGGAAATAATGAGCAATAGGTAGGAAAGGGCAGAACATAAACCCTTAGAACATCCGGTGTAACAGTACTTGGCCCACGTGAAGAGAAGGGAGCAACCTTAGGAGCTAATAAATCTTTCACGGTAACACTTTTTAATATGGTTCCAGTAGGCTGACTGCAAAAATAAGAAAAGGGCTTGCTTCAATTGAGGGGGGAAAAATATCAATCATTATTTAGCTATTAAGAAGAAGAATATCAAATTTAAGGGCATATAAGGTCACTCAAACTGATAACATAGTTTTGAAGGCAGTGCATAGGATATTTACAACAATTGTTTGTAAATAACATTTTGTTAATTTTGAAAGAAGATTGTAAGAGCAAAAATTAAGTTTAGTAACTTAAAAATCAATGAATATAATGTATATAAAGTTAGTAAATGTTGATAAATTATAGTATAACTTGGAGCTTAAGGAGAGTGGATATGGTAAATCAAGGATTTTTGAAATTTATGCATGTGAATCACAAATTATCGTATTCGATCGTGTGATAAATGTAGGATTTACTAGAAAAAAAATTATTTGAAAAAAATTATAGTACAGACTATAATATCATTAAAATTTTACTAAATAATGAACAACATTTTTGAGATATTCTAAATATTGTGTTAAATTTAAACTTCGTAACAATAATTTAGTCATGTATTGCAATTTTTACTATAATACAAAATTCACGTCATTTATTTTTATAAAAAAAAAAAACCAATTTCACACCTTGTCCCTGAAATATATTGCAGTGATGCTTACCTTGTGGATTTAATGTAGGACAAGACTGCTAGATAGCTTTGGCTCTTGAAGTGCTATTGCAGGCAGTGGCACAACAGAAGAACCATAATCTGCTTCATGATCTTTGTAAATCACACCAAGGTGCACCAGCATTGAAGGCCTCAAAGAGGCGACGTTCTGAATCACACGCCACAATCTTTCCCTTCACTAAAGCTTTGTCTAGACACCCCCATTTCACAAGAACTAAATTGCAAAATAACTACAAAAAAATAGAAGAAAATTATTTTTATATACTGATATTCTGCTTTTGAATACTTTTGAGGTCAACATAAATGAATTTTGCAGAAATTACCGAGCCACATATTCCGAGCATTTAGTTGAAGCACTTAACCATTGTACTAGAGGAAAGGATGATCCATTCAGTTGGAAAGAGTTCACTGAATTTCCCTGTTTGAGGCAAAACCATTACAAATAATACTTAGCACAAGATCAATTGACTAGTCGTTTTTAGATCATCGCGTTGAATGATGGAAAAATCAATCTGGGTCGTCGAGATTCAAGTTGTTTTTGCCATATGAGACATAACAACAAAAGATATAAATGGCCAGGTCTTTTTTAAACATCATTTGTAAACTTAGAACTGTACTAAAAAAAGACACAATTTAGACCATAAGCAAGAAGAGAATTGAGACATACGGCTATGGTCTTTCCATCGCCGAGAACACATGGTCTATGATTCGCCGGTCCGTGCAACTGGCTGCTACCGACTCATCCAGGGTGCTACACTCGACACGGATCCAAGAAAAGGTCCACTATTTCCTGCAGAGTTTAAGGTCAGTATTCCTTTTTCCATCGCGTGAAAAGCGCCAATGGCGATTGGATCACTGGCAAAGTCCAGAGCAAAATCAGTTCCAGTGATACTGTAATGACGTCGACACCATCAGCAATGGCATCGTCAAAAGCAGCCAATATAGCGGCCGATTGGCACCCTTGACTGCAGACTTTGTAGGCCGCAATTCTGGCCGAGGGAACACCTCCTCTTGCAGCGCCTTTTTGCAATATCATAAAAACTTGCGTCCTTGACGTAGTTCCCAGCAGCCGTTGAGGCTGTGTGGGTTCCATGACCGTCCTCATCCCATGCAGAGGTGATGTCTGATCTCATGCCATAATACCAAGCTCCGATCAACTTGCTGCAAAAATTATAAGGCACTTTTAGTAATTTGTAGTGGAACGTAACAAAAACAAGACAATTTATTCAAGACATGACAATCTAGTAAGTTAGATACTGTTTGAAATACCGAAAATTAAGCAAATTATTTTAATCTAGTCAAGGACAGCTAAAATAGATTTTTATATAATGAAATAGAATACTACTCACTTTGTCTTTGTATTAATGTGCCGCAGAAAAAACTAATTATTAGAATACTATGTAGAATGGATTTAATAAGAGACTACAATGCCAAAAATATAGTGAAATGAAGAGGGAAAAATACTTATTGCAAGTGAAGTTTTTCCCCCCTTTGCAAGCACCCTTCCATTTTTTGGGAGGAGGGCCAAAACCTTTGTCGCTAAAGCTCTCCGATTCAGGCCAAATTCCGAGTCGAGAACACCAACTATAGTGTCACTCTCGACTGCAAGATTTCTTTTTGATGTGTCTTTCAAGCCTATGAAGTCCCATGATCTTGTTGTTTGAATATGAAAATTTTGTTAGGGAAAATGGAGACCACTGTCTTTCTCTGCAGCCAATTAATCAAGGATTTATATATATATATATATATATATATAAAAACACACACATAAAAAAAGACAAATCGACCAAAAAACTATACGAAGAAAAAACACTATCAAAGTGGACTCCACTAATATAATTTTTTATCTCATGATATGTCGTACTTTCTTTAAAAGTACAAATAAATCACGTATGTCTAAAAAATACTTACGGCAAGATTCTGTTTCTCTTGATCAGTAAGTTTTGCTACAAATCCGTTGAAACTTTTTGTATAACTTCGAATTAAGGAATTCTCAACAGAACTGAAACATGAACAAGTAAGTATATAAGAAACAATTTTTTAATTGTACAAGGCATAATGTGGTGTATATATATATATTTGTGTGTATAACTATATTACCTGCCCTCAATGACACCTTGAAGCATACTTAGGTGGTGAGATGAGGGTGAGTACGTCACATCAGGAAGTGCACCCAGATACACAATATAGACCTGTATTAGCACGAAAGAGTCTCATCTCAAATCTCACATGGCAAAAGTGCAAAATGCTGGTTTTTTGTTGCATTTTATTAATGCTGTTTGGATGTTATTCTAGTAAAATTGACATCAAGTGAAAGATATAACACAAGTACTATATGTTTAAACAAAAAAAAAGATTTGCACTTGCCTTTCTTTCTTCATCATTGGCTTTGCAATTTAAGCCCATGTTGAGGATACAAATGGAGAACAGAAAAAGAAAAGCTCCATATTTGTCCATGTTTCAAAGACAAATGGCGTAAAACGAAAGAGAAAAGATGTATACTATGAGTGTAAGAGTGGTGGGTGATAATACACACATATATATAAATAGAGAGACAGAGAGGGAGATCAGATTTAGCATAATATTACCGGATCCATATAGTATCAAAATATTTACTTTTATGCAAAATTTTATGTGATATATTTAGTATGACAGAAATATTTGTGGGAGTAAAATTCTCAATATCATAACCATTTGGTTAATGGTATCAAAATATTTAATTTCATGCTATATAATATATGGTATACAGAAATATTTGTTGTAGCAATGGTAAAATTCTTAGCTTTTTCTTTTCTTTTTTTCTTTTTTTTTTCATTTTCCTTTTTGATGTTATAAGAGGAATACGTTATATGGGTTTTACTAACCCTTCCATGGTCAACCTCTAAGATTGGCATGAAATTTGGACTTCCTAAAATAAAAAATAAAAAAATAAATTCGTTAACAATGTTATGGATGATTTATGATATAATATCTTTTAATCAGTCTATTTCATTATCTGAGGATTCTTTTTCTTTTGTAAGATTTTATCTGAAGATTCTGAACCTATTATGCACAAATCCAAGAAGGAAGGCAACAGCTCATCTGACCAAGGCTTTATCCTTCACTAAAGACTCCAAATTTTTGCCTCAATTAGAGGTGTATGTTAAACTTTAATATGTGATTCTTTCAATTTTAACTTTGGCAATTAAAGCGTAATTGCATTTATTGAATTTGATTGCTTGTTGATTCTTCTGGTTGGTGATTAGCAACCAACTAATTGATGATTTGTTTTCATACAATGAACAATCCCATAAAATTTATTTTATTTTATTTTTGATAAATTATTTCCAGCAAGTAGACTTTTTTCTTTAACAGGTTTATCTCATAAAGGATTTCGATTGCCTCTTCTTTATTTTTTTCGGCTAAAGTTGTTTCATACTTGCATAAAGGTTTATCTCATAGGAAATACCATCGCTAACTCGTTCTTCGCATTTTTCTTTATGTGGTTAAAATTTAGAAATAACTACCTTTCGAAAAAAAGAACAAAAGATAACGTGACACTTGAGGGGGAAAAAAAGAAAAAAAGAAAAAAAACTAAAAATTTGACATTAGTTTCTTCCTTACAGAATCAAAATCAAAATTTTCTGCCAAAAAATAATATGAGTAACAAAATGACATAACTTTTTCAAGTATAATAAATAAAACTATTTTAAAAATATGCCAAGATATAATTTTCCAAAACCAAACTCATCTCTTTTCTGTAACCAGCCTCTCAGGTGTCCTCCGTATGTTTTCCTTCTCTTTTGGTTGAAGAAAGATACCAAAACAATACAAACAAACAGGTTGTCTGAGCCCGTTCGAACCGGGGACCTTAGTGTGTGAGACTTGCGTGATAACCAACTGCGTTTAAATCAACATCTTTAAATTTAAGGGTAACTATAGCCTTCTTAAGTTTTATTTCTTTTTATTTTTTCTATATTTTCGTGCTCTAAAAATTAAGTCCTTCTTAATTGTTTTTGGTGACAACTCCATTGTACGGTTCACGTTATAAAAAGGTTAAAAGTGCTCCATTGTATATCAGCCATCGGGATATTGTTGAGTATTGTTCTTGGTGAAATTGCTTACGCAGTGGCAAGATGAAAATATCAGAATTTGTAATAACATCTACTTTAAATTTAAAGAAATTTTGAAAAAAATACCACATAATAAAAAAAAAAAAATTATAAAAACTATAAATATTTATTTCAAATTGAAATTCTCAAATGAACTGAAGTTCCAAATTACATTAGACCTCTAAAAAATATTTTATAGATTATTCTATATTAACTCAAATTTCTCAAAAGTTTACTCTTACAAATATTTTTGGTTTTTCTGAATTTTTACCATCATTTCAGAGTTTCTAAAGTCCCAAAACATCATTTGGTATAAAAAATACTTCCTCAAGTTTATTTTTTTTTTGAAATTTTAGTGAATAGCAAAGAAATTCTTTTACATCCAAAAAGATATTTTCCAAAGCTTAAAATTATAGAAATTTTTGAAAAAATTTCAAAACATCGAAGAACTTTTTGTCCATGCTCTGTGGTCCACTCCTCTCTTCATTTTTCTCTTGTTTCTTTAGTACGTCAATTTCAATTCGTAAGTAGATAGGTGAACAACTTTTCATTTTCCTGTATCTCAAGTTTTAGTCCACAAATTATAGTTTTGATCTTAGATTTTTTAAACATCTATAAGATTCTCCTAAATTAGTCCTTATTTAGCTCTGGTAATTAAAATCTAGAGTGAAAAAAAAAAGTGTGAGGACCATGTGCGATTAGTGATGTAGACACATCAGTGTCATTTATTCTTAGTTTTCGAACCTACCTCTCATTCTGAGAAAGGCATAATTTCCAGCAACTATTATAACAAATTCCCATCACAACTAATTCCCATCGGACATTAATTAAGTTTGAACCTAAACAATAGTGTAGTAACCTAAATTTTGTAAGAAAAACACTAAAATTTTTTATTCAAACTATGTTCCCAAAAAGGCTATTTTATGATACTTGATCCTTTTCATTGGCAAGTTATATATGGAAAATGGTTCGAGTATTTTCGAAAAATAAATGCATAAATGATTGAGAGTCATCCAAAGCATCCTTGCTTGATTTGATTAGTTATGAAAACAGATTTACATGATCTTGACAGGGGCCAAGGAACATGACCACATCAGCCCGTCAAGTCTCTCATCGTTCCAAGTGCAGCAACCACATGTAACCCTAAACACTACACTACAATGCATTGCAATCTAGGAGTGAATTTTAATGTTCAGTACCAGTATACAATTCCTACAGTCGAGCCTATTGAAAAAGAGTGTAGCAGCAAAATTTTAAAAATTTTATATCAGAGTAATTTTTCAAAACACAAGTTTGACATGCTATATGTATAAATTAACCAGATCTTACTAACATTTGTGTGCCTAAAGAACCTCTGCAATCTCGTGAAGCGAAATAACGTTCTAGAAGAGCCTCAACCAACTGGTCTCTATTGCTATTCTCAATCCATGATCGAAGTGAATGGTGGGCTCCACGTACAGCTCTCCCACCGGTGACTCTCCTTCCAACCAATCGAGAGAACCCAAAGCAAGTGTTCATGATTTGTGAACAAAAGCTCTCAGGGAGTTTTTCAGATTCTCACTTGTAGAGTATCACTCTTAGTGTCTCAATTGATCTAAGAACTTGTGAGAATCACTCCATATTTATAGAGGTTGGTCCTAGGGTAGTCCTTATCAGATTAAGTCTCAAAACTCGAATCAGAATCAAATTCAGATCAATATCTAATAAGATCCCCCTGGAAACGCGTGATCTTATCCTCACTGATCGGCAGGGCTGAACAGGTCCCATCGGACGACCGACACGTCCATCGGTAGGCCGAAACTGTCGAATAAAAAATTTCAGGAATCTTTTATTTTTCACCCAAGATTCTATAGGATAAAGTCTCAGTTTTAATTCAAATAACCCAATAGAGAAGTTATCTGATAAAACAACTTTATCTAGATAATCTCTAAGAAATAAATCAATTCCCAATAATTCTATAAGTTTATCCTGATCTAATTTATCCAAAATTAAGTCAACCGATAATCAAACAAGAATTATCCGATCCTAATAATTCAATCAAGTTTATCTTGAATTAATTTATTACAAAATTAATTCAACCGATAAACAAACATAATTATTTAATTCTTCTCAAATTTTAACTAATCTGATAAATCCGACATAAGTCACCAATTATTGAAAAAAGCACGTCGTGTCGTTACAGGATGTTGTGATCTAGTCAAAGGAGACTAAATAGACCTATATAGTTCAAGCTCCTGATAATTATGAAATCCCAATATCCTAGATATACATTTCATTATTATCAACTCCAACCTATTCTACTAAAAGCTTGGAGTTGCTACTCTCGAACTACATAGAACTACGAAGCTCATATAGCTAAGTCTCCATGACATATCATAGTGTATCATATCCCCATATGAAAGTCCATAAGCGACTTAAGTACAAGTTCTGTCTTACCTTCCTGATTATTTTTATCTTACATTTCATTATCTCACTATTAGAAAACTTACCATCCAAAGACAGTATACCATTTCGGTTACACCTATGTATCTAATGGTTGAGCGCTCCAGTTTTTCAATTACAGGATAACGCATATAAGCAGGATATCATTACTCTTAAAGAGGAGCTATGAATTCATATCTATGAATAACAAGTCTACACCATCAAGAGTCATGCCTCCAACGTACCGGCATACATACCACTTTAAGATGTGGGTGTCACCTTTTGGTACATCAAAAGACACAAGTCAAGATACAACGGCCCCACTATTCATCTCAGGATTAAGATACAACACAAATGATTGTCTAAAGTGAATCGATTTGCTAGAGACAAAATTATTATTCCAAATCAATTCACTTTATGTCCTCGATCCAACACATCGTCACCTATGACAACGTGCCAATGTTTCTATTCACAGAGTCCACCTCCGATGGTCAAGACAAACCACTCCAAAAGAGATATAGATAACATAACAATCTTTGTATGAATAAGCGCCCAACTTTATTCTCTTGATTACGGATCAAATGATTTAGACCATCTCCTTAAGAATCGTGTCTTCCGCATAATCCATCAATCATATCCTCAATTCTTAAGGTTTAGACCGACAGTCTCAGACTATTGTTTGCTTAACATACATTCAACAAATATGAATGTAAAGAGGACAAGATTTGGTATATAAATAATGAATAATTTTTTATTGATAAAAATGTCTCCAAAAACTTATTACATTTTTACTCCTTAGGGCATACATGTCTACAGAGCCTTCTCAAGCCACAATCTCGTCCTCGATAGTTCCTGGTAGAAAATAAAACCAAAGAAAGAAAAAATCACATTAAATGAAAAATTGGAAGTTAACAAACTAGTGATATGCCAGGATTATTCAAGTCACCTTACAATGACAAAAAGGACACAATCGCCCAAGAGGCTAGAAAGGAATGATAACACTAAATGTGGAGATAGTTCACGGCCATCATCAACTCTAGAGTCTATTCAGGTTCAATATGGAACTCAGTCTCTTTCCCTGCTAGACAAAAGAGAAAACCCAAGAAATAAGAGAAAAGAATGGAAGAAAAAGAAATACGCAATAAAGCCCTCAAAATTTTTATTCCTCCCAACAAAACCAGTTAAGTTTCAATCCAAAATCTTCTTAAAAACCAATAAAGCAGTTGTCTAGATGTTAATCTTGAAGTACTCAATAGGTGAAGCAAGAAAAAATCATTAACTTTAATACTTTCACTTGCCTTTCTATTTATTTGCAAGGGAAAAAGGAGAGTGTACAAATTTCTCATGAGAGGAGAAGTTATAAGGAATAAGCATCCTTCCAAGACAGTTCTATTTCGAACTCCTACTTCAATAATTTGATGAGAGCCTAGCAAAAGGCATAAAGAAAGACAGATCCATCTAAAAAATAGTAATAATAATAATAGCAATCATCGTCTGAATATCGAAAACCAAACTCTGAAATCCTGTCCTGTCTACGTTGTGCAATTGAGTACCATAAGATTTTGAAACACCCAATAGCTTCAATATTACACACACACACACACATATATATATAAATATATACTATATCTCCCATCTACTACTAACCAAATTCACAAATGCCCAAAAATTTAGATATACCTCTCCTTATGTTTGTATCGTCATTTTGCCTAAAAATTAGCTTATTTTAGCCTAACCAAACTAACACTATAAACTTCACATTTTGATTTGCTTTTACTTCACAAGAGATAATACTCACGATGATGAAAGTTAGCTCCAACCAAAGTTCTATCAGAGTAATGAAACATATTAATCTAAAATCAAACAACAGCCCAAATCAAATTCGATCCAAAAGAAATGAAAAAAAAGGCATCCACAAAAAGAAGCCCAAAAATCAATGGCAAGAAAATTGGAAAAGAATTAGGTTATGAAACAAAATAAACCAGGCTGTAGAAGACTGTCTCTAATTGATAATTATTAGAAACAGTCGATGGCATCTTGATCTGATGAAGTCAAGCATAGGACTGCAGCCTAAGCTAAACATATTTTAATGAGGTGTCATTATTTCATTGGCCATAGTTGATGTTGTAAATGTGTTAATATACAACGTATAGTAGAGGATTGCAAATTGATGTATAAATGAGAGGTTATCTTGTGTTTTATGTAGAGAGAGTTCTGGAAAAGAAAGGGGTATGAGAGCATACTATGTACAGGGGTAGGAAAAGAAAAAAAAATTCCTTTATACTAGAAGGGTGTGTTCTTGAGAGTCTCTTCTCTGTGGGTGTAATTCTCTTGTTCATAGTGATTCTGACTAGGGTGAATAGCCCTGACTTGGATGTAAGATCGTGTTCTTGATCCGAACAAAGTATAATTGCTCGTGTTCAATCGTTTATTTGTTTCTGTTTTGGGTTTTTTATTCTGAAATTCTTCACAAATTGGTACCAGAGCCGGTTCTTGAATTTTAGAAGTTCATCAATTTTTGTTGAAGGTATTGTTCAAGATTCCTAGAAAATTTTTTCCATTGAAGTCATTGTTCAAGCTTTCTGGGTATTTTCTACTACAGTCCCTGTCTAAGATCTTAGGGCAATTTCCTTGAAATCATCATTTGAGTCTTTCCCTGGTTAGTTTCTTCGAAGTCATTGTCGTCTCGATTCAACCATTCCTGCAACATCATCGACGGGAACAAGAGCATTCTTCCTGGCCAGAAGAGCAAATTGAAGATGTCGACATCAAATATGAAATCGAAAAGTTTGATCGCAAGACGACCTTCAACCTTTGGAGGGAAAAAATGATTGCTCACTTGGGCAACCTCAGTCTGGATAAAGCTCTAAAGGGGGAATCCAAGATACTTGATTCAGTTTCCACACAAAGGTGAGATTATCAAGAAAGCTTGAAATACAATTGTTCTTAGTTTGAGTGATCAAATTTTAAGAAAGGTGTTCGAAGAAAAGACTGCCTGTGAAATGTGGAATAAACTCGAACAACTATATATGACAAAGTCCTTACCAATAGAATTACTTGAAACAAAGATTTTACAATTTTAAGATGGATGACAACAAACATTGATAATTTTACAAAGTTGTTGTCGGATCTTGAAGTGACAATTGAAGAAGAAGATTAGGCAATATTTCTGTTGAATTCTTTACCAAAGCAGTATGAGCAGTTGCATGACACTCTTAAGTATGGAGAGAAACACTGACGTTAGAGGAGGTAATGAGGGCCGCCTACTCTAAGGAATTGGATTTAAGAACAAATTCAAGACAGTCCAAAGTTAGTGCTGAAGGACTATGTGTTCGAGGAAGGCCCATGGAGAGAAGAGATCACTCAACAAAAGGGAAACCTGGGGTCCAGGTCCAAGTCAAGAACCAAGAAATATGTTGGTTCTGCAAAAAAGAGGGACACTTTAGACGAAATTTTCCTCAAAGAAAGTCCAACAAGCAAATAATGAGCAAAGTAATTCCTTGGACACTGCAAACATTTCTGATGGATATGGGATTACTGATGTTTTAACTGTCTCAAGTGATGATCCACAAGAAGAATGGATCTTGGACTCGGGTTGCACTTTTCACATGACTCCAAGAAGAGATTAGTTTTCAACTTATCAAGAAGTAAAGTCTGGCAAGGTCTTAATGGGAAACAATGTCTCATGTCATATTCAAGGAATAGGAGCTGTGAAGCTTAAGATGTGGGATGGATCTGTCAAGTTGCTGACTGAAGTAAGGCACATACCAGATTTGAAAAGGAACTTGATATCACTAGGAAGCTTGGACAAGAATGGCTATTCATACAAAGATGAAAATGGCATCCTTAAAGTGATAAAGGGTTCCTTGGTTGTTATGAAAGGATCTCTTAAACAAGGGTTATATATTTTGTAAGGGACCACTATCGTGGGAGATGTGGTTGTGTCTGAAGGCAGCAGGGATCAAACTATTTTATGCATAGAAGGCTTGGGCACATAAGCCTGAAAGGACTTCAAGAATTAGGGAAACAAGGCCTGCTTAATAAAAAACATATTACAAATTTGGAGTTTTGTGAAAGCTGCATTTTTGGCAAATCCCAGAGACTGAAATTTACAGCTGCAACACACAATACAAAGGCCATCCTTGATTACATCCATTCTGATTTATGGGGTTCTCCTAAGGTACCTTTATCCTTGTCTCCTTGCCAATATTTTATAACTTTTTTGGATGATTTCTCTAGAAAGGTTTGGATTTATTTTCTGAAGGCAAAAAATGAAGCCTTTAACATGTTTATTGAATGGAAAACTTTGATTGAAAATCAAAACTGGCAAGAAAATTAAAAGGCTTAGGACTGATAATGGCCTAGAGTTTTGTAATAAGGAATTTAATTCTTATTGTTTTGCACATGGAATTTCTAGACATCATACTTGCATAGACACTCCACAGCAACATGGATTAGCTAAATGAATGAATAAAACAATCATGAATAAAGTCAAATGCATGCTAGATGAATCCGGTTTACCAACACGGTTTTAGGCAGAAGCTGTTTCTACTGCCTGCCATTTAATTAATAAATCCCCACATTCTGCTTTAAACTTTAAAGTCCCTGATGAAATTTGGTGCAACCATAAACCTGACTATTCATATTTAAGAACTTGTGGTTGCATTGCCTTTATCCATGTAAATCAAGGTAAACTGAATCCTAGAGCCAAGAAAGGAATATTCTTGGATACCCTCATGGAATTAAAGGTTATAGAATCTAGTTGTTAAATGAATAGAAATGTGTTATTAGTAGAGATGTTATTTTTAATGAAATTTTTTTTATAAAACTAACAAAAATTCTGAAGTAACAGCCAGCTCTGAACAAGCTGAGCAGATACCTTTTTCACAGGTTGAAGAGCAGAGAAATAAAGAAGAGATTGTCGTTGATTTGAATCAAGGTGGAGCACTCAATCCTGAACAAAATCAAACTGATCAAGATTCTTTAGAAATTACAGATCAACCTACTACTGATCATAACTTCCTTGAAGATCAAGATATGTCTGGTAATCAAGATAAAGAGGAGGATTTATAGGATTACTTGTTAAGTAGAGATAGAGTAAGGAGGAAAATTAAGATCCCTTTAAGATTTGCTAGTGCGGAATCTCATAGCTTCTGCCCTTAATGTGGGAGAAGGCTTGGAGAAAAATGAGCCAGCAACCTATGAGGAAGCTACTCGAAGTAGTGACTGGCCTAATTGGAAGAGGGCCATGGATGAAGAAATGTTGTCCTTAAAGAAAAATAAAACTTGGATACTAGTTGAAAGACCAAAAGGACAAGATGAAGAAATGTTGTCCTTAAAGAAAAATAAAACTTGGATACTAGTTGAAAGACCAAAAGGACAAAAGGTAATTGGCTATAAATGGATTTTTAAGAGGAAGCTAGGAATTCCAGGGGTTGAAGCTGCTAGATTCAAGGAAAGGTTAGTAGCAAAGGGATACTCACAAGTTGAAGGGGTGGATTTTCAAGAAGTTTTTTCACCAATTGTAAAACACACATCAATTAGACTGGTTCTTGCCTTGACTGCTATTCAAAATTTAGAACTTGAGCAACTAGATGTAAAAACGACATTCCTACATAGAGGTCTTGATGAAAGCATATTTATGTGTCAGCCAGAAGGATTTGCGGCTAAAGGTCAAGAACACAAGGTTTGTTTGCTACAGAAGTTTCTTTATGGGTTGAAACAATCACCAAGGCAGTGGTATCGAAGATTTGACTAGTTTATGATAAGAAAAGGGTTCTCAAGGTCCAAGTATGATAGTTGTGTGTATTTGTTAAAGCTCAAAGATCAGTCATACATCTACTTATTAATATATGTAGATGATATGTTAATAGCTTGCAAGCATGGGGATGAGGTATAGAAGCTTAAGTTGGAGCTAAATTCAGAGTTTGAAATGAAAGATTTGGGTCCTGTTAAGAGGATTCTTGGGATGGATATAACAAGAAATAGATCACAGGGGTTCTGATTCTATCTCAAACTGAGTATTTGGAAAAGATAGTGAGTATGTTTGGTTTGCAACAAGCAAAAAATGTTGCTACTCCCATCGACGCACATTTCAAACTTTGCTCGACCAATGATCAAGATTTGGAGCTTGAAGCAGCACACATGAAGAATGTCCCTTATTCTAATGCAGTGGGAAGCATGATGTATGCTATGATTTCCACTAGACCAGATATAGCATATGGAGTGGGACTTGTTAGTAGGTTCATGAGCAGACCTGGAAGAACACATTGGCAGGCTGTAAAGTGGCTGTTAAGGTATTTAAAAGGATTTTCAAATCTAAAATTAACTTTCTCAGGTAATGACAAACAGAATTATAACATTGTTGGGTTTTGTGACTCAGATTTTGCTGGGGATTTGGACAAAAGAAGATCTTTGTCAGGTTATGTATTCACAGTTGGAGGAAACATAGTTAGCTGGAAATCAAGCTTGCAACATGTTGTGGCTCTTTCTTCTACAGAGGCTGAGTATATTTCTTTGGCTGAAGCTATTAAGGAAGCTCTTTGGTTAAAGGGTTTGGTCAGTGAATTGGGAATGTTTCAAGAAAGTGTTACAGTGTTTTGTGATTCACAATGTGCAATTCATTTGTCTAAAAACACTGTGTTCCATGAAAGGACAAGGCATATAGATGTTGGATTACACTTTCTGAGGAACATTGTAACAAGTAATCAGGTGGTGATAAAGAAGATTGCAACCGAGCTTAATCCAGCTGATCTACTTAGTAAATTTATTCCTGTAAGTAAGTTCAAGGAGGCCTTGAGCTTACTGAAACTGTTAGAGTAAGCTCAATGCAAGAATAAGGGTATTCTAGTCAGAGTTGCTGAGGAGACATCAATCTAGAGCCAAGGTGGAGATTTGTAGAAGACTGTCTCTAATTGATAATTATTAGAAACAATTGATGGCATCTTGATCTGATGAAGTCAAGCATAGGACTGCAACCTAAGTTAAACATATTTTAATGAGGTGTCATTATGTCATTGGCCATAGTTGATGTTGTAAATGTGTTAATATACAACGTATAGTAAAGGATTGTAAATTGATGTATAAATTAGAGGTTATCTCGTGTTTTTTGTAGAGATAGTTCTGGAAAAGAAAGAGGTATGAGAGCATACTGTGTACAGGGTGGGAAAAGAAAAAAAAATTCCATTGTACTGGAAGGGTGTGTTCTTGAGAGTCTCTTCTCTGAGGGTGTAATTCTCTTGTTCATAGTGATTCTGACTAGGGTGCATAGCCTTAACTTGGATGTAGGACCATGTTCTTGATCCGAACCAAGTATAATTGCTTGTGTTCAATCGTTCTATTTGTTTCTATTTTGGGTTTTTTATTCTGAAATTCTTCACAAGAATTGAAGATTCCAATAGAAATACTTGCAGATCTTCTCGGGGATAGTGGTGCTGATCTCGGGGAAAGTGACCTCACTGTGCTGCGTTTCGACGAAACTCCCTGCCATTACCAACCAAAAAAAGGAAATCCAATTGGGCTGTGAAACCCTAATTTTGTTCCTGGGTGACATAATTGTGAAAGAAAGAGCCGCGAAAAGGATTGTATTACTAGGAGAAGTGAGCATGCTACGAATGGTCTGAGAAACCATGGCGGTGTCTTTGTGGACGATGAATTCGAAGCCCTTGGTGTTGATTAGCTTCACCGCATCTTCCTTCCTCATCTTTGCAACCAAGAATCCCCCTAGATACGTGATAAGCAACTTATATTTTCATCTATCAAAACCACTAGCTGGAGGCTCAAAACTCAACCGGAAGGCCTTTTGATGTGATACACACTTAAAGTGTTGGCCTCTTGCATACTCGATCTCGTAATCTAACCAAACTGGTAGTTTCTTGGGATAGGATTGCCTACGAAACCATTCATTCAGACATCGTTCAAGAACTTCTGAGGAGCCATGAAGAACCACAGGCATATTCATTGACGGAGAGAATTTTTAAGGTTGTTAAAGAGGTGAAGTTCTTCCCATTTTATGCTCACCATGTTGCAACCAGTGACCATGCTGGAGACATCCTGAAGAGGATTTACATGATCCCAGAAGACAGAGTTCACATTATTCTTAATGGCGTAGATGAGGAAATCTTCAAACCAGATATCGCCGAGGGGAAGATCTTTAAGCAGAAGTTTGGCATACCTGAAACCGAGACATTGGTTTTAGGAATGGCTAGGAGGTTGGTGAAAGATAAAGGGCATCCATTAATGTTCGAGGCTTTAAAACAATTACTCATGGAAATGACACGTTTAGGGAAAGAGTCCTTGTTCTGGTAGCAGGAGATGGTCCTTGGGCTGCTAAATATAGAGATTTGGGAACCAATGTACTTGTTTTGGGGCCACTGGAACAAGCTCAATTGGCAGCTTGCTACAATGATATAGATATCTTTGTTAACCCAACTCTGCGAGCTCAGGGTCTTGATCACACTCTATTAGAAGCTATTCTATCAGGTAAGCTAGTACCGGCCACAAGGGTAGCTAGCATTATAGGGTCCGTACTTGTTGGCCCTGAAATGGGTTATACATTATCGCCAATGGTAATTTCATTGAAAAGGGCCATCTTTAACATTCTCGACGATGGAAGAGAAGCTTTGGAGTAGAAAGGTCGGGCAACTAGGCGCAGAGGCTTGCAATTATTCACAGCCACGAAGATGACTGCTGCTTACGAAAGACTATTCCATTGCAAATCAGATGGTGATGACAAGGTGGACAATTATTGTTGGGTATCAGGATCCATCCAACTAAAATATCAGCTCTTTCTTCAAAATTTTGATTTTTAAGCGTGTGGCCTCAATTGCAACGTTAGAATGGGTTGCTTTTAATTGCTGTCTTATTGTATGTACACTCTCTGGCTGGTTGTTAGAGGATGCTAGTTAAGGAAAGCTTTTCTCGAAGAGAAACAACACTTTAACCTGGATTCTTGGAAGCATTTTAACCAGTTGCTAAACCTTTTTGTTTAGTTGATTTCTTCCTAAGTAACTTTTTATGAGATGTGTTTTTCTACAATTTTGTTTTTATATAATCCGTAATTGTAGCCACTGTTTTGATTTAGTTAGATAATTTTTGCCCATCTAGAAAGTTCTGTAAAAGTAAAATCAAGCATTACAAATCTCTTTTATATTTACTCATCGGAAATATTATGATCCTGAAATTGCATATTTTTTAGATACTATCATAGAAACTGAAGACAAACTAGAATCTAACCCGGCTACAAACAACATCTACATTGACATATAAGGCGAAGAAAAAGGCCCATAGCATTAGTTCATGGTCAGACACTACAGGCTCCACAAAAGCATGGAAAATAGAAACTTAAGCCACTGTAAAAACATCAGCCAACCTCCGAAACGTCCCAACCTAGTTTACAAATGAAATTCCTATAAAATAACTACATCAAAATGAGGCTTTGCAGTTTCTGACTACACATGTCCCATTTCTGGCATCTGCCGCTTATTTATGTTACGTATGGTTCAGGCATAACCCAATCCCTTCAGTTCCTGCAAAATACAAACATGAAATCTGCCCGTTTGAGCTTCTTATTTAAAATTGCACGTTTACGTGCTTTTTGATCAGGCTTCATAAATCCCTACAAAATGTGAGTACTAGATAAAAGGATTGACCTAAGACATAATAAGATTATAAAAATGTTGATTGATAAAAGATCATTGATATCATTTTCCATAAAAGCTATACCTCAAAAAATTGTAGGAAGTCATGTTGCCTTGGGGGGCAAGGTCCTAATAATAAAGCGAACCTGCAAAATTCAAGTTGAAATGCTCAAGATGCTAATAGAAGGTCTAAAGCATGGTTTCAAACAGTGAAATACTCATTTCTTTGTCTAATCACCTTGCCACCAATTTCCTCAAGAAGCATCGCTCGAATTGCTTCCATTTGGATCGTCTTCCCCGCCATCCTTCTTGAACTGATTCATTTACAGAGTAAATACATGACTACAGTTTTGCTCATATCTTTCAACTAATCATGCTAACAAAATTTATCATGTCATTTACAGTATTTATCTATTGAATAGAAATAACTAAATCAAGACTCACCAGAGGGTAAGATGCAGAGGTCTAGGTACTTGGGGACTGAGAGTAGACGTCTTGCCCACCATAGTAAAGCGATGAACTTAGATGACATGGTTCCACTCTTTCTTTCTGAAGTAAAGAATTCTTGTCCTTGTTGGGCATGCCATAGCATGCACCTTCGCCGCTGATTGCTATACAAGTTTTCCAAAAATAAAAGTTTTTGAGGCAATATTCATTGAACACATAATTTCATATCTCAAAATCAAAAGTTGAGATTTATTTTACACCAGATCAGATTTTAGATAGTGAAAGGAATATGATTACAAATGGAATATTAGGTAGTTTCCTAGAACATGTCACATGTGACAGTTCTAAAAAGTTGCTTCTGCAAAATTAGGACCAAATGAAAAAGAAGTAATTCCAAATGCTGTCTCATCTTTCAAATAGGAATTTTGGTGTCAAAAAAGAAAAAAAGAAGGAAAGAAAAGATTTAGAAACAAAGAAAATGACATGATCAAATAGCTAAGCTTCCATTTTTGGTTGTGGGCCATGCTTGATTTTCCAGGGCATGTTTTTGCCAAGGTCCTAATAGGTCAGAGTTGGCTGAGTTTCTCCCAACCACCTAAAATCAGGCCAGATGAACCAGAAAGATTATTACCAAAAAAATAAATGATGAAAGAATATGGAAAAGGAAGAGGAAAAGGAAAAAACCAGATAGAGAAAGGTGGACAGACTCCATATATGGGAACCCCTAAGTTGTTTTTGTTTCACTATACTTTTACTTCACAAGTAACTAACTGTGAAAAGCAATACCCTTTTTTCTATTTACAGGGACTAACTACTTTTTCGTGCACTTGAAGAGTTCTATTTTAGTTTTCAATAAATAATTTAAAGTTTGTTTTGTTTATAACACAGAGAGAGAGACAGAGAGTTCCATTTGTCCATAAAGCTTTTCTTCAAGAAATAAATGCATCCATTATCATTTATAATTTACAATATCATTCCTTTTATATATAAAGCTCCATGTAAACAATATTAACACTGGTATGAAGCATGAATATGCTCTAAGTAGAATCCTTAAATCAAAGAAACAACAAAACAATCATCACAACAACAATCAAAAATATAAAAACCTTTCTTAATGCATGCATGCATGCATACATATATATATATATATATATATATATATATATATATATATATCAAAACCACAAGGAGAAGAACATGCATGCCTTGGATGGAGGGGGAAAAATGGATGCAAAAATCCCTGCATCGGACTGCTGAGATGAAGACTCCTTAGCACCAAAAAGCTCAGCAGTGAAAGATGAGGATGAATTATTCCCCTGGTTCTTACCCTCCATTAATGACTTTTTTTTTTTGGTTCTTTCTTTCTCTCTCTGAAAATCAACAGAACAAAACAATCTCCCAAGAAAAACCCAGTTGAGATAAACAGACAGAGAGAAAAGAAGAGAAAAAGCTGCGAAGATACGTTAGTTTTAGGTGTATTGTTCTTGTCACAAACCCATCAAATTTATGGTAGAAACTTTTCTCCCTCTACACAAGACAGAACTGATTAATTTACTGAATAGTGCCGCCCTTGTGCCATCATCACCCAACAGAGAAGTAAGTAAATCTATTTGCTAATATTCTATTATATAAGATTTCTTTTCCCTTTTTTATAATCAAAGACTGGTAAATTTCCTAACCTTTGTACTGTCCTCATATTTTATTCTCTGCGTAATACAATATTATATCATCATCATCATGGCATCAATATCAATATGCATTCATATTCACGACAAGTAAAACGGATAAGAACAACTTTTTTTTTTTCCACCGGGCTGTCGCCCGGTCGGGATATATATCAGTGCTCGATAAGTAAATGCCATGTGGGCTCCACAGTTGTCCAAATAGACGAACACAACATTGACACATGTACCCAAATGGATAATTTTTGACTCTCTCTCGAGCGTCAACATTTTCATGCTCATTTTTTGGTCCCTCAAAGAGTAAAAGCCTTTATATCTATATACTTGTATATCTGACTCCGAGCCCATTGAATGACCCTTTTTAATGGAGTCTAGAAGGGTGTTTGGAAAGATGGTAGGAACTGATAGTTAAAATCATTTTTATTGTATCATGTGAGAGTTTTATACTGTAGTAATTTTTTTTATTATTATTACTGTAGCATATGAGAGCTTTACGCTATTTATAATTGAGAGTTCCCACCACTCAACCAAACATGGAGTAGTAGATCTTTTTTTTTCCCCTATCCAAATGGTTTTTTTTTTACTGTTTATTTGACAAATTATTTAAATTTAACAACTTAAACATATAAATAAAACCTGATTATTAAAAGTAATTATAAAATTCACTTTAAATGTTAAAATTTAATTGAAAAAACAATATGCCAACAGATGTTAATACTTTTTTTCCTGGGGGACTGATTTTCTTTGACTCTACAAGTTTGAAAAGGGCATGAATTAATTAATTGATGAGAGATATAAAGTGAAAACGAAAGAGCTCTCGAAAGAAAATGCTTCTGATCCCACCAAAGAATATGTAGATAAGGTTGCATCATTGTGTGTCCAAAATAGTGGTCGTTTACCAGCAATATAATAAGTTACCTTTCTCTTAAAATCAAAGCTAGCTAGGACCATACTACGTAGCAAAAAGCTATGTATGTAATAGCTCATGACCATGAGAGGTCATAACTTATACGTATAGAACAGATCATGACACAAAGAATCTCTATGATATCAGTAAAATTTCAAGCACAAGTAAACAATTCTTGGGTCAAATGTCTTTTCGTCGGTATAGTTTTTGTTTGGATATATGTGGGAATGATCTGAAGTGGGTTTTCCTTGGATTGTAGTGAAATGCTCCAAAAAGCAAAGTTTGGTACAAGAAAATATTACTGGTGTGAACATGGTTAAGGTAAATTATTGATCTGTAAAAAGCTTCATGAGCCAGATAACTCATTCCCTTGGGTCTATATTTGCGGCACTTGTTTTGTTGGATATGATTACACTTTCATGTTTGGTAAGAGAAAAAACCAAAATATGGAATAGTAGTTTGATGAACCCTGTGCAATAATTTGGTGTACAATTTATCTTGATTTAATAGTTTATGTATTGTAACTTTCAAAGGCCATGACTTTTATGCCTCAAAGTTTGAAGTCATTTTGTGGTTGGAATATGAGGAGAATATTGCAGCCACTAGTCACAATAAAGAAGGAAAATCAGAATTTGAGTCTAGATCTCAACCACTGGGACTTTTCTATATTGGCTATGGGAAATCCAAGATGCAAAATTTTCATTTTGAGATATTTTCTTCTCTTTTAAGATTATGATTTCAACAAGAAATGAAAGGGATATTGGAATCACAAGCAAGCAAAGTGACAAAAAGAGCATGGCCAATCCAAGAAAGGATAAAGAAGATAGAAGTCAAATGATTTTTTTTTGGGCAAAGGGCGTGAGCAGCAGGATTCGAACATGCGCCGGCAGATCCCACATGATTTCTACTCATGCCCGATAGCCAGTCCGGCATGTCCACCCAGTGTTAAAATCCCTAATAGTTAACTTAACAATGATTTTTTTTGGACAGATTTTTATAAGCGACAAAGAAATTCACAAAATAATAATAATAATAATAAAAGAATTAAAATCAATAGTCAAACTTTTTAGAACAATAATTAAAAGCAAGTGTTAAAACAAAATTGTACTTGAATAAAATACCAGAAAATAGCCTCGAATTTTATTTTCTCCTTCCTTATCCTAGCACCTATTTTTCAAGGCGGCAATTTGTGTCAGCGAGTTGTGTTTGTGTTGGGTTGAGACTCAAATATGTAGAAAATACCATCAACACTAACCTGACTCGTGACATGAATGAATTAGAAAATTCTGACACTAACACGATCCGTCTTGACACAGGTTGACATAAACACAACCCGCTTTAACCCGTGATATATTAAAAATGAGACTCTCAACTTATAATGCCCGGGAAAATTTTCATTTATTTAAATCTAAATCTATTTGGGTTTAAATAATGAATGTTGACATGAACATGACCCCTTTTAGCCCGTGATATATTAAACATGTGACTCTTAATCTGTAACGCCCAGGAAAATTTTCTTTTATTTAAATCTAAAATCTATTTGAATTTAAATAATGAATGTTCCTCGATAAATTATATTTATGTAAAATTATGATAAAATGGAGTAATTAAGGATATTACTAGTACGGATTATGTACGTGAATTTTGTGCAAAATGGAGTATTTTGATATACAGATTTTTGTAAGTATGATCACTCAAAAATTTATAAAATACTCTCAAATTGAAATTTATATCAAAATAATTATAAACTTTGTGGTATAAGTTAGCGAGGGAAAATAAATGTCAAATGGAGTAAATAATCACACCATAGTCCAAGCAGTATAAAAATGGTTAATTGACAATCAAAAAACTGATAAAATATTTTTGATGTTTACCAATCATCAGTTGATAAAATTAGTATAAAAAGACACATCAATAAAAAGAATACACAGTGTGGCAAAATGGTACTGATAAAGTACAAATACATATATATATATATAATACTGTGTTGGAGGAAGGTTAATATGGGGAAAGTTAGTCAGTGTAATTTTAGACTGTCAAAGATAATATTTGTTCAAAATTTTACACTGGCAATATAAGAAATTATAGTGTAGTGTAAATTTATACTGTGTAAAAAGGTGGTGGTCCCATTTGCTTTATCACAAAAGGCCCAAATTTGGCCACCCAACCTATGAGACACATGGTGGCCACTTGAGGTGGGGAGACAAGAGTTTTTTTTATTTTTTTTTGCCCCAAAATTAAGAAAAATTGCAAAAAGGCCCAAAAGTGAACTTTTTTTAAAGAAAATAGTGGTTAAAATTTTGAAAAAAAAAAATCCCATTATTCTCCTAATGGAACCGGAAGTCGCTAAACCCATTTTCTCAACAATTTCTTCTAAATTTTAGCAAGAAACTACTTCCAAGGATTCCAACAGCATTTCTCCTTTTCCTTTGGGTTTTTCTTCTTGATTCTTGGAAGAGGTTTTGATGAGAAACTTTGTATGATTTATGCTAAGGATTGTGCTAAAAACAAGTTTTGGGTGGAGAATCACAAAGTTCATCAAGGGAATTTGGGTAAATTCTAAGCTTTTTACCAAAAAAAAAATAAAATTGTATTTTCCTATGGTATTTGTTATGTAAAATTTAAACAAAGACTATGGCATGATTGTGTGACACTATGTGATATTTATATTGTGTTTTTGTGGCGATGCAGATGTGAGAAATAGGGGTTACGCACTTGAAAAACCCTAAGTTCAAAGAACCTAGTAATTTTTTTTTTTTTTTTAGGTTTTAGTGAAATTAAGGGTTTTGATGGAATTTGAGGCAACTAGATTTTTTGGGAAGGATTTGATTTTGATTAACACAGTGAAAATGACAATTTTAATGAACAAAAGTTTGTAACATTTGATGGGATAAAATTGAAAAGTTCTTATTCTTGGGACAGTTTTGAAAAGTGGCAAAAAAAAAAAACCCTATACAATTTGAATTTCAAAATATTTTTTTAATTTATTATTGTTGCATATTCTTTTGTATCATTTAAAATGTTATTTATCAAGCGTCACCTGCAAGTTTTGTTCTTTTACCTTTCTATTTAAGGTAAACATGTTTTTTAATTAAAATTTTCTCCAACTATAGCCCTCATAAATTTTTTTTCCTAATTGTTTCCCTCAAATAATTTCTTTCCAGACGAAAACATTTTTGTCATGCAATCCTCTTAATATTTTTCTTTATATATACACAACATAAATAATATACTACCTAAATTTTTCTTTTCAAAACTTCTTTCTTTTAAAATGTGCTCTATTTAATTTTTTTTTATTGAACTAAATTATAAATGAAATAGAAAATAATTAAATCTATTTTTAAAAACATTTAGATTTTCAAGAAGAATATACATGTGGAAAGTACGGGCTCATCACCAATATACTAAAACATGACATTAGCTCATTAATTTGACCCTGCATCATGTAGTGCTCAGCCGTCACAAAGCATACCACAAATTATTGAACATTTCAACTCAAGGATGATTTGTTTACCACCTATGGTGCCGTGAAATAGATTAACCTGAACATAGGACGATAGAGGTGTTTGGAACTTTAGTCTTAACCCGTCAATTACAACTGTAAATAATACAAAGTTTTAACAATTACAATAAAAAAAAAAAAATTGCTACAGTTTAAAACTTAAAAAATCCTTTACAAGTGAAGTTCTAAATGAAGGCTATGCTTTTATTTGAGCATCACCATTTACTTTTTTTTTTTTTTTGCAAATTAAAAAAAAATATTTTTGACCATGCACCTATTCCCAAGGGAAACCCCATTGACATTTTTATTTTCTTTCCCGATGAAAGTAGCAGCATTAGTGGATGCGAAGTTCTTCAACGCAAAAGGCTTACTCAATCACACGAACTGAGGGTAAACTTGACCACTTGAGAGTTGATTTGGGTTATGCAAAAATCACTCAACATCTCTAACATTGCACAGGTTTCACAAAGAGACCTCCATATCTCATTCTAAATAAGATTTGATAAAGAGCGTCTTTCCCATCATGATTTTGAATAGGAGGAAAGATTTTAGGAGTTTAAGTTGATTAAAATTTGTTTAAAGAATGTCGATAAACTTGCATTTATAATGAGCCATACAAAAGTAAACAGTTAACAACAATCTTTTATAAATCAACTCAAACTCCTAGAACCTCACTAACTGCTCAAAATGATCAAAGGGAAATACCCCTAGCTTAAAAGGATTAAAAATAAATAAAAAATTTTAATTTTCCTTTGTTTGACTTGTGTATTGATCCTGCATCTGCTCTTCTGATTGAGACTAGGGATAGCAACACGACGTTTTGTTTCATAGGTAAAGCAGCTTCTCGTTGGTTGTTTCTTTATTTTTCTTCTTTCCAGAGTAAAAATGAAAAAAATTTTGGCCTTCCAGAAGAAAATCCAATTACTGCAAGATACCCAGAAAAGGATTAATATCAATCAAGACCATAATAACAAGGAAACCAAAACAGGGTTATTGCAACACGAACGTTATTTTTTTGTGATCCAAAGGTTTTGGTATTAAGTTGAATCTTCGACAGGTAGCTTCATCATGAAGCAATCAACTAAGAAGAAGGAGCCAGCATAGCTTCCGTGAAACACTAAAGTCAGTGTCAATACAATGGACATGTAACAACAAGACTAAAGCAAGCAAAGCGAGATGCATGCTATAAACTTGCTGGAGCACACACGCATATTTATTTGAGCGGGAGAGAAAGTGAAAGAAAACATATAAAAATATAGAAACTAAAGCTCGAATGCAAACCTCAGCGTGCCAAATATCTCTTCTGAAGGATCATACATGTGTTTCTCAAGAAAGCGCTCCTCAAAGTCTTGCTTCACTCTGTTTCTCAAAAGAGGGTGTGGCAAAAGACCCTTTGACAAAATCCTGAATGGCAACTCTTCTGGCGGATCCGGAGACTTCTTCATGTCCTCATATATGTTCATTGCATCTCCATGAGAACCGGAGCTCAGAAAGCCCCTAATAACTTCCGTGTATGTTTGAGAGTCAGGAGATAGACCGTCCGCCCTTATGCTTTCCCAAAGTCCCATAAGATCATCCATTTTCTTGCATCTTGCTAATGCAATAATTAGATCCTTATACAAGTAGACATCAGGCTTGTACCAATCTTGCTTCCAAATCACATTAAATATCTGGAAAAAAATCATACAGTTGCTTGTGAGATCACAGAAAGAAGTCATCACTACAATAAAATAGCCACATAACATAGTTAACAAATCCAGTCTTTTCTGCATTTTGGAGAAATATGTCCTCCGGAAGTGAGCCACAGCTTACTTGTAGTCACCATGAAGGATGGTTAATTGGACATTAACCAGAATACGACAAGAAAAAGAAAGTTTTTTCATCATTCACTTTGATATTACAATTTAAAACGACGGTTACATTCTACCGCTTATACAGTTAATACTAGTTTGAAACCACATCTTAGAAACCAAACAGAAGCTAATGGAAACCAAGCCATATGATCTAGAAATGGCTAGAAACATATATGTGAAAAACCAAGTTAACGATTCAAACCATCTTAGAATCTACAGAGAGCTTAATCTTGTAGAACCACATGTAAATACTAAACTCCAGTTTGATTCTATCATACTCCTTGAACCGACATTGCTCGAAGAAAAGCCCAGAAAGCCACGTCCTTTCAAAGAAGAAGAAACTAGAAAGCTCTCCAATTGCGTATGTTTCTTTCAAACATTGCAAGTGTAATTAATTAAAACTGCACTGGGAAAAATCATCACACACCCAGAATACATAAATCAAATAGATTGATTAAGATCACCAAGAAGAAGAAACTAGAAAATTGTCTAAGTGGGTACATTTCTTTCAGGCATTTAATCAAACAGATTGCAAGCATTACCCATTGAAAATGGAAACCAAAACAAGATAGCAAAAGATGACCCATAGAAGAAAATGCAATCCCAACTAACTCTAAGCAAAAGAAAAAGAGAACCTTGATAGCCAAAGTGACCTCCTCTTGTCGCTCAAGCTCAATGAGAATAGCAACCATGTCCATCTTCGGAAGCCTCAGAACGTGAGCCTTGATAAACTTCTGTAACTTCTCTTCGTCGTCCTTGAACCTCTTCAAACCCAGTATCACAAAAAGCGTTTCTTTGCCTATAAGCTTCTTCCCCCTCCAAAGGGGTCCTCTGGGCCTCCCATCATGGTACTCCCTAAACCCACAACTGGGTCTCCACAGACCGATTTCAAACACCGCAAATTTCAGTTTCAGAGGCAAAGGGGATTCTCTAATCGGTATTCTGTAGATTTCTTGGAATAATCCCGTCGCAAAGATTGAGATTTTCGATCGTGAAAATGCTCGCCTGGCCATTCGAGCTTCAAACTGAAGGTTGTTCGACGTTTTAAGAGTTTTCAGCGCAGGGTTTTAGCACTGGATGATGAATAATATTGCGTCTTTTGTAGGGTGTTAAGTGTTCCAATAGAAACTAGTGAGTCAAACCTAGGTTAGAAAACAATGCTGGAAGTCTAGAACTAGCATGGAGCTCTTAATCTTAAGCACACGAGTTTGGCCAAGTAACTCCTGGCGTTCTTATTTTTGGTGAAATTTGCACCGTAGGTCCAAACTTTTGAGTTTTTGACACTTGTTGTTCTTCAATTTTATTTTGATATATTTTTGGGTTCTCTAATTAGAACTCTAAATCATTTTGTTAATATTTGTTTGAATTAAAAAACTAAATTTTTTAGTTTTTATTATTATTTTTTGTAGGTCCTGACGTTGTATGAAATCTATCTATAGATCTATACTGTACAATTTTACTAAAAGTGAAAGCTGTTTTAAGGCACTATTGGAAGAAATGGTCAAGTTATTTTATCCTTTTGTGGTCTTTTTTTTTTTTTTAACTTTTGTTAACTTTTCTTTTTTTGCAAAAAACACTCTGAAATATTACTCTTTCAACCATGAATTTTACAAATACTTTCTTTTTGTAACTTCTTTACCACAATTTTTTTTTCAAATTTATTTAAATGTCAACTTCCTTTTCAAATATACACCGTGATTAGTATTTAAAAAAAGAGAGAGAGAGAGAGAAGCTAAAAAGACATGAAGTTCTTTTTGGGTGTAATGTTGTTAACAGATATATATACTTCATGTGTCAAAATTCTTTTCATCAGTTGACAAATTAAAAATGTTGACAAATAACACATGAGTCGTGTAGTGGACGATTGGATTATAAGTGAGTTATAAATGTTTCAGGAGTCCCATAAGACGTTATAACATACATTTGGAAAAATGAACATTGCGCTTCAAATGTAGTGGCAAGGTCAGGTTTGGACATTGTGTATGTCAAGAATTAAACTTTGATCTGTTATAAAGTTCGGAGATCACTAACCCATATTTTGTTGCGTTTAGTATTTTTCACCTTCATTTTAATATAACTGTGAGATTCAGATGTCGTCCGAACTTTATCATTGTTTAATTTTGTTGTTGTTTATATGAGCATAGTTTCTATGTCGTGCTTTTTTTGGTAGTCTTAAGGCATGTTTAGCAAACCGTATTGTATTGTATTGCATTACATTATATTGCATTATATAGAAAAAAATGTAATACAATACAATATAATATGGTGTGCCAAATAAGCCCTTAAGAAACTTTTTGTCAGAGTTTACATCGGAGAGTTTTTTTCTTTTTTTTGTCATCTACGGTTCACCTAGCCATGTCGTTTTATGTTGTCTAGGGATTACATTTCTCGTTGGAATCTAATAGACGAAAAAGATTCCCATAGCCAGTCTCCTAAAATTTTCTAGCGTTTAGGCGTAAAAATGACATGGTTTCATATGTACTTATTTTGCTGTCATTTAATTTGTGTGAAATTGCTTAATCTACATCATTCATTCTTCTGTTACTTCAGTTTGCGTTATCAATTATGTATATGAAACGTCGTTTCCACACTTTGGTAGTTCTAAATTAAATAACGACATAAAGATGGAGAGAAATAAAGGAAATGTTTTGCAAAAACTGCATTCTGTATTTTTGTATTGTAGAAATCAAAAAAAAAAAAAAACACATAGCATCAAAAGCATTTATGACAGATGAAGATGCTATAAATTTATTGAAAGAATTATGAAAGGTGTGTAATGCTCCATCATTGTGCCTCAAATTTTGGCTTCAAGTTTCAAGTACGTTGTGCAGGACAATTGGGCTTCTGACCTTATGAACGCCGTCAGACCACACCAATGATGTAGACACCGAAGAGTTAGGTGGCAAACTGCTTCGTTTGACAATCACATCAAAGGACTTCTCCTCATGGCGTGACTTGAAAGAAAGAACCGGAGGCACAACTTTGATATCAAACTTTGTTTTAGGGATGATGGTGGCCTTGTATGTGGAGTTGGAATAGCCAACATTCTTGACTTTTCTGTGAAATTTAATGGGAAACGACGTGCCGTCCAAAACAAAAGCAGCCATTCAAGGGTAGTTCAGATCTCTTGGTGATCCTTGTTTGGAGCCTTTGGGGCAACTGGTATTGTGTTTTGATATAAGCTCAACTTTCTTGCCATCCAAGCCAATGCTGCAGAGAAGGTTTATGTAGTCTTCTTCAAAGGCCTCATACACAAGTCCAGGACTGATGGCTTTTACAGGGTTGACATGGCCAGCACCATAATCGAATTCTCCGTTCGAACCATTATTCGTCCTCATGACCCAAGCTACATCCAACAAAGAGAGAAAAAGAGATTTGGTCACATGGAAATGTAAATGTATGTAGATGAGTAATGTTAGGTATACCAACTCTAATCCCAACTTTTTCACTAGTACCTGTAGTCATAAGAGATGATTTTACAGCAGAAGGAGACCAATCAGGGTGAGTTGTCTTGACATAGGCAGCTGCTCCGGCAACATGGGGGCAAGCCATGGAGGTTCCAGATAAGATATTGTACTTTACGCGCCTCTTGTCATCCAATTTAGATGAGGGTGTGGCAATTGGTGAATATGCGGCTAAAATCTTTACTCCTGGGGCACTTATATCCGGCTGCAAAAAATTAAATCATAGTCTAAATAAAGATGAACTATGAAAGGGAAAAAAGAAAAGAAAAGAAAAGGAAATAATGAGCAATAGGTAGGAAAGGGCAGAACATAAACCCTTAGAACATCCGGTGTAACAGTACTTGGCCCACGTGAAGAGAAGGGAGCAACCTTAGGAGCTAATAAATCTTTCACGGTAACACTTTTTAATATGGTTCCAGTAGGCTGACTGCAAAAATAAGAAAAGGGCTTGCTTCAATTGAGGGGGGAAAAAATATCAATCATTATTTAGCTATTAAGAAGAAGAATATCAAATTTAAGGGCATATAAGGTCACTCAAACTGATAACATAGTTTTGAAGGCAGTGCATAGGATATTTACAACAATTGTTTGTAAATAACATTTTGTTAATTTTGAAAGAAGATTGTAAGAGCAAAAATTAAGTTTAGTAACTTAAAAATCAATGAATATAATGTATATAAAGTTAGTAAATGTTGATAAATTATAGTATAACTTGGAGCTTAAGGAGAGTGGATATGGTAAATCAAGGATTTTTGAAATTTATGCATGTGAATCACAAATTATCGTATTCGATCGTGTGATAAATGTAGGATTTACTAGAAAAAAAATTATTTGAAAAAAATTATAGTACAGACTATAATATCATTAAAATTTTACTAAATAATGAACAACATTTTTGAGATATTCTAAATATTGTGTTAAATTTAAACTTCGTAACAATAATTTAGTCATGTATTGCAATTTTTACTATAATACAAAATTCACGTCATTTATTTTTATAAAAAAAAAAAACCAATTTCACACCTTGTCCCTGAAATATATTGCAGTGATGCTTACCTTGTGGATTTAATGTAGGACAAGACTGCTAGATAGCTTTGGCTATGAAGTGCTATTGCAGGCAGTGGCACAACAGAAGAACCATAATCTGCTTCATGATCTTTGTAAATCACACCAAGTGCACCAGCATTGAAGGCCTCAAAGAGGCGACGTTCTGAATCACACGCCACAATCTTTCCCTTCACTAAAGCTTTGTCTAGACACCCCATTTCACAATAACTAAATTGCAAAATAACTACAAAAAAATAGAAGAAAAATTATTTTTTATATACTGATATTCTGCTTTTGAATACTTTTGAGGTCAACATAAATGAATTTTGCAGAAATTACCGAGCCACATATTCCGAGCATTTAGTTGAAGCACTTAACCATTGTACTAGAGGAAAGGATGATCCATTCAGTTGGAAAGAGTTCACTGAATTTCCCTGTTTGAGGCAAAACCATTACAAATAATACTTAGCACAAGATCAATTGACTAGTCGTTTTTAGATCATCGCGTTGAATGATGGAAAAATCAATCTGGGTCGTCGAGATTCAAGTTGTTTTTGCCATATGAGACATAACAACAAAAGATATAAATGGCCAGGTCTTTTTTAAACATCATTTGTAAACTTAGAACTGTACTAAAAAAAAGACACAATTTAGACCATAAGCAAGAAGAGAATTGAGACATACGGCTATGGTCTTTCCATCGCCGAGAACAACATGGTCTATGATTCGCCGGTCCGTGCAACTGGCTGCTACCGACATCATCCAGGGTGCTACACTCGACACGGATCCAAGAAAAGGTCCACTATTTCCTGCAGAGTTTAAGGTCAGTATTCCTTTTTCCATCGCGTGAAAAGTGCCAATGGCGATTGGATCACTGGCAAAGTCCAGAGCAAAATCAGTTCCAAGTGATACTGTAATGACGTCGACACCATCAGCAATGGCATCGTCAAAAGCAGCCAATATAGCGGCCGATTGGCACCCTTGACTGCAGACTTTGTAGGCCGTAATTCTGGCCAAGGGAACACCTCCTCTTGTAGCGCCTTTTGCAATATCATAAAAACTTGCGTCCTTGACGTAGTTCCCAGCAGCCGTTGAGGCTGTGTGGGTTCCATGACCGTCCTCATCCCATGCAGAGGTGATGTCTGATCTCATGCCATAATACCAAGCTCCGATCAACTTGCTGCAAAAATTATAAGGCACTTTTAGTAATTTGTAGTGGAACGTAACAAAAAACAAGACAATTTATTCAAGACATGACAATCTAGTAAGTTAGATACTGTTTGAAATACCGAAAATTAAGCAAATTATTTTAATCTAGTCAAGACAAGCTAAAATAGATTTTTATAATAATGAAATAGAATACTACTCACTTTTGTCTTTGTATTAATGTGCCGCAGAAAAAACTAATTATTAGAATACTATGTAGAATGGATTTATATAAGAGACTACAATGCCAAGAAAATATAGTGAAATGAAGAGGGAAAAATACTTATTGCAAGTGAAGTTTTTCCCCCCTTTGCAAGCACCCTTCCATTTTTTGGGAGGGCCAAAACCTTTGTCGCTAAAGCTCTCCGATTCAGGCCAAATTCCAGAGTCGAGAACACCAACTATAGTGTCACTCTCGACTGCAAGATTTCTTTTTTATGTGTCTTTCAAGCCTATGAAGTCCCATGATCTTGTTGTTTGAATATGAAAAATTTTGTTAGGGAAAATGGAGACCACTTCGTCTTTCTCTGCAGCCAATTAATCAAGGATTTATATATATATATATATATGAATAAAACACACACATAAAAAAAAGACAAATCGACCAAAAAACGTATACGAAGAAAAAACACTATCATAAGTGGACTCCACTAATATAATTTTTTATCTCATGATCTATGTCGTGCTATTCTTTAAAAGATACAAATAAATCACGTATGTCTAAAAAATACTTACCGGCAATATTCTGTTTCTCTTGATCAGTAAGTTTTGCTACAAATCCGTTGAAACTTTTTGTATAACTTCGAATTAAGGAATTCTCAACAGAACTGAAACATGAACAAGTAAGTAAATAAGAAACAATTTTTTAATTCTGTATAAGGCATAATGTGTGTGTGTGTATATATATATATTTGTGTGTATAAGTATATTACCTGCGCTCAATGACACCTTGAAGCATACTTAGGTGGTGAGATGAGGGTGAGTACGTCACAACAGGAAGTGCACCCAGATACACAATATAGACCTGTATTAGCATGAAAGAGTCTCATCTCAAATCTGACATGGCAAAAAGAGCAAAATGCTGGTTTTTTGTTGCATTTTATTAATGCTGTTTGGATGTTATTCTAGTAAAATTGGACATCAAGTGAAAGATATAACACAAGTACTATATGTTTAAACAAAAAAAAAAAGATTTGCACTTGCCTTTCTTTCTTCATCATTGGCTTTGCAATTTAAGCCCATGTTGATGATACAAATGGAGAACAGAAAAAGAAAAGCTCCATATTTGTCCATGTTTCAAAGACAAATGGCGTAAAACGAAAGAGAAAAGATGTATACTATGAGTGTAAGAGTGGTGGGTGACAATATAGACATATATATATAAATAGAGAGACAGAGAGGGAGATCAGATTAAGCATAATATTACCGGATCCATATAGTATCAAAATATTTACTGTTATGCAAAATTTTTATGTGATATATTTAGTATGACAGAAATAATTGTGGGAGTAAAATTCTCAATATCACAACCATTTGGTTAATGGTATCAAAATATTTACTTTCTTGCATATATAATATATGGTATGACAGAAATATTTGTTGTAGCAATGGTAAAATTCTTAGCTTTTTCTTTTAACCTTTTTTGTTTTTCATTTTCCTTTTTGATGTTATAAGAGGAATACGTTATATAGGTTTTACTAACCCTTCCATGGTCAACCGCTAAGATAGGCATGAAAGTTGGACTTCCTAAAATAAAGAATAAATAAAAATAATTTCGTTAACTGTTGTAAAATAAACAAAACAAGAGAATATAGTTTAAAAGTAGAGAAGAACACAAGAGAATGAGAGAATGATATCTATATTATTTCTTCTTCTTTTACATGCCACTCAAAGCCTTTTATTTATAGGCTAAAGATTCCCATAGGTTACAATAGGCTTAATGGTTTTGTAAATAGAGAAAATAACTATGAATAAATTGTAACAAATAGAGGTTATGAAATTTGTAAAGTTTTAGAGGTTATGAGAATTGAAGACTTTGGGGGTTATGGACATCCATCATAATGCTATATTCATAACATTAACAATGTTGTGGATGATTTTTATGATATAATATCTTTTAATCAGTCTATTTCATTATCTGAGGATTCTTTTTCTTTTGCAAGATTTTATCTGAAGATTCTGAACCTATTATGCACAAATCCAAGAAGGAAGGCAACAGCTCATCTGACCAAGGCTTTATCCTTCACTAAAGACTCAAATTTTTTGCCTCAATTAGAGGTGTATGTTAAACTTTAATATGTGATTCTTTTCAATTTTAACTTTGGAAATTAAAGCGTAATTGCATTTATTGAATTTGATTGCTTGTTGATTCTTCTGGGTTGGTGATTAGCAACCAACTAATTGATGATTTGTTTTCATACAATGAACAATCCCATAAAATTTATTTTATTTTATTTTTGATAAATTATTTCCAGCAAGTAGGACTTTTTTCTTTAACAGGTTTATCTCATAAAGGATTTCGATTGCCTCTTCTTTTATTTTTTTCGGCTAAAGTTGTTTCATACTTGCATAAATGTTTATCTCATAGGAAATACCATCGCTAACTCGTTCTTCGCATTTTTCTTTATGTGGTTAAAATTTAGAAATAACTACCTTTCGAGAAAAAGAACAAAAGATAACGTGACACTTGAAGGGGAAAAAAAGAAAAAAAAAACTAAAAAATTTGACATTAGTTTCTTTCCCTACAGAATCAAAATCAAAATTTCTGCCAAAAAATAATATGAGTAACAAAATGACATAACTTTTTCAAGTATGGAATAAATAAAAACTATTTTTAAAAATATGCCAAGATATAATTTTCTCAAAACCAAACTCATCTCTTTTCTGTAACCAGCCTCTTAGGTGTCCTCCGTATGTTTTCCTTCTCTTTTGGTTGAAGAAAGATACCAAATACAATACAAACAAACAGGTTGTCTGAGCCCGGGTTCAAACCGGGGGCCTCTAGTGTGTGAGACTTGCGTGATCACCAACTACACCACCCAGACACATGTTTAAACTGAACATCTTCAAAATTTAAAGGGTAACTATAGCCTTCTTAAGTTTTTATTTCTTTTAATTTTTTTCTATAATTTTCGTGCTCTAAAAATTAAGTCCTTCTTAATTGTTTTTGGTGACAACTCCATTGTACGGTTCACGTTATAAAAAAGGTTAATAGTGCTCCCATTGTATATCAGCCATCAGGATATTGTTGAGTATTGTTCTTGGTGAAATTGCTTACGCAATGGCAAGATGAAAATGTCAGAATTTGTAATAACATCTGTACTTTAAATTTAAAGAAATTTTGAAAAAAATACGGACATCAATAAAAATATAAAAAAATTATAAAAACTATAAACATTTATTGCAAATTGAAATTCTCAAATGAACTGAAGTTTCGCAAATTACATTAGGACCTCTAAAAAATATTTTATAGATTTATTCTATATTAACTCAAATTTCTCAAAAGTTTACTCTTACAAATATTTTTGGTTTTTCTGAATTTTCTACCATCATTTCAGAGTTTCTAAAGTCCCAAAACATCATTTGGTGTAAAAAATACTTCTCTCAAAGTTTTTTTTTTTTAAAAAAAATTTAGTGAATAGCAAAGAAATTCTTTTACATCCAAAAGATATTTCCAAAGCTTAAAATTATATATTTTTTTGCAAAAATTTCAGAAACATCGAAGAACTTTTTGTCCATGCTCTGTGGTCCGCTCCTCTCTTCATTTTTCTCTTGTTTCTTTAGTACGTCAATTTCAAGTCGTAAGTAGATAGGCGAACAACTTTTCATTTTCCTGTAATCTCAAGTTTTAGTCCACGAATTATAGGTTTGATCTTAGATTTTTTAAACATCTATAAGATTGTCCTAAATTAGTCCTTATTTAGCTCTGGTAATTAAAATCTAGACGAAAAAAAAAAGTGTGAGGACCATGTGCGATTTAGTGATGTAGACACATCAGTGTCATTTACTCTGAGTTTTCGAACTACCCTCTCATTTTCAGAAAGGCATAATTTCAGCAACTATTATAACTAATTCCCATCGGACATTAATCAAGTTTGCATCTATGAGCTTAATCAAGTTTGTATCTATTAGCTTAGCCTGTTTGGGATCCTAAGTTTAAACCTAAAATAGTGTAGTAACCTAAATTTTGTAAGAAAAAACACTAAATTTTTTTTATTCAAACTATGTTCCTAAATAGGCTATTTTGTGATACTTGATCCTTTTCATTGGCAAGTTATATATGGAAAATGGTTCGAGTATTTTCAAAAAATAAATGCATAAATGATTGAGAGTCATCCAAAGCATCCTTTCTTGATTTGATTAGTTGTGAAAACAAATTTACATGATCTTGACAGGGGCCAGGAACATGACCACATCAGCCCGTCAAGTCTCCCACCGTTCCAAGTGCAGCAACCACATGTAACCCTAAACACTACACTACAATGCATTGCAATCTAGGAGTGAATTTTAATGTTTAGTACCAGTATACAATTCCTACAGTCGAGCCTATTAGAAAAAGAGTACGCAGTGAAATTTTAAAAATTTTATATCATAGTAATTTTCAAAACACAAGTTTGATATGCTATATGTATAAATTAACTAGATCTTACTAACGTTTGTGTGCCGAAGAACCTTCGCAATCTATGAAGAGAAATAACATTCCAGAAGAGCCTCAACCAACTGGTCTTCTTTGCAATTCTCTATCCACGACCGGAGTGAGTGTGGGCTCACACGTACAGCTCTTCCACCGGTGACTCTCCTTCCAACCAATCAAGAGAACCCAAAGCAAGTGTTCGTGATTTGTAAACAAAAGCTCTCAGGGAGTTTTTCAAATTCTCACTTGTAGAGTATCATTCTTAATCTCTCAATTGATCTAAATAACTTGTGAGAATCACTCCATATTTATAGATATTAGTCCTTATCAGATTAAGCCTCAAAACTCAGATCAGAATCAAATTCAGATCAATATCTGATAAGATCTGTCTAGAAACGTGTGATCTTATCCTTTGTTTATCGGCAGGCCGAACAGGTCCCATCGGCCGACCGAACAAGTCCATCGACAGGCCGAACTGTCGAATAAAAAATTTTGTGATTTTTTTTTTCCACCCAAGATTCTATAGGATAAAGTCTCAGTTTTAATTCAAATAACCCAATAGAGAAGTTATCTGATCAAAACAACTTTATCTAAATAATCTCTAAGAAAATAAATCAATTCCCAATAATTCTATAAGTTTATCCTGATGTAATTTATCCAAAATTAAATCAATCGATAATCAAACAAGAATTATTTGATCCCAATAATTCAACAAGTTTATCTTGAATTAATTTTATTACAAAATTAATTCAACCGATAAACAAACATGAATTATTTAATTCTTCCAAATTTTAACCAATCTGATAAATCCGACATAAGTCACCAATTATTAGAAAAGTACACCGTGTCGTTACAGGATGTTGTGAGCTAGCAAAGGGGACCAAATGGACCTATATAGTTCAAGCTCCCGATAATTATGAAACCCAATATCCCAGATATACATTTCATTATTATCAACTCCAACGCTACTCCACTAAAAGCTTGGAGCTGCACTCTCGAACTACATAGAACTACGAAGCTCATATAGCTAAGTCTCCATGACATATCATAGTGTATCGTATCCCTATATAATAGTCCATAATCGGCTTAAGGACAAGTTCTATCTTACCTTCTCGATTATTTTTATCTTACGTTCCATTATCTCACCTTTCGAAAACTTACCATCTACAGACAGTACACCATTTGGTTACACCTATGTATCCAAATGGTTGAACGCTCTAGTTTTCTAATTATAGGATAACGCATATAAGAGGATATTATTACTCTTAAAGAGGAGCTATGGATTCCATATCTATGAATAACAAGTCTACACCATCAAGAGTCATGCCTCCAACGTACCAGCATGCATACCACTATTAACATGTGGGTGTCACCCTTTGGTACATCAAAAGACACAAGTTAAGACAACGGCCCCACTATTCATCTCTGGATTAAGATACAACACAAATAATTGTTGAAAGTGAATCGATTTACTAAGACAGAATTATTAATCCAAATCAATTCACTTTATGTCCTGATCCAACACATCGTCACCTATGACAACGTGCCAATGTTTCTATTCACGGAGTCCACCTCCGATGGTCAAGACAAACCATCTCCCAAAAGGGATATAGACAACATAACAATCTTTGCATGAATAAAGCGCCCAACTTTATTCTCTCGATTGTGGATCGTATGATTTGGACCATCACCTTAAGAATCGTGTCTTCTGTATAATCCGTCCATCATTTCCCTAATTCTTAAGGTTTAGACCGACAGTCTCAGACTATTGTTTGCTTAACATACATTCAACAAATATGAACGCAAAGAGGACAAGATTTGGTATATAAATATGAATAAATTCTTTATTGATAAAAATTTCCCTAAAAACTTATTACATTTTTACTCCTTAGGGCATACATGTCTAACAGAGCCTCCTCAAGCCACAATCTCGTCCTCGACAGTTCCTGGTAGAAAATAAAACCAAAGAAAGAAAAAATCACATTAAAATGAAAAATTGGGTGTTAACAAACTACGTGATATGCTAGGATTATTCAAGTCACCTTACAATGACAGAAAGGACATAATCGCTCAAGAGGCTAGAAAGGAATGATAACGCTAAGTGTGGAGATAATTCGCGGCCATCATCAACTCTAGAGTCTATTCAGGTTCAATATGGAACTCGGTCTCTTTCCCGCTGATAGAAGAGCAAACCCAAGAAATAAGAGAAAAGAATGGAAGAAAAAGAAATACGCAAATAAAGCCCTCAAAATTTTTATTCCTCCCAACAAACCAGTTAAGTTTCAATCCAAAAAGCTTCTTAAAAACCAGCAAAGCAGTCTGTCTAGACGTTAATCTTGAAGTACTCAATAGGTGAAGCAAGCAAAAATGATTAACTTTAATACTTTCACTTGCCTTTCTATTTATATGCAAAGGGAAAAAGGAGAGCGTACAAATTTCTCATAAGAGGAGAAGTTATAAGGAATAAGAATCCTTCCAAGACAGTTTTATTTCGAACTCCTACTTCAATAATTTGACGAGAGCCTAGCAAAAGGCATAAAGAAAGACAGATCCATCTAAAAAAATACTAATGATAATAATAGCAATCATTGTCTAAATATCGAAAACCAAACTCCGAAATCCTGTCCTATCTACGTTGAGCAATTGGAGTACCATAAGATTTTGAAACACCAATAGCTTCAATATTACACACACACTCACACACACACACATATATATATATATTATATCTCCCATCTACTACTAACCAAATTCACAAATGCCCAAAAATTTTGACATACCTCTCCTCATGTTTGTGTCGTCATTTTGCCAAAAAATTAGCTTATTTTAGCCCAACCAAACTAACACTATAAACTTCACATTTTGATTTGCTTTTACTTCACAAGAGATAATACTCACAATGATGAAAGTTAGCCCCAACCCAAGTTCTATCAGAGTAATGAAACATATTAATCTAAAATCAAACAACAGCCCAAATCAAATTCGATCCAAAAGAAGTGAAAAAAAAAGCACCCAAAAATCAATGGCAAGAAAATTGGAAAAGAATTAGGTTATGAAACAAAATAAACCTGGCTATAGAAGACTGTCTCTAATTGATAATTATTAGAAACAGTTGATGGGATCTTGATATAATGAAGTCAAGCATAGGACTGCAGCCTAAGCTAAACATATTTTAATGAGGTGTCATTATGTCATTGGCCATAGTTGATGTTGTAAATGTGTTAATATACAACGTATAGCAGAGGATTGCAAATTGATGTATAAATGAGAGGTTATCTCGTGTTTCATGTAGAGAGAGTTCTGGAAAAGAAAGGGGTATGAGAGCATACTGTGTACAGGGGTGGGAAAAGAAAAAAAAAATTCCTTCATGCTGGAAGGGTGTGTTCTTGAGAGTCTCTTCTCTGAGGGTGTAATTCTCTTGTTTATAGTGATTCTGACTAGGGTGAATAGCCCTGACTTGGATGTAAGATCGTGTTCTTGATCCGAACCAAGTATAATTGCTCATGTTCAATCGTTCTATTTGTTTCTGTTTTGGGTTTTTTATTCTAAAATTCTTCACAAATTGGTACCAAAGCTGGTTCTTGAATTTTGGAAGTTCATCAATTTTTGTTGAAGGTATTGTTCAAGATTCCTGGGTAATTTTTCCATTGAATTCATTGTTCAAGCTTTCTGGGTATTTTCTACTACAGTCCCTGTCCAAGATCTTAGGGCAATTTCCTTGAAATCATCATTCGAGTCTTTCCCTGGTTAGTTTCTTTGAAGTCATTGTTATCTCGATTCAACCATTCCTACAACATCATCGACGGGAACAAGAGCATTCTTCCTGGCCAGAAGAACAAATTGAAGATGTCGACATCAAAATATGAAATCAAAAAGTTTGATCACAAGAACGACTTCAACCTTTGGAGGGAAAAAATGATTGCTCACTTGGGCAACCTCAGTCTGGATGAAGCTCTAAAGGGGGAATCCAAGATACCTGATTCAGTTCCAAACAAAGGTGAGATTCTCAAGAAAGCTTGAAATACAATTGTTCTTAGTTTGAGTGATCAAATTTTAAGAAAGGTGTTCGAAGAAAAGACTGCCTGTGAAATGTGGAATAAACTTGAACAACTATATATGACAAAGTCCTTACCAAATAGAATTTACTTGAAACAAAGATTTTATAGTTTTAAGATGGATGACAACAAAACATTGATGATTTTACAAAGTTGTTGTCGGATCTTGAAGTGACAATTGAAGAAGAAGATCAGGCAATATTTCTGTTGAATTCTTTACCAAAGCAGTATAAGCAGTTGCGTGACACTCTCAAGTATGGGAGAGAAACATTGACATTAGAGGAGGTAATGAGGGCCGCCTACTCTAAGGAATTGGATTTAAGAACAAATTCAAGACAGTCCAGAGATAGTGCTGAAGGACTAAATGTTCGAGGAAGGTCCATGGAGAGAAGAGATCACTCAACAAAAGGGAAACATGGGTCCAGGTCCAAGTCAAGAACCAAGAAAACATGTTGGTTCTGCAAAAAGGAGGAACACTTTAGATGAAATTGTCCTCAAACATGCGGGTCTTTGTGGACGACGAATTCGAAGCCCTCAGGGCTGATTAGCTTCACCGCGTCTTCCTTCCTCATCTTCGCAACCCAAAATCGCCCTAGATACGCGATAAGCAGCTTATATTTTCATCTATCAAAACCACCAGCTGGAGGGTATTTGGACTAAGCTTCAGTCTAGAAGCTCTTTCAAACTCAAAACTCAACTGGAAGGCCTTTTGATGTGATACACACTGAAAGTGTTGGCCTCTTGCATACTTGATCTCGTAATCTAACCAAACTGGTAGTTTCTTGGATGGGATTGCCTACGAAACCATTCATTCAGACATCAATCAAGAACTTCTGCGAAGCCCTGAAGAACCACAGGCATATGCATTGACGGAGAATTTCTAAGGTTGCTGAAGAGGTGAAGTTCTTCCCATTTTATGCTCACCATGTTGCAACCAGCGACCATGCTGGAGACATCCTGAAGAGGATTTACTTGATCCTAGAAGACAGAGTTCACATTATTCTTAATGGCATAGATGAGGAAATCTTCAAACCAGATATCGCCAAGGGGAAGATTTTCAAGCAGAAGTTCGGCATACCTGAAACCAGGACATTGGTTTTAGGAATGGCTGGGAGGTTGGTGAAAGATAAAGTGCATCCATTAATGTTCGAGGCTTTAAAACAATTACACATGGAAATGATACGTTTAGGGAAAGAGTCCTTGTTCTGGTAGTAGGAGATGGTCCTTGGGCTACTAGATATAGAGATTTGGTAACCAAAGTACTTGTTTTGGGGCCACTGGAACAAGCTCAATTGGTAGCTTGCTACAATGCTATAGATATCTTTGTCAACCCAACTCTGCGAGCTCAAGGTCTTGATCACACTCTATTACAAGCTATTCTATCAGGTCAGCCAGTACCGGCCACAAGGGTAGCTAGCATTACAGGGTCCGTACTTGTTGGCCCTGAAATGGGTTATACATTCTCACCAATGGTAATTTCATTGAAAAGGGCCCTCTTTAACGTTCTCGACGACGGAAGAGAAGCTTTGAAGCAGAAAGGTCGGGCAACTAGGCGCAGAGGCTTGCAATTATTCACAGCCACGAAGATGACTGCTGCTTACGAAAGACTTTTCCATTGCAAATCAGATGGTGATGACAAGGTGGACAATTACTGTTGGATATCAGGATCCATCCATCTAAAATATCAACTCTTTCTTTAAAATTTCAATTTTTAAGCGTGTGGCCTCAATTGCAACGTTAGAATGGGGTGCTTTCAATTGATGTCTTATTGTATATACACTCTCTGGCTGGTTGTTAGAGGATGCTAGTTAAGGAAAGCTTTTCTTGAAGAGAAACAACACTTTAACCTGGATTCTTGGAAACATTTTAACCATTTGCTAAACCTTTTTGTTTAGTTGATTTCTTCCTGGGTAACTTTTTATGAGATGTGTTTTTCTACAATTTTGTTTTTATATAATCCGTAATTGTAGCCACTGTTTTGATTTAGTTAGATAATTTTTGCCCATCTAGGAAGTTCTGTAAAAGTAAAATCAAGCATTACAAATCTCTTTTATATTTACTCATCGGGAATATTATGATCCTGAAATTGCATATTTTTTAGATACTATCATAGAAACTGAAGACAAACTAGAATCCAACCCGGTTACAAACAACATCTGCATTGATATATAAGGCGAAGAAAAAGGCCCATAGCATTAGTTCATGGTCAGACACTACAGGCTCCACAAAATCATGGAAAATAGAAACTTAAGCCACTGTAAAAACATCAACCAACCTCCGAAACGTCCCAGCCTAGTTTACAAATGAAATTCCTATAAAATAACTACATCAAAATGAGGCTTTGCAGTTTCTGACTACACATGTCCCGTTTCTGGCATCTGCCGCTTATTTATGTTACATATGGTTCAGGCATAACCCAATCCTTTCAGTTCCTGCAAAATACAAACATGAAATCTGCCCGTTTGAGCTTCTTATTTAAAATTACACGTTTTCCATGCTTTTGGACGGGGCTTCATAAATCCCTACAAAATGTGAGTACTAGATAAAAGGATTGACCTAAGACATAATAAGATTATAAAAATCTTGATTGATAAAAGATCATTGATATCATTTTCCATAAAAGCTATACCTCAAAAAATTGTAGGAAGTCATGTGGCCTTGGGGGGCAAGGTCCTAATAATAAAGCGAACCTGCAGAATTCAAGGTAAAATGCTCAGGATGGTAATAGAAGGTCTAAAGCATGGTTTCAAATAGTGAAGTACTCATTTCTTTGTCTAATCACCTTGCCACAAATTTCCTCAAGAAGCATCGCTCGAATTGCTTCCATTTGGATCGTCTTCTCGGCCATCCTTCTTGAACTGATTCATTTACAGAGTAAATACATGACTACAGTTATGCTCATATCTTTCAACTAATCATGCTAACAACATATATCATGTCATCATGCTAACAAAATAGATCATGTCATTCATAGTATTTATCTATTGAATAGAAATAACTAAATCAAGACTCACCAGAGGGTAAGATGCAGAGGTCTGGGTACCTGGGGACTGAGAGTAGACATCTTGCCCACCATAGGAAAGCAATGAACTTAGATGACATGGTTCCACTCTTTCTTCCTGAAGTAAAGAATTCCTGTCCTTGTTGGGCATGCTATAGAGTGCACCTTCGCCGCTGATTGCTATACAAGTTTTCCAAAAATAAAAGTTTTTGAGGCAATATTCATTGAACACATAATTTCATATCTCAAAATCAAAAGTTGAGATTTATTTTACACTAGATCAGATTTTAGATAGTGAAAGGAGTATGATTACAAATGGAATATTAGGTAGTTTCCTAGAACATGTCACATGTGACAATTCTAAAAAGTTGCTTCTGCAAAATTGGACCAAATGAAAAAGAAGTAATTCCAAATACTGTCTCATCTTTCAAATAGGAATTTTGGCATCAAAAAAAGAAAAAAGAAGGAAAGAAAAGATTTAGAAACAAAGAAAATGACGTGATCAAATACCTGAGCTTCCATTTTTGGATGTGGGCCTTGCTTGATTTTTCGGGGCATGTTTTTGCCAAGGTCCTAATACGTCAGAGTTGGCTGAGTTTCTCCCAACCACCTAAAATCAGGCCAGATGAACCAGAAAGATTATTACCAAAAAAAGAAATGATGAAAGAATAAGGAAAAGGAAGAGGAAAAGGAAAAGGAAAAAACCAGATAGAGGAAGGTGGACAGACTCCATAGATGAAAACCCCTAAGTTGTTTTTGTTTCACTATACTTTTACTTCACAAGTAACTAACTGTGAAAAGCAATACCCTTTTTCCTATTTACAGGGACTAACTACTTTTCCGTGCACTTAAAGAGTTGTATTTTAGTTTTCAATAAATAATTTAAAGTTTGTTTTGTTTATAACAGAGAGAGAGAGAGTTCCATTTTTCCATAAAGCTTTTCTTCAATAAATAAATGCATCCATTATCATTTATAATTTACAATATCATTCCTTTTATATATGAAGCTCCATGTAAACAATATTAACACTGGTATGAAGCATGAATATGCTCTAAGCAGAATCCTTAAATCAAAGAAACAACAAAACAATCATCACAACAACAATCAAAAATATAAAAACCTTTCTTTATACATACATACATTCATGCATACATACATACATACATATATATATATATACATACATACATATATATATATATATATATATATATATATATATATATATATATATATATACCAAAACCACAAGGAGAAGAACATGCATGCCTTGGATGGAGGGGGAAAAATGGATGCAAAAATCCCTGCATCCGACTGCTGAGATGAAGACTCCTTAGCACCAAAAAGCTCAGCAGTGAAAGATGAGGATAAATTATTCCCTTGGTTCTTACCCTCCATTAATGATTTTTTTTTTTGTTCTTTCTTTCTCTCTCTGAAAATCAACAGCCCAAAACAATCTCCCAGGAAAGACCCAGTTGAGATAAACAGACAGAGAGAAAAGAAGAGAAAAAGCTGCGAAGATACGTTAGTTTTGGGTGTATTGTTCTTGTCACAAACCCATCAAATTTATGGTTGAAACTTTTCTCCGTCTACACAAGACGGCACTGATTAATTTACTGAATAGTGCCGCCCGTGTGCCATTATCACCCAACAGAGAAGTGAGTAAATCTATTTGCTAATATTTCTATTATATAAGATTTCTTTTCCCTTTTTTATAATCAAAGACTGGTAAATTTCCTAACCTTTGCACTGTCCTCGCATTCTATTCTCTGCGTAATACAATATTATACCATGATCATCATGGTATCAATATGCTTTCATATTCACAACACGTAAAACGGATAAATGCCATGTGGGCTCCACAGTTGTCCAATGAGACGAACACAGCATTGACACGTGTACCCAAATGGATAATTTTCGACTCTCTTGAGCACCAACATTTTCATGCTCATTTTTTGGCCCCTCAAAAAGTAAAAGCCTTTATGTCTATATACCTGTATATCTGACTCCAAGCCCATTGAATGGCCTTTTTTTCTGGAGTCTAGAAGGGTGTTTGAAAAGATGGTAGGAACCGATGGTTAGAATCATTTTTATTATATTATGTGAGAGTTTTATACTATAGCAATTTTTTTTATTATTATTATTGTAGCATGTGAGAACTTTACGCTATTCATAACTGAGGGTTCCCACCACTCAGCCACACATGGAGTAGTAGATCTTTTTTTTCCCTATTCAAATGGCTTTTTTTTACTGTGTATTCGACATTATTTAAATTTAACAACTTAAACACATAAATAAAACCTAATTATTAAAAGTAATCATAAAATTCACTTTAGATGTTAAAATTTAATTGAAAAAACAATATGCCAACAGATGTTAATACTTTTTTTTTCCTGGGGGACTGATTTTCTTTGACTCTACAAGTTTGAAAGGGGCATGAATTAATTAATTGATGATAGATATAAAGGGCAAAAGAAAGAGCTCTCGAAAGAAAATGCTTCTGATCCCACCAAAGAATATGTAGATACGGTTGCATCATTGTGTGTCCAAAATAGGGGTCGTTTACCAGCAATATAATAAGTTACCTTTCTCTTAAAATCAAAGCTAGCTAGGACCATACTACGTAGCAAAAAGCTATGTATGTAATAGCTCATGAACATGAGAGGTCATAACTTATACGTATAGAACAGATCATGACACAAAGAATTTCTATGATATCAGTAAAATTTCAAGCACAAGTAAACAATTCTTGGGTCAAATGTCTTTTCTTCGATATAGTTTTTGTTTGTATATATGTGGGAATGATCTGAAGTGAGTTTTCCTTGGATTGTAGTGAAATGCTCCAAAAAGCAAAGTTTGGTACAAGAAAATACTACTGGTGTGAACAAGGTTAAGATAAATTATTGATCTGTAAAAAGCTTCATGAGCCAGATAGCTCATTCCCCTGGGTCTATATTTGCGGCACTTGTTTTATTGGATATGATTACACTTTCATGTTTGGTAAGAGAAAAAACCAAAATATGGAATAGTAGTTTGATGAACCCTTTGCAATAATTTGGCGTACAATTTATCTTGATTTAATAGTTTATGTATTGTAACTTTCAAAGGCCATGACTTTTATGCCTCAAAGTTTGAAGTCATTTTGTGGTTGGAATATGAGGAGAATATTGTAGCCACTAGTCACAATAAAGAAGGAAAAATCAGAATTTGAGACTAGATCTCAACCACTGGGACTTTTCTACATTGGTATGGGAAATCCGAGATGCAAAATTTTCATTTTGAGATATTTTCTTCTCTTTTAAGATTATGATTTCAACAAGAAATGAAGGGGATATTGGAATCACAAGCAAGGAAAGTGACAAAAAGAGCATGGCCAATCCAAGAAAGGATAAAGAAGATAGAAGTCAAAAGATGAAGCAAAAGAATCAATTCTCTATGAAGAAAAAATTCTTTTTTGGGCAAAGGGCGTGAAAAGCAGGATTCGAACCTGCGCGACCAGAGCCCACGTGATTTCTAGTCAAGCCCGATAACCACCCCCGCACGCCCACCCAGTGTTAAAGTCCCTAATAGTTAACTTAACAATGATTTTTTTGGACAGATTTTTATAAGCGACAAAAAAATTCAAAAAATAATAATAATAATAATAATAAAAGAATTAAAATCAGTAGTCGAACTTTTGAGAACAATAATTAATAGCAAGTGTTAAAATGAAATTGTACTTGAATAAAATACCAGAAAATAGCCTCGAATTTAATTTTCTCCTTCCTTATCCTAGTGCCTATTTTTCAAGGCGGCAATTTGTGTCGGCGAGTTGTGTTTGTGTTGGGTTGAGACTCAAACATGTAGAAAATACCATCAACACTAACCTGACTTGTGACATGAATGAGTTAAAAAATTTTGACACTAACATGATCCGTCTTGACACAGGTTGACGTAAACACAACCCGCTTTAACCCGTGATATATTAAAAATGAGACTCTCAACCTATAATGCCCGGGAAAATTTTCATTTATTTAAATCTAAAATCTATTTGGGTTTAAATAATGAATGTTGACATGAACATGACCCCTTTTAGCCCATGATATATTAAACATGTGACTCTTAATCTGTAATGTCCAGGAAAATTTTCTTTTATTTAAATCTAAAATCTATTTGAATTTAAATAATGAATGTTCCTCGATAAATTATATTTCTGTAAAATTATGATAAAATGAAGTAACTAAGGATATTACTAGTACGGATTATGTACGTGAATTTTGTGCAAAATGGAGTATTTTGATATACAGATTTTTGTAAGTATGATCACTGAAAAATTTATAAAGTACTCTCAAATTGAAATTTATATCAAAATAATTATAAACTTTGTGTTAAAGTTAGTGAGGGAAAATAAATGTTAAATGGAGTAAATAATCATACCATAGTCTAAGCAGTATAAAAATGGTTAATTGACAATCAAAAAATTGATAAAATATTTTTGATGTTTACCAATCATCAGTTGATGAAAATAGTATAAAAAGACACACATCAATAAAAAGAATACACAGTGTGGCAAAATGGTACTGATAAAGTACAAATACATATATATATATATATATATAATACTATGTTGGAGGAAGGTTAATATAGGGAAAGTTAGTCAGTGTAATTTTAGACTATCAAAGATAATATTTGTATAAATTTTAAATTGGCAATATAAGAAATTACAGTGTAGTGTAAATTTATACTGTGTGAAAAGGTGGTGGTCCCATTTGCTTACTCACAAAAGGCCCAAATTTGGCCACCGAACCTATAAGACACATGGTGGCCACTTGAGGAGGGGAGACAAGAGTTTTTTTTTTTTAATTTTTGCCACAAAATTAAGAAAAATTACAAAAAGGCCCAAAAGTGAAATTTTTAAAGGAAAAAAGTGGTTAAAATTTTGAAAAAAAAAATCCCATTATTCTTCTAATGGAACCCGAAGTCCCTAAACCCATTTTCTCAACAATTTCTTCTAAATTTTAGCAAGAAACTACTTCCAAGGATTACAAGAGCATTTTTCCTTTTCCTTTGGGTTTTTCTTCTTGATTCTTGGAAGAGGTTTTGATGAGAAACTTTGTATGATTTATGCTAAGGATTGTGCTAAAAACAAGTTTTGGGTGGAGAATCACAAAGTTCATCAAGGGAATTTGGGTAAATTCAAGCTTTTTAACAAAAAAAAAAATTGTATTTTCCTATGGTATTTGTTAAGTAAAAATTAAACAAAGACTATGGCATGATTGTGTGACACTATGTGATATTTATATTGTGTTTTTATGGCGATGTGGATGTGTGAAATAGGGGTTACATACTTGAAAAACCCTAAGTTCAAAGAACCTAGTATTTTTTTTTTAAGGTTTTAGTGAAATTAAGGGTTTTGATGGAATTTGAGGCAACTAGATTTTTTGGGAAGGATTTGATTTTGATTAACACAGTGAAAATGACAGTTTTTATGAACAAAAGTTTGTAACATTTGATGGGATAAAATTGCAAAGTTCTTATGTTTGGGACAGTTTTGAAAAGTGGCCAAAAAAATCCTATACAATTCGAATTTCAAAATATTTTTTTAATTTATTATTGTTGCATATTCTTTTGTATCATTTAAAATGTTATTTATCAAGCGTCACCTGCAAGTTTTGTTCTTTTACCTTTCTATTTAAGCTAAACATGTTTTTTAATTAAAATTTTCTCCAACTATAGCCCTCATAAATTTTTTTTCCTAATTGTTTCCCTCAAATAATTTCTTTCCAGACGAAAACATTTTTGTCATGCAATCCTCTTAATATTTTTCTTTATATATACACTGCATAAATAATATACTACCTAACTTTTTCTTTTGAAAACTTCTTTCTTTTAAAATGTGCTCTATTTAATTTTTTTTATTGAACAAAATTATAAAGAAAATAGAAAATAATTAAAACTATTTTTAAAAACATTTAGATTTTCATCAAGAATATACATGTGGAAAGTACGGGCTCATCACCAATATACTAAAACATGACATTAGCACATTAATTTGACCCTGCATCATGTAGTGCTCAGCCGTCACAAAGCATACCACAAATTATTGAACATTTGAACTCAAGGCTGATTTGTTTACCACCTATGGTCCCATGAAATAGATAAACCTGAACATAGGACGATAGAGGTGTTTGGAACTTTAGTCTTAACCCGTCAATTACAACTGTAAATAATACAAAGTTTCAACAATTACAATAAAAAACAAAAAATTGTTATAGTGTAAAACTTAAAAAATCCGTTACAAGTGAAGTTCTAAATGAAAGATATACTTTTATTTGAGCATCACCATTTACTTTTTTTTTTTTTTGCAAATTTAAAAAAAAAAAATATTTTTGACCATGCACCTATTCCCAAGGGAAACCCCATTGACATTTTTATTTTCTTTCCCGATGAAAGCAGCAGCATTAGTGGATGCGAAGTTCTTCAACGCAGAAGGCTTACTCAATCACACGAACTGAGGGCAAACTTGACTACTTAAGAGTTGATTTGGGTTATGCAAAAATCACTCAACATCTCTAACATTGCACAGGTTTCACAAAGAGACCTCCAGATCTCATTCTAAATAAGATTTGATAAAGAATGTCTTTCCCATCATGATTTTGAATAGGAGGAAAGAATTTACGAGTTTAAGTTGATTAAAACTTGTTTAAAGAACGTCAATAAACTTGCATTTATAATGAGCCATACAAAAGTAAACAGTTAACAACAATCTTTTATAAATCAACTCAAACTCCTAGAACCTCACTACCTGCTCAAAATGATCAAAGGGAAATAACCCTAGCTTAAAAGGATTAAAAATAAATTAAAAATTTTAATTTTCCTTTGTTTGACTTGTGTATTGATCCTGCATCTGCTCTTCTGATTGAGACTAGAGATAGCAACACGACGTTTTGTTTCATAGGTAAAGCAGCTTCTCGTTGGTTGTTTCTTTATTTTTCTTCTTTTCGGAGTAAAAATGATAAAAATTTTGGCCTTCCAGTATAAAATCCAGTTACTGCAAGATACCTAGAAAAGGATTAATATCAATCAAGACCATAATAGGAAGGAAACCAAAATAGGGTTATTGCAACACGAACATTATTTTTTGTGATCCAAAGGTTTTGGTATTAAGTTGAATCTTCGACAGATAGCTTCATCATGAAGCAATCAACTAAGAAAAAGGAGCCAGCACAGCTTCCGTGAAACACTGAAGTCAGTGTCAATACAATGGACATGTAACAACAAGACTAAAGCAAGCAAAGCGAGATGCATGCTATAAACTTGCTGGAGCACACACGCATATTTATTTGAGCGGGAGAGAAAGTGAAAGAAAACATATAAAAAAATAGAAACTAAAGCTCGAATGCAAACCTCAGCATGCACCAAATATCTCTTCTGGAGGATCATACATGTGTTTCTCAGGAAAGAGCTCCTCAAAGTCTTGCTTCACTCTGTTTCTCAAAAGAGGGTGTGGCAAAAGACCCTTCAAAAAAATTCTAAATGGCAACTCTTCAGGCGGATCCAGAGACTTCTTCATGTCCTCATATATGTTAATTGCATCTCCAGGAGAACCGGAGCTCAGAAAGCCCCTAATAACTTCCGCGTATGTTTAAGAGTCAGGAAATAGACCGTCCGCCCTTATGCTTTCCCAAAGTCCCATAACATCATCCATTTTCTTGCATCTTGCTAATCCAATAATTAGATCCTTATACAAGTAGACATCAGGCTTGTATCAATCTTGCTTCCGAATCACATTAAATATCTGGAAATAAAAATCATATAGTTGCTTGTGAGATCACGGAAAGAAGTCATCACTCCAATAAAATAGCCACATATCGTAGCTAACAAATCCAGTCTTTTATGCATTTTGGAGAAATATGTCCTCCGGAAGTGAGCCACAGCTTACTTGTAGTCACCCATGAAGGATGGTTAATTGGACATTAACCATAATACGACAAGAAAAAGTAAGTTTATTCATTATTCACTTTGAGATTGCAATTTAAAACGACGGTTACATTCTACGGCTTATACGGTCAATACTAGTTTGAAACCATATCTTAGAAACCAGACAGAAGATAATGGAAACCAAGCTAAATGATCTAGAAATGGCTAGAAACATATATGTGAAAAACCAAGTTAACCATTCAAACCGTCTTAGAATCTACAGAGAGCTTAATCTTGTAGAACCACATGTATGTAAATACTAAACTCCAGTTTGATTCTATCATACTCCTTGAACCGGCATTGCTAGAAGAAAAGCCCAAAAAGCCACATCCTTTCAACAAAGAAGAAACTAGAAACCTCTCCAATTGCGTATGTTTCTTTCAAACATTGCAAGTGTAATTAATTAAAACTGCTCTGGGAAAAATCATCACACACCCAGAATACATAAATCAAACAGATTGATTAAGATCACCAAGAAGAAGAAACTAGAAAGCTGTCTAAGTGGGTACATTTCTTTCAAGCATTTAATCAAATAGATTGCAAGCACTACCCATTGAAAATGGAAACCAAAACAAGATAGCATAAGATGACCCATAGAATAAAATGCAATCCCAACTAACTCTAAGCAAAAGAAAAAGAGAACCTTGATAGCCAAAGCGACCTCCTCTTGTCGCTCAAGCTCAATGAGAACAGCAACCATGTCCATCTTCAGAAGCCTCAGAACGTGAGCCTTGATAAACTTCTGTAACTTCTCTTCGTCGTCCTTGAACCTCTTCAAACCCAGTATCACAAAAAGCGCTTCTTTGCCTATAAGCTTCTTCCCCCTCCAAAGGGGTCCTCTGGGCCTCCCATCATGGTACTCCCTAAACCCACAACTGGGTCTCCACAGATTGATTTCAAACATCGCAAATTTCGGTTTCAGAGGCAAAGGGGATTCTCTGATTGGTATTCTGTAGATTGCTCGGAATAATCCTGACGCAAAGATTGAGATTTTCGATCGTGAAAATGCTCGCCTGGCCATTCGAGCGCTGAACTTATGGTTGTTCAGCGTTTTAAGAGTTTTCGGCACAGGGTTTTAGCGCCGGATGATGAATAATATTGTGTCTTTTGTAGGGTGTAAAGTGTTCCAGTAGAAACTAGTGAGTCAAACCTAGGTTAGAAAACAATGCTGGAAGTCTAGAACTAGCATGGAGCTCTTAATCTTAAGCACACGAGTTTGGCCAAGTAACTCCTGGCGTTCTTATTTTAGGTGAAATTTGCACCGTAGGTCCAAACTTTTGAGTTTTTGACACTTGTTGTTCTTCAATTTTATTTTGATATATTTTTGGGTTCTCTAATTAGAACTCTAAATCATTTTGTTAATTTTTTTTGAATTAAAAAAACTAAATTTTTTTAGTTTTTTTTATTATTTTTTTTTGTAGGTCCTGACGTTGTATCAAATCTATCTATTGATCTATGATGTACAATTTTACTAAAAGTGAAAGCTGTTTTGGTGCACTATTGGAAGAAATGGTCAAGTTATTTTATCCTTTTGTGTCTTTTTTTTTTTAGACTTTTGTTAACTTTCTTTTTTGCTAAAAACACTCTGAAATATTACTCTTTCAACCATGAATTTTACAAATACTTTATTTTTGTAACTTCTTTACGAGAATTTTGTTTCAAATTTATTTAAATATTGACTTCCTTTACAAATATAGACCGTGATTAGTATTTAAAAAAAAGAGAGAGAGAGAGAAGCTAAAAAGACATGAAGTTCTTTTTAGGTGTAATGTTGTTAACAAATATATATACTTCATATGTCAGAATTCTTTTCATCAGTTGACAAATAAAAAATTATGACAAATAACACAAGAGTTGCGTAGTGGACGATTGGATTATTGAAGTGAGTTATAAATGTTTCACGAGTCCCATAAGACCTTATAACATACATTTGGAAAAATGAACTTTGTGCTTCAAATGTTGTGGCAAGGTCAGGTTTGGACATTGTGTATGTCAAGAATTAAACTTTGATCTGTTATAAAGTTCGGAGATCACTAACCCATATTTTGTTGCGTTTAGTATTTTTCACCTTCATTTTAGTATAACTGTGAGATTCAGATGTCGTCCAAACTTTATCATTGTTTAATTTTGTTGTTGTTTATATGAGCATAGTTTCTATGTCATGCTTTTTTTTTGGTAGTCTTAAGGCATGTTTAGCAAATCGTATTGTATTATATTGCATTATATAGAAAAAAATGTAATACAATACAATATAATATGGTGTGCCAAATAAGCCCTTAAGAAACTTTTTTGTCAGAGTTTACATCGGAGAGTTTTTTTTCTTTTTTTTTGTTTTCTAAGGTTCACCTAGCCATGTCGTTTTATGTTGTCTAAGGATTACATTTGTCGTTGGAATCTAATAGACGAAAAAGATTCCCATAGCCAGTCTCCTAAAGTTTTCTAGCGTTTAGGCGTAAAAATGACATGGTTTCATATGTACTTATTTTGCTGTCGTTTAATTTGTGTGAAATTGCTTAATCTACATCATTCGTTCTTCTGTTACTTCAGTTTGCGTTATCAATTATGTATATGAAACATCGTTTCCACACTTTGGCAGTTCTAAATTAAATAACGACATAAAGATGGAGAGAAATAAAGGAAATGTTTTGCTAAAATTGCATTCTGTATTTTTGTATTGTAGAAATAAAAAAAAAAAAAAACACATAGCATCAAAAGCATTTATGACAGATGAAGATGCTATAAATTTATTGAAAGAATTATAAAAGGTGTGTAATGCTCTATCATTGTGCCTCAAATTTTGGCTTCAAGTTTCAAGTACGTTGTGCAGGACAATTGGGCTTCTGACCTTATGAACGCCGTCAGACCACACCAATGATGTAGACACCAAAGAGTTAGGTGGCAAACTGCTTCGTTTGACAATCACATCAAAGGACTTCTCCTCATGGCGTGACTTGAAAGAAAGCACCGGAGGCACAACTTCGATATCAAACTTTGTTTTAGGGATGATGGTGGCCTTGTATGTGGAGTTGGAATAGCCAACATTCTTGACTTTTCTGTGAAATTTAATGGGAAACGACGTGCCGTTCAAAACAAAAGCAGCCATTGAAGGGTAGTTCAGATCTCTTGGTGATCCTTCTTTGGAGCCTTTGGGGCAACTGCTATTGTGTCTTGATATAAGCTCAACTTTCTTGCCATCCAAGCCAATGCTGCAGAGAAGGTTTATGTAGTCTTCTTCAAAGGCCTCATACACAAGTCCAGGACTGATGGCTTTTACAGGGTTGACATGGCCAGCACCATAATCGAATTCTCCGTTCGAACCATTATTTATCCTCATGACCCAAGCTACATCCAACAAAGAGAGAAAAAGAGATTTGGTCACATGGAAATGTAAATGTATGTAGATGAGTAATGTTAGGTATACCAACTCTAATCCCAACCTTTTCACTAGTACCTGTAGTCATAAGAGATGATTTTACAGCAGAAGGAGACCAATCAGGGTGAATTGTCTTGACATAGGCAGCTGCTCCGGCAACATGGGGGCAAGCCATGGAGGTTCCAGATAAGATATTGTACTTTACGCGCCTCTTGTCATCCGAATAAGGTGAGGGTGTAGCAATTGGTGAATATGCGGCTAAAATCTCTACTCCTGGGGCACTTATATCCGGCTGCAAAAAATTAAATCATAGTCTAAATAAAGATGAACTATGAAAGGGAAAAAAGAAAAGAAAAGAAAATAATGAGCAATAGGTAGGAAAGGGCAGAACGTAAACCTTTAGAACATCCGGTGTAATAGTATTTGGCCCACGTGAAGAGAAGGGAGCAACCTTAGGAGCTAATAAATCTTTCACGGTAACACTTTTTAATATGGTTCCAGTAGGCTGACTGCAAAAATAAGAAAAGGGCTTGCTTCAATTGAGGGGGAAAAAATATCAATCTTTATTTAGCTATTAAGAAGACGAATATCAAATTTAAGGGCATATAGGGACACTCAAACTGATAACATAGTTTTGAAGGCATTGCATAGGATATTTACAACAATTGTTTGTAAATAACATTTTGTTAATTTTGAAAGAAGATTGTAAGAGCAAAAATTAAGTTTAGTAACTTAAAAATCAATGAATATAATGTATATAAAGTTAGTAAATGTTGATAAATTATAGTATAACTTGGAGCTTAAGGATAGTGGATATGGTAAATCAAGGATTTTTGAAATTTATGCATGTGAATTACAAATTATCATATTCGATCGTGTGATAAATGTAGGATTTACTAGAAAAAAAATTATTTGAAAAAAATTATAGTACAAAATATAATATCATTAAAATTTTAGTAAATAATGAACAACATTTTTGAGATATTCTAAATATTGTGTTAAATTTAAACTTCGTAACAATAATTTAGTCATGTATTGCAATTTTTACTATAATACAAAATTCACGTAATTTATTTTTATAAAAAAAAAAAAACAATTTCACACCTTGTCCCTGAAATATATTGCAGTGATGCTTACCTTGTGGATTTAATGTAGGACAAGACTGCTAGATAGCTTTGGCTTTGAAGTGCTATTGCAGGCAGTGGCACAACAGAAGAACCATAATCTGCTTCTTGAGATTTGTAAATCACACCAAGTGCACCAGCATTGAAGGCCTCAAAGAGGCCACGTGCTGAATCACACGCCACAATCTTTCCCTTCACTAAAGCTTTGTCTAGACACCCTATTTCACAAGAACTAAATTGCAAAATAACAACAAAAAAATAGAAGAAAAATTATTTTTTATATACTGATATTCTGTTTTTGAATACTTTTGAGGTCAACATAAATGAATTTTGCAGAAATTACCGAGCCACATATTCCGAGCATTTAGTTGAAGCACTTAACCCATGTACTAGAGGAAAGGATGATCCATTCAGTTGGAAAGAGTTCACTGAATTTCCCTGTTTGAGGCAAAACCATTACAAATAATACTTAGCACAAGATCAATTGACTAGTCTTTTTCAGATCATCGCGTTGAATAATGGAAAAATCAATCTGGGTTGTCGAGATTCAAGTTGTTTTTGCCATATGAGACATAACAACAAAAGATATAAATGGGCAGGTCTTTTTTAAACGTCATTTGTAAACTTAGAAATGTACTAAAAAAAAGACACAATTTAGACCATAAGCAAGAAGAGAATTGAGACATACGGCTATGGTCTTTCCATCGCCGAGAACAACATGGTCTATGATTTGCCGGTCTGTGCTACTGGCTGCTACCGACATCATCCAAGGTGCTACACTCGACACGGATCCAAGATTAGGTCCACTATTTCCTGCAGAGTTTAAGGTCAGTATTCCTTTTTCCATCGCGTGAAAAGCGCCAATGGCGATCGGATCACTGGCAAAGTCCAGAGCAAAATCAGTTCCAAGTGATACTGTAATGACGTCGACACCATCAGCAATGGCATCGTCAAAACCAGCCAATATAGCGGCCGATGGGCACCCTCGACGACTGCAGACTTTGTAGGCCGCAATTCTGGCCGAGGGAACACCTCCTCTTGTAGCGCCTTTTGCAATATCATAAAAACTTGCGTCCTTGACGTAGTTCCCAGCAGCCGTTGAGGCTGTGTGGGTTCCATGACCGTCCTCATCCCATGCAGAGGTGATGTCTGATCTCATGCCATAATACCGAGCTCCGATCAACTTGCTGCAAAAATTATAAGGCACTTTTAGTAATTTGTAGTGGAACGTAACAAAAAACAAGACAATTTATTCAAGACATGACAATCTAGTAAGTTAGATACTGTTTGAAATACCAAAAATTAAGCAAATTATTTTAATCTAGTCAAGACAAGCTAAAATAGATTTTTATAATAATGAAATAGAATACTACTCTCTTTTGTCTTTGTATTAATGTGCCGCAGAAAAAACTAATTATTAGAATACTATGTAGAATGAATTTATATAAGAGACTACAATGCCAATAAAATATAGTGAAATGAAGAGGGAAAAATACTTATTGCAAGTGAAGTTTTTCCCCCCTTTGCAAGCACCCTTCCATTTTTTGGGAGGAGGGCCAAAACCTTTGTCGCTAAAGCTCTCCGATTCAGGCCAAATTCCGGAGTCGAGAACACCAACTATAGTGTCACTCTCGACTGCAAGATTTCTTTTTGATGTGTCTTTCAAGCCTATGAAGTCCCATGATCTTGTTGTTTGAATATGAAAAATTTTGTTAGGGAAAATGGAGACCACTTCGCCTTTCTCTGCAGCCAATTAATCAAGGATTTATATATATATATGTATATATATATATATATATGAATAAAACACACACATAAAAAAAGACAAATCGACCAAAAAACGTATACGAAGAAAAAACACTATCATAAGTGGACTCCACTAATATAATTTTTTATCTCATGATCTTTGTCGTACTATTCTTTAAAAGATACAAATAAATCACGTATGTCTAAAAAATACTTACCGGCAAGATTCTGTTTCTCTTGATCAGTAAGTTTTGCTACAAATCCGTTGAAACTTTTTGTATAACTTCGAATTAAGGAATTCTCAACAGAACTAAAATATGAACAAGTAAGTAAATAAGAAACAATTTTTTAATTTTGTACAAGGCATAATGTGTGTGTGTGTATATATATATATATATTTGTGTGTATAACTATATTACCTGCCCTCAATGACACCTTGAAGCATACTTAGGTGGTGAGATGAGGGTGAGTACGTCACATCAGGAAGTGCACCCAGATACACAATATAGACCTGTATTAGCACGAAAGAGTCTCATCTCAAATCTCACATGGCAAAAAGTGCAAAATGCTGGTTTTTTGTTGCATTTTATTAATGCTGTTTGGATGTTATTCTAGTAAAATTGGACATCAAGTGAAAGATATAACACAAGTACTATATGTTTAAACAAAAAAAAAGATTTGCACTTGCCTTTCTTTCTTCATCATTGGCTTTGCAATTTAAGCCCATGTTGAGGATACAAATGGAGAACAGAAAAAGAAAAGCTCCATATTTGTCCATGTTTCAAAGACAAATAGCATAAAACGAAAGAGAAAAGATGTATACTATGAGTGTAAGAGTGGTGGGTGATAATACACACATATATATATATATAAATAGAGAGACAGAGAGGGAGATCAGATTTAGCATAATATTACCGGATCCATATAGTATCAAAATATTTACTTTTATGCAAAATTTTTATGTGATATATTTAGTATGACAGAAATATTTGTGGGAGTAAAATTCTCAATATCATAACCATTTGGTTAATGGTATCAAAATATTTAATTTCATGCATATATAATATATGGTATAACAGAAATATTTGTTGTAGCAATGGTAAAATTCTTAGCTTTTTCTTTTCTTTTTTCTTTTTTTTTTCATTTTTGTTTTTGATGTTATAAGAGGAATACGTTATATGGGTTTTACTAACCCTTCCATGGTCAACCTCTAAGATTGGCATGAAATTTGGACTTCCTAAAATAAAAAATAAATAAAAATAAATTCGTTAACAATGTTATGGATGATTTTATGATATAATATCTTTTAATCAGTCTATTTCATTATCTGAGGATTCTTTTTCTTTTGTAAGATTTTATCTGAAGATTCTGAACCTATTATGCACAAATCCAAGAAGGAAGGCAACAGCTCATGTGAGCAAGGCTTTATCCTTCACTAAAGACTCCAAATTTTTTGCCTCAATTAGAGGTGTATGTTAAACTTTAATATGTGATTCTTTCCAATTTTAACTTTGGCAATTAAAGCTTAATTGCATTTATTGAATTTCATTGCTTGTTGATTCTTTTGGTTTGGTGATTAGCAACCAACTAATTGATGATTTGTTTTCCTACAATGAACAATCCCATAAAATTTATTTTATTTTATTTTTGATAAATTATTTCCAGCAAGTAGGACTTTTTTCTTTAACAGGTTTATCTCATAAAGGATTTCGATTGCCTCTTCTTTTATTTTTTTCAGCTAAAGTTGTTTCATACTTGCATAAAGGTTTATCTCACAGGAAATACCATCGCTAACTCGTTCTTCGCATTTTTCTTTATGTGGTTAAAATTTAGAAATAACTACCTTTCGAAAAAAAGAACAAAAGATAACGTGACACTTGAGGGGGAAAAAAAGAAAAAAAGAAAAAAAAACTAAAAATTGTGACATTAGTTTCTTTCCTTACAGAATCAAAATCAAAATTTTCTGCCAAAAAATAATATGAGTAACAAAATGACATAACTTTTTCAAGTATGAAATAAATAAAAACTATTTTTAAAAATATGCCAAGATATAATTTTCTCAAAACCAAACTCTTCTCTTTTTTGTAACCAGCCTCTCAGGTGTCCTCCGTATGTTTTCTGTGACACCCGTTATTCTCCTAACGGGTATTAAGGTAATTAAATTAATTTTTAGTGTATCAAAAAAAAATTGTTTCATTTAAATTTATTTTACAATATTTATTTTTATCTATTTTTAAATTTTCTAAAATTCTCCTATATTTATTTAGTATGTTTACTAAAAAGCCTTAGAACTTCTAATAAATCTCAAAAATGTCATATTGGCATTATGCGCGTTAAAGTCTCCAGATGAGACATAAGGATATCTTTTCCAACTACTCTTGACCCTCATTTTCTTTATTTCCTCTGTGACATGCTTCGACATGTCTCATCCATAATTGTTTCTATCACTTCTCTTCAAAGACTTCATCTTTTCTTCCTTTTTCTTCCACGGTTCCCACACTCTTCGTCTCATTTCTTTACTGAAGCAAAATACTTAGAGAACTTCTTCAAGGCATCCATAAAAATCAGCCACCATCACCCCATTTGAGCAAGAATTTCAGCCATACCGAAGTCAATGAAACTGTTTTGAAGCCATTTCAAGCTTCCAACTAACCATAATCCGAGGTTAGAATCTTATGAATAAATTTAGTCTTTCATTTATAAATTTTCTTTTATACTAAAGGATTATTCAAATTTACATACTTAAACCTAAGTATATGTTTGTTGCTATTTTGGAGCATATGTATAAAGTCTAAGTGTATTTGCCCTAAACAGAAAATTTATATTGTTAAACTTTGTAATACCTCTATGGGCAGTGGCTATTTCTTGAAATTTTGGGATTAAATTAAAATGAATTTTATGAATTGGTTTGCATATTTGAAAAGTAGACATCCTAAGCTTTCTAACGAGCTATCATAAACCTAAATCGGAGTTGTATTTTATTTTCTATGAATTATTTAATTTTCGGATTGGAAACTAGTAAACCTGTCAGTTTGTTATGGTATACCAGCTGCTAACCTGAATCAAGAACCCATCTTTGCTCACCACCTAATTCGTTAATGTCTTGCAACCTTTCCAATATTATCCTAAGTGATTGATGAATCTTATTAGGGACTAAAACATATAGATTACTTGTTCACGTTTTATATTATGTTAAGACAAAAATTGTTTACTGTGGTATTCAAAAGAGCTTTACATAAAAGCTTTAATGGCATACTAGTAAGATAGGTTTACACATGATTTATTTATGAATGTAGTTGTATGTTGTGCTTTAGTTTTAATTGTCCTTATGCACGCCTTAGGATCAAGGGAGTATGGAGCTAACGTTAATTGATTCCAGGATTAAAAGATTGTTGATAAGCTTGAAAGGCAGGGATTCTATTACTCATCTTTTGTGAGGTTTTTATAGAATTAAAATTGATTGTTTTGTCGCAATATATATATATCTATGTTGAACTGATATTATATGAGTATCACGTATGAAACTATGACATGGACTCGTCTTGTATTGTACGGCGAGGAACATAATGAATTGACACATGTTATAAATTGAGAAGCATGGTTAGGAAAACTGACTCTATTAATAATGATTTAATATAGAGAAATGGTGAGACATGAAGAGGGCGGCGGTTACGTCCTTGGGCATGAATACCCTAAAAGGTAAAATAGGGTGAAGGTGATGACGCTTCCTTGGGTTGAAAGTCCTAGAACACACTGTACAGGAATCGACTTGGTGAGGACTCGGGGCTTGATGTCCCCTCACCAGAACACCCTTGGAATATTTAGAGGGTGATCAAGCACGCCATTTTGGGTTTCGATGAGTTGAGTGATACTCTATTGAACGTGGGTACCTAGGAATAATGATGAAATATAATATTTGTATATATGTATATGTATGAAACTCGGTAATGATTACTATGGTATCCACGGAATATGATTATAATAAATTTCATAATCTGGATAATTATAACTGTTAACTAACCATGCAGGTTTTAATATGGTAATGATAAAAACCTAAAGGTGAGTAATGGTTTTCTCTACTGAGCATATTGTTGCTCATTCCCTTATATTTTTATCTTTTCAGGACTCACTAAGTGTGAGGTGGCTACGAGAAAAATAGTTGAGGAAGCGATGTAGCTATATTACATTGGGACTGCTTCAATTGTTAAGAATGTTCTTCATGATAATGTAAGCATCAATTGTTACTTTCTGTGACTGTATTACAATGTGTTGAGGGTTAAAATGATGATGACGACAGTTTATATTATTAAATTTAAGGTGCTACATTATATTGTGGTTTAATCATCGTTTATATTTTATTTTTTTGATTTGAGAGTTTTCATTTAAGTCCCGGGCAACTTTATTTTTAAGGTTTTACTTTTATTTTTAATTTTTATTTTATTTTATTAAAAACTGTTAACCCCTATATAGGGGCATTACATTTTCCTTCTCTTTTGGTTGAAGAAAGATACCAAAAACAATACAAACAAACAGGTTGTCTGAGTCCAAGTTCGAACCGGGGACCTTTAGTGTGTGAGACTAGCGTGATAACCAACTGCGTTTAAATTCAACATCTTTAAAATTTAAAGGGTAACTATAGTCTTCTTAAGTTTTATTTCTTTTTATTTTTTTCTATGATTTTCGTGCTCTAAAAATTAAGTCCTTCTTAATTGTTTTTGGTGACAACTCCATTGTACGGTTCACGTTATGAAAAGGTTAAAAGTGCTCCCATTGGACATCAGCCATCGGGATATTGTTGAGTATTCTTCTTGGTGAAATTGCTTACGCAGTGGCAAGATGAAAATATCAGAATTAGTAATAATATCTACACTTTAAATTTAAAGAAATTTTGAAAAAAATACCAACATTAATAAAAAATAAAAAAATTATAAAAACTATAAATATTTATTTTAAATTAAAATTCTCAAATGAACTGAAGTTCCGCAAATTACATTACGTCCTCTAAAAAATATTTTATAGATTTATTCTATATTAACTCAAATTTTCTCAAAAGTTTACTCTTATAAATATTTTTGTTTTTTTTTGAATTTTTCACCGTCATTTTAGAGTTTCTAAAGTCCCAAACATCATTTGGTGTAAAAAATACTTCCTCAAAGTTTTTTTTTTAAAAATTTTAGTGAATAGCAAAGAAATTCTTTTACATCCAAAAAGATATTTCCAAAGCTTAAAATTATAGAAATTTTTAAAAATTTTAGAAACATCGAAGAACTTTTTGTCCATGCTCTGTGGTCCACTCCTCTCTTCATTTTTCTCTTGTTTCTTTAGTACGTCAATTTCAATTCATAAGTAGATAGGTGAACAACTTTTCATTTTCCTGTAATCTCAAGTTTTAGTCCACGAATTATAGGTTTGATCTTAGATTTTTTAAACATCTATAAGATTGTCCTAAATTAGTCCTTATTCAACTCTGGTAATTAAAATCTAGACGAAAAAAAAAAGTGTGAGGCCCATGTGCGATTTAGTGATGTAGATACATCGTGTCATTTACTCTTAGTTTTCGAACTACCCTCTCATTTTCGAAAAGGCATAATTTCAGCAACTATTATAACAAATTCCCATCACAACTAATTCCCATCGGACATTAATCAAGTTTGCATCTATGAGCTTAGCCCATTTGGGAACATAAATTTGAACCTAAAATAGTGTAGTAACCTAAATTTTGTAAGAAAACACTAAATTGTTTTTATTCAAACTATCTTCCAAAAAGGCTATTTTATGATACTTGATCCTTTTCATTGGCAAGTTATATATGGAAAATGGTTCGAGTATTTTCAAAAAATAAATGCATAAATGATTGAGAGTCATCCAAAGCATCCTTGATTGATTTGATTAGTTGTGAAAACAAATTTACGTGATCTTGATAGGGGCCAAGAACATGACCACATCAGCCCGTCAAGTCTCTCACCGTTCCAAGTGCAGCAACCACATGTAACCCTAAACACTACACTACAATGCATTGCAATCTAGGAGTGAATTTTAATGTTCATTACCAGTATACAATTCCTACAGTCGAGCCTGTTGGAAAAGAGTGCGCAGCAAAATTTTAAAAATTTTATATCAGAGTAATTTTCAAAACACAAGTTTGACATGCTATATGTATAAATTAACCAGATCTTACTAACCTTTGTGTGCTGAAGAACCTCCACAATCTGTGAAGCGAAATAACGTTCTAGAAGAGCCTCAACCAACTAGTCTTCTTTGCTATTCTCTATCCACGATTGGAGTGAATGTGGGCTCACATGTACAGCTCTCCCACTGGTGACTCTCCTTCCAACCAATCGAGAGAACCCAAAGCAAGTATTCGTGATTTGTGAACAAAAGCTCTCAGGGAGTTTTTCAGATTCTCACTTGTAGAGTATCACTCTTAATCTCTCAATTGATCTAAGTAACTTGTGAGAATCACTCCATATTTATAGAGGTTGGTCCTAGGGTTAGTCCTTATCAGATTAAGTCTCAAAACTCGAATCAGAATCAAATTCGGATCAATATCTGATAAGATCTGCCTGGAAACGTGTGATCTTATCCTTCGCTGATCGGCAGGCTGAACAGGTCCCATCGGACGACCGAACACGTCGATCGGTAGGCCAAACTGTCGAATAAAAAATTTTACGAATCTTTTATTTTTCACCCAAGATTCGATAGGATAAAGTCTGAGTTTTAATTCAAATAACCCAATAGAGAAGTTATCTGATTAAAACAACTTTATCTAGATAATCTCTAAGAAAATAAATCAATTCCCAATAATTCTATAAGTTTATCCTGATCTAATTTATCCAAAATTAAATCAACCGATTATCAAACAAGAATTATCAGATCCTAATAATTCAATAAGTTTATCTTGAATTAATTTTATTACAAAATTAATTCAACCGATAAACAAACATGAATTATTTAATTCTTCCAAATTTTAACCAATCTGATAAATCCGATATAAGTCACCAATTATTGGAAAAGCACGTCGTGCCGTTACAGGATGTTGTGATCTAGCAAAGGGGACTAAATGGACCTATATAGTTTAAGCTCCTGATAATTATGAAACCCAATATCCCAGATATACATTTAATTATTATCAACTCCGACACTACGCCACTAAAAGCTTGGAGCCGTACTCTCGAACTACATAGAACTACAAAGCTCATATAGCTAAGTCTCCATGACATATCATAGTGTATTGCATCCCCATATGAAAGTCCATAATCGGCTTAAGGACAAGTTCTGTCTTACCTTCCTGATTATTTTTATCTTACGTTCCATTATCTCACCATTAGAAAACTTACCATCCAAAGACAGTATACATTTGGTTACACCTATGTATCCAAATGGTTGAGCGCTCCAGTTTTCCAATTATAGGATAACGCATATAACAAGATATCATTACTCTTAAAGATGAGCTATGAATTCCATATCTATGAATAAGAAGTCTACGCCATCAAGAGTCATGCCTCCAATGTACCGGTATGCATACCACTATTAAGATGTGGGCGTCACCTTTTGGTACATCAAAAGACATAAGTCAAGATAACGGCCCCACTATTCATCTCAAGATTAAGATACAACACAAATGATTGTCTAAAGTGAATCGATTTGTAGAGACAAAATTATTATTCCAAATCAATTCACTTTATGTCCCGATCCAGCACATCGTCACCTATGACAACGTTGAGATGTCATAACTTATACGTATAGAACAAATCATGACACAAAGAATCTCTATGATATCAGTAAAATTTCAAGCACAAGTAAACAATTCTTGGGTCAAATGTCTTTTCATCGGTATAGTTTTTGTTTGGATATATGTGGGAATGATCTGAAGTGGGTTTTCCTTGGATTGTAGTGAAATGCTCCAAAAAGCAAAGTTTGGTACAAGAAAATATCACTGGTGTGAACATGGTTAAGATAAATTATTGATATGTAAAAAGCTTCATGAGCCAGACAGCTCATTCCCTTGGGTCTATATTTGCGGCACTTGTTTTGTTGGATATGATTACACTTTCATGTTTGGTAAGAGAAAAAACCAAAATATGGAATAGTAGTTTGATGAACCCTGTGCAATAATTTGGTGTACAATTTATCTTGATTTAATAGTTTATGTATTGTAACTTTCAAAGGCCATGACTTTTATGCCTTAAAGTTTGAAGTCATTTTGTGGTTGGAATATGAGGAGAATATTGTAGCCACTAGTCACAATAAAGAAGGAAAATCAGAATTTGAGTCTAGATCTCAACCACTGGGACTTTTCTATATTGGCAATGAGAAATCCAAGATGCAAAATTTTCATTTTGAGATATTTTCTTCTCTTTTAAGATTATGATTTCAACAAGAAATGAAAGGGATATTGGAATCACAAGCAAGCAAAGTGACAAAAAGAGCATGGCCAATCCAAGAAAGGATAAAGAAGATAGAAGTCAAAAGATTTTTTTTTGGGCAAAGGGCGTGAGCAGCAGGATTCGAACCTACGCGGGCAGATCCCACATGATTTCTAGTCATGCCCGATAGCCAGTCCGGCATGTCCACCCAGTGTTAAAATCCCTAATAGTAAACTTAACAATGATTTTTTTTGGACAGATTTTTATAAGCGACAAAGAAATTCACAAAATAATAATAATAATAATAATAAAAGAATTAAAATCAATAGTCAAACTTTTTAGAACAATAATTAAAAGCATGTGTTAAAACAAAATTGTACTTGAATAAAATACCAGAAAATAGCCTCGAATTTTATTTTCTCCATCCTTATCCTACCACCTATTTTTCAAGGCGGCAATTTGTGTCAGCGAGTTGTGTTTGTGTTGGGTTGAGACTCAAATATGTAGAAAATACCATCAACACTAACCTGACTCGTGACATGAACGAGTTAGAAAATTTTGACACTAACACGATCAGTTATGACACAGGTTGACATAAACACAACCCGCTTTAACCCGTGATATATTAAAAATGAGACTCTCAACCTATAATGCCCGGGAAAATTTTCATTTATTTAAATCTAAATCTATTTGGGTTTAAATAATGAATGTTGACATGAACATGACCCCTTTTAGCCTGTGATATATTAAACATGTGACTCTTAATCTGTAACGTCCAGGAAAATTTTCTTTTATTTAAATCTAAAATCTATTTGAATTTAAATAATGAATGTTCCTCGATAAATTATATTTCCGTAAAATTATGATAAAATGGAGTAATTAAGGATATTACTAGTACGGATTATGTACATGAATTTTGTGCAAAATGGAGTATTTTGATATACAGATTTTTGTAAGTATGATCACTCAAAAATTTATAAAATACTCTCAAATTGAAATTTATATCAAAATAATTATAAACTTTGTGGTATAAGTTAGTGAGGGAAAATAAATGTTAAATGGAGTAAATAATCACACCATAGTCCAAGCAGTATAAAAATGGTTAATTGACTATCAAAAAACTGATAAAATATTTTTGATGTTTACCAATCATCAGTGGATGAAATTAGTATAAAAAGACACACATCAATAAAAAGAATACACAGTGTGGCAAAATGGTACTGTTAAAGTACAAATACATATATATATAAAATACTGTATTGGAGGAAGGTTAATATGGGGAAAGTTAGTCAGTGTAATTTGAGACTGTGAAAGATAATATTTGTACAAAATTTTACACTGGCAATATAAGAAATTATAGTGTAGTTTAGATTTATACTATGTAAAAAGGTGGTGGTCCCATTTGCTTTATCACAAAAGGCCCAAATTTGGCCACCCAACCTATGAGACACATGGTGGCCACTTGAGGTGGGGAGACAAGAGTTTTTTTTTTTATTTTTGCCTTAAAATTAAGAAAAATTGCAAAAAGGCCCAAAAGTGAACTTTTTTTAAAGAAAATAGTGGTTAAAATTTTGAAAAAAAAAAATCCCATTATTCTCCTAATGGAACCGGAAGTCGCTAAACCCATTTTCTCAACAATTTCTTCTAAATTTTAGCAAGAAACTACTTCCAAGGATTCCAACAACATTTTTCCTTTTCCTTTGGGTTTTTCTTCTTGATTCTTGGAAGAGGTTTTGATGAGAAACTTTGTATGATTTATGCTAAGGATTGTGCTAAAAACAAGTTTTGGGTGGAGAATCACAAAGTTCATCAAGGGAATTTGGGTAAATTCTAAGCTTTTTACCAAAAAAAAAAATTGTATTTTCCTATGGTATTTGTTATGTGAAATTTAAACAAAGACTATGGCATGATTGTGTGACACTATGTGATATTTATATTGTGTTTTTGTGGCGATGCGGATGTGAGAAATAGGGGTTACGCACTTGAAAAACCCTAAGTTCAAAGAACCTAGTAATTTTTTTTTTTTTAGGTTTTAGTGAAATTAAGGGTTTTGATGGAATTTGAGGCAACTAGATTTATTGGGAAGGATTTGATTTTGATTAACACAGTGAAAATGGCTATTTTAATGAACAAAAGTTTGTAACATTTGATGGGATAAAATTGAAAAGTTCTTATTCCTGGGACAGTTTTGAAAAGTGGCCAAAAAAAACCCTATACAATTCGAATTTCAAAATATTTTTTTAATTTATTATTGTTGCATATTCTTTTGTATCATTTAAAATGTTATTTATCAAGCGTCACCTGCAAGTTTTGTTCTTTTACCTTTCTATTTAAGCTAAACATGGTTTTTAATTAAAATTTTCTCCAACTATAGCCCTCATAAATTTTTTTTCCTAATTGTTTCCCTCAAATAATTTCTTTCCAGACGAAAAATTTTTGTCATGCAATCCTCTTAATATTTTTCTTTATATATACACAACATAAATAATATACTACCTAACTTTTTCTTTTCAAAACTTCTTTCTTTTAAAATGTGCTCTATTTAATTTTTTTTTATTGAACTAAATTATAAATGAAATAGAAAATAATTAAAGCCATTTTTAAAAACATTTAGATTTTCATCAAGAATATACATGTGGAAGGTACGGGCTCATCACCAATATACTAAAACATGACATTAGCTCATTAATTTGACCCTGCATCATGTAGTGCTCAGCCGTCACAAAGCATACCACAAATTATTGAACATTTCAACTCAAGGCTGATTTGTTTACCACCTATGGTGCCGTGAAATAGATTAACCTGAACATAGGACGATAGAGGTGTTTGGAACTTTAGTCTTAACCCGTCAATTACAACTGTAAATAATACAAAGTTTTAACAATTACAATAAAAAATAAAAATTGCTACAGTTTAAAACTTAAAAAATCCTTTACAAGTGAAGTTCTGAATGAAGGCTATGCTTTTATTTGAGCATCACCATTTACTTTTTTTTTTTTTTGCAAATTTAAAAAAAAAATATTTTTGACCATGCACCTATTCCCAAGGGAAACCCCATTGACATTTTTATTTTCTTTCCCGATGAAAGCAGCAGCATTAGTGGATGCGAAGTTCTTCAACGCAAAAGGTTTACTCAATCACACGAACTGAGGGTAAACTTGACCACTTGAGAGTTGATTTGGGTTATGCAAAAATCACTCAACATCTCTAACATTGCGCAGGTTTCACAAAGAGACCTCCATATCTCATTCTAAATAAGATTTGATAAAGAGCGTCTTTCCCATCATGATTTTGAATAGGAGGAAAGATTTTAGGAGTTTAAGTTGATTAAAATTTGTTTAAAGAATGTCGATAAACTTGCATTTATAATGAGCCATACAAAAGTAAACAGTCAACAACAATCTTTTATAAATCAACTCAAACTCGTAGAACCTCACTAACTACTCAAAATGATCAAAGGGAAATACCCCTAGCTTAAAAGGATTAAAAATAAATAAAAAATTTTAATTTTCCTTTGTTTGACTTGTGTATTGATCCTGCATCTGCTCTTCTGATTGAGACTAGAGATAGCAACACGGCGTTTTGTTTCATAGGTAAAGCAGCTTCTCGTTGGTTGTTTCTTTATTTTTCTTCTTTCCAGAGTAAAAATGATAAAAATTTTGGCCTTCCAGAAGAAAATCCAATTACTGCAAGATACCCAGAAAAGGATTAATATCAATCAAGAGCATAATAGCAAGGAAACCAAAACAGGGTTATTGCAACACAAACATTATTTTTTTGTGATCCAAAGGTTTTGGTATTAAGTTGAATCTTCGACAGATAGCTTCATCATGAAGCAATCAACTAAGAAAAAGGAGCCAGCATAGCTTCCGTGAAACACTAAAGTCAATGTCAATACAATGGACATGTAACAACAAGACTAAAGCAAGCAAAGCGAGATGCATGCTATAAACTTGCTGGAGCACACACGCATATTTATTTGAGCGGGAGAGAAAGTGAAAGAAAGCATATAAAAAACTAGAAACTAAAGCTCGAATGCAAACCTCAGCGTGCCAAATATCTCTTCTGAAGGATCATACATGTGTTTCTCAGGAAAGAGCTCCTCTAAGTCTTGCTTCACTCTGTTTCTCAAAAGAGGGTGTGGCAAAAGACCCTTTGACAAAATCCTGAATGGTAACTCTTCTGGCGGATCCGGAGACTTCTTCATGTCCTCATATATGTTCATTGCATCTCCAGGAGAACCGGAGCACAGAAAGCCCCTGATAACTTCCGTGTATGTTTGAGAGTCAGGAGATAGACCGTCCACCCTTATGCTTTCCCAAAGTCCCATAAGATCATCCATTTTCTTGCATCTTGCTAATGCAATAATTAGATCCTTATACAAGTAGACATCAGGCTTGTACCAATCTTGCTTCCGAATCACATTAAATATCTGGAAAAAAAATCATACAGTTGCTTGTGAGATCACAGAAAGAAGTCATCACTACAATAAAATAGCCACATAGCGTAGTTAACAAATCCAGTCTTTTCTGCATTTTGGAGAAATATGTCCTCCGGAAGTGAGCCACAGCTTACTTGTAGTCACCATGAAGGATGGTTAATTGGACATTAACCAGAATACGACAAGAAAAAGAAAGTTTTTTCATCATTCACTTTGATATTGCAATTTAAAACGACGGTTACATTCTACCGCTTATACAGTTAATACTAGTTTGAAACCACATCTTAGAAACCACACAGAAGCTAATGGAAACCAAGCCATATGATCTAGAAATGGCTAGAAACGTATATGTGAAAAACCAAGTTAACCATTCAAACCATCTTAGAATCTACAGAGAGCTTAATCTTGTAGAACCACATGTAAATACTAAACTCCAGTTTGATTGTACCATACTCCTTGAACCGACATTGCTCGAAGAAAAGCCCAGAAAGCCACGTCCTTTCAAAGAAGAAGAAACTAGAAAGCTCTCCAATTGTGTATGTTTCTTTCAAACATTGCAAGTGTAATTAATTAAAACTTCACTGGGAAAAATCATCACACACCTAGAATACATAAATCAAATAGATTGATTAAGATCACCAAGAAGAAGAAACTAGAAAACTGTCTAAGTGGGTACATTTCTTTCAGGCATTTAATCAAACAGATTGCAAGCACTACCCATTGAAAATGGAAACCAAAACAAGATAGCAAAAGATGACCCATAGAAGAAAATGCAATCCCAACTAACTCTAAGCAAAAGAAAAAGAGAACCTTGATAGCCAAAGCGACCTCCTCTTGTCGCTCAAGCTCAATGAGAACAGCAACCATGTCCATCTTTAGAAGCCTCAAAATGTGAGTCTTGATAAACTTCTGTAATTTCTCTTCATCGTCCTTGAACCTCTTCAAACCCAGTATCACGAAAAGTGCTTCTTTGCCTATAAGCTTCTTCCCCCTCCAAAGGGGTCCTCTGGGCCTCCCATCATGGTACTCCCTAAACCCACAACTGGGTCTCCACAGATCGATTTCAAACACCAAAAATTTCAGTTTCAGAGGCAGAGGGGATTCTGTGATCGGTGTTCTGTAGATTGCTCAGAAAAATCCCGAGGCCAAGATTGAGATTTTCGATGGTGAAAATGCTCGCCTGGCCATTTGAGCTCCGAACTGAAGGTTGTTCGACATTTTAAGAGTTTTCGACGCAGGGTTTTAGCGCCGGATGATGAATAATATTGCGTCTTTTGTAGGGTGTAAAGTGTTCAAGTAGAAACTAGTGAGTCAAATCTACGGTTAGAAAACAATGCTAGAAGTCTAGAACTACCATGGAGCTCTTAATCTTAAACACACGAGTTTGGCCAAGTAACTCCTGGCGTTCTTATTTTAGTTGAAATTTGCACCGTAGGTCCAAACTTTTGAGTTTTTGACACTTGTTGTTCTTCAATTTTATTTTGATATATTTTTGGGTTCTCTAATTAGAACTCTAAATCATTTTGTTAATATTTTTTTGAATTAAAAAACTAAATTTTTTTAGTTTTTATTATTATTTTTTTTGTAGGTCCTGACGTTGTATTAAATCTATCTATAGATCTATAATGTACAATTTTACTAAAAGTGAAAGCTGTTTTAGGGCACTATTGGAAGAAATGGTCAAGTTATTTTATCCTTTTGTGGTCTTTTTTTTTTTAACTTTTGTTAACTTTTCTTTTTTTGCTAAAAACACTCTGAAATATTACTCTTTCAACCATGAATTTTACAAATACTTTCTTTTTGTAACTTCTTTACCACAATTTTTTTTCAAATTTATTTAAATATCAACTTCCTTTTCAAATATACACCGTGATTAGTATTTAAAAAAAGAGAGAGAGAGAGAGAGAAGCTAAAAAGACATGAAGTTCTTTTTGGGTGTAATGTTGTTAACAGATATATATACTTCATGTGTCAAAATTCTTTTCATCAGTTGACAAATTAAAAATGTTGACAAATAACACATGAGTCGTGTAGTGGACGATTGGATTATAAGTGAGTTATAAATGTTTCAGGAGTCCCATAAGACGTTATAACATACATTTGGAAAAATGAACATTGTGCTTCAAATGTTGTGGCAAGGTCAGGTTTGGACATTGTGTATGTCAAGAATTAAACTTTGATCTGTTATAAAGTTTGGAGATCACTAACCCATATTTTGTTGTGTTTAGTATTTTTCACCTTCATTTTAATATAACTGTGAGATTCAGATGTCGTCCGAACTTTATCATTGTTTAATTTTGTTGTTGTTTATATGAGCATAGTTTCTATGTCGTGCTTTTTTTGGTAGTCTTAAGGCATGTTTAGCAAACCGTATTGTATTGTATTACATTATATTGCATTATATACAAAAAATGCAATACAATACAATACAATATAGTGTGCCAAATAAGCCTTTAAGGAACTTTTTCGTAATTCTATGGTCATTTACATCAGAGAGTTTTTTTTTTTTTTTTTTTTTTTTTTTTTTTTTTTTTTTGTGGTCTAAGGTTCACATAGCCATGTCGTTTTATGTTGTGTAGGAATTACATTTGTTGTTGGAATCCAATAGACGAAAAAGATTCCCGTAGCGAGTCTCCTAAAGTTTTCTAACGTTTTGGCGTAAAAATGACATGGTTTCATATGTACATATTTTGCTGTCGTTTAATTTGTGTGAAATTGCTTAATCTACATCATTCGTTCTTCTATTACTTCAGTTAGCGTTATCAATTATGTATGTGAAACGTCATTTCCGCACTTTAGCAGTTCTAAATTAAATAATGACATAAAGATGGAGAGAGATCAAGGAAATGTTTAGCTAAAACTGCATTCTGTATTTTTTTATTGTAGAAATAATAATAAAAAAAAAGACAGCATCAAAAGCATTTATGACAGATGAAGATGCTATAAATTTATTGAAAGAATTATGAAAGGTGTGTAATGCTCTATCATTGTGCCTCAAATTTTGGCTTCAAGTTTCAAGTATGTTGTGCATGACAATTGGGCTTCTGACCTTATGAACGCCGTCAAACCACACCAATGATGTAGACACCAAAGAGTTAGGTGGCAAATTGCTTCCTTTGACAATCACATCAAAGGACTTCTCCTCATGGAGTGACTTGAAAGAAAGAACCGGAGGCACAACTTCAATATCAAACTTTGTTTTAGGGATGATGGTGGCCTTGTATGTGGAGTTGGAATAGCCAACATTCTTGACTTTTCTATGAAATTTAATGGGAAATGACGTGCCGTTCAAAACAAAAGCAGCCGTTGAAGGGTATTTCAGATCTCTTGGTGATCCTTCTTTGGAGCCTTTGGGGCAACTGCTATTGTGTCTTGATATAAGCTCAACTTTCTTGCCATCCAAGCCAATGCTACAGAGAAGGTTTATGTAGTCTTCTTCAAAGGCCTCATACACAAGTCCAGGACTGATGGCTTTTACAGGGTTGACATGGCCAGCACCATAATTGAATTCTCCGTTCGAACCATTATTTGTCCTCATGACCCAAGCTACATCCAACAAAGAGAGAAAAAGAGATTTGGTCACATGGAAATGTAAATGTATGTAGATGAGTAATGTTAGGTATACCAACTCTAATCCCAACCTTTTCACTAGTACCTGTAGTCATAAGAGATGATTTTACAGCAGAAGGAGACCAATCAGGGTGAATTGTCTTGACATAGGCAGCTGCTCCGGCAACATGGGGGCAAGCCATGGAGGTTCCAGATAAGATATTGTACTTTACGCGCCTCTTGTCATCCTAATAAGGTGAGGGTGTAGCAATTGGTGAATATGCGTCTAAAATCTCTACTCCTGGGGCACTTATATCCGGCTACAAAAAATTAAATCATAGTCTAAATAAAGATGAACTGTGAAACGGGAAAAAAAAAGAAAAGAAAATAATGAGCAATAGGTAGGAAAGGGCAGAGCATAAACCTTTAGAACATCCGGTGTAATAGTATTTGGCCCACGTGAAGAGAAGGAAGCAACCTTAGGAGCTAATAAATCTTTCACGGTAACACTTTTTAATATGGTTCCAGTAGGCTGACTGCAAAAATAAGAAAAGGGCTTGCTTCAATTGAGGGGGAAAAATATCGATCTTTTTTTAGCTAATAAGAAGAAGAATATCAAATTTAAGGGCATATAAGGACACTCAAACTGATAACATAGTTTTGAAGGCAGTGCATAGGATATTTACAACAATTGTTTGTAAATAACATTTTGTTAATTTTGAAAGAAGATTGTAAGAGCAAGAATTAAGTTTAGTAACTTAAAAATCAATGAATATGATGTATATAAAGTTAGTAAATGTTGATAAATTATAGTATAACTTGGAGCTTATGGAGAGTGGTTATGGTAAATCAAGGATTTTTGAAATTTAATAACTGTATAAATGCATGTGAATCACAAATTATCGTATTCGATCGTGTGATAAATGTAGGATTTACTAGAAAAAAAATTATTTGAAGGTAAACCCGAGACATTTAGGATAAATCAAGAATTTGATAAAAAATAATCATAAGATAAATCTAATAAATATTGAATTTAAAGCTATTTACTAACTTATATAAAAGGGTTAATAAGATAAATGACACAATTATGTTTATTGAATTATAATTTGATTTCGGTATGGAAATATTTTTTATATGTATAAAAAAGATATCATTAAAAATATTTATTATACAATAATATTATTACAAAATATAATATCATTAAAATATTTACTAAATAATCAACGATATTTTTAAGATATTTTAAATATTATGTTAAATTTAAACTTCGTAACAATAATTTGGTCAAATATTGTAATTTTTGCTATAATACAAAATTCACCTCATTTATTTTTATTAAAAAACCAATTTCCCTCCTTGTACCTGAGATATATTGCAGTAATGCTTACCTTGTGGATTTAACGTAGGACAAGACTGCCAGATAGCTTTCGCTTTGAAGTGCTATTGCAGGCAGTGGCACAACAGAGGAAACATCATCTGCTTTTTTACTTTTGTAAATCACACCAAGTGCACCAGCATTTAAGGCCTCAACGATATCACGTGCTGAATCACACGCCACAATCTTTCCCTTCACTAAAGCTTTGTCTAGACACCCAATTTCGCGAGAACTAAATTGCAAAATAACAACAAAAAAAATAGAAGAAAAATTATTTTTTATACACTGATATTCTGCTTTTGAATACTTTCGAGGTCAACATAAATGAATTTTGCAGAAATTACCCAGCCACATATTCCGAACATTCAGTTGAAGCACTTAACCCATGTACTAGATGTACTAGAGGAAAGGATGATCCATTCAGTTGGAAAGAGTTCACTGAATTTCCCTGTTTGAGGCAAAACCATTACAAATAATACTTAGCACAACAGCAATTGACTAGTCTTTTTCAGATCATCGCGTTGAATGATGGAAAAATCAATCTGGGTCGTCGAGCTTCAAGTTGTTTTTGCCATATGAGACATAACAACAAAAGATATAAATGTCCAGGTTTTTTTAAACGTCATTTGTAAATTTAGAAATGTACTAAAAAATAGACACAATTTAGACCGTAAGCAAGAAGAGAATAGAGACATATGGCTATGGTCTTTCCATTGCCGAGAACAACATGGTCTATGATTCGTCGGTCTGTGCTACTGGCTGCTACCGACAGTATCCAGGGTGCTACACTCGACACGGTTCCAGGAGTAGGTCCACTATTTCCTGCAGAGTTTAAGGTCACTATTCCTTTCTCCATCGCGTGAAAAGCGCCAATGGCGATCGGATCACTGGCAAAGTCTTGAGCCAGATAAGTTCCAAGTGATACCGTAATGACGTCGACACCATCAACAATGGCATCGTCAAAACCAGCCAATATAGCGGCCGATGTGCACCCTAGAGGATCGCAGACTTTGTAAGCCGCAATTCTGGCTGAGGGAACACCTCCCCTTGCAGTGCCTTTTGCAATATCATAAAAACTTGTGTCCTTGACGTAGTTCCCAGCAGCCGTTGAGGCTGTGTGGGTTCCGTGACCGACCTCATCCCATGCAAAGGTGATGTCTGATCCCGTGCCATAATACCGAGCTCCGATCAACTTGTTGCAAAAATTAAGGCACTTTTAGTAATTGATAGTGGAACTAACAAAAAACAGGACAATTTATTCAAGACATGACAACATGGTAAGTTAGATACTATTTGAAATATCAAAAATTAAGCAAATTATTTTAATCCATTCAGGACAAGCTAGAATAGATTTTTATAATAATGAAATAGAATACTACTCTCTTGTGTCTTTGTATTAATGTGCCGCAGAAATAACTAATTATTAGAATACTATGTAGAATGGATTTATATAAAAGACTACAATGCCAATAAAATATAGTGAAATGAAGAGAGAAAAATACTTATTGCAAGTGAAGTTTTGCCCGCCTTTGCAAGCACCCTTCCATTTTTTGGGAGGAGGGCCAAAACCTTTGTCGCTAAAGCTCTCCAATTCAGGCCAAATTCCGGAGTCGAGAACACCAACTATAGTGTCACTCTCGACTGTAAGATTTCTTTTTGATGTGTCTTTCAAGCCTATGAAGTCCCATGATCTTGTTGTTTGAATATGAAAAATATCGTTAGGGAAAATGGAGACCACTTGGCCTTTCTCTACAGCCAATTAATCAAGGATATATATATGTATATATTTATGAATAAAACACACAGAAAAAAAAAAAAGATAGATCGACCAAACCTTTACGAAGAAAAAACGGCTCATAAGTGAACTCCACTAATATAATTACCTTTACGAAGAAAAAAAGGCTCATAAGTGAACTCACTAATATAATTTTTTATCTCATGATATGTCATACCATTCTTTAAAAGATACAAACAAATCACGTATGTCTAAAAAATACTTACCGGCAAGATTCTGTTTCTCCTGATCAGTAAGTTTTGCTACAAATCCGTTGAAACTTCTTGTATAACTTCGAATTAAGGAATTCTCAACAGAACTGAAACATGAACAAGTGAGTGAATAAGAAATAATTTTTTAATTCTGTACAAGGCATAATGTGTGCGTATATATATATATTTTTGTGTGTATAACTATATTACCTGCCCTCAATGACACCTTGTAGCATGCTTAGGTGGTGAGATGAGGGTGAGTACGTCACATCAGGAAGTGCACCCAGATACACAATATAGACCTGTATTAGCACGAAAGAGTCTCATCTCAAATCTCACATGGCAAAGAGTGCAAAATGCTGGTTTTTTGTTGCATTTTATTAATGCTGTTTGGATGTTATTCTAGTAAAATTGGATATCAAGTGAAAGATATAATACAAGTACTACATGTTTAAACAAAAAAAAGATTTGCACTTGCCTTTCTTTCTTCATCATTGGCTTTACAATTTAAGCCCATGTTGAGGATACAAATGGAGAACAGAAAGAGAAAAGCTCCATATTTGTCCATGTTTCAAAGACAAATGGCGTAAAACGAAAGAGAAAAGATGTATGCTATGAGTATATGTTGTGGATTTTCTAACACAAGTGCACGTATCATCAACAAGTAATAAAGTGATAGTAGAGATCGTTCCCTCAAGGACTAACTATCACTAAGTACCAAATTACTTTAACTCTAATTCTATTTGAACAACTGAAATATAGGAAACAATGGAATGATAAAATGGTAAAAGTTGGACAAACTAAATGAATGAAAATTGAGAAATTGCAACTTTGATAGATGAGAATTCAATATATTAAGACTTCTAGGGTTTCCGACTCACCGGATTAATCATATCTACTTTTATCTAATTTAATCAATTGACATTTATTCCTATGCCGATAACGAATTTCTCTTAAGGAGTCATTAATCTTTCTCAAGCATTAATAATTTATCCCAGTTAGCAAATTTCCTACATCCCTATGGAAACTCTAAACTTACGAAGATTCATTACGATCAAGAAATTCATAGTGTTACACAAGTCTCATAGATATCTCTATCCTATGATGTTCTCATGGCATTCAATCATGGTCTAATTTAATTATCGCTTCTCAGCCTCAAATTAAATCACAAATCATGCAAAAGGTGCACAAACTTTTACAAGCATTAAGATTAGATTAAACACTCAACATAGATACTGAATAAACATCGAATTGAATTGAATTAAATAAAAATGAACATTCATAATCCGGTTACATCGTAGCCCTAGAACAAAGAAAGTTAGTTCATAATGAAACTAAAAATCATTCTAAACAATCTCTTAAACATGAGGAGTAGAAGGAAAGAACTGTATGTTTGGATGGGAAGATGATTCCGTCTCTGGGTTGCACCGATCTTTTTCTCCAAAGTAGTGTATGTCTTCTCTCCTCTTTTCTGTAGTTTCTCTCTGTCAAAATTCATCCTCCAACCCTCTATAATGTTCTATTTATAGGCTAGGGTTTAAAAGGAAAATTTTGAAACGCAATTACACTGGAATTTAAGTTGCAATCGCAACGGTGCCTAGGCTTGATTTTCTGGTGCCTAGGCTTTGTTACGGCGCCTAGGCGCCATGATTGTAGTGCCTAGGTGCTATACTTGCCCATGGATGCTTTTCTGAACTGACGCCTAGGCACCATGAATACAACGCCTAGGCTTCAAAGTAGCGCCTAGGCGTCAGGATTATAGCGCCTAAGCGCTATACTGGCCTCCTAAATGGCGCCTAGGCGCCCAAATTATGGCGCCTAGGCGCTATGCTTTCAGGTTTTTTGTGTGAAACTTCATCTGTAGCAGCGCCTAGGCGCCCAATAATTGGCGTCTAGGCTTCATTTCATCCCAAGTCCACTTTTGTTCAATTTTCGGTCTGCTTTGCTCTGCGCTTTGCCATTTTGCATCGTTTTCCTTCAAAACCTATAAAAGAACATAAAACACTATTAAATTCTTATAAATCGCTCAAAACTAACAAAAATTTTAAGTGAGAATCATCTAATTAATTAGCCTAAAACTAACTTATCAAATACCCCTAAACTTAAGATTTTGCTAGTCCTCGAGCAAAAGACAAAAAAAAAAAGAACAAAGAACAAGACAAAAGGATGGGATTGACACTAACGCACGACATAGTTCGAGCATCAATTTAATTTTTTTTTATCATACTTGGCCTCAAAGATTGCATAAAGTTTATGACTCAAAGAAAACTCTAACCAACATGATCATGAAAAAAATCAATTTAAATCTCAAGTTTACTATACTCATAATTCCCTGAGTGTGTGTGTGATGCCTCTAGCACTTAAGTACATACACTTAGATTAGTTTATGTCAACAAGCTTATTTTGAAAGATCTCTAGATTAGTGAAATTTATGAACTCCATAGGCCTATTTTTCAAACCCACTCTCCACTAATGTAGACTATCGCATCATCAAAGATCATTAGGACTTTATTTGGCTTGTAATGTGTGGCTAAGGTAAAAAGGTGAGATAAAGGATATAATGTGGCTCAAAATTCACCCATAACACAATTTGTCTTAGGACCTCATAAGAACATCATTTCTTCTTTTTAAGTACACCCCAAACTTATGTTGCACTCCCTTTGTCATTCACATTTATTTGATGTTTCTTTTTCTCTTTTTTTTAATTTTTTATTTTTTTTATTTTTTCTTTTTCTTTTTTTTTTCTTTTTTTCTTTTTCTTTCTTTTTTTTTTGTGTGTTTTTTTTTTGACAATGAATAAACATGAATACATAATCCCTTGATAACAATACTCAAAATTCCACCTATGATTGAATGATAGGAAAACATATTTCCTCGATAAGTTCTTCAAAACTCCACCCATGATTGAATGATAGGAAAACATATTTCCTAGATAAGTTCTTCAAAACTCCATCCATCCTCCCATAATGCCTCCTACCTTTAAATAATTTCCTGGACAAACTAATCATGCTTATGAGTGAGGGACTAAGTAGGATAAGTAATTCAAAGGCTAGGCTAATTATGTGGGTAACAAAGAAAATGGATAATAAGGTTCAACGGGGTAACTAGTGATTAAATGATGTCAATGGTAGGCTTGAAAGGTTCAAACGGTCCAAAAATGGCTTAAATCATATCCTTAATGTTGCGTAGCCTAGGATTTCACCTCAAGTGGTTATCAAATAGGTTATAGCGTTCATTTGAGATCCAAAATATCACTTAATCAACATAAAAGTCCTCTAAGTGTAGAATATTTAGGTGATCAAGTCGTGAGTGCTCAAAGTGCTCAAAAAATCACAACATGGCAAAAAAATCACAAGAAAAACAAGGATAGACCAACAATAATTATTATCCCCTAAAAGCCATATTCAATTTCAACCATCGTCTTATCCTTGGCCTCCTATGATTCAAGTTAAATAGTGCTCAAACGACATAACTTTACTATCCTAATTACTATCAAATGCAAAGGAAAAAAAACTAAACTAAAACCTAATTAAACCATAATGACTAATTGTCACAAAAAAAAAAATAATAAAACAACACACCACCCCCAAACTTGAACAATATATTGTCCTCAATGTAAAAAGAAAACAAAAATACGAAAGGAAAGAACACTCCCTAAACTGAAGGTTGCGGCATCCTATTCCTCTTCATCCTCATTCTCTTCATTATCTTCATTGAAAGCAGAGACTGTGGGAAAATTGTCCAAGTTCATGTTCAGATGCATGGCCATGTGGTTCATCATTTGTGCCAGGTTGCCGATATAGTTTCAGTTTTTGAATTTTTTTTCTTAGCAAGCTGAGCACCTTAATGTCCCCCAAAAACCTGGAATCACCACAAACAAGACTTACATCATGATTAAGTAGCAAAAAAGACTAAAACTAAAAGAAACAACTAATAAACTAAATAATATTATGAAAACTAAAATTGAAAAGGATAGAGAGCTTAGGTTGCCTCCCAAGAAGTGCTTGTTTTATAGTCATCAGCCTGACTCTCAAAGAAGCGCTTGTCAAAGAGTAGCTTTCGCCCATAGTTAGTGTCAAACGGCACCACATATGGGTCTTGGTTATAGATGCCCTCAAGCTTGGCAAGATTTAGAAGTGATTTGCACATTGCACCAACAACAAACGTCATTAAATGATGTGCTTTTGATGGGAACTTCATTATTGGCTCGAGCTTGAACATGGTGAGATGTGATGGTTGTGATGTCCATGGCCAACACGAATTAGTTGGTGATCTATATGTTGGAACCATTGATGAGCTAATCAACAGTCTTATGCACTTCTATATCCTCCAACAATCCTCGCGGCTTCTCCTCATGTAGGAATTCCTCTAATGACCCTTCTATTTGCTCTTCCTTTTCCTTTTGGCTATCCATTAGCATGCTTGTGATTTGGTCTTCATAAAAGTCAAGGTTTTGGATAGACTCCTCTTGATTTAGCAAGTGTACATCGTTGTTGATTGAGCAAGATCCCAACTCAGCAAATGGTTGAGCTAACACAACTTCAAAGGGTTCTTGTTCTTCATCTTGAGGTTCTATTTCCTCTAGAGGCTTAAATTCCTGAGGTTTCACACAATCGTCATCAAACAAAACCACATCCTTTATCATTTCATGGTCACTACAAGGATTTAATGTTGCAACTTCCTCCTCTAGATGACTATCTAAAATTGTGCTCTTTAAACGGATTTGTTCATCAAGATATCTCCTAGAGTTGGAGACTTCATGACTTCCCTCAAGAGTGGCCTTTAGACTATCTAAAGCAACTTTCAAAGCTGTCTTCTCTTCTTGATATTGTCTACAGGATTGTTCCATCATGTTGGGGTGGATATTCCATGAAAGATTTTGGTGCCTCTCCCAACATAAATTATGCATTGAAGAATTCAAATGCCAATGATGATTAAAGGCTGCCATATCCTCCAATAAGTAGTAAGCTTCATCAACAGTTCTTGAAAAGAAAGAATGACCGTCATAAACTGCGCCTTTTTCCACCCAATCTCTAGCTTCAAAATGCAATCCTTCAATAAAAATTTGGAGAAGTTCCCACTTTGGCAAGTTATGATGTGGATACCACTCAAGCATACTTTAAATTGCTCCCAAGCCGCATAAAATGGTTCCATATGTTGTTGGGCAAAACTTATAAGGAAATTCTGATGAAACATCATGAAGTTCCTTGGAAAGCAAATGACTTACAGAAAAAATTAGAACAAATAAAAATGAAATGAAATGAATAAAAAAAATATTCAAAGTAATCTTAGAGCTAATTTGTATTGATATTAACTAAATTAAACAACAATCCCCGGCAACGGCGCCAAAAACTTGTTGTGGATTTTCTAATGCAACTGCACATATCGTTAACAAGTAATAAAGTGAGAGTAGACATCGTTCCCTCGAGGACTAACTGTCACTAGGTACCAAATTACTTTAACTCTAATTCTATTTGAACAACTTAAATATAGGAAACAAGGGAATGATAAAATGGTAAAAGTAAGACAAACTAAATGAATAAAAATTGAGAAATTGCAACTTTGACAGATGAGAATTCAATATATTAAGACTTCTAGGGTTTCCGACTCACCGGATTAATCATATCTACTTTTATCTAATTTAATCAATTGACATTTATTCCTATGCCGATAACGAATTTCTCTTAGGTAGTCATTAATCTTTATCAAGTATTAATAATTTATTCTAGTTAGCAAATTTCCTAAATCTCTATGGAAACTCTAAACTTACCAAGATTCATTACGATCAAGAAATTCATAGTGTTACACAAGTCTCATAGATATCTCTATCCTATGATAATCTCACGGCATTCAATCATGGTCTAATTTAATTATCGCTTCTTAGCCTTAAATTAAATCACAAATCATGCAAAAGGTGCACAAACTTTTACAAGCATTAAGATTAGATTAAACACTCAACATAGATACTGAATAAACATCGAATTGAATTGAATTAAATAAAAATGAACATTCATAATCCGGCTACATCGTAGCCCTAGAACAAAGAAAGTTAGTTCATAATGAAACTAAAAATCATTCTAAACAATCTCTTAAACATGAGGAGTAGAAGGAAAGAATTGCATGTTTGGATGGGAAGATGATTCCATCTCCGAGTTGCACCGATCTTCTTCTCCAAAGTAGTGTATGTCTTCTCTCCTCTTTTTTGCAATTTCTCTCTATCAAAATTTGTCCTCCAACCCTCTATAATGTTCTATTTATATGCTAGGGTTTAAAAAGGCAATTTTGGAACGAAATTACACTGGAATTTAAGTTGGAATCGCAACGGCACCTAGGCTTCGTTACGGCGCCTCGGCGCTATAGGCACCATGATTGTAGCACCTAGGCGCTATACTTGCCCATGGATGCTTTTCTGAACTGGTGCCTAGGCTTCAAAGTAGCACCTAGAAGCCAGGATTATAGCGCCTAGGTGCTATACTGGCCTCCAAAATGGTGCCTAGGCGCCCAAATTATAGCGCCTAGGTGCTATGCTCTCGGGTTTTTTGTGTGAAACTTTATCTGTAGCAGCACCTAGAAGCCCAATAATTGGCGTCTAGGCTCCATTTCATCCCGAGTCCACTTTTGCTCAATTTTTGGTTTGCTTTGCCCTACACTTTGCCATTATGCATCGTTTTCCTTCAAAACCTATAAAAGAACATAAAACACTATTAAATTCTTATAAATCGCTAAAAACTAACAAAAATATTAAGTGAGAATCATCTAATTGATTAGCCTAAAACTAACTTATCAGTATAAGATTGGTGGGTGATAATATACACACATATATATATAAAAAGAGAGACAGAGAGGGAGATCAGATTAAGCATAATATTACCGGATCCATATAGTATCAAAATATTTACTTTTATGCAAAATTTATATGTGATATATTTAATATGACAGAAATATTTGTGGGAGTAAAATTCTCAATATCACAACCATTTGGTTAATGGTATCAAAATATTTAATTTCATGCATATATAATATATTGTATGACATAAATATTTGTTGTAGCAATGGTAAAATTCTTAGCTTTTTCTTTTTCTTTTTCTTTTTTTTTTTCACTTTCCTTTTTGATGTTATAAGAGGAATACGTTATATAGGTTTTACTAACCCTTCCATGGTCAACCTCTGAGATTGGCATGAAATTTGGACTTCCTAAAATAAAAAATAAATAAAAATAAATTCGTTAACAATGTTATGGATAATTTTTATGATATAATATCTAATAATCACTCTATTTCATTATCTAGGATTCTTTTTCTTTTGTAAGATTTCATCCGAAGATTCTGAACCTATTATGCACAAATCCAAGAAGGAAGGCAACAGCTCATCTGAAAATGTCAGAATTTGTAATAACATCTGCACTTTAAATTTAAAGAAATTTTGAAAAAAATACCGACATCAATAAAAATATAAAAAAATTATAAAAACTATAAATATTTATTTCAAATTGAAATTCTGAAATGAACTAAAGTTCAGCATATTACATTACGACCTCTAAAAAATATTTTATAGATTTATTCTATATTAACTCAAATTTTCTCAAAAGTTTACTCTTACAAATATTTTTGGTTTTTCTGAATTTTCTACCATCATTTTAGAGTTTCTAAAGTCCCAAAACATCATTTAGTGTAAAAAATACTTCTCTCAAAGTTTTTTTTTTTTTAAAAAAAATTTAGTGAATAGCAAAGAAATTCTTTTACATCCAAAGATATTTTCAAAGCTTAAAATTATAGAAATTTTTGCAAAAATTTCAAAAACATCGAAGAACTTTTTGTCCATGCTCTATGGTTCGCTCCTCTCTTCATTTTTCTCTTGTTTCTTTAGTACGTCAATTTCAATTCGTAAGTAGAGAGGTGAACAACTTTTCATTTTCCTGTAATCTCAAGTTTTAGTCCACGAATTATAGGTTTGATCTTAGATTTTTTAAACACCTATAAGATTGTCCTAAATTAGTCCTTATTTAGCTCTGGTAATTAAAATCTAGACGAAAAAAAAAGTGTGAGGACGATGTGTGATTTAGTGATGTGGACACATCAGTGTCATTTACTCTGAGTTTTCAAACTACCCTCTCATTTTCAAAAAGGCATAATTTCAACAACTATTATAACTAATTCCTATTGGACATTAATCAAGTTTGCATCTATGAGCTTAATCAAGTTTGCATCTATGAGCTTAGCCTGTTTGGGAACATAAGTTTAAACCTAAAATAGTGTAGTAACCTAAATTTTGTAAGAAAAGACACTAAAATTTTTTTATTCAAACTATATTCTTAAATAGGCTATTTTGTGATACTTGATCCTTTTCATTGGCAAGTTATATATGGAAAATGGTTCGAGTATTTTCAAAAAATAAATGCATAAATGATTGAGAGTCATCCAAAGCATCCTTGCTTGATTTGATTAGTTGTGAAAATAGATTTACATGATGTTGACAGGGCCAGGAACATGACCACATCAGCCCGTCAAGTCTCTCACCATTCCAAGCGCAGCAACCACATGGAACCCTAAACACTACACTACAATGCATTGCAATCTAGGAGTGAATTTTAATGTTCAGTACCAGTATACGATTCCTACAGTCAAGCCTTCTTAAGCCACAATCTCGTCCTCAACAGTTCCTGGTAGAAAATAAAACCAAAGAAAGAAAAAAACACATTAAAATGAAAAATTGGGAGTTAACAAACTACATGATATGCCAGGATTATTCAAGTCACCTTACAATGACAGAAAGGACACAATCGCCCAAGAGGCTAGAAAGGAATGATAATGCTAAGTGTGGTGATAATTCGCAGCCATCATCAACTCCATAGTCAATTCAGGTTCAATATGGAACTCGGTCTCTTTCCCGCTGACAGAAGAGCAAACCCAAGAAATAAGAGAAAAGAATGAAAGAAAAAGAAAGAAGCAAATAAAGCCCTCAAAATTTTTATTCCTCCCAACAAACCAGTTAAGTTTCAATCTAAAAAGCTTCTTGAAAACCAACAAAGCAGTCTGTCTAGACGTTAATCTTGAAGCGCTTAATAGGTGAAGCAAGCGAAAATCATTAACATTAATGCTTTCACTTGCCTTTCTATTTATATGTAAAGGGAAAAAGGTGTTGAGGAACTAGGCGACTCCTAATTCCAAGGATCGCAAGAACGAACAATTGCAGAAAATAAATAGGAGAAAAGAAGAGAAAGAGACACCAAATTTTTATACAGGTTCGTCCAAAAATTGAGACTACGTCCTGTTTCTGCCGCTTGCAGATTCCACTATGATGAAGGAGATTACAGATTACAAGAGCAGTTTCTCACACACTCTCAAATTGTGCTTACCAAAACTCTCTTCTATCTAACACCCAATGGGAATTTTTTCTCTCTCGAGGATGAAGCTCTCAAGAATTATGCCTCTCACAGAATTATGCCACTCACAATTTTCTCACACAATTCACACACAACCCTAGCCACCTTGTGTCTATTTATAACCAAAGGAGGAGAAAAATAGCAACTAATGGGAAACCCTAGTAGTTTCCCCTTTTTGGGGTGTTTGAGTTCGACTCTAACTCAAAATTTCGCAACAAACCAGACTTCGGGCGCCGCGGCCCTCGTTTTGGGCGCCGCGGCCCTTGTTTTGGGCACCGCGGCGCTGGTTCGGGCGCCACGGCGCTCGTTTTTGGGCACCGCAGCGCTGTGTCTCTGCCCCCCCAACACAGCGCGTTTTTTTTTTCTTCTTTCTCCTTTGCTAGGTTGATTTGGCTCCATATTGCAACAAAAGGAGAGGGTACAAATTTCTCATGAGAGAAGAGAAGTTATAAGGAATAAGCATCCTTCCAAGACACTTATATTTCGAATTCCTACTTCAATAATTTGACGTGATCATAGCAAAAGCCATAAAGAAAGTTAGATCCATCTAAAAAAATGGTAATAATAAAAATAGCAATCATCGTTGGAATATTGAAAACCAAACACGGAAACCCTGTCCTGTCTACGTTGAGCAATTGGAGTACCATAAGAGTTTGAGACACCAATAGCTTCAATATTACACACACACACACACATATATATACATATTATATCTCCCATCTACTACGAACCAAATTCACAAATGCCCAAAAATTTTGATATACCTCTCCTTATGTTTGTGTCGTCATTTTGCCTAAAAATTAGCTTATTTTAGGCCAACCAAACTAACACTATAAACTTCACATTTTGATTTGCTTTTACTTCACAAGAGATAATATTCATGATGATGAAAGTTAGCTCCAACCAAAGTTCTATCAGAGTAATGAAACACATTAATCTAAAATAAAACAACAGCCCAAATCAAATTCGATCCAAAAGAAATGAAAAAAAAAGCATCCACAAAAAGAACCCCAAAAATCAATGGCAAGAAAATTGGAAAAGAATTAGGTTATGAAACAAAATAAACCTGGCGAATTGAAGATTCCAATAGAAATACTTGCAGATCTTCTCGAGGATAGTGGTGCTGATCTCGGGGAAAGTGACCTCATCGTGCTAAGTTTCAGCAAAACTCCCTGCCATTACCAACCCAAAAAAGGAAATCCAACTGGGCTGTGAAACCCTAATTTTGTTCATGGGTGACATAATTGTGAAAGAAAGAGTCACAAAAAGGATTGTATTACTAGGAGAAGTGGGCATGTTGCGAATGGTCTAAGAAACCATGGCGGCGTCTTTGTGGACGACAAATTTGAAGCCCTCGACGCTGATTAGCTTCACCGCGTCTTCCTTCCCCATCTTTGCAACCCAAAATCCCCCTAGATACGCGATAAGCAACTTATATTTTCATCTATCAAAACCACCAACTAGAGGGTATTTGGACCAAGCTTTTGTCTGGAAGCTCTTTCAAACTCAAAACTCAACTGGAAGGCCTTTTGATGTGATACACACTGAAAGTGTTGGCCTCTTGCATACTTGATCTCGTAATATAACTAAACTGGCAGTTTCTTAGGACAGGATTGCCTACGAAACCATTCATTTGGACATCATTCAAGAACTTTTGAGGAGCCCTAAAGAACCACATGCATATGCATTGACGGAGAGAATTTTTAAGGTTGTTGAAGAGGTGAAGTTCTTCCCATTTTATGGTCACCATGTTGCAACCAGTGACCATGCTGGAGACATCCTGAAGAGGATTTACTTGATCCCAGAAGACAGGGTTCACATTATTCTTAATGGCATAGATGAGGAAATCTTCAAACCAAATATTGCCGAGGGGAAGATTTTCAAGCAGAAGTTCGGCATACCTGAAACCGGGACATTGGTTTTAGGAATGGCTGGGAGGTTGGTGAAAGATAAAGGGCATCCATTAATGTTCGAGGCTTTAAAACAATTAGTCATGGAAATGATACGTTTAAGGAAAGAGTCATTGTTCTGGTAGTAGGAGATGGTCCTTGGGCTGCTAGATACAGAGATTTGGGAACCAATGTACTTGTTTTGGGGCCACTAGAACAAGCTCAATTGGCAGCTTGCTACAATGCTATAGATATCTTTGTCAACCCAACTCTGCGAGCTCAAGGTCTTGATCACACTCTATTAGATGCTATTCTATCAGGTAAGCCAGTACCGGCCACAAAGATAGCTAGCATTACAGGGTCCATACTTGTTGGCCCTGAAATGGGTTATACATTCTCGCCAACGGTAATTTCATTGAAAAGGGCCCTCTTTAACGTTTTTGACAATGGAAGAGAAGCTTTGGAGCAGAAAGTCGGGCAGCTAGGCGTAGAGGCTTGCAATTATTCACAGCCACGAAGATGATTGCTGCTTACGAAAGACTTTTCCTTTGCAAATCAGATGGTGATGACAATGTGGAAAAGAAGTAATTAGGACATGTCACATGTGACAGTTCTAAAAAGTTGCTTCTGCAAAATTAGGACCAAATGAAAAAGAAGTAATTCCAAATACTGTCTCATCTTTCAAATAGGAATTTTGGTGTAAAAAAAAAAAAGAAGGAAAGAAAAGATTTAGAAACAAAGAAAATGACATGATCAAATAGCTAAGCTTCCATTTTTGGTTGTGGGCCATGCTTGATTTTCCGGGGCACGTTTTTGCCAAGGTCCTACTAGGTCAGAGTTGGCTGAGTTTCTCCCAACCACCTAAAATCAGGCCAGATGAACCAGAAAGATTATTACCAAAAAAAGAAATGATGAAAGAATAAGGAAAAGGAAGAGGAAATGGAAAAGAAAAAAACTAGATAGAGGAAGGTGGACAGACTCCATAGATGAAAACCCCTAAGTTGTTTTTGTTTCACTATACTTTTACTTCACAAGTAACTAACTGTGAAAAGCAATACCCTTTTTTCTATTTAGAGGGACTAACTACTTTTCCGTGCACTTGAAGAGTTCTATTTTAGTTTTCAATAAATAATTTAAAGTTTGTTTTGTTTATAACAGAGAGAGACTGAGTTCCATTTGTCCATAAAGCTTTTCTTCAAGAAATAAATGCATCCATTATCATTTATAATTTACAATATCATTCCTTTTATATATAAAGCTCCATGTAAACAATATTAACACTGGTATGAAGCATGAATATGCTCTAAGCAGAATCCTTAAATCAAAGAAACAACAAAACAATAATCACAACAGCAATAAAAAATATAAAAACCTTTCTTAATACATCCATACATACATATATATATATATATATATATATCAAAACCACAAGGAGAAGAACATGCATGCCTTGGATGGAGGGGGAAAAATGGATGCAAAAATCCCTGCATCGGACTGCTGTGATGAAGACTCCTTAGCACCAAAAAGCTTAGCAGTGAAAGATGAGGATGAATTATTCCCTTGGTTCTTACCCTCCATTAATGACTTTTTTTTTTTTGTTCTTTCTTTCTCTCTCTGAAAATCAACAGAACAAAACAATCTCCCAAGAAAAACCCAGTTGAGATAAACAGCCAGAGAGAAAAGAAGAGAAAAAGCTGCGAAGATACGTTAGTTTTGGGTGTATTGTTCTTGTCACAAACCCATCAAATTTATGGTAGAAACTTTTCTCCCTCTACACAAGACGGAATTGATTCATTTACTGAATAGTGCCGCCCTTGTGCCATCATCACCCAACAGAGAAGTAAGTAAATCTATTTGCTAATATTTCTATTATATAAGATTTCTTTTCCCTTTTTTATAATCAAAGACTGGTAAATTTCCTAACCTTTGCACTGTCCCCACATTCTATACTCTACGTAATACAATATTATATCATCATCATCATGGTATCAATATGCAGTCATATTCACAACACGTAAAACAGATAAGTGCCACCTGGGCTCCACATGTTGTCCAATGAGACGAACACAGCATTGGCACCAGTACCCAAATGGATAATTTTCGACTCTCTCTCAAGAACCAACATTTTCATGCTCATTTTTTGGCCCCTCAAAGAATAAAAGCCTTTATATCTGTATACCTGTATATCTGACTCCGAGCCCATTGAATGGCCCTTTTTTCTGTAGTCTAGAAGGGTGTTTAAAAGGATGGTAGGAATCGATGGTTAAAATCACTTTTATTGTACCATGTGAGAGTTTTATACTGTAGCGATTTTTTTTATTATTATTACTATAGCATGTGAGAGCTTTACGCTATTCATAACTGAGGGTTCCTACCACTCAGCCAAACATGGAGTAGTAAATCTTTTTTTTCCCCTATCTAAATGGCTTTTTTTTACTATTTATTCGACATATTATTTAAATTTAACAACTTAAACACATAAATAAAACTTGATTATTAAAAGTAATTATAAAATTCACTTTAGATGTTAAATTTAATTGAAAAAACAATATGCCAACAGATGTTAATACTTTTTTTTTCTCCTGGGGGACTGATTTTCTTTGACTCTACAAGTTTGAAAGGGGCATGAATTAATTAATTGATGAGAGATATTAAGGGAAAACGAAAGAGCTCTCGAAAGAAAATGCTTCTGATCCCACCAAAGAATATGTAGATAAGGTTGCATCATTGTGTGTCCAAAATAGTGGTCGTTTACCAGCAATATAATAAGTCATCTTTCTCTTAAAATCAAAGCTAGCTAGGACCATACTACGTAGCAAAAAGCTATGTATGTAATAGCTCATGAATTGAGAGGTCATAACTTATACGTATAGAACAGATCATGACACAAAGAATCTCTATGATATCAGTAAAATTTCAAGCATAAGTAAACAATTCTTGGGTCAAATGTCTTTTCATCGATATAGTTTTTGTTTGGATATATGTGGGAATGATTTGAAGTGGGTTTTCCTTGGATTGGAGTGAAATGCTCCAAAAAGCAAAGTTTGTTACAAGAAAATATTACTGGTGTGAACAAGGTTAAGATAAATTATTGATCTGTAAAAAGCTTCATGAGCCAGACAGCTCATTCCCTTGGGTCTATATTTGCGGCACTTGTTTTATTGGATATGATTACACTTTCATGTTTGGTAAGAGAGAAAACCAAAATATGGAATAGTAGTTTGATGAGCATTAATTTGGTGTACAATTTATCTTGATTTAATAGTTTATGTATTGTAACTTTCAAAGGCCATGACTTTTATGCCTCAAAGTTTGAAGTCATTTTGTGGTTGGAATATGAGGAGAAAATTGTAGCCACTAGTCACAATAAAGAAGGAAAATCAGAATTTGAGACTAGATCTCAACCACTGGGACTTTTCTATATTGGCTATGGGAAATCCGAGATGCAAATTTTCATTTTGAGATATTGTCTTCTCTTTTAAGATAAAGATTTCAACAAGAAATGAAAGGGATATTGAAATCACAAGCAAGCAAAGTGACAAAAAGAGCATGGCCAATCCAAGAAAGGATAAAGAAGATAGAAGTCAAAAGATGAAGCAAAAGAATGAATTCTCTAGGAAGAAAAATTCTTTTTTGGGCAAAAGGGCGTGAGCAGCAAGATTCGACCCTGCACGGGCAGAGCCCACATGGTTTCTAGTCATGCCTGATAACTACTTCGGCACGCCCAAAATCCCTAGTAGTTAACTTAATAATGATTTTTTTTGGACAGACTTTTATAAGCAACAAAGAAATTCACAAAATAATAATAATAATAATAATAAAAGAATTAAAATCAGTAGTCGAACTTTTAAGAACAATAATTAAAAGTAAGTGTTAAAATAAAATTGTACTTGAATAAAATACCAGAAAATAGCCTCGCATTTAATTTTCTCCTTCCTTGTCCTAGCACCTATTTTTCAAGGCGGTAATTTGTGTCGACGAGTTGTATTTGTGTTGGGTTGAGACTCAAACATATAGAAAATACCATCAACACTAACCTGACTCGTTACATGAACGAGTTAGAAAATTTTGACACTAACACGATCCATCTTGACATAGGTTGAAATAAACACGACCCGCTTTAACCCGTGATATATTAAGAATGAGACTCTCAACCTATAATGCCCGGGAAAATTTTCATTTATTTAAATCTAAAATCTATTTGGGTTTAAATAATGAATGTTGACATGAACACGACCCGTTTTAGCCTGTGATATATCAAACATGTGACTCTTAATTTGTAACGTCCAGGAAAAATTTCTTTTATTTAAATCTAAAATCTATATGAATTTAAATAATGAATGTTCCTGAATAAATTATATTTCTGTAAAATTATGATAAAATGGAGTAACTAAGGATATTACTAGTAAGGATTATGTATGTAAATTCTGTGCAAAATGGAGTATTTTGATATACAGATTTTTGTGAGTATGAGCACTCAAAAATTTATAAAATACTCTCAAATTGAAATTTATATCAAAATAATTATAAACTTTCTGGTATAAGTTAGTGAGGGAAAATAAATGTTAAATGGAGTAAATAATCATACCATAGTCTAAGTAGTATAAAAATGGTTAATTGACAATCAAAAAACTGATAAAATATTTTTGATGTTTACCAATCATCAGTTGATGAAAATAATATAAAAAGACACATCAGTAAAAAGAATACACAGTGTGGCAAAATGGTACTGATAAAGTACAAATACATATATATATATAAAATACTGTGTTGGAGGAAGGTTAATATGGGGAAAGTTAATCAGTGTAATTTTTAACTGTTAAAGATAATATTTGTACAAAATTTTACACTGGCAATATAAGAAATTATAGTGTAGTATAAAATTATATTGTGTAAAAAGGTGGTGGTCCCATTTGCTTTATCACAAAACACCCAACCTATGAGACACATGGTGGCCACTTGAGGTGGGGAGACAAGAGTTTTTTTTTTAATTTTTGCCCCAAAATTAAGAAAAATTGCAAAAAGGCCCAAAAGTTAACTTTTTTAAGTAAAAAAGTGGTTAAAATTTTGAAAAAATAAAAATCCCATTATTCTCCTAATGGAACCCGAAGTCCCTAAGCCCATTTTCTCAACAATTTCTTCTAAATTTTAGCAAGAAACTACTTCCAAGGATTCCAAGAGCATTTTTCCTTTTCCTTTGGGTTTTTCTTCTTGATTCTTGGAAGAGGTTTTGATGAGAAACTTTGTATGATTTATGCTAAGGATTGTGCTAAAAACAAGCTTTGGGTGGAGAATCACAAAGTTCATCAAGGGAATTTGGGTAAATTCTAAGCTTTTACAAAAAAAAAAAAAAAATTGTATTTTCCTATGGTATTTGTTATGTAAAAATTAAACAAAGACTATGGCATGATTGTGTGACACTATGGGATATTTATATTGTGTTTTTGTGGCAATGTGGATGTGTGAAATAGGGGTTACACACTTGAAAAACCCTAAGTTCATAGAACCTAGTAAATTTTTTTTTTTTTTTTAGGTTTTAGTGAAATTAAGGGTTTTGATGGAATTTGAGGCAACTAGATTTTTTGGGAAGGATTTGATTTTGATTAACACAGTGAAAATGACAATTTTTATGAACAAAAGTTTGTAACATTTGATGGGATAAAATTGCAAAGTTCTTATTCCTGGGACAGTTTTGAAAAGTGGCCAAAAAAAACCCTATACAATTCAAATTTCAAAATATTTTTTTAATTTATTATTGTTGCATATTCTTTTGTATCATTAAAAATGTTATTTATCAAGCGTCACCTACAAGTTTTGTTCTTTTACTTTTCTATTTAAGCTAAACATGTTTTTTAATTAAAATTTTCTCCAACTATAACCCTCATAAATTTTTTTTCCTAATTGTTTCCCTCAAATAATTTCTTTCCAGACGAAAACATTTTTGTCATGCAATCCTCCTAATATTTTTCTTTATATATGCACAGCATAAATAATATACTATCTAACTTTTTCTTTTCAAAACTTCTTTCTTTTAAAATGTGCTCTATTTAATTTTTTTAATTGAACTAAATTATAAAGGAAATAGAAAATAATTAAAACTATTTTTAAAAACATTTAGATTTTCATCAAGAATATACATGTGGAAAGTACGGGCTCATCACCAATATACTTAAACGTGACATTAGCACATTAATTTGACCCTGCATCATGTAGTGCTCAGCCGTCACAAAGCATACCACAAATTATTGAACATTTGAACTCAAGGCTGATTTGTTTACCACCTATGGTGCCGTGAAATAGATAAACTTGAACATAGGACGATAGAGGTGTTTGAAACTTTAGTCTTAACCTATCAATTACAACTGTAATTAATACAAAGTTTCAATAATTACAATAAAAAACAAAAAATTGTTACATTGTAAAACTTAAAAAATCCGTTACAAGTGAAGTTCTAAATGAAAGCTATACTTTTATTTGAGCATCACCATTTACTTTTTTTTTTTTTTGCAAATTTTTTAAAAAATATTTTTGACCATGCACCTATTCCCAAGGGAAACCCCATTGACATTTTTATTTTCTTTCCCAATGAAAGCAGCAGCATTAGTGGATGCGAAGTTCTTCAACGCAGAAGGTTTACTCAATCACACGAACTGAGGGTAAACTTGACTACTTGAGAGTTGATTTGGGTTATGCAAAATCACTCAACATCTCTAACATTGCACAGGTTTCACAAAGAGACCTCCAGATCTCCTTCTAAAGAAGATTTGATAAAGAACGTCTTTCCCATCATGATTTTGAATAGGAGGAAATATTTTAGGAGTTTAAGTTGATTAAAACTTGTATAAAGAATGTCGATAAACTTGCATTTATAATGAGCCATACAAAAGTAAACAGTTACCAACAATCTTTTATAAATCAACTCAAACTCCTAGAACCTCACTACCTGCTCAAAATGATCAAAGGGAAATAACCCTAGCTTAAAAGGATTAAAAATAAATAAATAATTTTAATTTGCCTTTGTTTGACGTATGTATTGATCCTGCATCTGCTCTTCTGATTGAGGCTAGAGATAGCAACACGACGTTTTGTTTCATAGGTAAAGCAGCTTCTTGTTGGTTGTTTCTTTATTTTTCTTCTTTCCGGAGTAAAAATGATAAAAATTTTGGCCTTCCAGAATAAAATCCAGTTACTGCAAGATACCCAGAAAAGGATGAATATCAATCAAGAACATAATAGCAAGGAAACCAAAACAGGGTTATTGCAACACGAACATTATTTTTTGTGATCTAAAGGTTTTGGTATTAAGTTGAATCTTTGACCGATAGCTTCATCATGAAGCAATCAACTAAGAAAAAGGAGCCAGCATAGCTTCCGTGAAACACTGAAGTCAGTGTCAATACAATGGACATGTAACAACAAGACTAAAGCAAGCAAAGCGAGATGCATGCTATAAACTTGCTGGAGCACACAAGCTATTTATTTGAGCGGGAGAGAAAGTGAAAGAAAACATATAAAAAAATAGAAACTAAAGCTTGAATGCAAACCTCAGCGCGTGCCAAATATCTCTTCTAGAGGATCATACATGTGTTTCTTAGGAAAGAGCTCCTCAAAGTCTTGCTTCACTCTGTTTCTCAAAAGAGGGTGTGGCAAAAGACCCTTCGACAAAATCCTGAATGGCAACTCTTCTGGCGGATCCAGAGACTTCTTCATGTCCTCATATATGTTCATTGCATCTCCAGGAGAACCGGAGCTCAGAAAGCCCCTGATAACTTCCGCGTATGTTTGAGAGTTAGGAGCTAGACCGTCCGCCCTTATGCTTTCCCAAAGTCCCATAACATCATCCATTTTCTTGCATCTTGCTAATGCAATAATTAGATCCTTATACAAGTAGACATCATGCTTGTACCAATCTTGCTTCTGAATCACATTAAATATCTGGAAAAAAAATCATATAGTTGCTTGTGAGATCACAGAAAGAAGTCATCACTACAATAAAATAGCCACATAACATAGTTAACAAATCCAGTCTTTTCTGCATTTTGGAGAAATATGTCCTCCAGAAGTGAGCCACAGCTTACTTGTAGTCACCCATGAAGGATGGTTAATTGGACATTAACCAGAATACGACAAGAAAAAGAAAGTTTTTTCATCATTCCCTTTGATATTGCAATTTAAAACGACGGTTACATTCTACCGCTTATACAGTTAATACTAGTTTGAAACCACATCTTAGAAACCATACAGAAGCTAATGGAAACCAAGCCATATGATCTAGAAATGGCTAGAAACATATATGTGAAAAACCAAGTTAACCATTCAAACCATCTTAGAATCTACAGAGAGCTTAATCTTGTAGAACCACATGTAAATACTAAACTAGAATCTACAGTTTGATTCTATCATACTCCTTGAACCGGCATTGCTCGAAGAAAAGCCCAAAAGGTGACATCCTTTCAACGAAGAAGAAACTAGAAAGCTCTCTAATTGCGTATATTTCTTTCAAACATTGCAAGTGTTGCAGATGTGGAGCCAAATCAAGTCGACAACCCAGCAAAAGGAAGAAAAAGGGAGAAAAATGCGTCCTCGAAGGCAGAGAGCAAGCGCCGTGGCTCTGGAAGAAGAGCGCCGCGGCGCTGGGATGAGGGCGCCTAGGCGTCATGAGGAGAGCGCCTAGGCGCCAGGTGGATTGCGCCTAGGCGCTATGTGGCAAGCGCCTAGGCGCCAAGGGCTTTACGCCTAGGCTCAAAGAGGATGGCACCTAGGCGCCAGGTGAATTGCGCCTAGGCGCCGCAGGGGAGCGCCGCAACGCTCGTTTCGAGTGCCGTGGCGCTGACGCGCTGTATTTCACGATGTTTTTGAGTCAGAGTCGGATTCAAAGGCCCTAAAAATGGGAAACCACTAGGGTTTCCCATTAGTTGTGATTTTTCTCCTCCTTTGGTTATAAATAGACACAAGGTGGCTAGGGTTGTGTGTGTGAAAAATTATGAGTGGCATAATTTTGTGAGGGGCAAAATTCTTGAGAGCTCCATCCTTGAGAGAGAGAAAAATTCCCACAGGGTGTTAGATAGAAGAGAGTTTTGGTAAGCACAATTTGTGAGTGTGTAGAAACTACTCTTGTAATCTGTAATCTCCTTCATCATAGTGGAATCTGTAAGCGGCAGAAACAGGACGTAGTCTCAATTTTGGACGAACCTGTATAAAAATTTGGTGTCTCTTTTTTCTTCTTTTCTCCTATTTATTTTCTGCAATTGTTCGTTCTTGCGATCCTTGGTATTAGGAGTCGTCTAATTCCCCAACAACTGATATCAGAGCGGAGGTTTTGATCAAGAACAATGACTGGAGAAGAAGGTATGGCAGTCGGCATCACCAAATTTGATGGTTCAGATTTTTCTTATTGGAGGATGCAAGTAGAGGACTACCTATACAGCAGGAAACTGCACTTGCCCTTGGGTAATAAGCCCGAAGGCATGAAGGATGAGGAGTGGAGTCTCCTTGATAGACAGGTACTCGGTGTGATCCGTTTGACTTTGTCAAAGAACGTTGCCCACAACGTTGCAAAGGAGACTACTACAGCAGGGATGATGAAGGCTCTATCAGAGATGTATGAGAAGCCCTCAGCCAATAACAAGGTACATCTCATGAAGAAGCTTTTCAATTTAAAGATGCCTGAAGGTGCCTCGGTGGTAGAGCACCTGAACAGTTTCAACACCGTCCTAAACCAATTGGTCTCGGTAGAGATTAAATTCGATGATGAGATCAATGCTCTAATCCTCTTGGCCTCGTTACCAAATAGCTGGGAACCCATGAGGGTGGCCATTACAAATTCTCTAGGGAGTGCAAAATTGAAGTTTGTCGATGTCAGAAACTCTATTCTGGCGGAAGAAGTTCGCAGGAAGGACTCAGGTGAAGCCTCTTCGTCGAACTCGGCCCTTAATGTTGATAATAGGGGCAGGAAACTTGACAGGCAATCCAATAGGGATAATGGCAGGAGAGGCAAGTCGAGGAATGGGAGAAGCAAGTCAAGGAACGGTAGGACCATGGAGTGTTGGAACTGTGGGAAGACGGGCCACTTGAAAAAGAACTGCAGGGCTCCAAGGAAGAATGAAGACAAGACTAATGATGAAGCTAACACCGCCACTGAAGAGCAACAGGATGCCTTAATCTTGTCTGTCGACAGTTCTTTTGATTCATGGGTGATAGACTCAGGAGCATCATTCCACACCACAGCACACCGTCATGTCCTGGAGAACTACGTTGCTGGAAATCATGGTAAGGTTTATCTCGCTGATGGAGAACCTTTGGATATAGTTGGCATTGGAGATGTCAGTTTAAAAATGCCTAATGGGTCGGTATGGAAGATTCATAAGGTGAGACATGTTCCTAAATTAATGCGCAACTTGATTTCGGTGGGGCAACTGGATGATGATGGACATAAAGTAACCTTCAATTGTGGAGGTTGGAAAGTCACAAAAGGAGCGATGGTTATTGCTCGGGGACGCAAGGCTAGAACTCTCTACATGAACTCAAGTTGCAAAGATACCCTAGCAGTTGTTGATTCTGCTGCCAATACTGAGCTATGGCATTATAGGCTCGGTCACATGAGTGAGAAGGGGATGAAGGTGCTTCACTGCAAAGGAAAACTGTCGGGTTTGAAAACTGTTGATCACAGTTTGTGTGAAGCCTGCATCTTTGGTAAACAGAAGAGAGTCAGTTTCTCAAAGATGGGTAGAGAGCCTAAGTCCAGGAAATTGGAGCTAGTTCACACTGATGTGTGGGGGCCTGCGCCGGTGACTTCCCTTGGTGGCGCAAACTACTATGTTACGTTCATTGATGACTCAAGCAGGAAGGTATGGGTTTACTTTCTGAAAAACAAATCTGATGTGTTCGATGCTTTCAAGAGATGGAAAGCCATGGTGGAGAACGAGACAGATTTGAAGGTGAAGTGCTTGCAGTCTGACAATGGGGGAGAGTACCTAGGTGAAGATTTCAGGCGGTACTGTGCTGAGAATGGGATAAAGATGAGGAAGACCATTCCAGGGAAACCACAACAGAATGGGGTAGCTGAGAGGATGAATAGGACTTTAAACGAGCGCGCTAGAAGCATGAGGTTGCATGCAGGGCTGCCAAAGATGTTTTGGGCTGAGGCAATTAACACAGCCGCTCATCTGATCAACAGAAGTCCATCCACACCGCTGAAGTTCAAGCTACCGGAAGAAGTCTGGAGCCATAAACAGGTGGATCTCTCTTACTTGAGAGTGTTTGGATGTGTTTCCTATGCACACATTGATTCTGCTGCTAGAAGTAAACTGGATGCCAAGTCAAAGAAGTGTTTTCTGGTTGGCTATGGCGGACTTGAGTTTGGTTATCGTCTCTGGGATGACCAAAGCCTGAAGATTATCAGGAGCAAGGATGTGATCTTCAACGAAGGTGTTCTGTACAAGGACAGAGACAGCACGGACTCCAGGGGTTCAGGTTTTGAAGATAAGAAGCCTGAGGTGATTCCATTGAAGGATTTGCCTGAAGTGGAGGTGCAAAATCCATAGGTTGAAGACCAGGAAAACATAGCTCCAGAAGGAAGCCAGAGGACTCCTGCCACACCAGTTAGGAGGTCTAGCAGGACAATCAGACCACCGCAGAGATAGTCCCCAACTCTGCATTATATCTTGTTGACCGACAGAGGTAAGCCAGAGAGCTATGATGAAGCCATGGAGGCTGGAGATTCGGTCAAGTGGGAGTTAGCCATGAGGGACGAGTTGGATCGGACATGACAACTGGCAAAGTTACCACAGGGTAAAAAGTCCTTGCACAACAAAAGGGTATACCGGGTAAAAAATAAAAGTGCTGGCAGCAAACGGTATAAGGCAAGGTGGGTGGTAAAAGGATCCAGAGATATGCTCACCAAGATGGATCCGATTGAGAAACTAAAGTTGTGCGCAACTTCAGTTGGACTTCTCCAAGAGGCATGAGAAGTCGTTGCCGCTGCAGTGGGAGACATGGTGATTGATTAGTCTCCAAGTGGGAGATTGTTGCAGATGTGGAGCCAAATCAAGTCGACAACCCAGCAAAAGGAAGAAAAAGGGAGAAAAACGCGTCCTCGAAGGCAGAGAGCAAGCGCCGCGGCTCTGGCAGAAGAGCGCCGCGGCGCTGGGATGAGGGCGCCTAGGCGTCATGAGGAGAGCGCCTAGGCGCCAGGTGGATTGCGCCTAGGCGCCAAGGGCTTAAGCGCCTAGGCGCCAAGGGCTTTACGCCTAGGCTCAAAGAGGATGGCGCCTAGGCGCCAGGTGAATTGTGCCTAGGCGCCGCAGGGGAGCGCCGTAGCGCTCGTTTCGAGAGCCGCGACGCTGACACGCTGTATTCCGCGATGTTTTTGAGTCAGAGTCGGATTCAAAGGCCCTAAAAATGGGAAACCACTAGGGTTTCCCATTAGTTGCGATTTTTCTCCTCCTTTGGTTATAAATAGACACATGGTGGCTAGGGTTGTGTGTGTGAAAAATTGTGAGTGGCATAATTTTGTGAGAGGCAAAATTCTTGAGAGCTCCATCCTTGAGAGAGAGAAAAATTCCCACAGGGTGTTAGATAGAAGAGAGTTTTGGTAAGCACAATTTGTGAGTGTGTGAGAAACTACTCTTGTAATCTGTAATCTCCTTCATCATAGTGGAATCTATAAGCAGCAGAAACAGGACGTAGTCTCAATTTTGGACGAACCTGTATAAAAATTTGGTGTCTCTTTTTTCTTCTTTTCTCCTATTTATTTTCTGCAATTGTTCGTTCTTGCAATCCTTGGTATTAGGAGTCGTCTAATTCCCCAACAGCAAGTGTAATTAATTAAAACTGCTTTGGAAAAAATCATCACACACCCAAAATACATAAATCAAACAGATTGATTAAGATCACCAAGAAGAAGAAACTAGAAAGCTGTCTAAGTGGGTACATTTCTTTCAAGCATTTAATCAAACAGATTGCAAGCATTACTATTGAAAATGGAAACCAAAACAAGACAACAAAAGATAACCCATAAAAGAAAATGCAATCCCAGCTAACTCTAAGTAAAAGAAAAAGAGAACCTTGATAGCCAAAGCGACCTCCTCTTGTCGCTCAAGCTCAATGAGAACAGTAACAATGCCCATCTTCAGAAGCCTCAAAACATGAGTCTTGATAAACTTCTGTAACTTCTCTTCGTCGTCCTTGAACCTCTTCAAACCCAGTATCACGAAAAGTGCTTCTTTGCCTTTAAGCTTCTTCCCCCTCCAAAGGGGTCCTCTGGGCCTCCCATCATGGTACTCCCTAAACCCACAACTGGGTCTCCACAGATCGATTTCAAACACCGCAAATTTTAGTTTCAGAGGCAAAGGGGATTCTCTGATCAGTGTTCTGTAGATTGCTCGGAATAATCCCGAGGCCAAGATTGAGATTTTCAATCATGAAAATGCTCGCCTGGCCATTCGAGCTCCGAACTGAAGGCTGTTCGGCTTTTTAAGAGTTTTCAGCGCAGGGTTTTAGCGTCGGATGATGAATAATATTGCGTCTTTTGTTGGGTGTAAAGTGTTCAAGTAGAAACTAGTGAGTCAAACCTACGGTTAGAAAACAATGCTGGAAGTCTAGAACTAGCATGTAGCTCTTAATCTTAAACACACAAGTTTGGCCAAGTAACTCTTGGCGTTCTTATTTTACGTGAAATTTGCATCGTAGGTCCAAACTTTTGAGTTTTTGACACTTGTTGTTATGCAATTTTACTTTGATATATTTTTGGGTTCTCTAATTAGAACTCTAAATCATTTTGTTAATATTTTTTTGAATTAAAAAACTAAATTTTTTTAGTTTTTTTTATTATTATGTTTTTGTAGGTCCTGACGTTGTATCAAATCTATCTATAGACCTATAATGTACAATTTTACTAAAAGTGAAAGCTGTTTTGGGGCACTATTGGAAGAAATGGTCAAGTTATTTTATCTTTTTGTGGCCTTTTTTTTTAGACTTTTGTTAACTTTTCTTTTTTTTGCTAAAAACACTCTGAAATATTACTCTTTCAACCATGAATTTTACAAATACTTTATTTTTGTAACTTCTTTACCACAATTTTTTTTTCAAATTTATTTAAATATCAACTTCCTTTTCAAATATAAAACGTGATTAGTATTTTTTAAAAAAAAAAAAAGAAAGAGAGAGAAGCTAAAAAGACATGAAGTTCTTTTTGGGTGTAATGTTGTTAACAAATATATATACTTCATGTGTCAAAATTCTTTTCATCAGTCGACAAATTAAAAATTTTGACAAATAACACATGAGTCGTGTAGTGGACGATTGGATTATTGAAGTGAGTTATAAATGTTTCAGGAGTCCTATAAGACCTTATGACATACATTTGGAAAAATGAACATTGTGCTTCAAATGTTGTGGCAAGGTCAGGTTTGGACATTGTATACGTCAAGAATTAAACTTTGATCTTTAAAGTTCGGAGATCACTAACCCATATTTTGTTGTGTTTAGTATTTTTTCACCTTCATTTTAGTATAACTGTGAGATTCAGATGTCTTTTTTTTTGGTAGTCTTAAGGCATGTTTAGCAAACCGTGTTGTATTGTATTACATTATATTGCATTATATACAAAAAATACAATACAATACAATACAATATGATGTGTCAAATAAGCCTTTAAGGAACTTTTTCATAATTCTATGGTCATTTACATCAGAGTTTTTTTTTTGGTCGTCTAAGGTTCACATAGCCATGTCGTTTTATGTTGTGTAGGGATTACATTTGTTGTTGGAATCTAATAGACAAAAAAGATTCCCGTAGCGAGTCTCCTAAAGTTTTCTAACGTTTAGGCATAAAAATGACATAGTTTCATATGTACATATTTTGCTGCCATTTAATTTGTGTGAAATTGCTTAATCTACATCATTCGTTCTTCTGTTACTTCAGTTAGCATTATCAATTATGTATGTGAAACATCATTTCCGCACTTTAGCAGTTCTAAATTAAATAACGACATAAAGATGGAGAGAAATCAAGGAAATGTTTAGCTAAAACTGCATTCTGTATTTTTGTATTGTAGAAATCAAGAAAAAAAAAAACACATAGCATCAAAAGCAATTATGACAGATGAAGATGCTATAAATTTATTGAAAGAATTGTGAAAGGTGTGTAATGCTCTATCATTGTGCCTCAAATTTTGGCTTCAATTTTCAAATACGTTGTGCAAGACAATTGGGCTTCTGACCTTATGAAAGCCGTCAGACCACACCAATGATGTAGACACCAAAGAGTTAGGTGGCAAACTGCTTCCTTTGACAATCACATCAAAGGACTTCTCCTCATGGAGTGACTTGAAAGAAAGAACTGGAGGCACAACTCCGATATCAAACTTTGTTTTAGGGATGATGATGGCCTTGTATGTGAAGTTGGAATAGCCAACATTCTTGACTTTTCTATGAAATTTAATGGGAAACGACGTGCCATTCAAAACAAAAGCAGCCATTAAAGGGTAGTTCAGATCTCTTGGTGATCCATCTTTGGAGCCTTTGGGGCAACTGCTATTGTGTCTTGATATAAGCTCAACTTTCTTGCCATACAAGCCAATGCTACAGAGAAGGTTTATGTAGTCTTCTTCAAAGGCCTCATACACAAGTCCAGGACTGATGGCTTTTACAGGGTTGACATGGCCAGCACCATAATTGAATTCTCCGTTCGAACCATTATTCATCCTCATGACCCAAGCTACATCCAACAAAGAGAGAAAAAGAGATTTGGTCACATGGAAATGTAAATGTATGTAGATGAGTAATGTTAGGTATACCAACTCTAATCCCAACCTTTTCACTAGTACCTGTAGTCATAAGAGATGATTTTACAGCAAAAGAAGACCAATCAGGGTGAATTGTCTTGACATAGGCAGCTGCTCCGGCAACATGGGGGCAAACCATGGAGGTTCCAGATAAGATATTGTACTTTACGCGCCTCTTGTCATCCGAATAAGGTGAGGGTGTAGCAATTGGTGAATATGCGGCTAAAATCTCTACTCCTGGGGCACTTATATCCGGCTGCAAAAAATTAAATCATAGTCTAAATAAAGATGAACTATGAAAGGGAAAAAAGAAAAGAAAAGAAAATAATGAGCAATAGGTAGGAAAGGGCAGAAAATAAACCTTTAGAACATCCGGTGTAATAGTATTTGGCCCACGTGAAGAGAAGGAAGCAACCTTAGGAGCTAATAAATCTTTCACGGTAACCCTTTTTAATGTGGTTCCAGTAGGCTGACTGCAAAAATAAGAAAAGGGCTTGCTTCAATTGAGGGGGGGAAAATATCAATCTTTTTTTAGCTAATAAGAAGAAGAATATCAAATTTAAGGGCAAATAAGGACACTCAAACTGATAACATAGTTTTGAAGGCAGTGCATAGGATATTTACAACAATTGTTTGTAAATAACATTTTGTTAATTTTGAAAGAAGATTGTAAGAGCAAAAATTAAGTTTAGTAACTTAAATATCAATGAATATAATGTATATAAAGTTAGTAAATGTTGATAAATTATAGTATAACTTGGAGCTTAAGGAGAGTGGATATGGTAAATCAAGGATTTTTGAAATTTAATAACTGTATAAATGCATGTGAATCACAAATTATCGTATTCGATCGTGTGATAAATGTAGGATTTACTAAAAAAAAAATTGTTTGAAGGTAAACCCGAGACATGTAGGATAAATCAGGAATTTGATAAAAAATAATCATAAGATAAATCTAATAAATATTGAATTTAAAGCTATTTACTAACTTATATAAAAGGGTTAATAAGATAAATGACACAATTATGTTTATTGAATTATAATATGATTTCGGTGTGTAAATATTTTTTATATGTATCAAAAAAAATATCATTAAAAATAATTATTATACAATAATATAGTACAAAATATAATATCATTAAAATATTTACTAAATAATCAACGATATTTTTAAGATATTCTAAATATTATGTTAAATTTAAACTTTATAACAATAATTTGGTTAAATATTGTAATTTTTGCTATAATACAAAATTCACATCATTTATTTTTATAAAAAAAACCAATTTCCCTCCTTGTCCCTGAGATATATTGCAGTAATGTTTACCTTGTGGATTTAATGTAGGACAAGACTGCCAGATAGCTTTCGCTTTAAAGTGCTATTGCAGGCAGTGGCACAACAAAGGAAACATCATCTGCTCTTTGATTTTTGTAAATCACACCAAGTGCACCAGCATTTAAGGCCTCAACGATATACTTTGTTGAATCACACGCCACAATCTTTCCCTTCACTAAAGCTTTGTCTAGACACCCAATTTTGCAAGAACTAAATTGCAAAATAACAACAAAAAAATAGAAGAAAAATTATTTTTTATACACTGATATTCTGCTTTTGAATACTTTCGAGGTCAACAGAAATGAATTTTGCAGAAATTACCCAGCCACATATTCCGAGCATTCAGTTGAAGCACTTAACCCATGTACTAGAGGAAAGGATGATCCATTCAGTTGGAAAGAGTTCACTGAATTTCCCTGTTTGAGGCAAAACCATTACAAATAATACTTAGCACAACAACAATTGACTAGTCTTTTTCAGATCATCGCGTTGAATGATGGAAAAATCAATCTGGGTCGTCGAGCTTCAAGTTGTTTTTGCCATATGGGAAATAACAACAAAAGATATAAATGGCCAGGTCTTTTTTAAATGTCATTTGTAAACTTAGAGAAATGTACTAAAAAAAAGACACAATTTAGACCGTAAGCAAGAAGAGAATTGAGACATACGGCTATGGTCTTTCCATTGCCGAGAACAACATGGTCTATGATTCGCCGGTCTGTGCTACTAGCTGCTACCAACATCATCTAGGGTGCTACACTCGACACAGATCCAGGAGTAGGTCCACTATTTCCTTTCCTGCAGCGTTTAAGGTCAGTATTCCTTTCTCCATCGCGTGAAAAGCACCAATGGCGATCGGATCACTGGCAAAGTCCTGAGCCTGTTTAGTTCCAATTGAAACTGTAATGACGTCGACACCATCAGCAATGGCATCGTCAAAAGCAGCCAATATAGCGGCCGATGGGCACCCTCGACTGCAGACTTTGTAGGCCGCAATTCTGGCCGAGGGAACACCTCCTCTTGCAGCGCCTTTTGCAATATCATAAAAACTTGCGTCCTTGACGTAGTTCCCAGTAGCCGTTGAGGATGTGTGGGTTCCGTGACCGACCTCATCCCATGCAGAGGTGATGTCTGATCATGTGCCATAATACCGAGCTCCGATCAACTTGCTACAAAAATTAAGGCGCTTTTAGTAATTTATAGTGGAACTAACAAAAAACAGGACAATTTATTCAAGACATGACAACATGGTAAGTTAGATACTATTTGAAATATCAAAAATTAAGCAAATTATTTTAATCCATCCAGGACAAGCTAAAATAGATTTTTATAATAATGAAATAGAATACTACTCTCTTTTGTCTTTGTATTAATGTGCCGCAGAAATAACTAATTATTAGAATACTATGTAGAATGGATTTATATAAGAGACTACAATGCCAATAAAATATAGTGAAATGAAGAGAGAAAAATACTTATTGCAAGTGAAGTTTTGCCCGCCTTTGCAAGCACCCTTCCATTTTTTGGGAGGAGGGCCAAAACCTTTGTCGCTAAAGCTCTCCAATTCAGCCCAAATTCCAGAGTCGAGAACACCAACTATAGTGTCACTCTCGACCGTAAGATTTCTTTTTGATGTGTCTTTCAAGCCTATGAAGTCCCATGATCTTGTTGTTTGAATATGAAAAATATTGTTAGGGAAAATGGAGACCACTTCGCCTTTCTCTGCAGCCAATTAATCAAGGATATATATATGTATATATATGAATAAAACACACACACAAAAAAAAAAAGATAGATCGACCAAAAAACCTTTACGAAGAAAAAAAGGGTCATAAGTGAACTCACTAATATAATTTTTTATCTCATGATATGTCATACCATTCTTTAAAAGATACAAACAAATCACGTATGTCTAAAAAATACTTACCGGCAAGATTCTGTTTCTCCTGATCAGTAAGTTTTGCTACAAATCCGTTGAAACTTCTTGTATAACTTCGAATTAAGGAATTCTCAACAGAACTGAAACATGAACAAGTGAGTGAATAAGAAATAATTTTTTAATTCTGTACAAGGCATAATGTGTGCGTATATATATATATTTTTGTGTGTATAACTATATTACCTGCCCTCAATGACACCTTGTAGCATGCTTAGGTGGTGAGATGAGGGTGAGTACGTCACATCAGGAAGTGCACCCAGATACACAATATAGACCTGTATTAGCACGAAAGAGTCTCATCTCAAATCTCACCTGGCAAAAAGTACAAAATGCTGGTTTTTTGTTGCATTTTATTAATGCTGTTTGGATGTTATTCTAGTAAAATTAGATATCAAGTGAAAGATATAATACAAGTACTATATGTTTAAACAAAAAAAATATTTGCACTGGCCTTTCTTTCTTCATCATTGGCTTTGCAATTTAAGCCCATGTTGAGGATACAAATGGAGAACAGAAAAAGAAAAGCTCCATATTTGTCCATGTTTCAAAGACAAATGGCGTAAAACGAAAGAGAAAAGATGTATGCTATGAGTATAAGAGTGGTGGGCTATAATATACACACATATATATATAAATAGAGAGACAGAGAGGGAGATCAGATTAAGCATAATATTACCGGATCCATATAGTATCAAAATATTTCCTTTTATGCAAAATTTATATGTGATATATTTAGTATGACAGAAATATTTGTGGGAGTAAAATTCTCAATATCACAACCATTTGGTTAATGGTATCAAAATATTTAATTTCATGCATATATAATATATGGTATGACAGAAATATTTGTTGTAGCAATGGTAAAATTCTTAGCTTTTTCTTTTCTTTTTTCTTTTTTCCTTCTTTGTTTTTCATTTTCGTTTTTGATGTTATAAGAGGTAAACGTTATATAGGCATGAAAGTTGGACTTCCTAAAATAAAGAGTAAATAAAAATAAATTCGTTAACAATGTTATGGATGATTTTTATGGTATAATATCTATTAATCAGTCTATTTCATTATCTGAGGATTCTTTTTCTTTTGTAAGATTTTATCTGAAGATTCTGAACCTATTATGCACAAATACAAGAAGGAAGGCAACAGCTCATCTGACCAAGGCTTTATCCTTCACTAAAGACTCCAAATTTTTTGCCTCAATTAGAGGTGTATGTTAAACTTTGATATGTGATTCTTTTCAATTTTAACTTTGGCAATTAAAGCGTAATTGCATTTATTGAATTTGATTGCTTGTTGATTCTTCTGGGTTGGTGATGAGCAACCAACTAATTGATGATTTGTTTTCATACTATGAACAATCCCATAAAATTTATTTTATTTTATTTTTGATAAATTATTTTGAGCAAGTAAGACTTTTTTCTTTAATAGGTTTATCTCATAAAGGATTTCGATTGCCTCTTCTTTTATTTTTTTCGGCTAAAGTTGTTTCATACTTGCATAAATGTTTATCTCACAGGAAATACCATCCCTAACTCGTCCATCATATTTTTCTTTATGTGGTTAAAATTTAGAAATAACTACCTTTCGAACAAAAGAACAAAAGATAACGTGACACTTGAGGGGGAAAAAAAGAAAAAAAGAAAAAAAACTAAAAAATTTGATATTAGTTTCTTTCCTTATAGAATCAAATTCAAAATTTTCTGCCAAAAAATAATATGAGTAATAAAATGACATAATTTTTTTAAATATGAAATAAATAAAACTATTTTTAAAAATATGCCAAGATATAATTTTCTCAAAACCAAACTCATCTCTTTTCTGTAACCAGCCTCTTAGGTGTTCTCTGTATGTTCTCCTTCTCTTTTGGTTGAAAAAAAATATCAAAAACAATGCAAACAAACAGGTTGTCTGAGCTTGGGTTCGAACCGGGGACCTCTAGTGTGTGAGACTAGTCTTTAAAATTTAAAGGGTAACCATAGCCTTCTTAAGTTTTTATTTCTTTTTATTTTTCTCTATAATTTTCGTGCTCTAAAAATTAAGTTCTTCTTAATTGTTTTTGGTGACAGCTCCATTGTACGGTTCACGTTATAAAAAAGGCTAGAAGTGCTCCCATTGTATATCAGCCATCGGGATATTGTTGAGTATTGTTCTTGGTGAAATTGCTTACGCAGTGGCAAGATGAAAATGTCAGAATTTGTAATAACATCTGCACTTTAAATTTAAAGAAATTTTGAAAAAAATATCGACATCAATAAAAATATAAAAAAATTATAAAAACTATAAATATTTATTTCAAATTGAAATTCTAAAATGAACTGAAGTTCTGCATATTACATTACCACCTCTAAAAAATATTTTATAGATTTATTCTATATTAACTCGAATTTTCTCAAAAGTTTACTCTTACAAATATTTTTGGTTTTTCTGAATTTTCTACCATCTTTTTAGAGTTTCTAAAGTCCCAAACATCATTTAGTGTAAAAAATACTTCTCTCAAATTTTTTTTTAAAAAAAAATTTAGTGAATAGCAAAGAAATTCTTTTACATCCAAAAGATATTTCCAAAGCTTAAAATTATAGAAATTTTTGCAAAAATTTCAGAAACATCGAAGAACTTTTTGTCCATGCTCTGTGGTCCACTCCTCTCTTCATTTTTCTCTTGTTTCTTTAGTACGTCAATTTCAATTCGTAAGTAGACAGGTGAACAACTTTTCATTTTCCTGTAATCTCAAGTTTTAGTCCACGAATTATAGGTTTGATCTTAGATTTTTTAAACATCTATAAGATTGTCCTAAATTAGTCCTTATTTAGCTCTGGAAATTAAAATCTAGACGAAAAAAAAAGTGTGAGGACCATGTGCGATTTAGTGATGTAGACACATCTGTGTCATTTACTCTGAGTTTTCGAGCTACCATCTCATTTTCAGAAAGGCATAATTTCAACAACTATTATAACTAATTCCCATCGGACATTAATCAAGTTTGCATCTATGAGCTTAATCAAGTTTGCATCTACGAGCTTAGCCTATTTCGGAACATAAGTTTAAACCTAAAATAGTGTAGTAACCTAAATTTTGTAAGAAAAAACACTAAAATTTTTTTATTCAAACTATGTTCCTAAATAGGCTATTTTGTGATACTTGATCCTTTTCATTGGCAAGTTATATATGGAAAATGGTTCGAGTATTTTTGAAAAATAAATGCATAAATGATTGAGAGTCATCAAAGCATCCTTGCTTGATTTGATTAGTTGTGAAAACAGATTTACATGATCTTGACAGGGCCAGGAACATGACCACATCAGCCCGTCAAGTCTCTCACCGTTCCAAGTGCGGCAACCACATCTAACTTTAAACACTACACTACAATGCATTGCAATCTAGGAGTGAATTTTAATGTTCAGTACCAGTATACGATTCCTACAGTCGAGCCTTCTCAAGCCACATTCTCGTCCTCGACAGTTCCTGGTAGAAAATAAAACCAAAGAAAGAAAAAAACACATTAAAATGAAAAATTGGGAGTTAACAAACTACATGATATGCCAGGATTATTCAAGTCACCTTACAATGACGGAAAGGACACAATCACCCAAGAGGCTAGAAAGGAATGATAATGCTAAGTGTGGAAATAATTAGCGGCCATCATCAACTCCAGAGTCAATTCAGGTTCAATATGGAACTCGGTCTCTTTCCCGCTGATAGAAGAGCAAACCTAAGAAATAAGAGAAAAGAATGAAAGAAAAAGAAAGAAGCAAATAAAGCCCTCAAAATTTTTATTCCTCCCAACAAACCAGTTAAGTTTCAATCCAAAAAGCTTCTTGAAAACCAACAAAGCAGTCTATCTAGACGTTAATCTTGAAGCGCTTAAGAGGTGAAGCAAGCGAAAATCATTAACATTAATACTTTCACTTGCCTTTCTATTTATATGCAAAGGGAAAAAGGAGAGGGTACAAATTTCTCATGAGAGAAGAGAAGTTATAAGGAATAAGCATCCTTCCAAGACACTTATTTTTCGAACTCCTACTTCAATAATTTGACGTGAGCATAGCAAAAGCCATAAAGAAAGATAGATCCATCTAAAAAAATGGTAATAATAATAATAGCAATCATCGTTGGAATATTGAAAACCAAACACGAAAATCCTGTCCTGTCTACATTGAGCAATTGGAGTACTATAAGAGTTTGAAACACCAATAGCTTCAATATTACACGCACACACACACACACACACATATATTATATATCCCATCTACTACGAACCAAATGCACAAATGCCCAAAAAATTTGATATAGCTCTCCTTATGTTTGTGTCATCATTTTGCCTAAAAATTAGTTTATTTTAGGCCAACCAAACTAACACTACAAACTTCACATTTTGATTTGCTTTTACTTCACAAGAGATAATACTCACGATGATGAAAGTTAGCTCCAACCAAAGTTCTATCAGAGTAATGGAACACATTAATCTAAAATCAAACAACAGCCCAAATCAAATTCGATCTAAAAGAAATGAAAAAAAAAAAGCATCCATAAAAAGAACCCCAAAAATCAATGGCAAGAAAATTGGAAAAGAATTAGGTTATGAAACAAAATAATCTGGCGAATTGAAGATTCCAATAGAAATACTTGCAGATCTTCTCCAGGATAGTGGTGCTGATCTCAGGGAAAGTGACCTCACCGTGTTGCGTTTCTGCGAAACTCCCTGCCGTTACCAACCAAAAAAAGGAAATCCAATTGGGCTGTGAAACCATAATTTTGTTCTTGGGTGACATAATTGTGAAAGAAAGAGTTGCGAAAAGGATTGTATTACCAGGAGAAGTGAGCATGTTGCGAATGGTCTAAGAAACCATGGCGGCATCTTTGTGGATGACGAATTCGAAGCCCTCGGCGCTGATCAGCTTCACTGCATCTTCCTTCCTCATCTTCGCAACTTGGAATCCCCCTAGATACACGATAAGCAACTTATATTTTCATCTATCAAAAGCACCAGCTGGAGGGTATTTGAAAGTGCTTCAGTCTGGAAGCTCTTTCAAACTCAAAACTCAACTGGGAGGCCTTTTGATGTGATACACACTGAAAGTGTTGGCCTCTTGCATACTCGATCTCGTAATCTAACCAAACTGGCAGTTTCTTGGCATAAGATTGCCTACGAAACCATTCATTCATACATCATTCAAGAACCTCTGTGGAGCCCTGAAGAACCACAGGCATATGCATTGACGGAGAGAATTTTTAAGGTTGTTGAAGAGGTGAAGTTCTTCCCATTTTATGCTCACCATGTTGCAACTAGTGGCCATGTTGGAGACATCCTGAAGAGGATTTACATGATCCCAGAAGACAAAGTTCACATTATTCTTAATGGCGTAGATGAGGAAATCTTCAAACCAGATATCGTCGAGGGGAAGCAAGCAGAAGTTTGGCATACCTGAAACCGGGACATTGGTTTTAGGATTGGCTGGGAGGTTGGAGAAGATAAAGGGCATCCATTAATGTTCAAGGCTTTAAAACAATTACTCATGGAAATTATACGTTTAGGGAAAGAGTCCTTGTTTTGGTAGCAAGAGATGGTCCTTGGGCTGCTAGATACAAAGATTTGGGAACTAATGTACTTGTTTTGGGGCCACCAGAACAAGCTCAATTGGCAGCTTGCTACAATGCTATAGATATCTTTGTCAACCCAACTCTGCGAGCTCAGGGTCTTGATCACACTCTATTAGAAGCTATTCTATTAGGTAAGCCAGTACCGGCCACAAGGATAGCTAGCATTACAGGGTCCGTACTTGTTGGCCTTGAAATGGGTTATACATTCTCGCCAACGGTAATTTCATTGAAAAGGGCCCTCTTTAACGTTCTTGACAACGGAAGAGAAGCTTTGGAATAGAAAGGTCGGGTAGCTAGGTGTAGAGGCTTGCAATTATTCACAACCACGAAGATGACTGCTGCTTATGAAAGACTTTTCCTTTGCAAATCAGATGGTGATGACAATGTGGACAATTACTGTTGGGTATCAGGATCCATCCAACTAAAATATCGGCTCTTTCTTTAAAATTTTGATTTTTAAGCTTGTGGCCTCAATTGCAACGTTAGAATAGGGTGCATTCAACTGTTGTCTTACTGTATATACACTCTCTGGCTGGTTGTTAGAGGATGCTAGTTATGGAAAGCTTTTCTCAAAGAGAAACAATACTTTAACCTAGATTCTTGGAAGCATTTTAACCATTTGCTAAACCTTTTTGTTTAGTTGATTGCTCCCTGGGTAACTTTTTATGAGATGTGTTTTTCTACAATTTTGTTTTTATATAAACCGTAATTGTAGCCACTGTTTTGATTTAGTTAGATAATTTTTGCCCATCTGGAAAGTTTTGTAAAAGTAAAATCAAGCATTACAAATCTCTTTTATATTTACTCATCATGAATGTTATGATCCTAACATTGCATATTTTTTAGATACTATCATAGAAACTCAAGACAAACTAGAATCCAACCCAGTTACAAACAACATCTGCATTGATATATAACAGAAGAATAAGCCCCATAGCATCAGTTCATGGTCACACTGTAGGCTCCACAAAAGCATGAAAATAGAAACTTAAGCCACTGTAAAAACGTCAGCAAACCTCTGAAACGTCCCGGCCTAGTTTACAAATGAAATTCCTATAAAATAACTACATCAAAATAAGGCTTTGCAGTTTCTGACTATACATGTCCTGTTTCCGGCATCTGTTGCTTATTTATGTTACATATGGTTCAGGCATAACCCAATCTCTTCAGTTCCTGCAAAATACAAACATGAAATACGCCCGTTTGAGCTTCTTATTTAAAATTGCATGTTTTTGTGCTTTTTGATTAGGCTTTATAAATCCCTACAAAATGTGAGTACTAGATAAAAGGATTGACCTAAGACATGGTAAGATTATAAAAATCTTGATTGATAAAAGATCATTGATATCCTTTTCCATAAAAGCTATACCTCAAAAAATTGGCGGAAGTCATGTGGCCTTGGGGGGCAAGGTCCTAATAATAAAGCAAACCTGCAGAATTCAAGGTGAAATGCTCAGGATGCTAGTAGAAGGTCTAAAGCATGGTTTCAAATAGTGAAGTACTCATTTCTTTGTCTAATCACCTTGCCATCAATTTCCTCGAGAAGCATCGCTCGAATTGCTTCCATTTGGATCGTCTTCCCTGCCATGCTTCTTGAACTGATTCATTTACAGAGTAAATACCTGACTACAGTTATGCTCATATCTTTCAACTAATCATGCTGACAAAATATATCATGTCATTCATAGTATTTATCTATTGAATAGAATAACTAAATCAAGACTCACCAGAGGGTAAGATGTAGAGGTCTGGGTATCTGGGGACCGAGAGTAAACGTCTTACCCACCATAGTAAAGCGATGAACTTAGATGACATAGTTCCACTCATTCTTCCTGAAGTAAATAATTCCTGTCCTTGTTGGGCATGCTATAGCGTGCACCTTCGCCGCTGATTGCTATACAAGTTTTCCAAAAATAAAAGTTTTTGAGGCAATATTCATTGAACACATAATTTCATATCTCAAAATCAAAAGTCGAGATTTATTTTACACCAGGTTAGATTTTAGATAGTGAAAGGAATATGATTACAAATGGAATATTAGGTCGTTTCCTAGAACATGTCACATGTGACAATTCTGAAAAGTTGCTTCTACAAAATTAGGACCAAATGAAAAAGAAGTAATTCCAAATACTGTCTCATCTTTCAAATAGGAATTTTGGTGTCAAAAAAAGAAAAAAGAAGGAAAGAAAAGATTTAGAAACAAAGAAAATGACATGATCAAATACCTGAGCTTCCATTTTTGGTTGTGAGACATGCTTGATTTTCCGAGGCATGTTTTTGCCAAGGTCCTAATAGGTCAGAGTTGGCTAAGTTTCTCCCAACCACCTAAAATTAGGCCAGATGAACAAGAAAGATTATTACCAAAAAAAAGAAAATGATGAAAGAATAAAGAAAAGGAAGAGGAAAAGGAAACAGAAAAAACTAGATAGAGGAAGGTGGACAGACTCCAGAGATGAAAACCCCTAAGTTGTTTTTGTTTCACTATACTTTTACTTCACAAGTAACTAACTATGAAAAGCAATACCCTTTTTTCTATTTACAGGGACTAACTATTTTTCCATGCACTTGAAGAGTTCTATTTTAGTTTTCAATAAATAATTTAAAGTTTGTTTTGTTTATAACACAGAGAGAGAGACAGAGAGTTCCATTTGTCCATAAAGCTTTTCTTCAAGAAATAAATGCATCCATTATCATTTATAATTTACAATATCATTCCTTTTATATATAAAGCTCCATGTAAACAATATTAACACTGGTATGAAGCATGAATATGCTCTAAGCAGAATCCTTAAATCAAAGAAACAACAAAAAAATCATCACAATAGCAATCAAAAATATAAAAACCTTTCTTAATACATACATACATACATACATACATATATATATATATATATATATATATATCAAAACCACAAGGAGAAGAACATGCATGCCTTGGATGGAGGGGAAAAAATGGATGCAAAAATCCCTGCATCAAACTGCTGAGATGAAGACTCCTTAGCACGAAATAGCTCAGCAGTGAAAGATGAGGATGAATTATTCCCTTGGTTTTTACCCTCCATTAATGACTTTTTTTGTTTGTTCTTTCTTTCTCTCTTTGAAAATCAACATAACAAAACAATCTCCCAAGAAAAACCCAGTTGAGATAAACAAACAAAGAGAAAAGAAGAGAAAAAGCTACGAAGATACGTTAGTTTTGGGTGTATTGTTCTTGTCACAAACCCATCAAATTTATGGTAGAAACTTTTCTCCCTCTACACAAGACGGCACTGATTAATTTACTGAATAGTGCCGCCCTTGTGCCATCATCACCCAACAGAGAAGTAAGTAAATCTATTTGCTAATATTTCTATTCTATAAGATTTCTTTTCCCTTTTTTATAATCAAAGACTGGTAAATTTCCTAACCTTTGCACTGTCCCCACATTCTATTCTCTGCGTAATACAATATTATATCATCATCATCATGGTTGTTGATGCTTACCGTGATCCGGCGTCGGATCAACACCACATGCGGTTGCGCACGGTCTGACTCTTCCCTGGCTCTCCTCTACCCAGCCTGGCATACTTGCGACACGAGAAGGGGCGCTTCGGAGGTGAAAGTAAGGAGTCAGTCAAAGGACAATGCCTCTCTGATGCTCAAGGCAGGGGTTGCTCGGCAGAGGACGGGAGCTTGTTAGGTGGGAAGGAGTCTCTCTCTCTAGAATGCAATAAATGTATCCTATTTATAGGCTACTGCTTAGACCGGATGTCAGGTGGATTTTGCCCACAATTTAGGTGTCACATCAAGGCGTGTCAGGCAGTAGGTGCAAGTGTCACATCCCTCCATCGATGGATTGAATTCCATCAGATGGTGAGTTATTTGCAGTTTGTTGGCCTATGGTGGTGACTAGCAATCTGCTTGTGAGTAAGATTAATTTGACCCAAGCTAGTGCATGATCCAAAGTGGCATCCTGCTTAAGGTGCAGCCTCGGGCGTCTTGAGAAGTACCTCGGACAGAGTGTGTGTCGCGTCAGGGTCAATAGCATTCTCCCTAGAAGCCATGCCGAGCTATTTAGCTGACCACCGAAGTTCGTCTCCTCGACGGTGGCATCGAGCTCACCCCCAACATTAGCCCCCTAGTTCATCGGGTCGATGTCCGACCAAGTAGACTACGCCGAGTGGGTGAGGTCGATTGAAAGAAAGAAGACCAAACAGCACTCCGAAGAGGGGTGAGGTGAAAGGTCATGCAGATTAACTGGGGGACACGTGTCGCTCGACGGTCGACTGCATCGCCTGACAAGCGTAATGCTCGAGCCTCTTTGTTTTTTGTGCCCAGATTTCTTGCCTGAAACGGCTATAAATAGGGCCTTCCTTTCTGCTGATTTTACACAACTGAAGTCAAATATTCACACCCGAAGAGTTCTTTAGCTACCGAGCTGTAGTGGTTCACCCGAAGACTTAAAATTTCCAAGCTATCACAGCCTGAACAGGTAATTTCCTGAGGAGTATAAAAATGAGTGACGTCACTGATTCGTAGGACATAAACATTTCCTGGTCGAAAAGCAGTTCAAAGGGCAGCTCATCCACTGCTCAAGTCGACGTTAAGAGCGTGTCCCCAGGACAAGATGGGGCTGGTCGGTTCAAGCAAATTTTGAGGGTCGACTCCCAAACTATCCCCAAGCAGGAGTTCTTGGATATGCTAGATGGGGAGAGACCGATCAGGCCGTGCAGGGAATAGGACCCTTACATCGGGCGGCAATTGTGGGCTCCTCCCGAGTTACTTCCCTGGAAAGAGCCGAGCTTCAGGCGACCGAAGATGTCCTGAGTACATTAGGTCAGGATTTTGGAGCCCCAGTCTAAGTCGAGGGCATAATCACGGTGGACATTTTTGACGAAGAGCAGGCAGCCGAAGAGGTCGAGGAGGCAGAGCAGCCCGAGATAGAAGATGAGCGGGTCTGGGTTACCCGCGTTCGAGATGTGACAGCGTATAAGGTAACCCAGCCTGGGCAGACCTCAGCTACGGCCTACACCAGTGCTATGACGGAATCTCAGCTAGAGGACTTGCGTGTTGAGTTTAGTATCCCGGACGACGTGATCCTCATCGTGCCTAAGGAGAACGATTCGCCATTGGAACAGCCTGAGGGATACATAACGCTCTATATGTTTAGGGCTGGGTTGTGCCTCCCGTTCCACTAGTTTCTGCGCCGGGTGATCTTACGTATATTTACGCATTCTAAACTAACCCCAAGTATAAGGTTGTCTCAAGTAATATTTACTCGGTGAATCTGAGGTCGAACCCATAGGGAAGGATTTATTCAGTTTCAGTACATATATTATATTAACTTTTTCTTTTTATTTAAGCTGAAAAATTTGAGGATTAATATTTATTATTCACAGAATGTATTTACAATATTTACACATTTTTACAACATTTTTCATCTTTAAATTTTGAATATTTGGAACTTTAATAACAAGAAATGCAAATAATAACTTAAGCAGCATAACAACAATAATAACGACAATTTAAAGAAGTAAAACAACAATAATAACAGGACTGAGGTTCAAAGGTTCTATTCTGACAATTATCTTCAATATATTTTAGTTTCTCTTTTTATTTATTAGTTAGTTTAAGTATACACTATGCCATCCTATGTCGACAGTAAATCAAGATTTACCAAGCATTTACTGTGCCATCCTATGTCTATAATGTAGCAAAAACACAACTTAATAAATACGTAGCATTTCAACATAACTTAACTAAAATAACAACCAAGATAGTAAGTTAAGCATTTACCGAGCCATTCTCTATCTACGAGTAATCAAGGTCCTCCCAAGCATTATCCGTGCCAGTCTATGTCATCGATAAATCAGAACCGTAATTTTGGCAAAGTTCTAGCTAAGAAAATATTGAAATTTTAGGTTTTCTAAGAGAATATTTTGGCATTACAACAGCTTAGAAAACTAAGAAAAACCAAAAATATTTAAGATAATTTCGTCAGAATTTCCCCCTCTCCTATAAGCTAAAAAGAAATTTAGAAAGACATAATTAATAAAGTACTATTGATATTATTGAGCATAATTTTTACAATATAAACTAGAAAATATTTTACAAGAAACTAGACTGAAAACTAAAATAAAAACTAGACTATAACTATTACAACAGCATTCTCATGCTGCAAGAGGGGTGTCGAGACCCAAAGGATAGCTCGGTATTTATAGGCACGAAAGGATTACTATTCTTCAATAATTTCTACTATTCAAGCGTTGAAAAAAAACTTTTCCCTCTTCTTTTCTGCGCGCTGGCCGCTCCTCAAGACGTGAGAATTTCCCTGAGATTCCCTGCTTCGCGATAAATGGGAGCACTGAAACAGTGTATTCTAGTCCGTTCATTTTGTGATCCAACGGCTTTCAGATGTGAATGAGAATGGGCCCAAGTGGGGCCAGTGGGACCGAGTTCGAGACCGTCAAATTAGTCTCTATCAGCTAATCAAACGGGTAGGAAGACGGATGCATGTGGAGTTGACCGCACGAGATCCAATGTGGCTTGAGATGCTCCTCTGATGCGTCTGCAGCTTGTCGGCGCATGTGATGCACGCGCCAATCAAAAAATGACACGTGGACAGTACTGTGAGATGCTGCTAACGCACCGGATGACGCGATAACACGCGTCCCTCTGTTCGACGGCTGAGATCATTCTGTCAGTTGATTCGACAGTCAGAAAAGTGCCACGTGTCCACCAAGATGAATTTCAAATTTTCTTTATCTTTTTTATACATTTAATGTCCGATTTTGTCCCTTTTTGCACCGTTTTGCTCTGTTTTTCCTCCAGATTTTAAATCTAAAATTCACAGACATACTAAAATTAATTATTTTACAAACATAATATTTACATTAACCTTAAAAATATTTATTTTACATTAAAACACACAAAATTAAATAAAAACTCCTAAAATTTCTAGTCTCTTACGGTTTGACACAGATATCATTTTTATGACTTAGAAATATTTTTAGAAATTACTAAAAATATAATAAGACATATTTACAAACTTAAAACACACTATCAAATACACTAAAATTTAAAATAAAACAACCGCATTACTTTTACGGTTTTAACTATTTACAAACTAAACACACATTTAACACACCAAAATGACTCTAAAAATTACTAAAAATATTATTAATCATAAAAACATACTAAAAATACATTTTTAAATATATTTACATACTAAGACATTAAACACTATTTATCATTGAATTGCTATAATTGAGAAGTTTTATGAGAAATATTAATACAAAATGCTTGATTTTATCGTTAAGAAAAGTGCACTTTCTAAGTCTCATCACACCCCCCAACCAACTTATTGCTAGTCCCGAGTAATTAAAGCGATAAACTTAAAACAAACAAAAGGTTTTTTTTTTTTTAACTTGTGATTCCTCATTGATTTTCCTTAGGGTTTATCTCATATTCATGCCTCAAAGTAAAGATGCAAACATTAATTAAGTTATGATTCATTTTTAGAGTTCGTCAAATATTTAAGATGAATTTTCCTCTATGTGTGTGCGAATTTTTATTACTAATCAATGCATATTAACCAGATAAATTTATATTAATATATCTTAATTTATTTAAATAAATTCTTATAAATTTGTTTTTCTTCCCTCTCTCCACTAATGTAGAATAACATCTTGTTAAAGACTTTTAGGACTTTATTCGGCTTGTAATGTAAGGCTTAGGTTAAAGGTATGATGGAAGATATATTTGAGGCTCAGTTCACCCATAAGATACTTACAAAAATCCCGAACCTTTAAAATGTACAATCCAATTCCCAAAGTTTACAATCCCGAACTCGAAATGAAATTTTCTTTATCAACCACTTTTTATTTAACTTTTTTTTTTACCTTCTCTTTTTTTTTTTACTGAAATACAAAATAACTGAAGAGTTACAATAAACGTACATATTTTGCAGAGGTAACAAATATTGCTAACTCATCCTAACCTCATAAATCCGATTTCACTTGAAGGAATAGATGCCTTATGAGTGAATGGTACAAGAAAAGGATTATGAATTTATTAAAAAGGCTAGGCTAAATATATGGGTAACAAAGGAAATAGAACATTAACCACAACGAGGTAACTAAGGATATAAAATGTAAACAGGTTAGCTTTAATGGCTCAAACGATCCAAAGATGGCCTAAATTATATCCATAACTTAGTGTTATCTAGGATTTCACCTCAAGAGGGATTTAAACAAGTTATAAGATTTTATAAAAATAAACCAAATTATACTAACATAAACAGTCTCTAAATTAATATAACAAATCATAGTGCAAGATTAAGTGTTTAAATTTTGGAAAAATTGCATCCTAAACATATGGCAAACTAAAGAAACTAACATAAACTTAAATAATATTTAAAATTTACCTTAAGTCATGGAAATGCTATAATCTTGATGTCGTCATTGGACATGAGGCAAATCACCGAAAATATTTTTAGATTTTTAATTTTTTTTTGAGTTTTTTTAATTAATAAATGCAATGCAAATACACAGTTTTTACAATCATGTAGAAATACGTTTCAAGAATGCTAGTCACTCTATTAATCAGCTATTTCTACCAAGGTGAAGATGCGTTTCAAGAATATCAAATACTCCTTACCTCAGCCATCTCCAAACTTGCATGCTACAAAAGAAAGATGTAGAGATGAGAATTTACAAACACAAAGGACTTCAATTTCGGACCATTATCGAGACGCGTTTCAAGACAAAACCTTCACGCAGCCATCTCGACCTATGAACACATGAATCTTAAAGTCTTACGAACAACATACTTTTTTTTTTCAAGTTTTTTTTTTTCACTTGGTTTTTAGAACTAGTCCCAGATTCAATCACAAAAGAAAAAAAAATTGACACAACCTTCTCCCCCCAACCTAGATTGAACACTGTTCCAAAGTCTAACAAGATTAATTAAGAAGAGTAACAACATATACTCACAAGAGTGGTTATTCAAAGACAAACGCATAAACAAAGACAAAAACAATAATGCTATAAGTAAAACTAAAAGAGGTAGAATTTAGAGAGAAAGATCCTAATCTCGTTTGCGTTTTCCACAGAACGTTGATCTTCCAGTGTCCATTTCAGGATCAATAACGTGTATTTTTTTGAGCAATTCATCTACAGTAGTGGCAGAGATAAAAATCTTTCTTCCTGACTCCTCAAGAAACTTTTGTTCCACAGCATGATCTAAAAAACTAAGCAAACTGCAAAGTAACCATTTATATTTAACAAACCAACAAGTTTAGAGTGTAGTCCTAACAATTTCCAACTAGCAATAGCAAAAAGTTCTTCTAGAGTTCCGAAACCTCCAGGTAAAACAATGAAAGCATCAAAAGCAAACTTCATGTCTCTTATTCGCTTAGGTATACTTGCAACTATTTTTTCAACACCAATGGTAGGACCACATAAACGACTTTGAGCGAGGACACCTGGAATAATACCTAAAGCTCCAATACCTCCAGAACGTCTTCCAGCAGAGATAGTACCCATTAAACCTAGACTACCTCCTCCATAGACAAGGTTTATCTTTTTCTTAGCCAAGACATAGCCTAAATGAAATGCAGTTTTTATGTAATCAATGCATTTTTCTGATTTAGAACCACAAAACACACAGATATTGTTGAACTTTAAAGATGACTGGGATGAGGAATCCATGATAATTACTTATCTTACAAATTCGCTCTGAGAAAAACTTAAGAATTAAAAGGATTTTATAGACACCTAAAGAGAACGTTGGGTAAAATTAAATAAAGACAGTTGTGATGACAGATAAGGAGAGATAGATGTGACACACCTGTAGAATTTTTTGACAACTTGTAACCGACAACACTATTTACCTTTTGACAAACTAGACTTTACTGTTCAACTTTTGACAAATGGGACTAAATTTTAAAATTTGAAGCAAAGCTTATCTTACACGACACACAAGATACCTACCGAAGAAAATTATGCATCTGACAAAAGAAGAAAAGTCAAGATATTAGTATTATAAGATAAATGGTACAATCACAATTATTAAACAACAACTGTATAAATCACACAAAAATAAAAATCTTTTTGTTGATAAAATTTTATTCGAGAATGAGTTGAAGAACACTTTTGTTCATCAAAATGCATTTCCAGAAATTCTGTTACTCAGCTGTTTTGATGATTTTTCATTAAAACCATGATTATATCTCAAATAAATTTTCAAAATTTTTTTTTTCATTTTTTTATGATGATTTTTTTTCTTTTTAAGACAAACACACAAAGAAAAATACTTTACAGACCTTGTTCTGAAGTAGAAGGATCTTGAGTCTGCTTTCCATCTAACATTCTTGCAAACTGGACAGTTGGGTCTTTTAGCATCAGATTCCCAAGACATTCTTTTTCTACATGAAATTGAGGCCAGAGTTGTTTCATAGCCCCCCAAACGTATCCACTTAGATGGGACTCAAGAGAAACTCGGAGATCTTCTAAGTTTTCATTCCGAAGACCATTTTTACAAAACTGAATTTTATCTTCCCTATTTCTAGATATGAAACCAGGTGAGGGAAATTTTCCAGAACAAGTTTGACGAGAACATTTATGACATTTTGACTCCATACAACGAGCTCTTCTTTTTCTAGCACACGGACTTGTGCCTATACCAAGTAAACCTACATTATTTACATCACTTGAACGAAAAAGACCTTCTATGTATATCTTAATATCAGCAGGAAGCTTAAAACGTGAAAGTACCCAAAGATGAGTTACCCTAGTTTTGTACTTCTTTCTGATTTCTCTTTGAGAAAGTGAAGGGAAATATTTCTTTAAGTGCTCATATTTCGGATCCATGATTGAGGAATTGAGATTCTTAAGAGTGAATTGAAAGCTTTAAGAGAGAGTTTGAGAGAGAATTGTGAAGATTTTTGTGGAAGCAGAAGAAAAGGAGATTGAAGATTTTCTGGAAAAAGTGTTTGAAAGATTGAAGAACTTTTAAAGAGTTTTGAAGAATATCTTGGAATTTTAGCGAGAAGACATAGAGAATTCGAGAGAGAGAACAAGAAATTTAGAAAGAGAAAGAACAAAGATTTTTGAGCTTAGATACACATTAACAGATTTTATAGACAAGGGGTGGATCTCAGTTTAGACACAAGGAAGACTATGCAGACGCATGCGAGAATAATGGGCTAAACTAAAATGGGCTAATGAAAAGTAACCTAACAGATTACTCAAAAATGAAAATATTTTGTGTTTTTGAGTTTTTCATTTTTTTTAACAAAGATCTAAAATTCAAAAAAGTTCATCGAAAATTATTTCATTAAAATGCGTTTCTAGAGACCGTTGATACAAAAATACCAACTAATCATGCTGATTATAACATCCATAATTTCTGCCATTTTAATAAATTTTTGAAATTATTTTTCTGATTTTTAGGAAAAGCAAAGAAAATAAAGATACAACAAACAAATACAAAAACATAAATACAATACAAATATTAATCTATAACTATAATTTCAGTTTCAGGATCGGAGTCAGAATCGTCAATGTTGATGACTGTTAGAAGAGTTGCTTTAAACCTTCCCAAAAGATAGCATTCCCAAAAAGTTAAGTTGCCAGCAGCTGCAAAGAATCTTTGCTAAAATTCTTCTTCATCCATGAGATTATACATGAGGTCATCCATAGTGTCACCCATCACCTCATCCTCAGGTTCTTCTTCAAAAACTTTATTTTCACATTCAGCTTCAAAACTTGAATTGTTTGCTTCAAGAGATTGGTCAGAAACATTCATAGGATGGTTATCAACTTTGGGTGGAACATTCGAATAAAAAGAATTAGTCAAATCAGCCAAAGGATCAACAAATGTTCCAGAAGTACTGCTCTCAACAAAGTTCACTTCACACTTTCCAGAGGGTGATTGTGCCATGTTAAAAACGTTGAATTCTGAAGTCTTATTCCCAAAAGACAATTTTAGTATTCCATTTCTACAATTAATCAAAGCATTAGAAGTTGCAAGAAATGGACGACCTAAAATGATAGGAATTTGAACATTTGAATTTGTGACAGGTTGTGTATCCAAAACAATGAAATCTACTGGGTAGTAAAATTTATCAATTTGGACTAACACATCCTCGACAACACTTCTTGGAATTTTACAGATCGATCAGCTAGTTGAAGTATGACAGAAGTTGGCTTTAGTTCACCTAAACCTAATTGCTGATAAACAGAATAAGGTAAGAGGTTGACACTAGCACCAAGGTCTAACAAAGCATGTTCAATTTGAGTATTTCTGATGATACAAGAAATTGTGGGACAACCAGGATCTTTGTAATTTAATGATGAATCATGTTGAATGATGGAAATAACATTCTTAGTTAAAAATGCAGTTTTAGTCACATTATGCTTTCTTTTAATTGTACAACAATCTTTCAAAAATTTAGCATAAAATAGGACTTGTTTGATTGCATCTAAAAGTGGAATGTTAATTTTGACTTGTTTGAACAGTTCAAAAATTTCAGTATTTTTATCAAACTTCTCTTTTGAAAGCAAAGCTTGAGGAAATGGAATCTTTGGAACAAATTTCTCTCTTGAAACACTCTTTTCCTTTTCAGAATTTTCCTACTCACTATTAATTTTATCAGCACTTTTCAAAGTTGAATTAACTTTCTGATCTTTTAAAAGATTAGTCTTATCAACAGTTTTTCTACTTCGAAGAGTTGTAACAAAATTAAAAGTTTCTTGTTGTGACTGTGAACTAGAAGAGGCAATTTCATTTGCAGATGGATAATGTACAGGTTGAGCAGAAAATTTGCCTTTTTCTTAAATGCGAAGGGAAGAAGTGAGTGTAGAAATGGATTCTTTAATTTCATGAATGTCTTGAAAGTGTGAGTGTTATTAACTTCCTGTTTTTGAATGAATGATTTTTGAGCTTGAATGAAAGTTTGCAAAGTGTCTTCAAGAGTTTTGACTCGAGATCGGAGATTTTCAAAAAAATTTTGTGGAGGGCTTTGAGAATTTAAGAATTTAATGGAAATGATGGACGGCCTTAAGAGTTTTGTGGTAGAAGTGGTGGTGGTGGTTGATATTACTGTTGTGGTTGATCATTTCTCTAATTGAAATTGGGATGGTTTTTCCATTGTGAATTGTATGTGTCAGAATGTGGGGATGAAAATGGCTTTCTAGGTGGGTCCAATTGATTTGTGTAATTCACCTGTTCATAGGACTCTTCCTTAAAAATTGGGCATTCATAAGTTGAGTGTGCTAGAGTTTGGAAAACACTACACAAAATTTCAATTTTGGGTTCTTGGACATTCCTTCGTTCCATGGCTTCAATCTTTTTAGCCAAGCATGCAATTCTAACACTTAGATCATTTTCCTGACTAAGTTGATGGACACCTCTTTGAGCATTAGCAAGATTAGATCTAATTGAGCCTTCAGAATTACTATGTTGCCAGTATTGAGAGTTATCAGCCAAATTATCAAGGAAATCTAACGCTTCATCAGGTTCTTTATCAAGGAATTCTCCATTACACATTGTTTCAACAAATTGATGGGTTTCAGGAGTTAAGCCTTCATAAAAAAAAACTAATGTAATGTCATTTTTCAAAACCATGATGTGGGCAAGAATTCAACAAATCTTTAAATCATTCCCACCTTTGGAAATAAACTTCTTTTGCATTTTAGGAAAAATTTTGAATTTGTTTTTTCAAAGCATTAGTCTTATGTGTTGGAAAGAATTTTTTCAGAAACTTAGTTTGCATTTCTTGCCATGTACCTATTAACCTAGGTTTTAAAGAAGTAAGCCAAGTTTTAGCTTTGTCTTTTAAAGAAAAAGGAAAAAGCTTAAGCTTAACAATTTCATTTGAAACTTCCTAGTCAGTGAAGGTAGTACAAACATCTTCAAACTCTCTAAGGTGCAGATATGGATTTTCAGATTCTAAGCCATGAAAATTGGGAAGCAAGTTGATTATCCCAGGTTTAAACCTAAAGTGATGAGCATTGAGAGGAAAAACCAAACATGATGGAGTGGATTCACGGGGTGGTTGCAAATAATCTCTCATTGAGCAAACAACAGGATTGATGACTTGTTGATTAACAATATTTTCATTATGAACACTTTCATCATCAGCCATTTTTGGTGAATTTGAAGACACAACAGAGACTAAATGTGGTTCTAAACTTTTCCTAACTAACCTACGACTATTAGACTCACGAAACCAAACTGGCATACAAATTATTTAAATATTTACAAAATTTTATAAACAAATACTAAGCTTTTCTCCACTCAGGGAGAATAGAGTAGTGAATGAAAAGTATCTGCCTTATTGATTTTGTGAAGTTTGCAAATTATATTTTTTAAGAATGTCCCCAAGAAATATTGGTGGTGTTAAGGCTCCTTAAGAACCAATCTCCTTGACATAACAACGTTCCAGGAATGACTGGTTTTGGGAGAATCTCCAAAAGTGAACCGGTTATGGGAAAGAATTTCGAACCAGTACTAGTCCTCAAACAAAACTTTCTCAAAAAATACTTTTCACAAAAACATAATTTATTTATTAAGTATTATGACAAACCTAATCTAAAATTTTATGAAGTTTTATTTCTAAGGCAAAAACCTAAAACTAGCAAAATAAATATTTTACAGAAAAAATGAGAGAAAATAATTTTTTTTTTATGATTTTTGATTTTTTTATTTTATATATATATATTTTATTTTTTTTAATATTAACATAATGAGATGAATAGTAACTTACAGAAAATGCATGCAGATTTCTACGTGAACAGTACTTAATACCTGCAAAATAGAAGATATTAACAAAAAAAAAGAAATAAAACAACAGAAAAGAAAAGTTAGTAATATATACAAGAAAAATAAAAAGAAAAAGAAAATATATTACACAATATTATACTGCATTGAAAACAATACCGTTCCCCGGCAACGGCGCCAAAAACTTGATCTCACATCTATTTACGCATTCTAAACTAACCACAAATATAAGGTTGTCTCAAGTAATATTTATTCAGTGAATCCGATGTCGAACCCACAGGGAAGGAGTTATTCAGTTTTAGTACATATATTATATAAACTTTTTCTTTTTATTTAAGCTGAAAAATTTGAGAATTAATATTTATTATTCACAGAATGTATTTACAATATTTACTCATTTTTATAATATTTTTCATCTTTAAATTTTGAATATTTGGAACTTTAATAACAAGAAATGCAAATAATAACTTAAGTAGAGTAACAACAATAATAACGACAATTTAAAGAAGTAAAACAATAATAATAACAGGACTGAGGTTCAAAGGTTTTGTTCTGACAATTATCTTCAATATATTTTAGTTTCTCTTTTTATTTATTAGTTGGTTTAAGTATACACTATGACATCCTATGTCGACAATAAATCAAGATTTACCAAGCATTTATTGTGCCATCCTATGTCTATAATGTAGCAAAAATACAACTTAATAAATAAGCAGCATTTCAACATATCTTAACTAAAATAACAACCAAGATAGTAAGTTAAGTATTTACCAAGTCATTCTCTGTCTATGAGTAATCAAGGTCCTCCCAAGCATTATCCGTGCCAGTCTATGTTGTCTATAAATCAGAACCGTAATTTTGGCAGAGTTCTAGCTAAGGAAATATTGAAATTCTAGGTTTTCTAAGAGAATATTTTGACATTACAACAGCTTAAAAAACTAAAAAAAACACCAAAAATATTTAAGATAATTTCACCAGAATTTTCCCCTCTCCCCTCAGCTAAAAAGAAATTTAGAAAGACATAATTAATAAAGTACTACTGATATTATTGAGCATAATTTTTACAACATAAACTAGAAAATATTTTACAAGAAACTAGACTAAAAACTAAAATAAAAACTAGACTATAACTATTACAACAACATTCTCATGCTGCAAGAGGGGTGCCAAGACCCGAAGGATAGGTCGGTATTTATAGGCACGAAAGGATTACTTTTCTTCAATAATTTCTACTATTCAAGCGTTGAAAAAAAACTTTTCCCTCTTCTTTTCTGCGCGGTGGCCGTTCCTCAGGACGTGAGAATTTCGCTGAGATTCCCTGCTTTGCGATAAATGGCAGCATTGAAATAGTGTAATCTAATCCATTCATTTTGTGATCCAACGACTTCCAGATGTGAATGAGAATGGGCCCAGGTGGGGCCAATGGGACCGATATTCGAGACCGTCAGATTGGTCTCTGTCAGCTAATCAAACAGATAGGAAGACGGATGCACGTGGAGTCAAGCGCATGAGATCCAATGCGGCCTGAGATGCTCCTCTAACGCATATGCAGCTTGTCAGCGCATGTAATGCACGCGCAAATCAGAAAATGACACGTGGACAGTACTGCGAGATTTTGTTGACGCACCGGATGACGTGATAACATGCGTCCCTCTGTTCGACGGCTGAGATCGTTCTGTCAGAAAAGTGCCACGTGTCCACCAAGATGAATTTCAAATTTTCTTTATCTTTTTTATGTATTTGATGTCTGATTTTGTCCCTTTTTGCACTGTTTTGCTCCGTTCTTCCTCCAGATTTCAAATCTAAAATTCACAGACATACTAAAATTAATTATTTTACAAACATAATATTTACATTAATATTAAAAATATTTATTTTACATTAAAACACATAAAATTAAATAAAAACTCCTAAAATTTCCAGTCTTTTACGGTTTGACATATATATAATTTTTATGACTTGGAAATATTTTTAGAAATTACTAAAAATATAATAAGACATATTTACAAACTTAAAACACCCTAAAACTCAAAATAAAACAACCGCATTACTCTTACGGTTTTAACTATTTACAAACTAAACACACATTTAACACACCGAATTAAACATAAAAACATACTAAAAATACATTTTTAAACATATTTACACACTAAGACATTAAAACACTGTTTATCATTGAATTACTATAATTGAGGAGTTTTATGAGAAATATTAATGCAAAATGCTTGATTTTATCGTTAAGAAAAGTGCACTTTCTAAGTCTCATCACCGGGCACTTAACGACTTTAATGTGTGCCCGGCTCAACTAAACCCGAACAGCTACAGGTCGCTGATTGGGATATACGTGCTATGGAAGTACCATCGGGCCACTGAAAATGTTGTTGGAAGCTTTCAAGCAAGTGTACAAGATGAAGAAGCTTCCTCGGCAGTCCAGATGGTACTATGTCATTGGCTTCAGGAAGGACTTTATCTTGGGCAACCCCGACTCAGATAAACTCTAGAAGTATGAGTGGTTCTACATCAGGGGTAACTATCTTGTCCGAGCTGGTGAGGCCGTACCTGGTGACCAACACGTGCCGAGGACGTTCAAATAGGGGCACGTGTGGTCCAAAAGGCCCTGGGCACCAAGCCATGTGATTAGGGCGGTCGAAGACCTGTTTGAGAAGTCAGAGGCCACCAGGCAGTAGTCTTTCCTTCTTGAGAAGGAAACTCTTTCCCGTTACAGCTGGTTCAGGGAGCCCAGCAGAATAAATCCTCCATCGATTCGCACTACCTGGTCCGCTGTGCAGGTCATAGTCGCCAAGCTTGGTGCCATAGACATCTCGGGGCCGAGCACTTCCCAATCCGGATAGCCGACGAGAGGGCCATCATTGTCTAGTTTTGAGAACTCATAGAATGGCTCCTTCAATATAGGGCCACCCGTGGCAGACGAGGACCTCGAGGACATGATTTGGCTCATTTACCTGTCTCGTCAACTCCGGATCGGAGGTTAGTCTTGAGTTTTTTGTTTTCTTATTTGTTTGTTTTTGTGCCGACTTAGTTTTAACTCAAGAACCTTTGGCTTACAGAGATGTCTTCATGGCCGAGCAGCGCTGCTGAGAGACGGGCTCTTATGGAGAGCCTCAGGAAACAAAAAGGTAAGGCCGTGGATGTCGAGAGGAAACGTAAGTGGACTCCAAGGATGAAGCTTCCTTCCTGACCCAAGCATGTCCCCATCTCAGTTCCAGAGCCATCGCCCCAACCTCCACAGACTAGGGCTTCATTAGAGGAGACGCCGGTTGAGGACACGGCTGTGGTCTCTTCCGAGGATCCTCAGAAGAGATGCCTGAATTACCGTAGAACCATCTTGGAGTGTCTCGGGGATGTGATGTCCCAGGATGACTTCTTTATGAACCTCCAAAGGGAGGACTTTCAAAGCCTGTGCAACATAGCTTTTCGCATCGCAGCCACTGTAAGTGTTTGTCCAACCCAAGCTTTTAATCTCTTTTTCTTTATCATCCTGTCGAGCTTTGAAGTCTTGTTATCCTCAGACGAGTGCCATTTTGCACATGGTCTACTTGACCGGGATGAAGGACCTCCACAAGGAGAAGGAGATGCATAAGAAGACCTTCCTTAGGAAGTTGGAGGTCGATAAGAAGCTCAGTGCTAAGAACAATGAGCTAGACCAAACCAAGAACTCCTTTTCTCAAGCAGAGGAGGAAGCTCGGAAGGCCAAGGGCAAGGTCAAGGAGGCTTGGTGGCCGGCCAAAGAGGCAAAGGACGAAGCTACATGGCTCTAGGTGCAACTGGCGGCTCTGTAGGCCAACCACCAGTGACACTTGGATGAGTTGCCCAGTCGTTTGGCACAAGCCATGGAGGAATTCCAGGCATCTCCTGAGTACGTCGACAACTATTACTTTGGCATGACTGACGTCTGGGATCATCTGATCCTACAACACCCCAAGACTGAAGGCTTTGACTGGTCGCTCATAGTCGAGCCCGAGCAAGGCACTGCTCAACAACAGCAGGGTGGGGAGGTTGTCATAGTAGATGACGATGGCGACAGAGGTGAGCAGAGCACAGCTGGCGGAGGAGGCAAGGACGGCCTAGTGGGGATGAGACCCAGGCTTAGGTTATCCATCATCATTTCATCATCATTTTCATCATTTTTTTTGCTTGTCCGGGCTCAGGAGGTGCCCGGTTAATTGTACCTCCCCTGTATTATAAATGAAATTTATTTACTTTTTGCCTCTTAGATTTTTGTGTACCATGTTTGATATTTTCTAAGTGTGAGTGTTCTCGAGAAAATATATTCCTAAGTTATAGGTTCCTCAAGAACGTAGTTGGACCTTCGTCTCGTCGAGTTGCAGCAGACCTTGGTCTCAAAATTGAATTAGAATTCAGGCCAAAGTTGGATGTTCCTCAGAAGGGACATTCCTAGACGATAGTTTCCTGAGCTTCTATTTTTTCAATTTGAATTGAGGCCAAGTATATTATCTCGATGACTACCGAGTTCATCTAAGCAGGGATGGTATCCTCGTTTCTTAGTTAATCCGAGCAGGGATGGTATCCCTATTTTCTCGGTCGAGCAGAGCACAACGGCATGTGGATGCCCTCACCCTGTCACCCCCCTAGACCTGTCTAAGTTTGAAAAGCTTTTGCAAGTCTAGAACTCGTCGGGCACGCAGTTGTGCCGAGCGACTTACTGGGTGGTCTGCACGGTGATAGACTTAGAATCGATGGGGTACTGATCAGCCCTCTAGTCCGATTAGATAGGATGACTCTCCCTTGTCGGGAGTTATTGTCTGGTTCTTCGGGCTAGAGTTATGGTATCCCTCTTCGGGTATATATTTCCTTCAAATGCATTGCTCAATGGAATAGTGTAGGAAATTTACATTGCATTAATGTGTAGTATTTACATCCCAGCCCTATTCAATAGGTCTAGTTACAAAATAATTTCGGCTAGAGGTAAAACAAGGTTTCTGGCCTTGACATTAGCGAAAGAATCTTTTCAAAAGCTCGGCGTTTCAAGGATACTCGAGCTGATTTCCTTCCATGTCAGATAATTTGTACGTGCTCGGTCGAACAATGCCGACGACCTTATATGGCCCATCCCACTTTGGACCAAAGGACCCTAAATCGGGCTGCTGAACCGTGATCTTCTTGAGCACCAAATCCTTGATCTTAAAGCTGCTCAGCTGGACCCTCTTGTTATAATACCGAGCTACCACTTGATTTTGGGCTGCGTTACGGATCGCTGCCTGGTTTCCTTTTTCCTCGAGTAGGTCAAGCTCGAACATCATTATCTCAGCGTTTTGGATCTCTTCATAATGTTCTATTCTGAAGCTAGGCAACCCCACTTTGGCCGAGATGACAGCCTCTGCCCTGTACAAGAGGGAGAACAGGGTCCCTCGGTTGCTGTCCAGGCAGTTGTACGGTAAGCCCAAAGTACTTATGGGAGCTCATCAATCCATGTGCCCTTGAGGCCCTTGAGCTTTTTCTTTAGGTTATCTTTGATCATCTTATTTATTGCCTCCACCTGGCTATTGCTCTGGTGTAGCTCGAGGAAGAGAAAACCTTCTTGATGCCGAGCTGTTCACATAAGCGGAGGAGACTTGAAGACTCAAACTGTTTGGCACTGTCGGTTACAATCGTGTGTGGGATCCCAAACTAACAAATGATGTTCTTCCACACGAAGTTGGTGCACTTGGCTTCGGTCATATTGGTACATGGTTCAACCTCGACCTACTGTGTGAGATAGTTAATGGCCACGATGCAGTACTTGAATTGTGATCGGGCCGGAGGGAGGGGCTCGATCAGATCAATGGCCCACTTTGCAAATGGGCATGCTGACGTATCGGGGTAAGGGGCTCAACTTGGTATCAGGGCATTCTTAAGAATTGCTGACATATGAGGCATTTTTGAGCAAAATCCTTGCAGTTCTACTCCATGGTCAGCAAGTAGTAGACCTACTGAAGGCATTTTTGGGCCAAAGATCATCCCTTAGAATGGTTTCCACATAGACCTTCATGGATTTCCTTCATTAGATACTCGGCTTCTTTGGGGCTCAAGCACTTCAAGCATGGCGTAGTGTAGCCTCGCCGGTATAGTTTGCTCCGATCATCGAATACCGGGCCAAGCTGTTGCGTATTCAATGTGCATCTTCTTGGTCATTAGGCAATTTGGCTGTGGTCAGGTATCAGATGATCGGGTCTATCCATGTGGTCTCGAGTTCCTCAGTTACATTTGCTACTTCCCTAACGATGCTTGGCTCGACAAGTCTTTCGATAGGGACCGAGGTAAGGTCACTATCGCCTAGGCCCGAGGCTAGTCGAGCAAGGGTGTTAGCTTCTAAGTTCTCTAACTGGGGGACTTACTTAAAAGAGTAGGATTTAAATTGTCCGAGCAATTTCTTGAATTTTTGTAAATACATAGCCATAGAATCTGCTCGAGGATGGAATCCTCCTGTGACCTACTGAACGACAAGCATAGAGTCATTATGGATGATTATGCGATCCACCCCAAGATCCCCGACGATCCAAAGTCTGGCCAGAAGCATTTCGTATTCTGTCTCATTGTTAGAGGCTTGAAAATCAAATTAGAGGGCGTAGATCACCTTGTATCCATCCGGGCTTATTAAAATCAGCCCGGCGCCTGATCCATCAATATAGGAAGATCCGTCGACATAAAGTCTCCATTCTGAGTCTGGGGAAGTGCTATCCTCACTGCAACTGGGAGCATCGGGCACTTCAATGGGTGACTTCTCAGCCAGCGGTGTCGCCTATTCGGCATCCGTGAATTCAGCGATGAAGTCCGCCAGAGCTTGGGCTTTTATGGCCGTCCTCAGTACAAAATGCACATCATACTGGTCGAGCACTACTGACCATTTGGCCATGCGGCCTGATATCTCTGGGCTCTGGAGGACTTGCCAAAGAGAGAATTTGGTCGGGACCTTTATGGTATGGCCTTGGAAGTATGGTTACAACTTCCAACCCAAAGTGATTAAGGCGAAGGCCAACTTCTCAAGGGACGGGTACTATTCCTCGGCACCCTGGAATGCATGGTTGGTATAATAGATAGACTTTTGGGCTTCATCTTCATCTTGGACTAAGACCGAGCTAACGGCTTTCTCAAACGCGGCTAGATAGGCAGTTATAACCTCGCCGAGCAAAGGTTTGGACAGGAGCGGAGGCGTGGCTAAATACTTCTTCAAGCTTTGAAAAGCTTCCTCACATTCTCTACTCCATTCAAACCTCCCCTTGAGTGCCTTAAAAAATGGATGGCACTTGTCGGTGGCCCAGGAGACAAATCTTGAGAGGACTGCTACCATGCCGATGATCCATTGTACGTCCTTTATAGTCCGAGGAGAATGCATGTTGATAATTGCTTGGGCCTTTGCTGGGTTGACCTCGATACCTTGTTGGTTGACCAAAAATCTGAGGAATTTGCCCAAGCTTACTCCGAACACACACTTCATCAAGTTGAGTTTCATCCCATATTCCCACAGAATGTCGAAGCTTGCTCGGAGATCGACCATGTCATCTTCTACTCGGACAGATTTTACTAGCATGTCATCCACATAGACCTCCATTGTTTTTTTGATCAGCCGAGCAAACATCTTATTGACAAGGGGCTGGTATGTAGCTCCAGCATTCTTTAGTCTGAAAAGGCATTACCACGTAGCAGTATAGCCCTTAGTCGGTAATAAAAGTTGTCTTTGCTTGATCCTTCTCGACCATCCTTATTTGATTGTACCTGGAATAGGCATCCATAAAGCTCAGGAGCTCGAGGCCGGCAGTGGCATCAATGAGCTGATCTATCCGAGGAAGTGGAAAGCAATCCTTTGGGCAGGCCTTGTTAAGGTCGGTGTAATTGATACAAACCCGTCATTTGCCGTTGGCCTTTTTGACGAGAACGATGTTTGCCAACCACTCTGGATATTTAACCTCTTTGATGAAACCAAACTTGAGGAGCTTTTGGACTTCTTCATTTATAGCAGCGTACCTTTTTGGGTTGAAAGCTTTTCTCTTCTATATCACTGGCCTGTGGTTGGGTTGAACATTGAGCCGATGACTGATCACACTTGGTTCAATGCCTGGCATGCCTTCGTGGGACCACGCAAACACATCCTGATATTCAATAAGAAGCCCTTCTAGGTCTGTCCAGATCTCGGGTCTCAGCTGGGATTTGAGTTAGATAGTGTGTTCAGACCTTGCAGGGTCTAAAGAGAATGGCAACAGGTCTTCCACCGGGGGGACTCTTACTTCTTTTTTGGGCAATCTGCGGTCTAGATCAGACAACATTTTAGGTGTCGGGTCGACAGGCAGATCCACCTCGTCAACCATAAAGATGGCCGAGATGCCTAAATGTTGAGCCGTAGCTGCTCTTATGGCATTGGCTTAACAAGCTCGGGAATCCATCTAGGATGAGCAAATCACTCCAACTCTATCTTCTGTTGAAAATTTCATGGCCAGGTGATACATGGAGACTATGGCCTTTAATGCGTTCAGCGTCGGACGACCGATGATGAAGTTGTACTAAGAAGGCTTGTCGACAACCAAAAAGTCAATAACCCAAGTGATCCAAAAGTCACGGGTAGGCTGAATTTCCCCACCGCTAGGATGCACTCTCCCGTGATGTAACAACCCGCCCTTACGTGGCCGTTACTTAACTTAAACATGCTCATAAACTTAAACTTACTTACAAATAAGGTAGAGACATTCGTGATAATTTTTTTTTCCAATATATACATGGATTCTTACTGAGGAATCCTTAACATGGAACCTTAGAGGAAGTAATAACTATTTTTCCAATCTTAATAACAAACGAATTCTTATTAGTAAATAATTCTTAACATATAACCTTAAAAGACATAATAATCATTTCTCGAAACTACATTGCGTAAACCTAACGTAATACATAAAATTCTGAAACGTGATAATAACATAATAATAAACATTATGTCTTAACATAGTTATAATTTCTAAAAGCATGATCCTTTACATAATTCATAACGTTAATTTCTTGAAACATAACCATAGTACTTTTCTTGAACTTTTTCTTTTAAAACATAAGAGTAATTATTTAGCAATTATTACTTTAAAGGCATTTCTCAATTTAGATAAAAACTATTTTCAAGAGAATTTTAAATTAAATATTAAAATAAAATCCCATTTAAATGCTCTTTAAAACTTTTTTAGCAATTATTATATATTTTTGCTTATAATTTTAACGTCTTAAAAATATCATATTATTTTCTTAAAGGTAAACCTTCTTAAACTAAACAAAATATAGTTTCTTATAACTTAAACTTTTAAGTTTAAGATACTAATTTCTTAAAGCTTTTCTTTTACACTTTCATAATAACTTCATAAAAATATATTCATAAAATTCATTTCTTAACATAACGTAAAACCCTCATAATCCTTTGTAATTCCAAATAAACTTATAATTTTCTTTCTTAGTAATTTTGTGCATTTGTTGCATTGTCTATTGCAACCTTTTTAAACTTTAAAATCTTCTAGACCAAGGTTGCGTAATCACAAGCTTGGTTTTTAAAACATAATTACGTAAATTATTTATTTATTCATATGCACATAATTTTCGTAAGGTGTAAGCATACGAAATTTCGTAAAATAAAACATGCATAAATTCATAAAATAATAATACAAAAATATTACATTGCATGAGCGGTATCCATTCCCATCTTCATCATTCGTCTGCCACTCACCACGGCCCATCAAGTGCCGCTGACAGGTTTTTCTTATCTACAGCGTGAACATACTTAAATGAGCTTTCACTCAGCAAGTAGGAAATTAGCCTCCCAAAACATAATTAAAAATCATTTTAATAAAAATATGCATGAGCATTTTAGGCTTGCTTATCAACTTGATTTATGCTTAATTATTTAAACTGTATCTTATCTTCTTACTTTGGGCCTGAGTGATCGTACCGGTTGCGCACGAGTCTTGGGAAGTTAGGGTTCGTGAGGTCGCAACGACACCAAGATTATTCATTTCTTTAACATGGAACCTCCCCGTGGGTCGGGAAGTTGGTACGACACCCTTAACTTGTCTCATAAGTTTTACTTGTCTTATTGTGTGCATGCAGCATGACTTAATACTACATGACATCATAATTTCGTAACTCATGAATCATAAATCATAATCATACATGAATCCTAAATCATAATCATACTTGACTTGAAGGTGATTAAACAATATAATTTATGTATTGCATACATCATACATTAATCATATCATCATCATCATCATAGCATTTCACATAATGTCATAACATAACATATCACATTATAACATAACACATCACATCATAACATATAACGGTGTAATAAATCACTGATCATGCATTTTCATAAATTTTATGAAAATATTTAAAATTAATTTATTTTTAAAACTATTCATACTGTAGACGAGATTCCTACTTACCTGGACTCCGAGCTGTGTGGGTCCAGTTGCATCTTGTTGTATCCATAGTCTACGCTGCATCCTTAGCAATGTCCTTGGACCACCGTGGATGCCTAGGAATGATCCATGGAGATTTCTTATTGTTGAAAACATCATTCTAGACTCTGTTACTACAGTCTGAGTCGCCTCGACCTACATGCAGTCGGTATTAGACTATTCTTATCGAAGTGGAATTAGCTCAAACGGAGATCACCATCGCGTTTAGAGCGTCAAAAGTCAGGAGGCGGTCTCGGATCATCGATCAGAGGTCCAGATCATAAAAACCCAAGGTGGCCGTTGACCGCCGCTGTTGAGCTCCGTTGGTGGCTAGGCTCAAGCCTATCCCCCCTAAGTCGACCCTTCTGAGTCCAATGGTAGTGTCAATTTTACCCAATTCGGCCTCTAACTATGCTAATCGAAGCTGCCATCGACGGTGAAAAATGCCAACTCTGATCTCGGTCTTCTGGCGGTGGTAGCGCCAAATTGGCTTGGGGGTTTTATTCCCCATGGTGGTCTGAGCATGTTGGTAGTGGTGGTGCACCACGCCGTTGCGTAGAATGGTGGCCCAAAGCTCCTCACGGTGGTGCACAAAGGCGGAGGCCGATCGTGATCCTCTGGCGAAGTTTCCAGGAAATTGGTTAGAGGATTAGCCTCTACATGTTCCTCTGAGTCTTTTCCCCCAATCAATTTGGGGCCATGGGTTGGGAACTGTAGCGACGGTGGCTGTTGTGATGGTGGACGGTGTAGGTCTTTAAACTCCGACGAGAGTTAGTTGGGTCATGAAATTGAACGGGGGAAAATCTTCCCCATCCCCCTCTGACCATAACCGAGTCACCAATTTGACTCAACGACGATGGAACGGCCAAAGTCATGATTTCACGGTGACTCCACGGTGGCAGTTGTGGAACTCTAGCAGGCGGCCAAGCAAGGGTGCAATTGGGTGGGCTTTCTCACTCCCCGTCGCCATCTGAGTCGAACGGTGGCGGCGGTGTACCTCAACGCCATCGTGAATGGCAGCATCGGGTGGTGGCGCGGTGAAGAAAAGAGGTAACTCTGACGAGGCTTTTTTTGGCCAAAATTGAGGGGTGCCACCTACTACATTTTGTTCTACTCATTGAGCTAAGTCTATAGACACCAAGATCGTGTCGATCGGTGCTCGGACGGTGAAGAAATCACGTCGAAAAAGTACTGTGTTTTTGTGGCTTCAACCGGCACGTGTGGCCTCCTCCGACAGTGTTTTAGTCGGCACGGTACACTGTTGAACTCAGCTCGATGAGAGCTTTCTATTGGTGTAGGAGGTGTCGAAAATGGAGGTCAGATTCTTTGACTGAGTTGGAGGAGAGAGAGAGTAGAAAAAGAAAGTAGAGAGAGAGGGGCTGTTTTGCAATTGATCTGATTTTTTTTTTGTCATGTACTTATAGACCATTTTGTGGTCTACACAGTCTAAATCATGCATTACTAGGTAGATCAAATTTTGATCCGTAACTTTAAATTTTTGTAAACATAATTGTACTTTTAAAAACTGTAACTTATTTGCACTCTAAAGATAATCACATAAATTTCTAATTTTCTTGTTATATTATTGTGTTACTAAAATATTCATACTGACATAAAAATCATTTTCATAAATTTATCCATACTATATGGATTTTGTGATATAATTTTTGAAACCGTAAGCTTTGAAACATTTGTCTTCAAAACCGATGATTAACTATTTTTGTAACTGTATACACACATATATGTATATATATGTGTAGATGAATTCTAAGAAAGACATTATGTATTTAAAACTTTGCTCAATATAATTATTTTATTATTATAATTATTATTATGATTTTTATTATTTTACTTTTAAAACTTTAAAATTTATAACATATACTTCTCACTAAAAATTTTCATATTGTAAACTTCAAATTTCATTATAAAAACAATAGTTGTAATTTTATAAAAGTTTCGTAAATTAAATTGATTATCTAAAAGTCAATTTAATTAAAAATTCTAAACTTAGCACAATTTTGTGCTTTACGGATATAACCCAAACTATTTCTTGTAACGAACCATTTATAGATCCACTTCTTACCAATAGATCAGCGTTTGTGGACTCTATCAACGCTTTTCTTCTTCTTTACTATTACTATGACAACTGCTATTATTAATATTGTCATTACAACAATAATAATAAACTTTACGTAATTATTAATGTGTATAATAATTTACTATAGATATTCAAAATATTAGAATTCTTGAACTTCCAATGATCTTTATAACTTTCTTAAAATTCTTATCTTACTTTATGATCTCTATAAATTTCGAGATCAATTATAGTAAAACATGTCATAAATCTTGCATACTTAAACTTGGTGCTTGCCATTTTCAATTTATGGTATGGAGCTCATGATCACTTTTGATCTGGGTTTCTTTTACTAAACTGACATCATATAGGAATTTTTCACATCATCATAGTAAGTTGGAAATTCCACTTTTGCAAAATAACATCATCTTTTTGGCTCATGCATGAAATTAATAAATTATAAAATTTTAGTTTAGCACATTAAATAATTATTTTAATTATTTTAATGTATTATCATAACATTACATTGTTACATGTTTCATAAATAAAGCACGTAAATTTGTGCATTCACAACATTGTTTATTTTTAAGGTCTTACAACTATTAAGACCTTCAAATTTGCATATTAATAAATGCTAAACTTGTACCTTCTCAAGTACTTAGCTTAGTAATGATGGAAAAATCCTCAATTAATCATATTTATTAATTTTTGGATTTTTTCGGTCATTTCACGTGAAGCCGTAGAGTGGGGTCCGGACTGCAACCAAGGTGGCATTGCTTAACCTTAGTTTGTCAAAGGCTTGCTTGAAGAGGATGTCGGCCGAGCTACCATTGTTAATCAAAACTCGTCGTACTACGTTGTTGGCGATGGACAGATCCCACACAATGCATCATTGTACGGATGGATTAGCCGGTCCGCTTCCTCCTTGTTGAACGTGATCGGGATATCTTCTTGGCGATATATCTTGTTAACATGCTTGGACATGTTTATGAATTTGTCTCGTTTGATCAGCCGAGCTTCTCTGACATACAACCGCCACCCACTCGATGTGTCCCCGGTGATAGGCCAGCCGAACATCGTGTGGATGATGTTCAGGGGTTTTAAGGTGTTCCCAACGTCGGTCTGTGAGAGGGTTCGGTACATCTCGGCTCGACAGATCATTTCTTCTCGAGGTAGAACCCTGGGTTATAACTCGCTTAACAAATTCTCTTAAATGACCTTCTCAGACTAGCTTCTCAATTTGGTCCATTAGTTGGATGTATTCGCGGGTGTTGTGCCCCACATTCTTGTGAAACTCGTAATACCTCACTTGAGCCTGCTTTGCTTTGCTGCCCCTAAGCTTTGGTGGTGGTACTAACAGGTTCCTGCTACCTACCTGGGCGAGCACTTCATCGATGGTTGCTACCAAGGGCGTGTAGCTTTGAAACTTACTGGTCGGCACCTTTGGCTTCTCGGATTTCTTCTCCTTCTTCTGCTTCTTGCTCTGCTCGGCATTGTTTTGCTCCGACGCCTTCTTTTGCTTTTTATCCTTCTTTGTTCTACTTGGGCCGGCTTCTTCCTTGCGGCTTTTCATATATTCGGCGGCGTCAGCGTACCTTTGGGCATAACCGAGCATTTGAGAAAACGTGCTCGGCTGCTAGGACCATACTACGTAGCATAAAACTATGTATGTAATAGCTCATGAACATGAGAGGTCATAAATTTTACGTATAGAACAGATCATGACACAAAGAATCTCTATGATATCAGTAAAATTTCAAGCACAAGTAAACAATTTTTGGGTCAAATGTCTTTTCGTCGATATAGTTTTTGTTTGGATATATGTGGGAATGATCTGAAGTGGGTTTTCCTTGGATTGTAGTGAAATGCTCCAAAAAGCAAAGTTTGGTACAAGAAATAATTACTGGTGTGAATAAGGTTAAGATAAATTATTGATCTGTAAAAAGCTTCATGAGCCAGACAGCTCATTCCCTTGGGTCTATAGTTGCGGCACTTGTTTTATTGGATATGATTACACTTTCATGTTTGGTAAGAGAAAAAACCAAAATATGGAATAGTAGTTTGATGAACCCTTTGCAATAATTTGGTGTACAATTTATCTTGATTTAATAGTTTATGTATTGTAACTTTCAAGGCCATGACTTTTATCCTCAAAGTTTGAAGTCATTTTGTGGTTGGAATATGAGGAGAATATTGTAGCCACTAGTCACAATAAAGAAGGAAAATCAGAATTTGAGACTAGATCTCAACCACTGGGACTTTTCTATATTGGCTATGGGAAATCCGAGATGCAAAATTTTCATTTTGAGATATTGTCTTCTCTTTTAAGATTATGATTTCAACAAGAAATGAAAGGGATATTGGAATCACAAACAAGCAAAGTGACAAAAAGAGCACGGCCAATCCCAGAAAGGATAAAGAAGATAGAAGTCAAAAGATGAAGCAAAAGAATCAATTCTCTATGAAGAAAAAATTCTTTTTTCGGCAAAAGAGCGTGAGCAGCAGAATTCGAACCTGTGCGGGCAGAGCCCACATGATTTCTAGTCATGCTCGATAACCACTCCGGCACGCCCAAAATCCCTAATAGTTAACTTAATAATGATTTTTTTTGGACAGACTTTTATAAGCGACAAAGAAATTCACAAAATAATAATAATAATAAAAGAATTAAAATCAGTAGTCGAGCTTTTAAGACCAATAATTAAAAGTAAGTCTTAAAACAAAACTATACTTGAATAAAATACCAGAAAATACCCTCGCATCTAATTTTCTCCTTCCTTGTCCTAGAACCTATTTTTCAAGGCGGCAATTTGTGTCGGTGAATTGTGTTTGTGTTGGGTTGAGACTCAAACATGTAGAAAATACCATCAACACTAACCTGACTCGTTACATGAACGAGTTAGAAAATTCTGACACTAACACGATCCGTCTTGACACAGGTTGACATAAACACGACCCGCTTTAACCCGTGATATATTAAAAATGAGACTCTCAACCTACAATACCCAGGAAAATTTTCATTTATTCAAATCAGAAATCTATTTGGGTTTAAATAATGAATGTTGACATGAACACGACCCGTTTTAGCCTGTGATATATTAAACATGTGACTCTTAATCTGCAACGTCTAGGAAAATTTTCTTTTATTTAAATCTAAAATCTATTTGAATTTAAATAATGAATGTTCCTCGATAAATTATATTTCTCTAAAATTATGATAAAATAGAGTAACTAAGGATATAACTAGGAAGGATTATGTACGTAAATTTTGTGCAAAATGGAGTATTTTGATATATAGATTTTTGTGAGTATGATCACTCAAAATTTTATAAAATACTCTCAAATTGAAATTTATATCAAAATAATTATAAACTTTGTGGTATAAGTTAGTGAGGGAAAATAAATGTTAAATGGAGTAAATAATCATACCATAGTCTAAGTAGTATAAAAATGGTTAATTGACAATCAAAAAAGTGATAAACTATTTTTTATGTTTACCAATCATTAGTTGATGAAAATAATATAAAAAGACACACATCAGTAAAAAGAAAACACAATGTGACAAAATGGTACTAATAAAGTACAAATACATGTATATATAAAATACTGTGTTGGAGGAAGTTTAATATGGGAAAAGTTAGTCAGTGTAATTTTAGATTGTCAAGGATAATATTTGTACAAAATTTTACACTGGCAATATAAGAAATTATAGTATAGTATAAATTTATACTATGTAAAAAGATGGTGGTCCCATTTGCTTTATCACAAAAGGCCCAAATTTGGCCACCCAACCTATGAGACACATGGTGGCCACTTGAGGTGGGGAGACAAGAGTTTTTTTTTTTTTTTAATTTTTGCCCCAAAATTAAGAAAAATTGCAAAAAGGCCCAAAAGTGAACTTTTTAAAGGAAAAACGTGGTTAAAATTTTGAAAAAATAAAAATTCCATTATTCTCCTAATGGAACCCGAAGTCCCTAAGCCCATTTTCTCAACAATTTCTTCTAAATTTTAGCAAGAAACTTCTTCCAAGGATTCCAAGAGCATTTTTCCTTTTCCTTTGGGTTTTTCTTCTTGATTCTTGGAAGAGGTTTTGATGAGAAACATTGTATAATTTATGCTAAGGATTGTGCTAAAAACAAGTTTTGGGTGGAGAATCACAAATTCATCAAGGGAATTTGGGTAAATTCTAAGCTTTTACCAAAAAAAAAAAATTGTATTTTCCTATGGTATTTGTCATGTAAAAATTAAACAAAGACTATGGCATGATTGTGTGACACTATGGGATATTTATATTGTGTTTTTGGGGCAATGTGGATGTGTGAAATAGGGGTTACACACTTGAAAAACCCTAAGTTCAAAGAACCTAGTAATTTTTTATTTTTTTTTAGGTTTTAGTGAAATTAAGGGTTTTGATGGAATTTGAGGCAACTAGATCTTTTGGGAAGGATTTGATTTTGGTTAACACAGTGAAAATGACAATTTTTATGAACAAAAGTTTGTAACATTTGATGGGATAAAATTGCAAAGTTATTATTTTTGGGACAATTTTGAAAAGTGGCCAAAAAAAACCCTATACAATTCAAATTTCAAAATATTTGTTTAATTTATTATTGTTGCATATTCTTTTGCATCATTTAAAATGTTATTTATCAAGCATCACTTGCAAGTTTTGTTCTTTTACCTTTCTATTTAAGCTAAACATGTTTTTCAATTAAAATTTTCTCCAACTATAGCCCTCATAAATTTTTTTTCCTAATTGTTTCCCTCAAATAATTTCTTTCCAGATGAAAACATTTTTGTCATGCAATCCTCTTAATATTTTTCTTTATATATACACAGCATAAATAATATATTACCTAACTTTTTCTTTTCAAAACTTCTTTCTTTTAAAATGTGCTCTATTTAAATTTTTTTATTGAACTAAATTATAAAGGAAATAGAAAATAATTAAAACTATTTTTAAAAACATTTAGATTTTCATCAAGAATATACATGTGGAAAGTACGGGCTCATCACCAATATACTAAAACATGACATTACCACATTAATTTGACCCTCCATCATGTAGTGCTCAGCCGTCACAAAGCATACCACAAATTATTGAACATTTGAACTCAAGGCTGATTTGTTTACCACCTATGGTGCCGTGAAATAGATAACCTGAACATAGGACGATAGAGGTGTTTGGAACTTTAGTCTTAACCCGTCAATTGCAATGGTAAATAATACAAAGTTTCAACAATTACAATAAAAAGCAAAAAATTACTACAATATAAAACTTAAAAAACCCGTTAAGTTTTAAATGAAAGCTATACTTTTATTTGAGCATCACCATTTACTTTTTTTTTTTTACAAATTTAAAAAAATATATTTTTGACCATGCACCTATTCCTAAGGGAAACCCCATTGACATTTTTATTTTCTTTCCCGATGAAAGCAGCAGCATTAGTGGATGCGAAGTTCTTCAACGCAAAAGGCTTACTCAATCACACGAACTGAGGGTAAACTTCACTACTTGAGAGTTGATTTGGGTTATGCAAAAATCACTCAACATCTCTAACATTGCACGGGTTTCACAAAGAGACCTCCAGATCTCATTCTAAATAAGATTTGATAAAGAACGTCTTTCCCATCATGATTTTGAATAGGAAGAAAGATTTTAGGACTTTAAGTTGATTAAAACTTGTTTAAAGAATGTTGATAAACTTGCATTTATAATGAGCCATACAAAAGTAAATAGTTAACAACAATCTTTTATAAATCAACTCAAACTCCTAGAACCTCACTACCTACTCAAAATGATCAAAGGGAAATAACCCTAGCTTAAAAGGATTAAAAATAAATAAAAAATTTTAATTTTCCTTTGTTTGACTTGTGTATTGATCCTGCATCTGCTCTTCTGATTGAGACTAGAGATAGCAACATGACGTTTTGTTTCATAGGTAAAGCAGCTTCTCGTTGGTTGTTTCTTTATTTTTCTTCTTTTCGGAGTAAAAAAGATAAAAATTTTGGCCTTCCAGAATAAAATCCAGTTACTACAAGATACCTAGAAAAGGAGTAATATCAATCAAGACCATAATAGCAAGGAAACCAAAACAGGGTTATTGCAACACGAACATTATTTTTTGTGATCCAAAGGTTTTGGTATTAAGTTGAATCTTCGACATATAGCTTCATCATGAAGCAATCAACTAAGAAAAAGGAGCCAGCATAGCTTCCGTGAAACACTGAAGTCAGTGTCAACACAATGGACATGTAACAACAAGACTAAAGCAAGCAAAGCGAGATGCATGCTATAAACTTGCTGGAGCACACACGCATATTTATTTGAGCGGGAGAGAAAGTGAAAGAAAACATATAAAAAAATAGAAACTAAAGCTCGAATGCAAACCTCAGCGTGTGCCAAATCTCTTCTGGAGGATCATACATGTGTTTCTTAGGAAAGAGCTCCTCAAAGTCTTGCTTCACTCTGTTTCTCAAAAGAGGGTGTGGCAAAATACCCTTCAACAAAATCCTGAATGGCAACTCTTCTGGCGGATCCGGAGACTTTTTCATGTCCTCATATATGTTCATTGCATCTCCAGGAGAACCGGAGCTCAGAAAGCCCCTAATAACTTCCGCATATGTTTGAGAGTCAGGAAATAGACTGTCCGCCCTTATGCTTTCCCAAAGTCCCATAACATCATCCATTTTCTTGCATCTTGCTAATGCAATAATTAGATCCTTATACAAGTAGACATCAGGCTTGTACCAATCTTGCTTCCGAATCACATTAAATATCTGGAAAAAAAATCATACAGTTGCTTGTGAGATCACAGAAAGAAGTCATCACTACAATAAAATAGCCATATATCGTAGCTAACAAATTCGGTCTTTTCTGCATTTTGGAGAAATATGTCCTCCGGAAGTGAGCCATAGCTTACTTGTAGTCACCCATGAAGGATGGTTAATTGGACATTAACCAGAATACGACAAGACAAAGTAAGTTTATTCATTATTCACTTTGATATTGCAATTTAAGGTTACATTCTACAGCTTATACGGTTAATACTAGTTTGAAACCACATCTTAGAAACCAGGCAGAAGCTAATGGAAACCAAGCTCAATGATCTAGAAATGGCTAGAAACATATATGTGAAAAACCAAGTTAACCATTCAAACCGTCTTAGAATCTACAGAGCGCTTAATCTTGTAGAACCACATGTAAATACTAAACTCCAGTTTGATTCTATCATACTCCTTGAACCGGCATTGCTTGAAGAAAAGCCCAAAAAGCCACGTCCTTTCAACGAAGAAGAAACCTGAAAGCTCTCCAATTGCGTATGTTTCTTTCAAACATTGCAAGTGTAATTAATTAAAACTGCTCTAGGAAAAATCATCACACACCCAGAATACATAAATCAAACAGATTGATTAAGATCACCAAGAAGAAGAAACTAGAAAGCTGTCTAAGTGGGTACATTTCTTTCAAGCATTTAATCAAACAGATTGTAAGCACTACCCATTGAAAATGGAAACCAAAACAAGATAGCATAAGATGACCCATAGAAGAAAATGCAATCCCAACTAACTCTAAGCAAAAGAAAAAGAGAACCTTGATAGCCAAAGCGTCCTCCTCTTGTCGCTCAAGCTCAATGAGAACAGCAACCATGTCCATCTTCAGAAGCCTCAGAACGTGAGTCTTGATAAACTTCTATAACTTCTCTTCGTCATCCTTGAACCTCTTCAAACCCAGTATCACGAAAAGCACTTCTTTGCCTATAAGCTTCTTCCCTCTCCAAAGGGGTCCTCTGGGCCTCTCATCATGGTACTCCTTAAACCCACAACTGGGTCTCCACAAATCGATTTCAAACACTGCAAATTTTGGTTTCAGAGGCAAAGGGGATTCTCTGATCGGTGTTCTGTAGATTTCTCAGAATAATCCTGAGACCAAGATTGAGATTTTCGATCGTGAAAATGCTCGCCTGGCCATTCGAGCTCTGAACTGAAGGTTGTTCGGCGTTTTAAGAGTTTTCGGCCTAGGGTTTTAGTGCTGAATGATGAATAATATTACGTCTTTTTTAAGGTGTAAAGTGTTCAAGTAGAAATTAATGTGTCAGACCTACGGTTAGAAAACAATGCTGGAAGTCTATAACTAGCATGGAGTGTTAGAAACCAAATCAAACCAAATTCTACCAAGATCTTTCATGTTAAATTATTGAGAGAAATAATTCAAAATTACAGAAGCGTACCTTGATTCATGATCTTAGATTGTTGTGGGTTATTGCCTTCCAATCCAATACGTATACCTTGAGATTTTCTTTGAAGATGAGATATCAGAGAAAACATGAAGAGAATAAACGTATGGATTGGGGACCACAACCAGAATAAATAACTTTAGTTATTTTAATGTATTTTCAGTTTTGCCCATCATAAAATCTGAAAATTACAAATTGGTATCTACACATATATTATTAATAATAATGACCCATACTTTATATTAATACCCAAAAGCCTTTCAACTTTATCTTAATTATATCACTTTAATTTAGGCTTTACGTTAAGATAGCATTAAACAACACATTTAAATACATATGTAGGTCCACATGAAAAATTAATTTCCAACAATCTCCCACTTGGGCCACATATGTTTCTTTGCAAAAATGTGTTTACCTTAATGAGCTCAACTTTTGCTATCACAAATAAGGGTATTCCTGAACAATCTTGTCCATTGATCATACCATCATAGGACCAAAGCGGTCTTTGTCACAAATATAATGTGACTAGACCCATCAATGATCACACATATCGATATAACCAAATGACATAGATCAAGTATGGATGTGTAGCATGAAAATTACATGCAAAGTGATCTAAACATGTCTATTTCCAACTGGTCCTACCTTATACCTTAATGAGATCAAAACCGTACCAAAATCAGAGTGTAAGTAAACTGTATTCTTTATTTCTACAGAAAACATATACAAATACACAATGTCTATATATAAAGAAAATTAGCATTCAAATACAAACTCCCACTAAAACTGTATATCATCAAATGACTGGACACCCATGTGAGCAGTGTGCTCATAAAAAACATTGGTGGAAGCCCTTTTGTAAGTGGATCCGCTATCATGGAGCTTGTACCAATATGCTCTATAGACACCTGACCACTCTGAACTCTTTCTTTAACAACAAGAAACTTAATCTCTATATGTTTTGACTTTGAAGAGCTCCTGTTGTTGTTGGAATATAAGACTGCAGATTTATTGTCACAAAACAACTTAAGTGGTCTTTCTATACTTTTCACAATCCGTAGCCCAGTGACAAAGTTTCGCAGCCATATTCCATGATTGGATGCCTCATAACATGCTATAAATTCTGCCTCCATAGTGGAAGAAGCTATGAGTGACTGCTTAGCACTCCTCCAAGAAATAGCTCCTCCAGCAAGAAAAAAATATAGCCTGAAGTGGATCGATGACTATCTTGACATCCAGCAAAATCTGAATCCGAATAACCAATGATCTCGAGTTGGTCTGACCTTCTATATGTAAGCATGTGATCTTTTGTTCTCTATAAATATCGTATAACCCGTTTGGCTACTTTTCAATGATCCATTCCAGGGTTACTCAAATATTTGCCCAACAATCCAACAATGTATGCTATATCTGGACGAGTACAAACTTAAGCATACATTAGACTCCCAACAGCTGATGCATATAGGATCTTTTCCATTTCCTTAACCTCAAGGTCATTCTTAGGACACTAACTTAAACTGAACTTATCTCCTTTAGCCACAGGGGTATCTCTTGGTTTACAATCCTGCATGCCAAATCTTTTAAGTACCTTTTTGATATAGCTCTTTTGTGATAACCCAAGTATACCCCGAGAGCGATCTCGGTGTATTTTAATTCCTAATACAAAAGAGGCGTCACCAAGATCTTTCATTTCAAATTTCTTTGATAGAAATCTCTTGGTTTCGTGCAATAAGCCTATATCATTGGTGGCAAGCAGTATATCATCAACATACAATACCAAAAGCATACACTTACTCCCACTGAACTTATGGTATATACAGTCATCTACAGTGTTCATCTCAAAACTGAATGAGACTATCACTTGATGAAATTTGTAATACCATTGATGAGAAGCTTACTTAAGGCCATAGATGGATTTCTTTAATTTGCAAACCATCTTCAATGGGTCTCCCGACTCAAAGTTTTCTGGCTGCACCATATAGATCATTTCATCAATGTCACCATTTAGAAACGTCATCTTAACATCCATCTGATGTCGCTCAAGATCAAAATGCGCTACGAGTGCCATAATTGTCCTAAAAGAGTCTTTAGTTGAAACCGAAGAGAAAGTCTCTTTATAATCAATGCCTTCCTTTTGAGTAAAGCCTTTAGCGACAAGACGAGCCTTATATCGCTCTACATCACCCTTCAAATCCCTCTTGGTTTTAAGTATCCATTTACAACCAATGAGCTTCGCACCTTTAGGCAATGGAACGAGATCCCAAACGTCATTGTCCTTCATAAACTTTATCTCATCCTTCATGGCATCCATCCACTTTTGAGAGTTTGAACTATGCATGGCTTGACGGAAATTGATCAGATCATCATCCATCAATCCAACACTTTCCTCATGTTCTTGGAGAAATACTATGTAATCATCCGGAATAGCACTTCTCCTCTCTCTAGTGGATCTCCTTCATGACACAAGTTCCTAAGGTTCTGGTTCTTGAGGTTGTTGAGTTTGCACCTGAAGGGGTTGAACGACTATGTCTGGTTGTTCTTGATATGCAATTTGATCAACGTCAGGGATAGAAGCCTGAACATTATCAAAAGCAATTGTAGGAATAGGAACCAATCCCTCTTGTACAAAAGGAACAGGATCAAATTCATCCTCAAAGACAAACTCTCTAACCTTATTTCTCCCCCCAAACTCAACATCCTCAAAGAATGTTGCAATTCCTGTCTCAAAAATAGCTTTAGTAGTGGGATTATAAAATTTGTAACCCCTTGACCGTTCAGAGTAACCAATGAAATAGCAGCTCACTGTATTGGAGTCCAATTTCTTTTCACTGGACCTATAAGGCCTTGCTTCTGCTGGACAACTCCAAGTATGTAAATGCTTCAGACTAGGCCTTTTGCCAGTCCAAAGCTCATAAGGTGTTTTAGCTGCTGCTTTTGTTGGTACTCTGTTGAGAATGTAAGCTATAGTCTTTAGTGCTTCACCCTAGAGGGATTCTGGTAAGGTGGAATGACAAATCATACTCCTCATCATGTCCTTAAGTGTCTGGTTTCGTCTCTCAGCTATACTATTCATGCTAAGTGAACCTGGCATGGTATATTGAGGGACTATCCCGCATTCCTCTAGGAATTTAGCAAAAGGTCCTAGACGTTGTTCACCTGATTCGTCATATCTGCCATAGTATTCACCACCATGGTCAGATCTGACACCCTTAATTCTTTATTGAGTTGAAGCTCAACTTCAGCCTTATATGATTTGAACACGTCCAAAGTCTGTGACTTCTCATGTATGAGATATAGGTAGCCATACTGGGAGTAATCATCTATGAACGATACAAAATGTTGTTGACCATTCCATGAAGCCATAGGAAATGATCCACAAATATCCGTATGTATCAATTCTAAGACATCTGCAGCTCTATTGGCACCCAATCCCCTTTTGTTTGTCTATTTCCCTTTAATACAATTAACACAGGTTTCAAAATTTGTAAAATTGAGGGAATTAAGAATTCCATCTGATACAAGTCTTTCCATCCTTTTCTTGAAATATGTCCTAATCGCTTATGCCATAATACAACAGAATTCTCATCGCTTAATTTACGTTTTATGCCACAAGAACTAACATGTAAGGTTTCATTATAAGAAGCAACTGTATCAAGCAAATATAGGTTATCTTGAAATGATAAAGAACTAGTACCAACAACATTTGAATTTAAAGAAAGACTAAACTGACTATTTTTAAATGAACAATAGTATCCAGATTTGTCCAAAGCAGAAATAGAAATTGAATTTTGCCTAAACGACGGTACAACAAAAGTGTCTTTCAAATCCAAATAATAACTAGAACTTAACAATAACCTAAAATGCCCTATTGCTTCAACTTCTACCGATTTGCCATCTCCCACATAGATGAATCTTTTAGCATCAATTGGCTTTCAGTAGCTCAGGCAACCCTGCATAGACACACTTATATGAGTAGTAGCACCTGAATTAATCCACCAAGTGTGTCTTGGCACTGAAGTTAAATTAACCTCAGAACAAACCAAATTGAGAAGCATACCTTTCTCTGCACGGTAAGCATAATACTTGGTACAGACCTTCTTCATGTGTCCAGGTTTACCACAAAAGAAACAACTACAATTTTCATCCTTATCCTTATGTTGTTTCTTTTGTGCTAGATCTTTGGCAGCTTCATTGCTTTTCTTTCATTTCTTCTTCTTGTCCTTAGAGGTGCTAGCCAAGTGAGCACTTTCAGTCTTCTCTTACTTTAGTCTTCTTCCTCTTGCACACAATAAGAAATTAACTCATTAAGAGTCCATTTCTCTTTCTGGCAGTTGTAACTGATCTTGAATTGGCTGAATTGTGCAGGAAGAGAAATCAAGACAAGATGCACTAGAAGATCCTCAGAAATTTCCAAATCTAGTGTCTTTAATCTTGAAGCCAGATGAGACATTTCCATAATGTACTCCCTTATGTTTCCTTTTGCTTTGTACCTCATTGAAATCAGGCTCGCCAAAGCATGCTTGTTTCAGCCTTATCATTCTTTACAAAGCATTTCTCAATGGCCTTAAGGAAACCCTTGGCAGTAGTGACCTCATCAGGCACAGTGCCCCTGAAGACTTCTGGAATGCCTCTATTAATGATCATCAGACTCATTCTGTTAGAATGATCCCATCTTTCAAGTTCCTTTTTATCCTCAGCGGAACTAGAATCCGTAATAGTGGGATGTTCAACCCTTATGGCTAAGTCCAGATCTAGGCAACCGAAAGCGATCAACACATTCTCTTTCGAGTCCTTGAAGTTAGTCCCATTCAGCATAGGAATGGAATTAACACTTGCAGATATCGAGGAAGATGATGCTACAGCTGAGCAAAGAACAAAATCACATATTCATATAAGAGTTCACATAAAACAACCAATAAAATTCAAACAATGATTAATCCCATCACAAGAAACCTGTAACAACATTAATATTTAGTCTTTGGATAGAAATATTAACTTGTAAGTGGTACTCTTGGTGTAATGATCAAATATTAACAATAAATCATATTAAATAATAAGTTAATCTTTAGATCTACTTATTATTTTTATGCCAAAAATAACCATATAATTGTTACATATTTATCACCACAAGTATGAATTTAATTCGGTCAAATATTAAGCTTCCTTTGGGCCGATTAATATTCGCATGAATTAAATTCACACAACCATCTTAATATCACAAATTAATTAACATCCACAAAAGAGGTTACTTTGGCAGCTTATTTGTTCAATTAATTAATTTGATAATATTAATAATCTAAAAAACACAATTTGAATTTTAAAGTTGCACCCCAAAAATGACCCAAAAAAATAAAAAAATAAAAAATAAAAAATAAAAAAGTCAACTAGGTTAAAGTCAACGATCAAAGTTGACCGTTGACCGTTAACCCATGACCGGGTCAAAGGGGACCGGGTTGGGTTGTGGACCGGGTTAGGTTAACTCAACCCGGATCCACTTCCAGGCGCCCCCCCCCCTCCCCCCCCTCTCCTTTTTTTTTTTTTTTTAAAAAAATCTGGGTTACCCAGGGGTTGAGCCCCTGGGTCTCCTTCTGGTCACGGGCCTATGTGGCCCGTGTAAACCAAAATCAATTCTGGGCTAAGCCTAGAATTCCATCACACCCAGGGGTCACGACCCCCCTGGGTATCGTCGCTAGGCGGTTGGCAGAGATGTTTCGCCGGAGGCCGCGGCTCTGCTCGCCAGTGGAACGTCACGGTCGCACCTAGAGAGTGCCGGTGCTGGCGGCATAGAGCAAGCCGCCGGTGAAACCCAAAACAGCCGCCTCTCTCCCATTGGCGAAACTAAGCAGGGCCGGCTGAGCAACCGCTTTTGGTCGCTGTTTCCACTCCTTCGCCGCAGCCAGAGACCGTCGCTCTTCCTTTCTGGCTAGGCCTAAGGGTCTCGGCCAAAGTTCCTTGCCGGTGGCAATGAGATTGCCGCTGGTAATCCCACGGTTTACCAAATGCATTATAAACGATTTCAAGAAATCATGTATCGAATATGCAATACTATTTTCATCAAATTTTTGTTTTTTGTTTTTTTTAATTGTAGCCGTACTCCAAAGAAGTTGAAAACAGAGTCAACAATTCTTGATTCAACCAAAAATTTGAGAAAAATATTTCTCAATGATTCAATATAAAATCATTCTGATGCCACTTGTTAGAAACCAAATCAAACCAAATTCTACCAAGATCGTTCATGTTAAATCATTGAGAGAAATAATTCTAAATTGCGGAAGCGTACCTTGAGTCATGATCTTGGATTGTTGTGGGTTATTGCCTTCCAATCAAATACGTATACCTTGAGATTTTCTTCGAAGATGGGATATTAGAGAAAACAGGAAGAGAATAAACGCACGTATGGATTGGGGACCATAACCAGAATAAATAACTTTAGTTATTTTAATGTATTTCTAGTTTTGCCCATCATAAAATCTGAAAATTACAAATTGGTATCTACACATATATTATTAATAATAATGACCCATACTTTATATTAATACCCAAAAGCCTTTCAACTTTATCTTAATTATATCACTCTAATTTAGGCTTTACCTTAAGATAGTATTAAACAACACATTTAAATACATATGTAGGCCGACATGAAAAATTAATTTCCAACATGGAGTTCTTAATCTTAAACACACGAGTTTGGCCAAGTAACTCTTGGCGTTCTTATTTTAGGTGAAATTTGCATCGTTGGTCCAAACTTTTGAGTTTTTGACACTTGTTGTTCTCCAATTATACTTCGATATATTTGTGGGTTCTCTAATTAGAACTCTAAATCATTTTGTTAAAAGTTTTTTGAATTAAAAAAACTAAATTTTTTAGTTTTTATTATTATTATTTTTTGTAGGTCCTGACGTTGTATCAAATCTATATATAGATCTATGATGTACAATTTTACTAAAAGTGAAAGCTGTTTTGGGGCACTATTGGAAGAAATGGTCAAGTTATTTTATCCTTTTGTGCTCTTTTTTTTTTTAGACTTTTGTCAACTTTCTTTTTTGCTAAAAACACTCTGAAATATTACTCTTTCAACCATGAATTTTACAAATACTTTATTTTTGTAACTTCTTTACGACAATTTTTTTTCAAATTTATTTAAATATTGACTTCCTTTTCAAATATACACCGTGATTAGCATTTAAAAAAAAAGAGAGAGAAGCTAAAAAGACATGAAGTTCTTTTTAGGTGTAATGTTGTTAACAAATATATATACTTCATATGTCAAAATTCTTTTCATCAGTTGACAAATAAAAAATTATGACAAATAACACATGAGTTGCGTAGTGGACGATTGGATTATTGAAGTGTGTTATAAATTGAAGTGAGTTATAAATGTTTCAGGAGTCCCATAAGACCTTATAACATACATTTGGAAAAATGAACATTGTGCTTCAAATGTTGTGGCAAGGTCAGGTTTGGACATTGTATACGTCAAGAATTAAACTTTGATCTGTTATAAAGTTCAGAGATCACTAACCCATATTTTGTTGCGTTTAGTATTTTTTTCACCTTCATTTTAGTATAACTGTTAGATTCAGATGTCGTTTAAACTTTATCGTTGTTTAATTTTGTTGTCGTTTATATCAGAGAGCATAGTTTCTATTACGTGCTTTTTTTTGTAGTCTTAAGGCATGTTTAGTAAACCGTATTGTATTGTATTGCATTATATACCAAAAATGTAATACAATACAATATAATATGGTGTGCCAAATAAGCCCTTAAAGAACTTTTTCGTCAGAGAGTTTTTTTCTTTTTTTTGTCGTCTAAGGTTCACCTAGCCATGACGTTTTATGTTGTGTAGGGATTACATTTGTTGTTGGAATCTAATAGACGAAAAAGATTCCCATAGCCAATCTCCTAAAGTTTTCTAACATTTAGGCGTAAAAATGACATGGTTTCATATGTACTTATTTTGTTGTCGTTTAATTTGTGTGAAATTGGTTAATCTACATCATTTGTTCTTCTGTTACTTCAGTTTGCGTTTTCAATTATGTATGTGAAACGTCGTTTCTGCACTTTGGCAGTGCTAAATTAAATAACGACATAAAGATGGAGAGAAATCAAGGAAATGTTTTGCTAAAACTGCATTCTGTATTTTTGTATTGTAGAAATAAAAAAAAAAAAACACATAGCATCAAAAGCATTTATGACAGATGAAGGTGCTATAAATTTATTGAAAGAATTATGAAAGGTGTGTAATGCTCTATCATTGTGCCTCAAATATTTCTAATACGTTGTGCAGGACAATTGGGTTCTGACCTTATGAACCCCGTCAGACCACACCAATGATGTAGACACCAAAGAGTTAGGTGGCAAACTGCTTCCTTTGACAATCACATCAAAGGACTTCTCCTCATGGAGTGACTTGAAAGAAAGAACTGGAGGCACAACTTCAATATCAAACTTTGTTTTAGGGATGATGGTGGCCTTGTATGTGGAGTTGGAATAGCCAACATTCTTGACTTTTCCGTGAAATTTAATGGGAAACGACGTGCTGTCCAAAACAAAAGCAGCCATTGAAGGGTAGTTCAGATCTCTTCGTGATCCTTGTTTGGAGCCTTTGGGGCAACTGCTATTGTGTTTTGATACAAGCTCAACTATCCTGCCATCAAAGCCAATGCTGCACAGAAGGTTTATGTAGTCTTCTTCAAAGGCCTCATACACAAGTCCAGGACTGATGGCTTTTACAGGGTTGACATGGCCAGCACCATAATCGAATTCTCCGTTCGAACCATTATTTGTCCTCATGACCCAAGCTACATCCAACAAAGAGAGAAAAAGAGATTTGGTCACATGGAAATGTAAATGTATGTAGATGAGTAATGATAGGTATACCAACTCTAATCCCAACTTTTTCACTAGTACCTGTAGTCATAAGAGATGATTTTACAGCAGAAGGAGACCAATCAGGGTGAATTGTCTTGACATAGGCAGCTGCTCCAGCAACATGGGGGCAAGCCATGGAGGTTCCAGATAAGATATTGTACTTTACGTGCCTCTTGTCATCCGAATAAGGTGAGGGTATAGCAATAGGTGAATATGCGGCTAAAATCTCTACTCCTGGGCCACTTATATCGGGCTGCAAAAAATTAAATCATAGTCTAAATAAAGATGAACTATGAAAGGGAAAAAAGAAAAGAAAAGAAAAGAAAATAATGAGCAATAGGTAGGAAAGGGCAGAACATAAACCTTTAGAACATCCGGTGTAATAATATTTGGCCCACGTGAAGAGAAGGAAGCAACCTTAGGAGCTAATAAATCTTTCACGGTAACACTTTTTAATATGGTTCCAGTAGGCTGACTGCAAAAATAAGAAAAGGTCTTGCTTCAATTGAGGGGGAAAAATATCAATCTTTATTTAGCTAATAAGAAGAAGAATATCAAATTTAAGGGCATATAAGGACACTCAAACTGATAACATAGTTTTGAAGGCACTGCATAGGTTATTTACAACAATTGTTTGTAAATAACATTTTGTTAATTTTGAAAGAAGATTGTTAGAGCAAAAATTAAGTTTAGTAACTTAAAAATCAATGAATATAATGCATATAAAGTTAGTAAATGTTGATAAATTATAGTGTAACTTGGAGCTTGAGGAGAGTGGATATGGTAAATCAAGGATTTTTGAAATTTAATAACTGTATAAATGCATGTGAATCACAAATTATCGTATTTCATCGTGTGATAAATGTAGGATTTACTAGAAAAAAAATCGTTTGAAGGTAAACCCGAGACATTTAGGATAAATCAGGAATTTGATAAAAAATAATCATAAGATAAATCTAATAAATATTGAATTTAAAGCTATTTATTAACTTATATAAAAGGGTTAATAAGATAAATGACACAATTATGTTTATTGAATTATAATATGATTTCGTATGTAAATATTTTTTATATGTATCAAAAAGATATCATTAAAAATAATTATTATACAATAATATAGTACAAAATATAATATCATTAAAATTTTACTAAATAATGAACATCATTTTTGAGATATTCTAAATATTGTGTTAAATTTAAACTTCGTAACAATAATTTAGTCATGTATTGTAATTTTTACTATAATACAAAATTCACGTCATTTATTTTTATTAAAAAAAAAAACCAATTTCACACCTTGTCCCTGAAATATATTGCAGTGATGCTTACCTTGTGGATTTAATGTAGGACAAGACTGCTAGATAGCTTTCGCTTTGAAGTGCTATTGCAGGCAGTGGCACAACAGAAGAACCATAATCTGCTTTTTGATTTTTGTAAATCACACCAAGTGCACCAGCATTGAAGGCCTCAAAGAGGCCACGTGCTGAATCACACGCCACAATCTTTCCCTTCACTAAAGCTTTGTCTAGACACCCAATTTCGCAAGAACTAAATTGCAAAATAACAACAAAAAAATAGAAGAAAAATTATTTTTTATATACTGATATTCTGCTTTTGAATACTTTTGAGGTCAACATAAATGAATTTTGCAGAAAATACCCAGCCACATAATCCGAGCATTCAGTTGAAGCACTTAACCCATGTATTAGAGGAAAGGATGATCCACTCAGTTGGAAAGAGTTCACTGAATTTCCCTGTTTGAGGCAAAACCATTACAAATAATACTTAGCACAACAGCAATTGACTAGTCTTTTTCAGATCATCGCGTTGAATGATGGAAAAATCAATCTGGGTCGTCGAGATTCTAGTTGTTTTTGCCATATGAGACATAACAACAAAAGATATAAATGGCCAGGTCTTTTTTAAACATCATTTGTAAACTTAGAAATGTACTAAGAAAAAGACACAATTTAGACCGTAAGCAAGAAGAGAATTGATACATACGGCTATGGTCTTTCCATTGCCGAGAACAACATGGTCTATGATTCGCCGGTCTGTGCTACTGGCTGCTACCGACATCATCCAGGGTGCTACACTCGACACGGATCCAGGAGTAGGTCCCCTATTTCCTGCAAAGTTTAAGGTCAGTATTCCTTTCTGCATCGCGTGAAAAGCACCAATGGCGACCGGATCACTGGCAAAGTCCTGAGCCTGATTAGCTCCAAGTGATACTGTCATCATGTCGACACCATCAGCAATGGCATCGTCAAAACCAGCCAATATAGCGGCCGATGAGCACCCTAGAACATCGCAGACTTTGTAGGCCGCAATTCTGGCTGAGGGAACACCTCCTCTTGCAGTGCCTTTTGCAATATCATAAAAACTTGCGTCCTTGACGTAGTTCCCAGCAGCCGTTGAGGCTGTGTGGGTTCCATGACCTTCCTCATCCCGTGCAGAGGTGATGCCTGTTCTCATGACATAATACCAAGCTCCGATCAACTTGCTGCAAAAATTAAGGCACTTTTAGTAATTTATAGGGGAACTAACAAAAAACAGGACAATTTATTCAAGACATGACAACATGGTAAGTTAGATACTATTTGAAATATCAAAAATTAAGCAAATTATTTTAATCTAATCAAGACAAGCTAAAATAGATTTTTATAATAATGAAATAGAATACTACTCTCTTTTGTCTTTGCATTAATGTGCCACAGAAAAAACTAATTATTAGAATACTATGTAGAATGGATTTATATAAGAGACTACAATGCCAATAAAATATAGTGAAATGAAGAGGGAAAAATACTTATTGCAAGTGAAGTTTTTCCCCCCTTTGCAAGCACCCTTCCATTTTTTGGGAGGAGGGCCAAAAGCTCTACGATTCAGGCCAAATTCCGGAGTCGAGAACACCAACTATAGTGTCACTCTCGACTGCAAGATTTCTTTTTGATGTGTCTTTCAAGCCTATGAAGTCCCATGATCTTGTTGTTTGAATATGAAAAATTTTGTTAGGGAAAATGGAGACCACTTCGCCTTTCTCTGCAGCCAATTAATCAAGGATATATATATGTATATATATATATGAATAAAACACACACAAAAAAAAAAAAAGATAGATCGACCAAAAAACCTTTACGAAGAAAAAACGGCTCATAAGTGAACTCACTAATATTCTTTAAAAGATACAAACAAATCACGTATGTCTAAAAAATACTTACTGGCAAGATTCTGTTTCTCCTGATCAGTAAGTTTTGCTACAAATCCGTTGAAACTTCTTGTATAACTTCGAATTAAGGAATTCTGAACAGAACTGAAACATGAACAAGTGAGTGAATAAGAAACAATTTTTTAATTCTGTACAAGGCATAATGTGTGTCTATATATATATATGTATTACTATATTACCTGCCCTCAATGACACCTTGTAGCATGCTTAGGTGGTGAGATGAGGGTGAGTACGTCACATCAGGAAGTGCACCTAGATACACAATATAGACCTGTATTAGCACGAAAGAGTCTCATCTCAAATCTCACATGGCAAAAAGTGCAAAATGCTGGTTTTTTGTTGCATTTTATTAATGTTGTTTGGATGTTATTCTAGTAAAATTGGATATCAAGTGAAAGATATAATACAAATACTATACGTTTAAACAAAAAAAAGATTTGCACTTGCCTTTCTTTCTTCATCATTGGCTTTGCAATTTAAGCCCATGTTGAGGATACAAATGGAGAACAGAAAAAGAAAAGCTCCATATTTGTCCATGTTTCAAAGACAAATGGCGTAAAACGAAAGATAAAAGATGTATACTATGAGTGTAAGAGTGGTGGGTGATAATACACACACATATATATATATATATATTAATAGAGAGACAGAGAGGGAGATCAGATTAAGCATAATATTACCGGATCCATATAGTATCAAAATGTTTACTTTTATGCAAAATTTATATGTGATATATTTAGTATGACAGAAATATTTGTGGGAGTAAAATTCTCAATATCACAACCATTTGGTTAATGGTATCAAAATATTTAATTTCATGCATATATAATATATGGTATGACAGAAATATGTGTTGTAGCAATGGTAAAATTCTTAGCTTTTTCTTTTCTTTTTTCTTTTTTCCTTTTTTGTTTTTCATTTTCCCTTTTGATGTTATAAGAGGAATACGTTATATAGGTTTTACCAACCCTTCCATGGTCAACCTCTGAGATAGGCATGAAAGTTGGACTTCCTAAAATAAAGAATAAATGAAAATAAATTCGTTAACAATGTTATGGATGATTTTTATGATATAATATCTATTAATCAGTCTATTTCATTGTCTGAGGATTCTTTTTCTTTTGTAAGATTTTATCTGAAGATTCTGAAGCTATTATGCACAAATCCAAGAAGGAAGGCAACAGCGCATCTGACCACCTTCACTAAAGACTCCAAATTTTTTGCCTCAATTAGAGGTGTATGTTAAACTTTGATATGTGATTCTTTTCAATTTTAACTTTGGCAATTAAAGCGTAATTGCATTTATTGAATTTGATTGCTTGTTGATTCTTCTGGGTTGGTGATTAGCAACCAACTAATTGATGATTTGTTTTCATACTATGGACAATCCCATAAAATTTATTTTATTGTTATGAAATAAAGCAAAGTATAACAAAAAACTAAAGAGAACAATAGAGAAAGACAAGAGAAAATTGGAGACAAAACAACTTTCTATACTTTTACTTGTGAGGGATGAAACTTACAAGCTTAGTACAACTACTATTTATAGGCCAAGTTATCATACTAGAGGTAATGGTAATAGACATAACTTACATAGGTTTCATATACAATTAAAGGAGACATAATGCACAATATTAAGAGGGATTTAATGGGGTGATAATGTGGTCTAAATGGTAATAAAATGTTTCCATGTAACTCATGGAATACCAAGAGGTGGCATCCACACATACTTGATTCACAACACTCCCCCTTGGATGTCCACCATACAAATAATATGCCTCATTAAAAACCTTACCAAGAAAAAACCCAATGGGAAAAAATCTTAGTGAAGGAAAAAGAGTACATAATTATTGTATGTTCTGCATTTAGGATTGCCTCATTAAAAACCTTGCCAGGAAAACCCAATGGGACAAAAACCTAGGCTAAGGGAAAAATAGTACAATATGCAGTGTCTCCCCCTCATGTCAACATCTCTTTTTCAAAGATCTCTAAGTCGACGCATACCAATTTTGTGTACCAACTTCTCAAATGTTGTTGTAGGAAGTGCCTTTGTAAACAAATCTGCCAAGTTGTCACTGGAGCGAATTTGATGTACGTCTATATCTCCTTTCTTTTGAAGCTCGTGCGTGAAAAAGAATTTTGGTGAAATGTGCTTTGTTCTGTCTCCTTTTATGTAACCCCCTTTGAGTTGAGCGATACAGGCTGCATTATCTTCATACAACACAGTTGGACTTTCTTTGTTGAATGAAAGATTACATGTTTCTCTTATATGTTGCACCAGGGATCTTAACCATACACATTCTCGACTTGCCTCGTGAATTGCCAATATCTCAGCATGATTCGAAGATGTGGCAGTTAGGGTTTGTTTTGTTGAACGCCATGAGATAACTGTACCACCATATGTAAACAAATAACCTGTTTGTGATCGTGCTTTATGTGGATCAGACAAATATCCTGCATCTGCATATCCAATCAATTCCGACTTGGAATCCTGTGTATAATATAGACCCATATTTGTTGTACCACGAAGATAACGAAGTATTTGTTTGACACCATTCCAATGTCTTCGAGTTGGTGAAGAACTATATCTCGCTAGTAAGCTAACAAAAAATGATATGTCGGGTCTTGTGCAATTAGCAAGATACATTAGTGCACCAATAGCACTAAGATATGGTACTTCTTGACCTAGAATTTCTTCATCATCATCTCGAGGACGAAAAGGATCTTTTTTCACATCAAGGGATCGTACAACCATGGGAGAACTCATTGGATGGGATTTATCCATATTAAAACGCTTTAATACCTTTTCAATATATGTTGACTGATGAACAAAAATCCCTTTTGATAAATGCTCGATCTGCAAGCCGAGACAGAATTTTGTTTTTCCTAAGTCCTTCATTTCAAATTCATTTTTCAAATATGTTATCGTATCTGTAAGCTCTTCATGAGTCCCAATGATATTCAAATCGTCAACATAAACTGCAATAATAGCAAATCCAGAATTATACCTTTTAATAAAAACACATGGACAAATTGGATTGTTAATATATCCCTCTTTCAAAAGGTATTCACTGAGACGATTATATCACATACGTCCAGATTGCTTTAATCCATACAAAGATCTTTGTAATTTTATTGAATACATTTCCTGGGGTTTTGAATTGCATGTTTCAGGTATTTTTAGACCTTTAGGGACTTTCATGTAAATGTCATTATCAAGTGACCCATACAGATAGGCCGCTACAACATCCATTAGACGCATGTGAAGTCCTTCTGAAACAGCCAGGCTAATCAAAAATCTAAATGTAATTGCATCCACCACTGGTGAATATGTCTCCTCATAATCAATACCAGGTCTTTGCGAAAAGCCTTGTGCTACAAGTCGTGCTTTATATCTGACATCTTCATTTTTTTCATTACGCTTTCGCACAAATACCCACTTGTAGCCTACAGGTTTTACACCTTCAGGTGTTTGGACAGCAGGCCCAAAAACTTGACGTTTTTCAAGTGAACTTAATTCTACCTGGATTGCGTCTTTCCATTTTGGCCAATCATTTCTACGCTGACATTCTTCAACAGACTTTGGTTCAAGATCCTCGTTTTCTTCTGTAATATCAAGAGCTATTGCATATGCAAATATGTTGTTGACAACAATTTTCTTTCGGTTCCATCTCTTTCTTGAAGTAACATAGCTTATTGAGATCTCTTCATTAACATCTTTTTCAAATACTTGAACCTCTTCTGGGGTTAATTCTTCACCTATGTCAACTGTTTTTATACTGGGCTCTTCAAGAACATTAATAACATTGGAAATGCCAACTTGCTTATTATTTAGCTCCTTTTTCTTTCTTGGATTTTTATCCTTAGAACCGATGGGTCTACCACGCTTCTGGCGTGCCATAGATATATTTGCTACCATATTAATATCTTTTTCGGTAGGAAGATCAATTCGAATAGGAGCATTTTCAGCTGGTATATGTGATTTTGTTACTTTCTTGACATCGGTAAATGCATCTGGTAACTGATTTGCAACCTTTTGTAAATGGATAATCTTTTGAACTTCTAAGTCACATTGATTTGTACGAGGATCAAAGTGAGATAATGATAATGCATTCCATGAAATTTCTTGTTTTTTCAGCTGTTGTTTATCTCCCCCTAATGCTGGGAAAACTGTCTCATCAAATTGACAATCGACAAACCGTGCAGTAAAGAGGTCACCTGTCAAGGGTTTGAGATATTTAATTATTGATGGGGATTCAAATCCAACATAAATTCCCAGTCTCATTTGAGGACCCATCTTAGTACGCTGTGTTGAAGCAATTGGAACATATACTGTACAACCAAAAATTCTTAGATGGGAAATATCTGGCTCTTTACCATAAACAAGCTATAATGGGGAGTATTTATGATATGTAGTAGGCCTTATGCGAATAAGTGTTGCAGCATGTAATATGGCATGTCCCCAAGCAGAGCTAGGCAATTTTGTTCTCATAAGTAAAGGCCTAGCAATTAATTTCAACCTTTTAATAAAGGATTCTGCTAATCCATTTTGAGTGTGCACATGAGCAACAGGATGCTCAACAGTAATCCCAATTGACATGCAGTAATCATTAAAGGCTTGGGATGTAAATTCTCCTGCATTATCCAGACGAATTTTCTTGATTGTATAATCTGGGAATTGTGCTCGTAATCAGATTATTTGAGCAAGGAGTCTCGCAAAGGCAACATTGCGAGTAGATAATAAGCAAACATGTGACCAACGTGTTGATGCATCTATTAAGACCATAAAATACTGAAATGGTCCACATGATGGAATAATAGGCCCACATATATCTCATTGAATTCGTTCTAAAAATGTAGGAGATTCAATTGTAACTTTCATTGGGGATGGCCTTATAATTAGTTTTCCTTGAAAACAAGTAGCACATGAAAAATCTTTAGACAAAAGAATCTTTTGGTTCTTTAAAGGATGTCCATTTGAATTTTCTATAATCCTTCGCATCATTATTGAACCTGGATTACCTAAACGGTTGTGCCAAACGATAAAATTCCTTGAATCTTTGGATTCTTCGTTCATCACCACATAGGATTCAATTGGATTTATAAATGTATAATACAATCCAGAAGAGTATGCTGGTAGCTTCTCCAATATTTGTTTCCTTCCTTAGACATTAGGCGTAATATAAAGATATTCAACGTCTCTTTCATTTGTTGTCTTAATATGATAACCATTACGACGTATATCTTTAAAACTTAGTAGATTTCTTTTTGATCTACTAGAATACATAAAGTCGTTAATCATAAACTTTGTGCCACCAGGTAATAATATATTGGCACTACCAAAGCCCTCAATGAGATTTGCAATACTAGATATTGTACTAACATATATTGGCACTACCAAAGTTAATATTTTTCCATTTGAGAATCATAAACTTTATGCGAATAAGTGTTGCAGCATGTAATATGGCATGTCCACTAGGCAAAAGGCTTCATCATTAACTTTAATACCGGTGGAATGATTTTTGAAATCCATGCCTCTTCATGAAAAATAAAACAAAGAGATAAGAAAATAATATACTAAATACAATCCTTTTTTTTATAATATATGGAGATTACAAAACATAATAAAATCACACCCAAATTACAACCAAATTAAAATAAAAAAAATCGAAACATACTAAAAATTATGGTCACACCAGAAAAAAAAAAACAGGATAAATTGGGAGAACATCTTTTCAAGCCATATTGATGTTTCCCTCACTAATTAGATTCTCAAAATTTCCATTCTCAAAATTTCCATCATGATTCTCAAAGAAATCTGCAACGTCCAAGTATGTAAAATCTGTGGGATCATGGCGTTCAATAAAGTTTGTCTCAACAAAGTTTGCCTCTGCACCTTTTTCTTTCTCCTTTAAGCAAGCTTGGTAAAGATCAACAAAATGTTTAGACGTGCGACATTTACGTCTCCAATGTCCTTTCATGCCACATCTATGGCAAGTATCTTCATTGTTCTTTGGGGTTTATTCTGAAAACCCTTTTCTTCTTGTTTCTCCTCATTCTTCTCCCATTTTTGATGGTGAGATGCAACTTTCTTGAAATTTGAGGAGTTTTGGTTATAGTAACCATGACCACGACCACGTTCATGACCATGACCTCGACCTCGACCGCGACCACGACCATGTCCACGTCCATGTCCACGTCCACCATGCCGACCATGCCCAGGATCTTCAACATATGTCGCATTCGCTTCAGGGAATGGCATTGATCCAGTTGGGCAAGATTGATGATTTTTCATCAACAATTCATTATTTTGTTCGGCAACAAGAAGACATGATATTAATTTAGAATATTTCTTAAAGCCTCGCTCTCGATATTGCTGTTGCAAAAGCACATTAGAGACATGAAAAGTAGAATATGTTTTTTCTAACATGTCTTCATTAGTAACACTTTCTCCGCATAATTTTAATTGAGAAGTAATTTTAAACATTGCTGAATTATACTCGCTCACAGTTTTAAAATCTTGCAGCCGTAGGTGCATCCAATTATAGCGAGCTTTAGGAAGAATTACAGTCTTCTGGTGGTCATACCTTTCCTTTAAATTATTCCAAAGGACATATGGATCTTTTACCACTATAAGTGTTTGTCCAACCTGAGCTTTTAATCTCTTTTTCTTTATCATCCTGCCGAGCATTGAAGGCTTGTTGTCCTCAGATGAGTGCCATTTTGCACATGGTCCACTCGACCGGGATGAAGGACCTTCACAAGGAAAAGGAGATGCATAAGAAGACCTTTCTTAGGAAGTTGGAGGTCGATAAGAAGCTCGGTGCTAAGAACATTGAGCTAGACCAAACCAAGAACTCCCTTTCTCAAGCCGAGGAGGAAGCTCGGAAGGCCAAGGCCGAGGTTGAGGAGGCTTAGAGGTAGGCCAGAGGGGCAAAGGACAAAGCTGCACGGTTCCAGGGGCAACTGGCGGCTTTGCAGGCCGACCACCAGTGACACTTGGACGAGCTACCCAGCCATTTGGTACAAGCCGTGGAGGAATTCAAGGCATCTCCAGAGTACGTCGACTACTATTACTTCGACATGACTGACCTATGGGATCATATGATTCAACAGCACCACGAGACTAAAGGCTTTGATTGGTCATTCATAGTCGAACCTGAGCAAGGTGTTGCTCAGCAACAGCAAGGCGAGGAGGTTGTCATAGTAGACGGCAATGGCGACGGAGACGAGCAGAGCACAGCCAACGGAAGAGGCGAGGATGGCCCAATGGGGATTAGACCCAGGCTTAGATTATCCTTCATCATTTCATCATCATTTTCATCATTTTTTTTGCTTGTCCGGGCTCAGGAGGTGCCCGGTTAATTGTACCTCCCCTGTATTATAAATGAAATTTATTTACTTTTTGCCTGTCGGATTTTTGTGTACCATGTTTGATATTTTATAAGTGTGAGTGTTTCAAGAAAATATATTCCTAGGTTATAGATTCCTCAAGAACGTAGTTGGACCTTCGTCTCATCGAGTTGCAGTAGACCTCAGTCTCAAAATTGAATTAGAATTCAAGCCAAAGTTGGATGCTCCTCGGAAGGGACATTCCTAGACGATAGTTTCCTAAGCTTCTATTTTTGCAATTTGAATCGAGGCCAAGTATATTATCACGATGACTACCGAGTTCATCCGAGTAGGGGTGGTATCCCCGTTTCTTAGTTAATCCAAGCAGGGATGGTATCCCCATTATCTCGGTCAATCCGAGCAGGGATGACATCCCTATTTTCTCGGTTGGGCAGAGCACAACGGTGTGTGGATGCCCTCACCCTGTCGCCCCCTTAGATTTGTCTAAGTTTGAAAAGCTTTTGCAAGTCTAGAACTCGTTGGGCATGCAGTTGTGTCGAGCGACTTACTGAATGGTCTACACGGTGACAGACTTAGAATCGGTGGGGTACTGATCAGCCCCCCAGTCTGGTTAGATAGGATTACTCTCCCTTGTCTGGAGTTATTGTCTGGTTCTCTAGGCTAGAGTTATGGCATCCCTCTTCGGGTATATATTTCCTTCAAACGCATTGCTCAATGGAATGGTGTAGGAAATTTACATTGCATTAATGTGTAGTATTTACATCCCAGCCCTATTCAATAGGTTTAGTTGCAAAAGAATTTCAGCCAAAGGTAAAAAAAGGTTTCTGGCCTTGACATTAGCAAAAGAATCTTTTCAAGAGCTCAGCGTTCCAAGGATGCCCGAGCTAATTTCCTTCAATGTCAGATAATTTGTACGTGCTCGGTCGAACAATGCCGATGACCTTATACGGGCCATCCCACTTTGGGCCAAATGACCCCAAACTGGGCTGTTGAACCGTGATCTTCTTGAGTACCAAATCCCCGATCTTAAAGCCTCTCATTTGGACCATCTTGTTGTAATACCGAGCTACCACTTGATTTCGGGCTGCGTTACGGATCGCTGCCTGGTTTCTTTTTTCCTTGAGTAGGTCAAGCTCGGACATCATTATCTCAGCATTTTGGATCTCTTCGTAATGTTCTATTCTGAAGCTAGGCAACCCTACTTCGGCCGGGAAGACAGCCTCTGTCCTGTATACGAGGGAGAACGGGGTCTCCCCGGTTGCTGTCTAGGCAGTTGTACGGTAAGCCCAAAGTACTTGTGGGAGCTTGTCAATCCATTTGCCCTTAAGGCCCTCGAGATTTTTCTTCAGGTTATCTTTGATCGTCTTGTTTACTCCTCCACCTGACCGTTGCTCTAGGGATAGCTCGAGGAAGAGAAAACCCTCTTGATGCCGAGCTGTTCACATAGGCGGAGGAGGCCTGAAGACTCAAACTGTTTGGCATTGTCGGTCACAATCGTGTGTGGGATCCCAAACCAACAAATGATGTTCTTCCACACAAAGTTAGTGCACGTGGCTTCGGTCATATTAGTACATGGTTCAACCTTGACCCATTTTGTGAGATAGTCAATGGCCACGATACAGTACTTGAATTGTGATCGGGCTGAAGGGAGGGGCCCGATCAGATTAATAGCCCACTTCGTAAATGGCCACACCGAGGTAATCGGGGTAAGGGGCTCGACATGGTATCCGGGCATTCTCACGAATTGTTGACATTTGAGGCATTTTCGAGCAAAATCCCTGTAGTCCTGCTCCATGGTCGGCCAGTAGCAGCCCTATCGAAGGCACTTTTGGGCCAAAGATCGTCCCCTAGAATGGTTGCTGCATAGACCTTCGTGGATTTCCTTCATTAGATACTCGGCTTCTTTGGGGCTCAAGTACTTCAAGCATAGCGTGGTGTAGCCTCGCCGGTATAGTTTGCCTCCGGTCATCGAATACTGGGCCGAGCTATTGCGTATTCAACGTGCATCTTCTCAGTCGTCGGGTAATTCGGCTGTGGTAAGGTATCGGATGATCGGGTCCATCCATGTGGTCTCGAGTTCCTCGGCTATATTTGCTACTTCCCTAATGATGCTTGGCTCTGTAAGTCTTTCGATAGGGACCGAGGTAAGGTCGCTATCGCCTAGGCCCGAGGCTAGTCGAGCAAGGGTGTTAGCTTCTGAGTTCTCTGACCGAGGGACTTGCTTGAAAGAGTAGGATTTAAATTGTCCAAGCAATTTCTTGACCTCTTGTAAATACGCAGCCATAGAATCTACTCGGGCCTAAAATCCTCCTGTGACCTGCTGAACGACAAGCATAGAGTCATTATGGATGATTATACGATCCACCCCAAGATCCCCAGTGATCCAAAGTCTGGCCATAAGCGCTTCATTTTCTACCTCATTGTTAGAGGCTTTGAATTCAAATCGGAGGGTGTAGATCGCCTTGTATCCATCCGGGCTTATTAAAATCAGCCTAGCGCCTGATCCATTAATACAAGAAGATCCGTCGACATAAAGTCTCCATTCCGACTCTGGGGAAGTGTTATCCTCGCTGCAGCTGAGAGCATCGGGTACTTCGATGGGTGACTTCTCGGCCAAGGGTGTCACCTGTTTGGCATCCGTGAATTCAACGACGAAGTCTGCCAGAGCTTGGGCTTTTATGGCCATCCTTGGTACAAAATGCACATCGTACTGGCCGAGCTCTACTGACCATTTGGCCAAGCGGCTTGATATCTCCAGGCTCTTGAAGACTTGCCGAAGAGGGAATTTTGTTGGGACCTTTATGGTATGGCCTTAGAAGTATGGTTGCAACTTGCAGGCCGAAGTGATTAAGGCAAAGGCCAACTTCTCGAGGGGCGGGTACCATTGCGCGACACCCTGGAATGCATGGCTGGTATAATAGACAGACTTTTGGGCTCCATCTTCATCTCGAACTAGGACCGAGCTAACGGCTTTCTCGAACACGACTAGATAGGCAGTTAAAACCTCGTCGGGCAAAGGTTTGGATAGGAGCGAGGGCGTGGCTAAATACTTCTTCAGGCTTTGAAAAGCTTGTTGGAAAAAATAGTACGCAGCGGAATTTTAAAATTTTATATCAGAGTAATTTTTAAAACACAAGTTTGACATGCTATATGTATAAATTAACCAAATCTTACTAACCTTTATGTGCCGAAGAACCTCCGCAACCCGTGAAGAGAAGTAACAGTCCAGAAGAGCCTCTACCAACTAGTCTTCTTTGCTATTCTCTATCCACGACCGGAATGAGTGTGGGCTCACACGTACAGCTCTTCCACCGGTGACTCTCCTTCCAACCAATCGAGAGAACCCAAAGCTAGTGTTCGTGATTTGTGAACAAAAGCTCTCAGGGAGTTTTCAGATGCTCAGTAGCAGAGTATCACTCTTAATCTCTCAATTGATCTAAGTAACTCATAAGACTTACTCCCTTTATATAACGATTGGTCCTGGGGTCAGTCCTTATAAGATTAGGTCTCAAAAACTCAAAACAGAATCAAGTTCAGATCAATATCTGATAAGATCTTCATAAAAACGTGTAATCTTATCTTTCGTTGATCGGTAGGCCGAACTCTAGCTTAAATATCTTCGCGAATTTTTTATTTTCCACCTGAGATTCTATAGGATAAAGTCTCAGTTTTAATTCAAATAACCCAATAGAGAAGTTATCTGATCAAAACAACTTTATCAAGATAATTTCTAAGAAAATAAATCAATTCACAATAATTCTACAAGTTTATCTTGATCTAATTTATCCAATTAAATCAACCGATAACAAACAAGAATTATCCGATCCCAATAATTCAACAAGTTTATCATAAATTAATTTTATTACAAAATTAATTCAACCAATAAACAGACATGAATTATTTGATTCTTTCAAATTTTAAACCAATCCGATAAATCCGACATAAATCACCAATTATTGAAAAAGCATGCCATATCGTTACAGGATTTTGTGAGCTAGCAAAGGGGACCAAAATGGACCTACATAGTTCAAGCTCCCGATAATTATGAAACCCAATATCCCAGGTATACATTTCATAATTATCAACTCCAACGCTATTCCAGTAAAAGCTTAGAACTGCACTCTCGAACTATATAGAATTACGAAGCCCGTATAGCCAAGTCTCCATGACATATCATAGTGTATCATATCCCATATGATAATCCATAATCGACTAAAGGACAAGTTCTGTCTTACCTTCCTGATTATTTTTATCTTACGTTCCATCATCTCACCATCAAAAAACTTACTATCCAAAGATAATATACCATTCGGTTACACCTATGTATCCAAATGGTTGAGCGCTCCAGTTTTGCAATTACAAGACAATGTATATACGAGGATATCAATACTCCTAGAGAGGAGCTATGGATTCCATATCTATGAATAACAAGTCTACGCTATCAAGAGTCATGCCTCCAACGTACCGGCATGCACACCACTATTAAGATGTGGGTGTCACCTTATGGTACATCAAAGGCACAAGTCAAGACAATGGGCCCACTATTCATCTCAGGATTAAAATACAATATAAATGATTGTCTAAAGTTAATTAATTTGCTGAGACAGAATTATTAATCCAAATTAATTCACTTTATGTCCCGATCCAACATATCGTTACCGATGACAACATGCTAATGTTTCTATTCATGGAGTCCAACTTCGATGGTCAAGACAAACCATCTCCCAAAAGGGATATAGACAACATAATAATCTTTGCATGAATAAAGCGCCTAACTTTATTCCCTTGATTGCGGATCGTATGATTTAGACCATCACCTTAAGAATTGTGCCTTCTGCATGATCCATCCATCATATGCCCAACTCTTAAGGTTTAGACCGACAGTCTCAGACTATTGTTTGCTTAACATACATTCAACAAATATGAACGTAAAGAGGACTAGATTTGGTACATCAAAAATGAATAAATTCTTTATTGACAAAAATGTCTCTAAAAACTTATTACATTTTTACTCCCTAGGGCATACATGTCTAACAATCTCCCACTTGCACTAAGTGAGTAAATATGACAAATCTCACATCCCCATAGCTTCCACATGCCTCTCGAAGACTCTCCCAGTAAGTGTCTTTGTAAATGGATCAGCTAAATTATCCTCTGACACAATCTTGTACACCGTGACATGCCTGCCCTCAATGAAGTCCTTTATCACATGATACTTTCAATCAATATATTTACTCTTATTGTGAAATCTTGGTTCCTTAGCATTAGCTACCGCCACACTGTTATCACAGTACAGTGATACCACCTTATCCATGGGAGGAACTACCTCAAGATCCCCAAGGAACTTGCAAAGCCATACTCGGCCTCCATCGTTGAATCTGAAGTGCAATCTTGCTTAGCACTTCTCCAACTAATGGCACCACCGCTCAGAGTAAACACAAAACCCGAAGTCAATTTCCTAGAATCCAAACAGGATTGAAAATCTGAATCAGTATATCCTAGAGGAGTCAGGTCCTCACCCAAATATATAAGCATATACCCTCGAGTCCTTTGCAGGTACTTAAAAATATGCTTTACCGCAATCTAGTGGTTCGGTCCTTGATCCACCTGAAATCGACTTACAATCCCGACCGCATAGCTAATATCTGGTCGTGTCCAAAGCATGGCATACATGAGACTACCCACTGCCAAAACATAAGGCACATTCTTCATGTATTCTCTTTCTTCATTAGACTTTGGAGAGTCTTTCTTAGAAAGAGTAATTCTAGACCTAGATAGTTGCCCACCTTTCTTGGAATCCTGCATTGCAAACCTCCTAAGAATTTTATCTATGTAACCAGCCTAAGACAAAGCTATCATTTTGTTCTTCCTATTCCAAAAAATCTAGATACCGAGAACAGAATTAGCCTCACCTAACTCCTTTGTGTCAAACTGCTTGGTCAACCATAATTTGACCGATGACAACGCCCCAATGTCATTTTCAATTAGCAGAATGTCATCTACATAGAGCAGTAGAAAAACCACATTCCTATCCTTAATATGTTTATAAACACATGGTTCATCCACATTTTGTGAGAACCCATAAGTCTTGATCACCTGATCAAATCTTATGTTCCAAGAACGAGAAGCCTACTTAAGTCCATAAATTGACTTTAGTAGCTTACAAACCTTACCCTCTTGACCTGTGACCTTGAACCCGTCTGGTTGTTCTATATAAATGGACTCATCAAGATAGCCATTTAGAAAAGCTGTCTTGACATCCATCTGCCAATCCTCGTAGTCGAGAGCGGCAACTATGGATAAGAGAATTCGGATGGACTTAAGCATGTTTACAAGCGAAAAGGTTTCCTCATAATCGATTCCTTCCTTTTACGTATAACCCTTAGCTACCAATCTAGCCTTAAAGGTTTTGACCTTTCCATCCACTCCTCTTTTCCTCTTGTAAATCCACTTACACCCTATGGGTTTTACCCCTTCAGGAAGATCCACAAGCTCCCAGACCTGATTAGTCTTCATAGATTTCATCTCTACGTTTATGGCCTCTATCTAGAGTTTTGAATCAACATCCTCCAAAGCTTCTACGTAAGTATAAGGATCCCTATCATGCTCATCCAGTTCAACCAAGAAGACCTCCCCATTGAACATATACCTTTTAGGTTGACACCCAATCCTCCCACTACGCTGAAGCCCCTGAGGTTGTTGTTCAGGTTTGTTTGGTTTTTCTACACTAATCGAAACGGCTTCATTTGGAACCTCCAGAGTGATCAGATCACTCCTTAACTCCTCACGCACCACTTTACTTTGAGGTTTAAAGTCGTTCATGTAACTCTCCTCAAGGAAAGTTGCATTAGTTGAAACCACGACTTTATTTTCCTTTGGATATCCTACAAACACACAAACTTCTGAACGTGCTCCTAACTTATTCGTATCATTAAACAGGACATGAGCCGGACATCCCCATATGCGAATATGGTTTAAGGATGTCTTCCTACCAGTCCACAACTCATGAGGAGTTTTAGGGATCGATTTTGAAGGCACATTGTTCAAAAGATAACATGTGGTTTATAGTGCATATCCCCAAAAGGATAAAGGCAATGATGAATAACTCATAAGGGACCTGATCATGTCCAACAAAGTCCTATTTCTTCTCTCCGCTACGCCATTCTGCTGCGGAGTGCCCGACGCAGTCAAATGGGATAAAATCCCATTTTCTAATAAGTGTTCCAAGAACTTATCAAAAAGGTATTCCCCACCTCGATCGGATCAAAGTGCCTTTATGGGTCTACCCAATTGCTTTTCCACTTCAGCCCGAAACTCCCTAAACTTGTCAAAAGTTTCTCTTTTGTGGTGCATTAGGTATACATACCCATATCTTGTGTAATCATCAATAAAAATGACAAAGTACTCATACCCTCCTCGTGCCCAGATGTTTATTGGTCCGTAAACATCACTATGCACAAGTTCTAGAACCCCTTCGGCCCTATTGCCCTTAGACTCGAATGGTCTTTTGGTCATTTTACCCTCCAAACAAAATTCACATTGAGGTATAAATTCCACCTTTAAGTTACTTAAAGGTCCATCCCTTACCAACCTTTGAATCCTATTCAGTTTAATATGACCAAGGCGCAAATGCCAGAGATAAGTCTTATTAGAGTGAGAAGTTTTAAGTCTTTTAGAGTTATTATCATTCATCTCAGCATTAAGCAATAAGTCCATCTTTGGTTTGATAAAATATAGATTATTTTGCATCCATCTAGAACATATAAAAGATTTGTTTTTATGAATTACCACTTTATCATTAAAAGAAACCAAGTAGGAGTCTTTAAATAAACAAACTACAGAAATTAAATCCTTTTAAACTTAGGAACATAAAAACAATCTTGCAAAAATAAATTCCTATAATTATCAAAATAAAGACGGATGTCTTCCACTGCTTCCACTAAGACCAAGGATCCATCGCCCATCGAAGCGTGAAGTCTTCATGCAGTAGACTTCTCGTTTCTTTGAACCCCTGTAGAGAAACACAAACATGATTAGTTGCACCGAAATCTATAACCCAAATGTCACTGGATTTCTCAACCAAACAAGTTTCTAAATACAGAAGATCATACCTACCTCCTTTGGAAAGGAAGTCCTTGCAATGCTTCTTGATATGCCCGACCTTTTCCACAGAAGAAGCACTTAAGCTTCTTCAGGTTCTTCTTCTTCTTCTTCTTTCTCTTGGTACTAGCAGGAATAGAAGACTTCTTATTCTTGGCCCGTTGCTTCTTTCCATTCCCAAAGTTAGGATTGGAACTAGAAGCAGCTACCATGTTGGCCTCACCACCCGCAGGAGACTCTCTGATCAGCAGTTCAAACTCATGTAACTGTTTCATCAGTTCTGTTAAGGTCATATCCTGTCTATTGCTCAAATTAAAAGTAGCTCTAAACAGAATAAATTCCTTAGACAGAGTCTCAAAGACCATAGTCATCTGAGTTTTAGCATCGATGTCGGCTCCATTGGTTTGAGCCTCAGCGAGGTAACCCATGACCAACATCATGTGCTCTTTTACAGATGTCCTCGGCCTCTGTCTATAGTTTAAGAGTTTTCGAAGTGCCCCTTGCCGCTTTGTTATGGCCTGGCTTCCAAACATATCCTCAAGATTATCCAAGATCTGTTTTGCAGTCTCATAATCCTGATGCTGAGCCTGCAGCTCATTATTCATGCTGGCCATAACATAGCAGTGGGCCTGATCATTAGCATCTTTCTAGCAATCGTACGCTTGAAATTGCTCATTAGATGAGTCTCCCGTAGGCTCGGGAGGAGAAGCCTTGTTAGTACATATTTCAGTTTCTCAAAGGACAAGACGATATCTAGGTTCCGTTTCCAATCATTATAGTTCTAACCGGTTAACAGGTTTTTGTCAAGTATCGATGATAAAGCATTTTTAGACATTTTCAATCTACAATAAAGAATCATATACCAAATATAAGCAAACATATCATAATAATTTAGTAAGATAACACAATCATGTAAAATCATACAAATGTGTTTATGTGTCAAAACCTTGAAAATATCACAATCTTACAATGATAATTCCCAACTCAAAATTCAACAAGCTCCTAGGGGAGTCATGCCAAATTCAATCAGGAACACGGATCCCCTCTTGATTAATATATGCTAGCTAGGACCCGTATGATCCAGCATATACTAATAATCGTTTCTTTGGCCACTAATTTTATTAACAGAGCTCCTAGGGGAGGTTAATAATAAAATTAACGTGAGTGTATAACCATCGTTTCAATATTTTATCCATGATTTATAATCACCACCTAGGGGTGTGCAACCATAAATCATACTAAAATACCTTATCTTCTTAGAGATCCAATCTGGTACATAATAGAAATCCCTTCCTAGGGGTCGGGACCACCATGTTCTGCCTATGAACCAACGATGGAAGCCTTAGGTTCTCTCTTCGAAAACCTTCTCTCACTCAATCTTTTGAAATCAAGGTTTTATTTTAAAATTATGCATGAACAATTTTAATATGAGTGGCACTTCCTATTCTATATGACATATTTTCAATATACATGGCAAATCATATTATAATGCAGACAAGCAAAGCAATCAAGCAAAGCTACAAGCAATATAATAATAATAACTGTAATATTGTGGCTCCACCCTAGAGAATAAAAAACTAAGATTACAAGAGAATAATCGAGACACATTATCAATTCTTCATTCTTGAATCCTCAAGCTGTATCTTTCTTCATGTAATTCCATCTTCAAGTCTTCAATCCCGTATGGATTGAATTCTTCATATTTCCGGTCATATCCAAATTTAATGTTTCTCATAATTGTCCCAAAAATAAAATTAAAAATGCATTGGAAAAACTGCACATTTTCTGGAGACTTTTTCCAGCTCTCGGTCAGTAGGCCGATCTGGGTGATCGGCCTGCCGGTCATGTTTCATCAGCCTGCCGACCCATGAAAGTTTGGCCTGCCGGCAGAGCCAGTCGATTTCTGCCCCACTGACGGCCTGTCGAACTACACGTCCGGCCTACCGATCTGTGACCATCGGCCTGCTGAACTGTGATGTTTAGCATGCCGACCGAGTAGAAATTTCCACTCTAGAAAATACAATTTTTAAAGCAATATATCAATTTTATTTTCAAAAATTCAAAAACATAAAATTAGAGACTCGAGAAATACCTAGAAGTGCCATCATCATTCTTCTAGATCCGTCTTCTAGATCCGTCTTCTTCGAATAATTATTTAATTACAAAATTTTTACAAATTTAAAATTAAACAATAATTCCTAGACGGAGATAATAGTCTGCCATCTAATTACATGAAAAACCTAGATACAATTCTAACCTCTAAGAAACCACAACCGGTCATAAATTAATTAATTAGTAAATAATTAAATAACAATTTAATCAACCATAATTAATTAATAAAAATTTACCACATAATCCATGACAACATATATAATATATAGAAACCTAGAGTGCTAACTCTCTATAAAATTAAATTCAAGCATAGGAGAGATTAAGATCACAAAATTTACACATATAACATGATCACAAACTTGTAAATTTATGTAAAAACTAGAGCTCTGATAGCAATTATTGAAAAAAATGATGCGTAGCAGAATTTTAAAATTTTATATCAGAGTAATTTCTAAAACACAAGTTTGACATGCTATATGTATAAATTAACCCGATCTTACTAACCTTTGTGTGCCGAAGAACCTCCGCAACCCATGAAGAGAAGTAACGTTCCAGAAGAGCCTCAACCAACTAGTCTTCTTTGCTATTCTCTATCCACGACCGGAGTGAATGTGGGCTCACACGTACAGCTCTTCCACCGGTGACTCTCCTTCCAACCAATCGAGAGAATCCAAAGCTAGTGTTCGTGATTTGTGAACAAAAGTTCTCAGAGAGTTTTCAGATGCTCAGTACCAGAGTATCACTCTTAATCTCTCAATTGATCTAAGTAACTCATGAGACTTACTCCCTTTATATAACGATTGGTCCTGGGGTCAGTCCTTATCAGATTAGGTCTCAAAAACTCGAAAAAGAATCAAGTTTAGATCAATATCTGATAAGATCCGTGTAAAAACGTGTAATCTTATCTCTCGCTGATCGACAGGCCGAACAGCCTAATCGGTAGGCCGAATAGGCCCCATCGATAAGCAGAACATGTAGATCGGCAGGCCGAACTCCTACGTAAATATCTCTATGAATCTTTTATTTTCCACCCGAGATTCTATAGGATAAAGTCTCAGTTTTAATTCAAATAACCCAATAGAGAAATTATCTGATCAAAACAACTTTATCAAGATAATCTCTAAGAAAATAAATCAATTCACAATAATTCTACAAGTTTATCTTGATCTAATTTATCTAATTAAATCAACCGATAAACAGACAAGAATTATCCGATCCCAATAATTCAACAAGTTTATCATAAATTAGAACTTTTGAGCCTTTGACACTTGTTGTTCTCCAATTTTATTTTGATATATTTTTGGGTTCTCTAATTAGAACTCTAAATCATTTTGTTAATATTTTTTTAATTAAAAAAAACTAATTTTTTTTAGTTTTTATTTTTATTTTTTTTGTAGGTCCTGACGTTGTATCAAATTTATCTATAGATCTATGATGTACAATTTTACTAAAAGTGAAAGCTGTTTTGGGGCACTATTGGAAGAAATGGTCAAGTTATTTTATCCTTTTGTGGTCTTTTTTTTTAGACTTTTGTTAACTTTTCTTTTTTGCTAAAAACACTCTGAAATATTACTCTTTCAACCATGAATTTTACAAATACTTTATTTTTGTAACTTCTTTACCACAATTTTTTTTCAAATTTATTTAAATATCAACTTCCTTTTCAAATATACACCGTGATTAGTATTTAAAAAAAAAAAGAGAGAGAAGCTAAAAAGACATGAAGTTCTTTTTGGCTGTAATGTTGTTAACAAATATATATACTTCACATGTCAAAATTCTTTTCATCTGTTGACAAATCAAAAATGTTGACAAATAACACATGAGTCGTGTAGTGGACGATTGGAATATTGAAGTGAGTTATAAATGTTTCAGGAGTCCCATAAGACCTTATAACATACATTTGGAAAAATGAACATTGTGCTTCAAATGTTGTGGCAAGGTCAGGTTTGGACATTGTGTACGTCAAGAATTAAACTTTGATCTGTTATAAAGTTCGGAGATCACTAACCCATATTTTTGTTGCGTTTAGTATTTTTTCACCTTCATTTTAGTATAACTGTGAGATTCAGATGTCGTTCAAACTTTATCGTTGTTTAATTTTGTTGTCGTTTATATCAGAGAGCATAGTCTCTATGTCGTGCTTTTTTTTTTTTTGTAGTCTTAAGGCATATTTAGCAAACCGTATTATATTGTATTATATACAAAAAATCCAATACAATACAATACAATATGATGTGTCAAATAAGCCCTTAAGGAACTTTTTCGTAATTCTATGGTTGTTTACATCAGAGTTTTTTTTTTTTTTTTTTTTTTTTTTTTTTTGGTCGTCTAAGGTTCACATAGCCATGTCGTTTTATGTTGTGTAAGGATTACATTTGTTGCTGGAATCTAATAGACGAAAAAGATTCCCGTAGCGAGTCTCCTAAAGTTTTCTAGCGTTTAGGCGTAAAAATGACACTGTACATATTTTGCTGTCGTTTAATTTGTGTGAAATTGCTTAATCTACATCATTCGTTCTTCTGTCACTTCAGTTAGCGTTATCAATTATGTATGTGAAACGTCGTTTCCGCACTTTAGCAGTTCTAAATTAAATAACGACATAAAGATGGAGAGAAATCAAGGAAATGTTTTGCTAAAACTGCATTCTGTATTTTTGCATTGTAGAAATCAAAAAAAAAAAAAAACAAACAAAGACATAGTAGCAAAAGCATTTTTGACAGATGAAGATGCTATAAATTTATGGAAAGAATTATGAAAGGTGTGTAATGCTCTACCATTGTGCCTCAAATTTTGGCTTCAATTTTCAAATATGTTGTGCATGACAATTGGGCTTCTGACCTTATGAATGCCGTCAGACCACACCAATGATGTAGACACCAAAGAGTTAGGTGCCAAACTGCTTCCTTTGACAATCACATCAAAGGACTTCTCCTCATGGAGTGACTTGAAAGAAAGAACTGGAGGCACAACTTCGATATCAAACTTTGTTTTAGGGATGATGGTGGCCTTGTATGTGGAGTTGGAATAGCCAACATTCCTGACTTTTCTGTGAAATTTAATGGGAAATGCTGTGCCGTCCAAAACAAAAGCAGCCATTGAAGGGTAGTTCAGATCTCTTGGTGATCCTTGTTTGGAGCCTTTGGGGCAACTACTATTGTGTTTTGATATAAGCTCAACTTTCTTGCTATCCAAACCAATGCTGCAGAGAAGGTTTATGTAGTCTTCTTCAAAGGCCTCGTACACAAGTCCAGGACTGATGGCTTTTACAGGGTTGACATGGCCAGCACCATAATCGAATTCTCCGTTCAAACCATTATTTGTCCCCATGACCCAAGCTGCATCCAACAAAAAGAGAGAAAGAGATTTGGTCACATGGAAATGTAAATGTATGTAGATGAGTAATGTTAGGTATACCAACTCTAATCCCAACTTTTTCACTAGTACCTGTAGTCATAAGAGATGATTTTACAGCAGAAGGAGACCAATCAGGGTGAATTGTCTTGACATAGGCAGCTGCTCCGGCAACATGGGGGCAAGCCATGGAGGTTCCAGATAAGATATTGTACTTTACGCGCCTCCTGTCATTGAAATTAGTTGAGGGTGCAGCAAGTGGTGAATATGCGGCTAAAATCTCTACTCCTGGGGCACTTATATCCGGCTGCAAAAAATTAAATCATAGTCTAAATAAAGATGAACTATGAAAGGGAAAAAAGAAAAGAAAAGAAAATAATGAGCAATAGGTTGGAAAGGGCAGAACATAAACCTTTAGAACATCCGGTGTAATAGTATTTGGCCCACGTGAAGAGAAGGAAGCAACCTTAGGAGCTAATAAATCTTTCACGGTAACACTTTTTAATATGGTTCCAGTAGGCTGACTGCAAAAATAAGAAAAGGGCTTGCTTCAATTGAGGGGGGAAAAATATCAATCTTTATTTAGCTATTTAGCTAATAAGAAGAAAAATATCAAATTTAAGGGCATATAAGGACACTCAAACTGATAACATAGTTTTGAAGGCAGTGCATAGGATATTTACAACAATTGTTTGTAAAAAACATTTTGTTAATTTTGAAAGAAGATTGTAAGAGTAAAAATTAAGTTTAGTAACTTAAAAAGCAATGAATATAATGTATATAAAGTTAGTAAATGTTGATAAATTATAGTATAACTTGGAGCTTAAGTAGAATGGATATGGTAAATCAAGGATTTTTGAAATTAAATAACTGTATGAATGCATGTGAATCACAAATTATCGTATTTGATCGTGTGATAAATGAAGGATTTACTAGAAAAAAAAATTGTTTGAAGGTAAACCCGAGACATGTAGGATAAATCAGGAATTTGATAGAAAAAAGTCATAAGATAAATATAATAAATATTGAATTTAAAGCTATTTACTAACTTATAGAAAAGGGTAAATAAGACAAATGACACAATTATTTTATTGAATTATAATACGACTTCGATATGTAAATATTTTTAATATATATCAAAAAGATATCATTAAAAGTAATTATTATACAATAATATAGTACAAAATATAATATCATTAAAATATTTACTAAATAATCAACGATATTTTTAAAATATTTACTAAATATTACGTTAAATTTAAACTTTGTAACAATAATTTGGTCAAATATTGTAATTTTTACTATAATACAAAATTCACGTAATTTATTTTTATAAAAAAACCAATTTCCCTCCTTGTCCCTGAGATATGCAGCTGTGATGCTTACCTTGTGGATTTAATGTAGGACAAGACTGCCAGATAGCTTTCGCTTTGAAGTGCTATTGCAGGCAGTCGCACAACAGAGGAAACATCATCTGCTCTTTGACTTTTGTAAATCACACCAAGTGCACCAGCGTTTAAGGCATCAATGATATTATGTGCTGAATCACACGCCAAAATCTTTCCCTTCACTAAAGCTCTGTCTATACACCCAATTTCGCAAGAACTAAATTGCAAAATAACAACAAAAAAAATAGAAGAAAAATTATTTTTTATACACTGATATTCTGCTTTTGAATACTTTTGAGGTCAACATAAATGAATTTTGCAGAAATTACCCAGCCACATATTCCGAGCATTCAGTTGAAGCACTTAACCCATGTACTAGAGGAAAGGATGATCCATTCAGTTGGAAAGAGTTCACTGAATTTCCCTGTTTGAGGCAAAACAATTACAAATAATACTTAGCACAACAGCAATTGACTAGTCTTTTTCAGATCATCGCGTTGAATGATGGAAAAATCAATCTGGGTCGTCGAGATTTGTTTTTGCCATACGAGACATAACAACAAAAGATATAAATGGCCAGGTATTTTTTAAACGTCATTTGTAAACTTAGAAATGTACTAAAAAAAAGACACAATTTAGACCGTAAGCAAGAAGAGAATTGAGACATACGGCTATGGTCTTTCCATTGCCGAGAACAACATGGTCTATGATTCGCCGGTCTGTGCTACTGGCTGCTACCGACATCATCCAGGGTGCTACACTCGACACGGATCCAGGAGTAGGTCCACCATTTCCTGCAGAGTTTAAGGTCAGTATTCCTTTCTCCATCGCATGAAAAGCGCCAATGGCGATCGGATCACTGGCAAAGTCTTCAGCCAGATCAGCTCCAAGTGATACTGTAATGACGTCGACACCATCAGCAATGGCATCGTCAAAACCAGCCAATATAGCGGCCGATGTGCACCCTAGAACATCGCAGACTTTGTAGGCCGCAATTCTGGCTGAGGGAACACCTCCTCTTGCAGTGCCTTTTGCAATATCATAAAAACTTGCGTCCTTGACGTAGTTCCCAGCAGCTGTTGAGGCTGTGTGGGTTCCGTGACCTTTCTCATCCCGTGCAGAGTTGATGCGTGATCTCATGCTGCCATAATACCGAGCTCCGATCAACTTGCTGCAAAAATTATAAGGCACTTTTAGTAATTTGTAGTGGAATGTAACAAAAAACAAGACAATTTATTCTAGACATGACAATCTTGTAAGTTAGATACTATTTGAAATACCAAAAATTAAGCAAATTATTTGAATCTAGTCAGGACAAGCTAAAATAGATTTTTATAATAATGAAATAGAATACTACCCTCTTTTGCTTTTGTATTAATGTGCAGCAGAAAAAACTAATTATTAGAATACTATGTAGAATGGATTTATATAAGAGACTACAATGCGAATAAAATATAGTGAAATGAAGAGGGAAAAATACTTATTGCAACTGAAGTCTTCCCCCCCTTTGCAAGCACCCTTCCAATTTTTGGGAGGAGGGCCAAAACCTTTGTCGCTAAAGCTCTCTAATTCAGGCCAAATTCCGGAGTCGAGAACACCAACTATAGTGTCACTCTCGACTGTAAGATTTCTTTTTGATGTGTCTTTCAAGCCTATGAAGTCCCATGATCTTGTTGTTTGAATATGAAAAATATTGTTAGGGAAAATGGAGACCACTTCGCCTTTCTCTGCAGCCAATTAATCAAGGATATATATATGTATATATATATGAATAAAACACACACAAAAAAAAAAAGATAGATCGACCAAAAAACCTTTACGAAGAACAAACGGCTCATAAGTGAACTCACTAATATAATTTTTTATCTCATGATATGTCATACCATTCTTTAAAAGATACAAACTAATCACGTATGTCTAAAAAATACTTACTAGCAAGATTCTGTTTCTCCTGATCAGTAAGTTTTGCTACAAATCCGTTGAAACTTCTTGTATAACTTCGAATTAAGGAATTCTCAACAGAACTGAAACATGAACAAGTGAGTGAATAAGAAACAATTTTTTAATTCTGTACAAGGCATAATGTGTGTATATATATATATATATATTTGTGTGTATAACTATATTACCTGCCCTCAATGACACCTTGTAGCATGCTTAGGTGGTGAGATGAGGGTGAGTACATCACATCAGGAAGTGCACCCAGATACACAATATAGACCTGTATTAGCACGAAAGAGTCTCATCCCAAATCTCACATGGCAAAAAGTGCAAAATGCTGGTTTTTTGTTGCATTTTATTAATGCTGTTTGGATGATATTCTAGTAAAATTGGATATCAAGTGAAAGATATAATACAAGTACTATATGTTTAAACAAAAAAAAGATTTGCACTTGCCTTTCTTTCTTCATCATTGGCTTTGCAATTTAAGCCCATGTTGAGGATATAAATGGAGAACAAAAAAAGAAAAGCTCCATATTTGTCCATGTTTCAAAGACAAATGGCGTAAAACGAAAGAGAAAAGATGTATGCTATGAGTATAAGAGTGGTGGGTGATAATATACACATATATATATAAATAGAGAGACAGAGAGGGAGATCAGATTAAGCATAATATTACCGGATCCATATAGTATCAAAATATTTACTTTTATGCAAAATTTATATGTGATATATTTAGTATGACAGAAATATTTGTGGGAGTAAAATTCTCAATATCACAACCATTTGGTTAATGGTATCAAAATATTTAATTTCATGCATATATAATATATGGTATGACAGAAATATTTGTTGTAGCAATGGTAAAATTCTTAGCTTTTTCTTTTCTTTTTTCTTTTTTCCTTTTTTGTTTTTCATTTTCCTCTTTGATGTTATAAGAGGAATACGTTATACAGGCATGAAAGTTGGACTTCCTAAAATAAAGAATAGATAAAAGTAAATTCGTTAACAATGTTATGGATGATTTTTATGGTATAATATCTATTAATCAGTCTATTTCATTATCTGAGGATTCTTTTTCTTTTGTAAGATTTTATCTGAAGATTCTGAACCTATTATGCACAAATCCAAGAAGGAAGGCAACAGCGCATCTGACCAAGGCTTTATCCTTCACTAAAGACTCCAAATTTTTTGCCTCAATTAGAGGAAACTATTTTTAAAAATATGCCAAGATATAATTTTCTGAAAACCAAACTCGTCTCTTTTCTGTAACCAGCCTCTTAGGTGTCTTCCGTATATTCTCCTTCTCTTTTGGTTAAAGAAAGATACCAAAAACAATGCAAACAAATAGGTTGTCTGAGCCCGGGTTCGAACTGGGGACCTCTAGTGTGATACTAGTCTTTAAAATTTGAAGGGTAACCATAGCCTTCTTACGTTTTTATTTCTTTTTATTTTTTTCTATAATTTTCGTGCTCTAAAAATTAAGTCCTTCTTAATTGTTTTTGGTGACAGCTCCATTGTACGGTTCACGTTATAAAAAAGGTTAAAAGTGCTCCCATTGTATATCAGCCATCAGGATATTGTTGAGTGTTGTTCTTGGTGAAATTGCTGACATAGTGACAAGATGAAAATGTCAGAATTTGTTATAACATCTGCACTTTAAATTTAAAAAAATTTTGAAAAAAATACCGACATTAATAAAAATATAAAAAATTATAAAAACTATAAATATTTATTTCAAATTGAAATTCTGAAATGAACTGAAGTTCTGCATATTACATTACGACCTCTAAAAAATATTTTATAGATTTATTCTATATTAACTCAAATTTTCTCAAAAGTTTACTCTTACAAATATTTTTGGTTTTTCTGAATTTTCTACCATCATTTTAGAGTTTCTAAAGTCCCAAAAACATCATTTAGTGTAAAAAATACTTCTCTAAAAGTTTTTTTTTTTAAAAAAAAATTAGTCAATAGCAAAGAAATTCTTTTACATCCAAAAGATATTTCCAAAGCTTAAAATTATAGAAATTTTTGCAAAAATTTCAAAAACATCGAAGAACTTTTTGTCCATGCTCTGTGGTCCGCTCCTCTCTTCATTTTTCTCTTGTTTCTTTAGTACGTCAATTTCAATTCGTAAGTAGATAGGTGAACAACTTTTCATTTTCCTGTAATCTCAAGTTTTAGTCCACGAATTATAGGTTTGATCTTAGATTTTTTAAACATCTATAAGACTGTCCTAAATTAGTCCTTATTTAGCTCTGGTAATTAAAATCTAGACGGAAAAAAAAAAGTGTGAGGACCTTGTGCGATTTAGTGTAGGCACATCAGTGTCATTTACTCTTAGTTTTCGAACTACCCTCTCATTTTCAGAAAGGCATAATTTCAGCAACTATTATAACTAATTCCCATCATAACTAATTCCCATCGGACATTAATCAAGTTTGCATCTATGAGCTTAGCCCATTTGGGAACATAAGTTTAAACCTAAAATAGTGTAGTAACCTAAATTTTGTAAGAAAAAACACTAAATTTTTTTTATTCAAACTATGTTCCCACATAGGTTATTTTGTGATACTTGATCCTTTTGATTGGCAAGTTATATATGGAAAATGGTTCGAGTATTTTCGAAAAATAAATGCATAAATGATTGAGAGTCATCCAAAGCATCCTTGCTTGATTTGATTTGTTGTGAAAACAGATTTACATGATCTTGACAGGGGCCAGGAACATGACCACATCAGCCCGTCAAGTCTCTCACCGTTCCAAGTGCAGCAACCACATGTAACCCTAAACAGTACACTACAATGCATTGCAATCTAGGAGTGAATTTTAATGTTTAGTACCAGTATACGATTCCTACAGTCGAGCCTTCTCAAGCCACAATCTCGTCCTCGACAGTTCCTGGTAGAAAATAAAACCAAAGAAAGAAAAAAAAAACATTAAAATGAAAAATTGGGAGTTAACAAACTGCATGATGTGCCAGGATTATTCAAGTCACCTTACAATGACAGAAAGGACACAATCGCCCAAGAGGCTAGAAAGGAATGATAATGCTAAGTGTGGAGATAATTCACAGCCGTCACCAACTCCAGAGTCAATTTAGGTTCAATATGGAACTCGGTCTCTTTCCCGCTGACAGAAGAACAAACCCAAGAAATAAGAGAAAAGAATGAAAGAAAAAGAAAGAAGCAAATAAAGCCCTCAAAATTTTTATTCCTCCCAACAAACCAGTTAAGTTTCAATCCAAAAAGCTTCTTGAAAACCAACAAAGCAATCTATCTAGATTAATCTTGAAGCGCTTAATAGGTGAAGCAAGCGAAAATCATTAACATTAATACTTGCACTTGCCTTTCTATTTATATGCAAAGGGAAAAAGGAGAGGGTACAAATTTCTCATGAGAGAAGAAAAGTTATAAGGAATAAGCATCCTTCCAAGACACTTATATTTCGAACTCCTACTTCAATAATTTGACGTGAGCATAGCAAAAGCGATAAAGAAAGATAGATCCATCTAAAAAAATGGTAATAATAATAATAGCAATCATGGTTTGAATATTGAAAACCAAACACGGAAATCTTGTCCTGTCTACTTTGAGCAATTGGAGCACCATAAGAGTTTGAAATACCAATAGCTTCAATATTATACACACACATATGTATATGTTATATCTCCCATCTACTACTAACCAAATTCACAAATGCCCAAAAATTTTGATGTACCTCTCCGTATGTTTGCGTCGCCATTTTGCCTAAAAATTAGCTTATTTTAGGCCAACCAAACTAACACCATAAACTTCACATTTTGATTTGCTTTTACTTCACAAGAGATAATACTCACGATGATGAAAGTTAGCTCCAACCAAAGTTCTATCAGAGTAATGAAACACATTAATCTAAAATCAAACAACAGCCCAAATCAAATTTGATCCAAAAGAAACGAAAAAAAAAGCATCCACAAAAAGAACCCCAAAAATCAATGGCAAGAAAATTGGAAAAGAATTAGGCTATGAAACAAAATAAACCTGGCAAATTGAAGATTCCAATAGAAGTACTTGCAGATCTTCTCAAGGATAGTGGTGCTGATCTCGGGGAAAGTGACCTCACCGTGCTAAGTTTCGGCGAAACTCCCTGCCACTACCAACCCAAAAAAGGAAATCCAACTGGGCTATGAAACCTTAATTTTGTTCCTAGGTGACATAATTGTGAAAGAAAGAGTCGCGAAAAGGATTGTATTACCAGGAGAAGTGAGCATGTTGCGAATGGTCTGAGAAACCATGGCGGCGTCTTTGCGGATGACAAATTCGAAGCCCTCAACGCTGATCAGCTTCACCGCGTCTTCCTTCCTCATCTGCGCAACCCAGAATCCTCCTAGATATGCGATAAGCAACATATATTTTCATCTATCAAAACCACCAGCTGGAGGTTATTTGGACCAAGCTTCAGTCTGGAAGCTCTTTAAAACTCAAAACTCAATTGGAAGGCCTTTTGATGTGATACACACTGAAAGTGTTGGCCTCTTGCATACTCGATCTCGTAATCTAACCAAACTGGCAGTTTCTTGGGACGGGATTGCCTACGAAACCATTCATTCGGACATCATTCAAGAACTTTTGCAGAGCCTTGAAGAACCACAGGCATATGGATTGACGGAGAGAATTTTTAAGGTTGTTGAAGAGGTAAAGTTCTTCCCATTTTATGCTCACCATGTTGCAACCAATGACCATGCTGGAGACATCCTAAAGAGGATTTACTTGATCCCAGAAGACAGAGTTCACATTATTCTTAATGGCGTAGATGAGAAAATCTTCAAACCAGATATCGCCGAGGGGAAGATTTTCAAGCAGAAGTTCGGCATACCTGAAACCGGGACATTGGTTTTAGGAATGGCTGGGAGGTTGGTGAAAGATAAAGGGCATCCATTAATGTTCGAGGCTTTAAAACAATTAGTCATGGAAATGATACATTTAGGGAAAGAGTCCTTGTTCTGGTAGCAGGAGATGGTCCTTGGGCTGCTAGATACAGAGATTTGGGAACCAATGTACTTGTTTTGGGGCCACTGGAACAAGATCAATTGGCAGCTTGCTACAATGCTATAGATATCTTTGTCAACCCAACTCTGTGAGCTCAGCGTCTTGATCACACTCTATTAGAAGCTATTCTGTCAGGTAAGCCAGTACCGGCCACAAGGGTAGCTAGCATTACAGGGTTCGCACTTGTTGGCCCTAAAACGGGTTATACATTCTCACCAACAGTAATTTCATTGAAAAGGGCCCTCTTTAATGTTCTTGACGACGGAAGAGAAGCTTTGGAGTAGAAAGGTCAGGCAGCTAGGCGCACAGGCTTGCAATTATTCACAGCCACGAAGATGACTGCTGCTTACGAAAGACTTTTCCTTTGCAAATCAGATGGTGATGACAATGTGGACAATTACTGTTGGGTATCAGGATCCGTCCAACTAAAATATCATCTCTTTCTTCAAAATTTCAATTTTTAAGCGTGTGGCCTCAATTACAACGTTAGAATGGGGTGCTTTCAACTGCTGTCTTACTGTATATACACTCTCTGGCTGGTTGTTAGAGGATGCTAGTTAAGGAAAACTTTTCTCGAAGAGAAACAATACTTTAACCTGGATTCTTGGAAGCATTTTAACCATTTGCTAAACCTTTTTTGTTTAGTTGATTGCTCCGTGGGTAACTTTTTATGAGATGTGTTTTTCTACAATTTTGTTTTTATATAAACCGTAATTGTAGCCACTGTTTTTATTTAGTTAGAAAATTTTTGCCCATCTGGAAAGTTCCTGCAAAATACAAACATGAAATCTACCCGTTTGAGCTTCGTATTTAAAATTGCACGTTTCCGTGCTTTTTGATCAGGCTTCATAAATCCCTACAAAATGTGAGTACTAGATAAAAGGATTGACCTAAGACTTGGTAAGATTATAAAAATCTTGATTGATAAAAGATCATTGATATCCTTTTCCATAAAAGCTATACCTCAAAAAATTGGCGGAAGTCATGTGGCCTTGGGGGGCAAGGTCCTAATAATAAAGCAAACCTGCAAAATTCAAGGTGAAATGCTCAGGGTGCTAGTAGAAGGTCTAAAGCATGGTTTCAAACAGTGAAGTACTCATTTCTTTGTCTAATCACCTTGCCACCAATTTCCTCGAGAACATCGCTCAAATTGCTTCCATTTGGATCGTCTTCCCCGCCATGCTTCTTGAACTGATTCATTTACAGAGTAAATACCTGACTACAGTTATGCTCATATCTTTCAACTAATCATGCTGACAAAATATATCATGTCATTCATAGTATTTATCTTTTGAATAGAATAACTAAATTAAGACTCACCAGAGGGTAAGATGTAGAGGCCTGGGTACCTGGGGACCGAGAGTAGACGTCTTGCCCACCATAGTAAAACGATGAACTTAGATGACATGGTTCCACTCTTTCTTCCTGAAGTAAAGAATTCCTATCCTTGTTGGGCATGCTATAGCATGCACCTTCGCCGCTGATTGCTATACAAGTTTTCCAAAAATAAAAGTTTTTGAGGCAATATTCATTGAACACATAATTTCATATCTCAAAATCAAAAGTCGAGATTTATTTTACACCAGATCAGATTTTAGATAGTGAAAGGAATATGATTACAAATGGAATATTAGGTAGTTTCTTAGAACATGTCACATGTGACAGTTCTAAAAAGTTGCTTCTGCAAAATTAGGACCAAATGAAAAAGAAGTAATTCCAAATACTATCTCATCTTTCAAATAGGAATTTTGGTGTCAAAAAAAGAAAAAAGAAGGGAAGAAAAGATTTAGAAACAAAGAAAATGACATGATCAAATACATGAGCTTCCATTTTTGGCTGTGTGCCATGCTTGATTTTCCGGGGCATGTTTTTGCCAAGGTCCTAATAGGTTAGAGTTGGCTGAGTTTCTCCCAACCACCTAAAATCAGGCCAGATGAACCAGAAAGATTATTACCAAAAAAAGAAATGATGAAAGAATAAGGAAAAGGAAGAGGAAAAGAAAAAGGAAAAGGAAAAAGCCAGATAGAGGAAGGTGGACACACTCCATAGATGAAAACCCCTAAGTTGTTTTTGTTTCACTATACTTCTACTTCACAAGTAACTAACTGTGAAAAGCAATACCCTTTTTTCTATTTACAGGGACTAACTACTTTTCCGTGCACTTAAAGAGTTCTATTTTAGTTTTCAATAAATAATTTAAAGTTTGTTTTGTTTATAACAGAGAGAGAGAGAGTTCCATTTGTCCATAAAGCTTTTCTTCAAGAAATAAATGCATCCATTATCATTTATAACTTACAATATCATTCCTTTTACATATAAAGCTCCATGTAAACAATATTAACATTGGTATGAAGCATGAATATGCTCTAAGCAGGATCCTTAAATCAAAGAAACAACAAAACAATCATCACAACAACAATCAAAAATATAAAAACCTTTCTTAATGCATACATACATACCTACATATATATATATATATATATATATCAAAACCACAAGGGGAAGAACATGCATGCATTGGATGGAGGGGGAAAATGGATGCAAAAATCCCTGCATCGGACTGCTGAGAGGAAGACCCCTTAGCACCGAAAAGCTCAGCAGTGAAAGATGAGGATGAAATATTCCCTTGGTTCTTACCCTCCATTAATGACTTTTTTTTTTGTTCTTTCTTTCACTTTCTGAAAATCAACAGAACAAAACAATCTCCCAAGAAAAACCCAGTTGAGATAAACAGACAGAGAGAAAAGAAGAGAAAAAGCTGCAAAGATACGTTAGTTTTGGGTGTATTGTTCTTGTCACAAACCCATCAAATTTATGGTAGAAACTTTTCTCCCTCTACACAAGACGGCACTGATTAATTTACTAAATAGTGCCGCCCGTGTGCCATCATCACCTAACAGAGAAGTGAGTAAATCTATTTGCTAATATTTCTATTATATAAGATTTCTTTACCCTTTTTTATAATCAAAGACTGGTAAATTTCATAACCTTTGGACTGCCCTCACATTCTATTCTCTGCGAAATACAATATTATATCATCATCATCGTGGTATCAGTATGCATTCATATTCACAACACATAAAACGGATAAGTGCCACGTGGGCTCCACAGTTGTCCAATGAGACGAACACAGCATTGACACGTGTACCCAAATGGATAATTTTCGACTCTCTCGAGCGCCAACATTTTCATGCTCATTTTTTGGCCCCTCAAAGAGTAAAAGCCTTTATATCTATATACCTGTATATCTGACTCCGAGCCCATTGAATGGCTTTTTTTTTTTTGGAGTCTAGAAGGTTGTTTGAAAGGATGGTAGGACCGATAGTTAGAATCATTTTTATTGTATTATATGAGAGTTTTATACTGTAAAATTTTTTATTATCATTACTGTAGTATGTGAGAGTTTTACGCTATTCAAAAGAAAGGGTTTCTACCACTCAACCAAACATAGAGCAGTAGATCTTTTTTCTTCCCTTATCCAAATGGTTTTTTTTTACTATTTATTCGACATATTATTTAAATTTAACAACTTAAACACATAAATAAAACCTTATTATTAAAAGTAATTATAAAATTCACTTTAGATGTTAAAATTTAATTGAAAAAACAATATGCCAACATATGTTAATACTTTTTTTTTCCTGAGGGACTGATTTTCTTTGACTCTACAAGTTTGAAAAAGGGCATGAATTAATTAATTGATGAGAGATATAAAGGGAAAACGAAAGAGCTCTCGAAAGAAAATGTGTCTGATCCCACCAAAGAATATGTAGATAAGGTTGCATCATTGTGTGTCCAAAATAGTGGTCATTTACCAGCAATATAATAAGTCATCTTTCTCTTAAAATCCAAGCTAGCTAGGACCATACTACGTAGCAAAAAGCTATGTATGTAACAGCTCATGAATATGAGAGGTCATAACTTATACGTGTAGAACAGATCATGACACAAAGAATGTAAAGCCCTCTTACGGATGTCACAATAATTGTTACTTTCATATAAGATAAACCATTTAAATTTAAACACAATTTAATAAACATATCCCAAGATTCATGCATGCAATTTTTTTTTTATATTCCAAATATTTCAAATCTTTTTTTTATAGTTTATCAATGCCAAATTAAAAAAAATCATATTTCAAATAAAATTTCAAAACAAACTTTAAAATATACTTTTAACAGTTCGGTAGACTGAACTTTTGTAAAATTGAAATAAATGTGAAACAAGTCGTTTTGCTTAATAGTGCGGAAATTTAAGCATTCAAAGAAATAAAAATATAGTTAAAAAAATTATTCTTTCTTGGCGTTCTTCCATTTCCAATCAATCATTCATAGCCCACACACCCGTCCTCGCCCTCCACCTATTCCATGTCCTCTTACTTTTATCTGCAACATGATTATAAACTAAGTAAGCAAAAGCTTAGTAAGTACACTTTCCTATCTTATAGCATAAAATATTTTATGAACACCTTTATGAGACATCATAATCATAATCATCATTAACATAATAGTGCACTTGGCACAGTTTCATATAGAACATATCTTTCATTATCATTATCATATTAAAAACTTCATTTATTTTATCTTTGGGGCCCAAGTGTTGCACCATAAACATCATCATCATAGGCGCGCCGTCATGAGAGGAGAGGGGTAGCTAATCCCAAACCAAACATGACAAGTCCAACCTTTGGGACAACATAAACATAAACATAAACATAGGGTGTGCAACACTTAATTAAGTGATACATATATATAGATATACTTTTAACATACCTTATCATTGAAACTTTCGTTAAACTTTCTTGTTGCAACAAGAGTTTTCATAAGAAAAACCATATGTAAAAACAAACTTAAGAATCATCATAAAACATATTCTCAAAACCTTTTCATAAAATTTTATCATGTTGCAGATGAGAATGTACTTACCTGTCTTGTTTGCTTACTAAACCTTAACTTGGGTGACGTTGCTGCGGTTCTCGATGTGCTCGTCTTTTGGAGTGCTCATGTCAAAGATTCATATTAACCATAAATCACTAGCAATACTATTAGCAATATATAAACATCTCATTAAACATCATCTTATCACGTAATAATATCAAAAAGCACAAAATCACAATTTATGAACCTAGGGCTTAATTCCCAAAAGTAGGCAAATTGACCCTTATTCACTTAAAAATTCATAATAATTTCATCTTAACTCCAAATCAGTCAAAAACAAAGAATTTGATATATCACACGCATATTTTGACAATAATTTGTATGAAGAAAAAGTCCTTGAAATTCAATCTAAATTTCGGGTCTGTGTAAAACTATACAACTTTTAAGGTCAACTTTGAAAAATCATAACTATTTAATGAAAACTCCAATTAAAGTGATTCAAAAGCCAAACGAAATCTTAAGATGTCTAGTATTTGAGAAAAAAATAAGAAAAATATAAACAGAACAATACAGAATCATAAATTACTGAAACACGGCGGCGGCGGCGGCTGTCAGATGTTTATATGAAAAGCAGACTTAAGGTATCAAAAAAATTAAATACCAATTGACATGAAATACATACAATAAAAGAATCTTTGTGATGATAATAATAATTCTAATACTAACACAATACACCAAAACTATAATATATCCAAAAATTAGCTTCAAATAAATTTTCAACAATTCAAAACATGCATTAGAATTCAAAGATCAAACAAACTCTAATTACCTAAAGCAGTGAGTAACGCACGATCATAAAATTCCAATAATTAAAATAAAATTACTTTAACCCTATAATTTTTATGACAACCTAATAACATATATATATAGCGCCACAAAAAGTCTCATTAACAAATAAATTTGTTTAGCTATACAAATAGGTCACATAAACAAGAAGTACCGAATTCACTGAATAGACAGCCATATAAACCTATCTTAAAGAAAATTCAAGAACTCATAAAATATTCATCAAATAACCATGAAATTTTCCAGATCATAACTTAACATATTCATGAATATCTCTGTAAAACTTCGTTCAAATCAAAGGTCATTTTCCCCTTAAACATGGACTATACTTTTGTGCAAAATATCGATCAGCAACAGTTTGGTCATGAGTGGTAGAGAATGAAAATTTAATATCTCAGTATAGAAAATTCCAAATAATGTGAAATTTTTAGGAATATCACATAACACATACATAAACATCATACTAAAATTTCAGAGCAAACAGAAATTTGTAGACAAATTTATGAGGGTCAGATTATAAAGGAAATAAAATTTCAGCAATAGTCTAGAATAAGTTTCTTACCTCCAAAACGATTCTTCTCAATTCTCTTGAATTTATCTAAGCCAAAACCCAATATTTCATTCAATTATTTGCAGAAAAATATGGGAGAGAAGGGAAGAAAAAGTGGAGAAGAAAGAGAGAGTGTCTAAGAAAATTTTAGAGAGAGAATTTTCTTTGGCTAGAAATTTAGAGAATGAAGGCTTTGGTGGCTTAGAGGTATATTTATAGATTTATGAGGGAGAAGAGATTAAATAAGTGTAGAAAACCCTAATCCTAATCTAATTCAACTTCTTCTTTTTTTCCTTTCTTTTTCTCTTTCTTTTTTTTTTTCACGGCAACTTGTCGTTACCTTCTTAAACATAAGTTATATTAATATATATATATATATAATATAATATAATATAAACATATTATATTATAAACGTTAAGGGTTTATATAATATAATATATTATACATATATTAAAATATAATATAATAGAATTAAAATATATAATTATTTATACACGACAATAATATTTACTTTATGACTCAAAAATATTAATACACATGTAATTATCATGGTATCATTAATATTATAAAAATAAAATAAAAAATATGTTACAACATTCATGTCATCATCAAGGATTTAACTTTAGGGCATACATAGCTCTAGGACATTATAAAGATTATACATTTAGGGCAAATTGAAACCCCAAAAAATAATTAAATACTTTAAGCTTATTATCACTTTTGACATAAACATCCCAAACACATAGATCTCACATAACCGTCACCTGCGACATTACTAAATAAAAAGTTAATTTACTTAACATAAATAATAATAGTACTAAAATATCATATTCCAACGTTAAATTAACATAAGTATCCATAGAAAAAAAAAAGGCAGGCGTTACAAAGAATCTCTATGATATCAGTAAAATTTCAAGCACATGTAAACAATTCTTGGGTCAAATGTCTTTTCGTCGATGTAGTTTTTGTTTGGATATATGTGGGAATGATCTGAAGTGGGTTTTCCTTGGATTGTAGTGAAATGCTCCAAAAGGCAAAGTTTGGTACAAGAAAATATTACCAGTGTGAACAAGGTTAAGATAAATTATTGATCTGTAAAAAGCTTCATGAGCCAGACAGCTCATTCCCTTGGGTCTACATCTGCGACACTTGTTTTATTGGATATGACTTTCATGTTTGGTAAGAGAAAAAACCAAAATATGGAATTGTAGTTTGATGAACCCTGTGCAATAATTTGGTGTACAATTTATCTTGATTTAATAGTTTATGTATTGTAACTTTCAAAGGCCATGACTTTTATGCCTCAAAGTTTGAAGTCATTTTGTGGTTGGAATATGAGGAGAATATTGTAGGCACTAGTCGCAATAAAGAAGGAAAATCAGAATTTGAGTTTAGATCTCAACCACTAGGACTTTTCTATATAGGCTATGGGAAATCCAAGATGTAAAATTTTCATTTTGACATATTTTCTTCTCTTTTAAGATTATGATTTCAACAAGAAATGAAAGGGATATTGGAATCACAAGCAAGCAAAGTGACAAAAAAAACATGGCCAATCCAAGAAAGGATAAAGACGATGAAGTCAAAAAAAAATGAAGCAAAAGAATCAATTCTCTATAAAGAAAAAAATTCTTTTTTAGGCAAAAAGTCGTAAGAGGCAGGATTAGAACCTGCGTGGGCTCGGCCCACGTGATTTCCAGTCATGCCTAATAACCACTCTGGCACGCCTAACCAGTGTTAAAGGCCCTAATACTTAACTTAACACTGATTTTTTTGGACAGATTTTTATAAGGAACAATGAAATTCACAAAATAATAATAATAATAATAATAAAAGAATTAAAATTAGCAGTCGAACTTTTGAGAACAATAATTAAAAGCAAGTGTTAAAACGAATTTGTACTTGAATAAAATACCAAAAATAGCCTTGCATTTAATTTTCTCCTTCCTTATCCTAGCACCTATTTTTCAAGGAGGCAATTTGTGCCGGCGAGTTGTGTTTGTGTTGGGTTGAGACTCAAACATGTAGAATATACATCAACATTAACCTGACCCGTGACATAAACAAGTTAAAAAATTCTGACACTAACATGATCCATCTTGACACAAGTTGACATAAATACGACCCGCTTTAACCCGTGATATATTAAACATGAGACTCTCAACCTGTAATGTCTGAGAAAATTTTCATTTATTTAAATCTAAAATCTATTTGGATTTAAATAATGAATGTTGACATGAACACGACCATTTTTAGCCCGTGATATATTAAACATGCGACTCTTAATCTATAATGTCTAGGAAAATTTTCTTTTATTTAAATCTAAAATCTATTTGAATTTAAATAGTGAATGTTCCTCAATAAATTATATTTCTGTAAAATTATGATAAAATGGAGTAATTACGGATATTACCAGTAAGGATTATGTACGTGAATTTTGTGCAAAATGTACTATTTTGATATACAGATTTTTGTGAGTATGAGCACTCAAAAATTTATAAAATACTCTCAAATTGAAATTTATATCATAATAATTATAAACTTTGTGGTATAAGTTAGTGAGGAAAATTAATGTTAAATGGAGTAAATAATCATACCATAGTCCAAGCAGTATAAAGATGGTTAATTGACAATCAAAAAAGCTGATAAAATATTTTTGACGTGTACCAATCATTAGTTGATGAAAATAGTATAAAAAGACACACAATAGTAAAAAGAATACACAGTGTCGTAAAATGGTACTGATAAAGTACAAATACATATATATATATATATATAATACTATGTTGGAGGAAGGTTAATATGGGGGAAAGTTAGTCAGTGTAATTTTAGGTTGTCAAAGATAATATTTGCATAAAATTTTACATTGGCAATATAAGAATTACAATGTAGTGTAAATTTATACTGTGTGAAAAGGTGGTGGTCCCATTTGCTTACTCACAAAAGGCCCAAATTTGGCCACCCAACCTATGAGACACATGGTGGCCACTTGAGGTGGGGAGACAAGAGTTTATTTCTCTTAATTTAATTTTTCTCCCAAAATTAAGAAAAATTGCAAAAAGGCCCAAAAGTGAACTTTTTAAAGGAAAAAAGTGGGTAAAATTTTGAAAAAAAAATCCCATTATTCTCCTAATGGAACCCAAAGTCCCTAAACCCATTTTCTCAACAATTTCTTCTAAATTTTAGCAAGAAACTACTTCCAAGGATTCCAAGAGCATTTTTCCTTTTCCTTTGGGTTTTTCTTCTTGATTCTTGGAAGAGGTTTTGATAAGAAACTTTGTATGATTTATGCTAAGGGTTGTGCTAAAAACAAGTTTTGGGTGGAGAATCACAAAGTTCATCAAGGGAATTTGGGTAAATTCTAAGTTTTTTACCAAAAAAAGATTGTATTTTCCTTTGGTATTTGTTATGTAAAAATTAAAAGACTATGGCATGATTGTGTGACACTATGGGATATTTATATTGTGTTTTGGTGGCAATGTGAAGGTGTGAAATAGGGGTTACACACTTGAAAAACCCTAAGTTCAAAGAACCTAGTAATTTTTTTATTTATTTTTTAGGTTTTAGTGAAATTAAGGGTTTTGATGGAATTTGAGGCAACTAGATTTTTTGGGAAAGATTTGATTTTGATTAACACAGTGAAAATGACAATTTTTATGAACAAAAGTTTGTAAAATTTGATGGGATAAAATTGCAAGGTTCTTATTTTTGGGACAGTTTTAAAAAATGGCCAAAAAAACCCTGTACAATTCGAATTTCAATTTTTTTTTAATTTATTATTGTTGCATATTCTTTTGCATCATTTAAAATGTTATTTATCAAGCGTCACCTGCAAGTTTTGTTCTTTTACCTTTCTATTTAAGCTAAACATGTGTTTTAATTAAAATGTTCTCCAACTATAGCCCTCATACATTTTTTTTTTCTTAATTGTTTCCCTCAAATAATTTCTTTCCAGACGAAAACATTTTTGTCATGCAATCCTTTTATTATTTTTCTTTATATATACACAGCAAATATAATATACTACCTAACTTTTTCTTTTCAAAACTTCTTCCTTTTAAAATGTGCTCTTTTAAATTTTTTTATTGAACTAAATTATAAAGGAAATAGAAAATAATTAAAACTATTTTTTTAAAAAATTAGATTTTCATCAAGAGAATACACGTGGAAAGTACGGGCTCATCACTAATATCCTAAAACATGACATTAACGCATTAATTTGACCCTGTATCATGTAGTGCTCAGCGGTTGCAAAGCATACTACAAATTATTGAACATTTGAACTCAAGGCTAATTTGTTTACCACCCGTGGTATCGGAAAATAGAAGAACCTGAACATGGGACCATAGGAGTGTTTGGAACTTCAGTCTTAACCCGTCAATTACAACTGTAAATAATATAAAGTTTCAACAACTACAATAAAAAGTAAAAAATTGTTATAGTGTAAATCTTAAAAAGTCCCATATGACCTTATGACATACATTTGGAAAAATGAACATTGTGCTTCAAATGTTGTGGCAAGGTCAGGTTTGGACATTGTATACATCAAGAATTAAACTTTGATCTTTATAAAGTTTGGAGATCACTAACCCATATTGTAATGACCGGAAAAATCCAAAAATTAATAAGTATAATTAATTGAGTATTTTTCCATCATTACTAAGCCAAGTACTTTAGAAAGTACAAGTTGAGCATTATTAACACGCAAATTTGAAGGTTTTACTAGCCATAAGACCTTAGAAATAAATAATGTTGAGAATGCACAAATTTATGTGCTTTATTTATGAAACATGTAACAATGTAATGTTATGATAGTACATTTAAATAATTAAAAATAATTATTTAATGTGCTAAATTAAAAAGTTTATGATTTATTGATTACATGTACGAGCCAAAGAAATGATTTTTATAAGAATCTCAATTAGAATGTTTAAATTAGGATTACTTGACAACAAGTGGAATTTCCAACTTACTATGATAATGTGGAAAATTCCTACATGATAACAGTTCAGTAAAAAAAAACCCAGATCAAAAGTGATCATGAGCTCCATACCATAAATTGAAAATGGTGAGCACCAAGTTCAAGTATGCAAGATTTATGACATGTTTTACTATAATTGATCTCGAAATTTATAGAGATCATAAATTAAGATGAGAATTTTAAGCAAATTATAAAGATCATTGGAAGTTCAAGAATTTCAATATTTTGAATGTGTATGGTTAATTATTATACACATTAATAATTACGTAAAGTTTATTATTATTATTGTAAAGACAATAATAATAATAACAATTGTCATAGTAATAGTAAAGAAGAAAAAGGGCGTTGATGGGGTCCACAAATGTTAATCTATTGTTAAAATGTGGAACCATAAATGGCTCTTTACGAGAAGTAATTCGTGTTATATCTATAAAGCACGAGATTGTGCTAAGTTGGGAATTTTAAATTAAATTGACTTTTATATAGTCAATTTAATTTACAAAACTTTCAGAAAATTACAACTATTATTTTCATAATAAAATTTGAAGTTTACAACATGAAAATTTCTAATGAGAAATATATGTTGTTACATTTTAAAGTTTTAAAAAGTTAAAAATAATAAAAATACTTATATTGAGCAAAGTTTTAAATACATAATGTCTTTCTTAGAATTCATATACACATATATATACATATATATGCGTATACAATTACAAAAAATAGTTAATCGTCGGTTTTGAAGACAAATGTTTCAAAGTTTACGGTTTCAAAATTAAATCACAAAATCCATATAGTGTGGATAAATTTATGAAAATGATTTTTATGTCAGTATGAATATTTTAGTAACAAAATGATACAACAAGAAAATTAAAATTTTTGTAATATTTTAAAGAATGAGAATATTACAATTTTAAAAAGTACAGTTATGTATATAAAAATTTCAAGTTTACGGATCAAATTTGCTCAATCCGACACAACACAGTTTAGACTGTGTAGATTCAAAGTTGTCTATAAATATGTGGACCAAAAAAAAAAAAAAAAGAAGGGCCAATCAGATCCGCTCTCACGCACACACACTCTCTCTACTTTCTCTCTCTACTCTCTCTCTCCTCAAACTCAGTCCAAGATCCGACCTCCATTTTCGACACCTCCTACACCATCGGGAAGATCTCGAGAAACTGAGTCCGACGGTGTGCCGTGCCACCCACAACTCCACCGGAGACGGCCACACGCGCCGGTTGAAGCCGCGGAAACACGTCATCTTTCTGATGTGATTTCTCCTCCGTCCAACCTCCGATTGACACGATCTTGGTGTCAACGAACTCAGATCGAAGAGACGAAGAGAATGGCACCGATATTACGGTACGATTCTCATTGGAAAACCCTCGACAGAATCCTTCAATTTTTGTCGTCGAAGCCGCCTTGTCCGGTGACGGTATGGTGCACCGCTGCCCCCATTCCGTTCAGAGGGCGACGGGGAGTAAAATGCCTCAACCAATTTCACGATCGAGCAGCCATTCGTCGGAGTTCCATCTCAACCGTGGTGTGCCGTCGCGAGGAACACTGATCACGACGTCGCTGGCTGCCTCGCCCCAAATTGGATGAGGCGAAATGTCCAGGCCTACACGAGGAAGCTTCCCAACACCTCAATTTTGGGGAAACGCCGCAAGAAGGCGGAGAACCAAGATCCACCGTGGAGCGCCTCCGTGAGGAGGTGGAGCCGCTGTTCCACACCATGTTAAGCCCCACCATTAGAGGGGAAACGCTTAGAGTGCTACGGGGAACAAAACCCCCAAGCCAATTTGGAGCTACCACCGCCGGAGATACAAGATAGGAGTCTCGATTTTTGCCGCCACCATCGAGCTTCGATCCGCATGGTTAGAGGTCGAATTGGGTAAAATTGACACCACCATTGGACTCAGAAGGGTCGAATTAGGGGGGGTAGGCTCAAGCTCAGCCCCCAACGGAGCCAATCGCCGCAGGTCAACGGCGGTCAACCGTCGATCAACGACCACTTTGGGTTTTTGTGATCCGGACCTCCGATCGATGATCCGAGACCGCCTCCCGAGTCGTTTTGAAGCTCTGAACGCGATGGTGACCTCCGTTTGAGCTAATTCCACTCCGGTGAAAATCATCCGGTACCGACTGCACGTGGATCGAGGCGACTCAGACTGTAGTATCGGAGTCCAGAATAATGTTTTCAACAATAATAAATCTCTATGGATCATTCCTAGACATCCACAGTGATCCGAGGAGCACTGCTGAGGATGCAGCGTAGACTATGGATGCAACGAGATGCAACTGGACCCGCACAGCTCGGAGTCCAGGTAAGTAGGAATCTCGCCTACAGCATGAATAGTTTTAAAAATAGATTAATTTTAAATATTTTCATAAAATTTATGAAAATGTATGATCAGTGATTTATTACACTGTTATATGTTATGATGTGATATGTTATGTTATGACATGATGTGAAATGCTATGATGATGATGATGATATGATTAATGTGTGATGTATGCAATATATAAATTATATTATTTAATCACTTTCAAGTCAAGTATGATAATGATTTACGACTCATGTATGATTAAGATTTACGATTTATGAATTACGAAATTGTGATGTCATGTAGTGATAAGTCATACTGCATACACACAATAAAACAAGTGAAACTTATGAGACAAGTTAGGGGTGTCGTACCAACCTCCCGACCCACGGGGAGGCTCCATGTTAAAGAAATGAATGATCTTGGTGTCGTTGGGACCTCGCGAACCCTAACTTCCCAAGACTCGTGCGCAACGGTACGATCACTCGGGCCCAAAGTAAGACGATAAGGTACAGCTTAAATAAATAAGCATAAATCAAGTTGATAAGCAAGCATGAAATGATCATGCATATTTTTATTAAAGTGATTTTTAATTATGTTTTGCGAGGTTAATTTCCTACTTGCTGAGCGAAAACTCATTTAATTATGTTCATGCTGTAGGTAAGAAAAGCCTATCAGCGACACTTGATGGGCAGCGGTGAGCGGCGGACGAATGGTGAAGATGGGAATGGATACCGCTCACGCAATGTAATATTTCTGCATTAGTATTTTATGAATTTACGCATGTTTTATTTTACGAAATTTCGTATGTTTACACCTTAGAAAATTTATGTGCATATGAATAAGTAAATAATTTACGTAATTATGTTTTAAAAACCGAGCTTGTGATTACGCAACCTTAGTTCAGAGGATTTCAAAGTTTAAAGATGTAGCAATAAACGATGCAACAAATGCACGAAATTTATAGGAAAGAAAATTATAAGTTTATTTGGAATTGCAAAGGATTATTGGAGTTTTACATTAAGTTAAGAAATGAAGTTATGGATATGTTTTTATGAAGTTATTATGAAAGTTTTAAAGAAAAGCTTTAAGAAATTAGTAACTTAAGCTTAAAAGTTTAAGTTGTAAGAAATTATGTTTTATTAAGTTTAAAATGTTAACTTTTAAGAGAATACAATGTTATTTTTAAGATGTTAAAATTATAAGTAAAATATATAAATAATTGCTAATAAAGTTTTAAAGAGCATTTAAATGAGATTTTATTTATTATTTAATTTAAAATTATCTTGAGAATAGTTGTATTTAAATTGAGAAATGTCTTTAAAGTAATAGTTGCTAAATAATTACTCTTATGTTAAAAAGGAAAAGTTCAAGAAAAGTACTATGGTTATGTTTTAAGAAATTAATGTTATGGATTATGTAACGGATTATGCTTTTAGAAATTATAACTATGTTAAGACGTAATGCTTATTATTATGTTATTATCACGTTTCAGAATTTTTATGTATTACGTTAGGTTTACGCAATGAATTTGAGAAATGATTATTATATCTTTTAAGGTTATATGTTAAGAATTCTTTATCAATAAAAATTCGTTTGTTATTAAGATTTGAAAAATAGTTATTATTTCCTCTAAGGTTTCATGTTAAGGATTCCTCAGTAAGAATCCATATATATATTGGAAAAAAAAAATTATCCTAAATTTCTCTACCTTAATTGTAAGTAAGTTTAAGTTTATGATGATGTTTAAGTTAAGTGACGGCCACGTAAGGGCGGGTCGTTACACATATTTTGTTGGGTTTTGTATTTTTTCACCTTCATTTTAGTATAACTGTGAGATTCAGATGTCTTTTTTTTGGTAGTCTTAAGGCATGTTTAGCAAATCGTATTGTGTTGTATTACATTATATTGTATTATATACAAAAAATCCAATACAATACAATACAATATGATGTGTCAAATAAGCCCTTAAGGAACTTTTTTGTAATTCTATGGTTGTTTACATCAGAGTTTTTTTTTTTTTTTTTTTTTTGTCGTCTAAGGTTCACATAGCCATGTCGTTTTATGTTGTGTAAGGATTACATTTGTTGCTGGAATCTAATAGACGAAAAAGATTCCCGTAGCGAGTCTCCTAAAGTTTTCTAACGTTTAGGCGTAAAAATGACACTGTACATATTTTGCTGCCGTTTAATTTTGTGAAATTGCTTAATCTACATCATTCATTCTTCTATCACTTCAGTTAGCGTTATCAATTATGTATGTGAAATGTCGTTTCCGCACTTTAGTTGTTCTAAATTAAATAACGACATAAAGATGGAGAGAAATCAAGGAAATGTTTAGCTAAAACTGCATTCTGTATTTTTGTATTGTAGAAATAAAAAAAAAAAAAAAGACAGCATCAAAAGCATTTATGACAGATGAAGATGCTATAAATTTATTGAAAGAATTATGAAAGGTGTGTAATGCTCTATCATTGTGCCTCAAATTTTGGCTTCAATTTTCAAATACGTTGTGCAGGACAATTGGGCTTCTGACCTTATGAAAGCCGTTAGACCACACCAATGATGTAGACACCAAAGAGTTAGGTGGCAAACTGCTTCCTTTGACAACCACATCAAAGGACTTCTCCTCATGGAGTGACTTGAAAGAAAGAACCGGAGGCACAACTTCGATATCAAACTTTGTTTTAGGGATGATGGTGGCCTTGTATGTGGAGTTGGAATAGCCAACATTCTTGACTTTTCTGTGAAATTTAATGGGAAACGACGTCCGTTCAAAACAAAAGCAGCCATTGAAGGGTAGTTCAGATCTCTTGGTGATCCTTCTTTGGAGCCTTTGGGGCAACTGCTATTGTGTCTTGATATAAGCTCAACTTTCTTGCCATCCAAGCCAATGCTGCAGAGAAGGTTTATGTAGTCTTCTTCAAAGGCCTCATACACAACTCCAGGACTGATGGCTTTTACAGGGTTGACATGGCCAGCACCATAATTAAATTCTCCGTTCGAACCATTATTCGTCCTCATGACCTAAGCTACATCCAACAAAGAGAGAAAAGAGATTTGGTCACATGGAAATGTAAATGTATGTAGATGAGTAATGTTAGGTATACCAACTCTAATCCCACTAGTACCTGTGGTCATAAGAGATGATTTTACAGCAGAAGGAGACCAATCAGGGTGAATTGTCTTGACATAGGCAGCTGCTCCGGCAACATGGGGGCAAGCCATGGAGGTTCCAGATAAGATATTGTACTTTACGTGCCTCTTGTCTTCCGAATAAGGTGAGGGTGTAGCAATTGGTGAATATGCGGCTAAAATCTCTACTCCTGGGGCACTTATATCTGGCTGCAAAAAATTAAATCATAGTCTAAAGAAAGATGAACTATGAAAGGGAAAAAAAGAAAAGAAAAGAAAATAATGAGCAATAGGTAGGAAAGGGCAGAACATAAACCTTTAGAACATCCGGTGTAATAGTATTTGGCCCACGTGAAGAGAAGGAAGCAACCTTAGGAGCTAATAAATCTTTCACGGTAACACTTTTTAATATGGTTCCAGTAGGCTGACTGCAAAAATAAGAAAAGGGCTTGCTTCAATTGAGGGGGGAAAAATATCAATCTTTATTTAGCTAATAAGAAGAAGAATATCAAATTTAAGGACATATAAGGACACTCAAACTGATAACATAGTTTTGAAGGCAGTGTATAGGACATTTACAACAATTGTTTGTAAATAACATTTTGTTAATTTTGAAAGATGATTGTAAGAGCAAAACTTAAGTTTAGTAACTTAAAAATCAATGAATATAATGTATATAAAGTTAGTAAATGTTGATAAATTATAGTATAATTTGGAGCTTAAGGAGAGTGGATATGGTAAATCAAGGATTTTTGAAATTTAATAACTGTTTAAATGCATGTGAATCACAAATTATCGTATTCCATCGTCTGATAAATGTAGGATTTACTAGAAAAAAAAATTATTTGAAGGTAAACCTGAGACATTTAGGATAAATCAGGAATTTGATGAAAAATAATCAGAAGATAAATCTAAAAAATATTGAATTTAAAGCTATTTACTAACTTATATAAAAGGGTTAATAGGATAAATGACACAATTATATTTATTGAATTATAATATGATTTCGGTATGTAAATATTTTTTATATGTATCAAAAAGATATCATTAAAAATAATTATTATACAATAATATAGTACAAAATATAATATCATTAAAATATTTACTAAATAATCAACGTTATTTTTAAGATATTCTAAATATTATGTTAAATTTAAACTTCGTAACAATAATTTGGTCAAATATTGTAATTTTTGCTATAATACAAAATTCACATCATTTATTTTTATAAAAAAAAACCAATTTCCCTCTTTGTCCCTGAGATATATTGCAGTAATATTTACCTTGTGGATTTAATGTAGGACAAGACTGCCAGATAGCTTTCGCTTTGAAGTGCTATTGCAGGCAGTGGCACAACAAAGGAAACATCATCTGCTCTTTGATTTTTGTAAATCACACCAAGTGCACCAGCATTTAGGCCTCAACGATATACTGTGCTGAATCACATGCCACAATCTTTCCCTTCACTAAAGCTTTGTCTAGACACCCAATTTCGTGAGAACTAAATTGCAAAATAACAACAGAAAAATAGAAGAAAAATTATTTTTTATACACTGATATTCTGCTTTTGAATACTTTCGAGGTCAACAGAAATGAATTTTGCAGAAATTACCCAGCCACATATTCCGAGCATTCAGTTGAAGCACTTAACCCATGTACTAGGGGAAAGGATGATCCATTCAGTTGGAAAGAGTTCACTGAATTTCCCTGTTTGAGGCAAAACAATTACAAATAACACTTAGCACAACTGCAATTGACTAGACTTTTTCAGATCATCGCGTTGAATGATGGAAAAATCAATCTGGGTCGTCGAGCTTCAAGTTGTTTTTGCCATATGAGACATAACAACAAAAGATATAAATGGCCAGGTTTTTTTTAAACGTCATTTGTAAACTTAGAGAAATGTACTAAAAAAAAGACACAATTTAGACCGTAAGCAAGAAGAGAATTGAGACATACGGCTATGGTCTTTCCATTGCCGAGAACAACATGGTCTATGATTCGTCGGTCTGTGCTACTGGCTGCTACCGACATCATCCAGGGTGCTACACTCGACACAGATCCAGGAGGAGGTCCACTATTTCCTGCAGCGTTTAAGGTCAGTATTCCTTTCTCCATCGCGTGAAAAGCACCAATGGCGATCGGATCACTGGCAAAGTCCTCAGCCTGTTTAGATCCAAGTGATACTGTAATGACGTCGACACCATCAGCAATGGCATCATCAAAACCAGCCAATATAGCGGCCGATGTGCACCCTAGAGGATCGCAGACTTTGTAAGCCGCAATTCTGGCTGAGGGAACACCTCCCCTTGCAATGCCTTTTGCAAAATCATAAAAACTTGTGTCCTTGACGTAGTTCCCAGCAGCCGTTGAGGCTGTGTGGGTTCCGTGACCGACCTCATCCCATGCAGAGGTGATGTCTGATCCCATGCCATAATACCGAGCTCCGATCCCATGCCATAATACCGAGCTCCGATCAACTTGCTGCAAAAATTAAGACACTTTTAGTAATTTATAGTGGAACTAACAAAAAACAGGACAATTTATTCAAGACATGACAACATGGTAAGTTAGATACTATTTGAAATATCAAAAATTAAGCAAATTATTTTAATCCATTTAGGACAAGCTAAAGTAGATTTTTATAATAATGAAATAGAATACTACTCTCTTTTGTCTTTGTATTAATGTGCCGCAGAAATAACTAATTATTAGAATATTATGTAGAATGGATTTATATAAGAGACTACAATGCCAATAAAATATAGTGAAATGAAGAGAGAAAAATACTTATTGCAAGTGAAGTTTTGCCCGCCTTTGCAAGCACCCTTCCATTTTTTGGGAGGAGGGCCAAAACCTTTGTCGCTAAAGCTCTCCAATTCAGGCCAAATTCCAGAGTCGAGAACACCAACTATAGTGTCACTCTCGACTGTAAGATTTCTTTTTGATGTGTCTTTCAAGCCTATGAAGTCCCATGATCTTGTTGTTTGAATATGAAAAATATTGTTAGGGAAAATGGAGACCACTTCGCCTTTCTCTGCAGCCAATTAATCAAGGATATATATATGTATATATATATATGAATAAAACACACAAAAAAAAAAGATAGATCGACCAAAAAACCTTTACGAAGAAAAAACGGCTCATAAGTGAACTCACTAATATTCTTTAAAAGATACAAACAAATCACGTATGTCTAAAAAATACTTACTGGCAAGATTCTGTTTCTCCTGATCAGTAAGTTTTGCTACAAATCCGTTGAAACTTCTTGTATAACTTCGAATTAAGGAATTCTCAACAGAACTGAAACATGAACAAGTAAGTGAATAAGAAACAATTTTTTAATTCTGTACAAGGCATAATGTGTGTGTATATATATATATATTTGTGTGTATAACTATATTACCTGCCCTCAATGACACCTTGTAGCATGCTTAGGTGGTGAGATGAGGGTGATACGTCACATCAGGAAGTGCACCCAGATACACAATATAGACCTGTATTAGCACGAAAGAGTCTCATCTCAAATCTCACATGGCAAAAAGTGCAAAATGCTGGTTTTTTGTTGCATTTTATTAATGCTGTTTGGATGTTATTCTAGTAAAATTAGATATCAAGTGAAAGATATAATACAAGTACTATATGTTTAAACAAAAAAAAGATTTGCACTTGCCTTTCTTTCTTCATCATTGGCTTTGCAATTTAAGCCCATGTTGAGGATACAAATGGAGAACAGAAAAAGAAAAGCTCCATATTTGTCCATGTTTCAAAGACAAATGGCGTAAAACGAAAGAGAAAAGATGTATGCTATGAGTATAAGAGTGGTGGGTGAAAATATACACACATATATATATAAATAGAGAGACAGAGAGGGAGATCAGATTAAGCATAATATTACCGGATCCATATAGTATCAAAATATTTACTTTTATGCAAAATTTATATGTGATATATTTAGTATGACAGAAATATTTGTGGGAGTAAAATTCTCAATATCACAACCATTTGTTTAATGGTATCAAAATATTTAATTTCATGCATATATAATATATGGTATGACAGAAATATTTGTTGTAGAAATGGTAAAATTCTTAGCTTTTTCTTTTCTTTTTTCTTTTTTCCTTTTTTGTTTTTCATTTTCCTTTTTGATGTTATAAGAGGTACACGTTATATAGGCATGAAAGTTGGACTTCCTAAAATAATGAGTAAATAAAAATAAATTCGTTAACAATGTTATGGATGATTTTTATGGCATAATATCTATTAATCAGTCTATTTCATTATCTGAGGATTCTTTTTCTTTTGTAAGATTTTATCTGAAGATTCTGAACCTATTATGTACAAATCCAAGAAGGAAGGCAACAGCGCATCTGACCAAGGCTTTATCCTTCACTAAAGACTCCAAATTTTTTGCCTCAATTAGAGGTGTATGTTACTCTTTGATATGTGATTCTTTTCAATTTTAACTTTGGCAATTAAAGCGTAATTGCATTTATTGAATTTGATTGCTTGTTGATTCTTCTGGGTTGGTGATTAGCAACCAACTAATTGATGATTTGTTTTCATACTATGAACAATCCCATAAAATTTATTTTATTTTATTTTATTTTTGATAAATTATTTCGAGCAAGTAAGACTTTTTTCTTTAATAGGTTTATCTCATAAAGGATTTCGATTGCCTCTTCTTTTATTTTTTTGGGCTAAAGCATACTTGCATAAATGTTTATCTCATAGGAAATACCATCCCTAACTCGTCCTTCGCATTTTTCTTTATGTGGTTAAAGTTTAGAAATAACTACCTTTCGAAAAAAAGAACAAAAGATAACATGACACTTGAGGGGAAAAAAAGAAAAAAAGAAAAAAAAACTAAAAAATTTGACATTAGTTTCTTTCCTTACAGAATCAAA